>CM060305.1:39137085-39449585 GCA_030674185.1 Monoplex corrugatus | reverse complement strand
GAACACTGAAGTCCAATTATGTCAACTGACATCAAGCAAAATAATGCATGCAAACTTACTCTTCAGATACAAATGCACACATGTCCACAAAAAATTCACGCTAGGAAAGAACACCTAAACAAAATTTCACCCAATAGGTGATCCAATCTCTTGTCTAAATGAAAGCAACTAAAACCTATTCAGTGCCAAGCAAATGTGGGGATTAATGGATTTTTTTACATGAATGTGATCCAAAAAAAATAAAGCACTTTTTGCAAAACACTTGCCTTTTCTCAGTTATCCAGCAATTTACACCATAATACCACAAAGGTTTATTTCAAAGTAATACCATTTTCAATACACGTACCAGAATCAATACAATCTGTTAAATCAAGGCAAGGTATGATTTCTCAGCATGGTTCTACCAGACATGACAAGATATAATTTGCACAGTTGCTTCTTCAGCACCCACTTTCATGGGGTAGGAAGAACAGAGAAACTGAATCATTGCTCTTCTTAGAACTGACTGATGAATAAAGCAGAATGTTTCTTTTTACCAAAAAGAACAAGCACATTATACTCCTTCTAAACACATCAAAACTACAAATTTTTATGGCTTATGTAATATAGCCGGTGCCATAAATACCTTCCAGTAAGTAAGACTCACCTGTAAGTCAAAACAATGCACAAGCATAAACAAGAGACAATCTAATGACAGATATGTAGTGTTGCTTGTTTCAAATAAAGAGTCAGCAAAATTAACATAGGTGTACACATATAACAAAAAACACAGGAAGCAGTACAAATAAGCAGAATAAGCAAACAACAGAAACCAAATGACAGCTCCGATTTTTTGACAGGGACATACATATGGGGGACATGTTAACCGAGATTCATTTCTAAACAATGCCTTGCCCCACTTTATATTTACAAGCACCACACCTCTCTTATATTTTAACGAAAGATGAGTATCACTTACAAAAACATTCTAAACGATATTACTGCATGGAATAAAAGCATGTGACATTAACATACATTACTGTATAGAATAAAAGCATGTAATATCAATATAAACTACAAACATTACAGAAGCTTTGGTTGAAGCAGCACAGACAACAACAAAAACCAAAAAAAACGCACTGGAAAACAACTAAAAATTTAAAGAACAGATGATTTTAACTATTCATAATTCAAATCAAAATAGCTTTAATTTCAGACATTTTCAAAAAAGCCAAAAGCTTCGTTTTGTTTTTCCCAGAATGTAAACACACATCTGAATATTCACTGAAACAGGCTGTCATTTCTTGTCATGAAAAAAGCAAAGAAAACAAATGCTTACAAAGTAAAAAGAAGATAAGCAAAACATAAAAAGGAAATTTAACATAAGCACAGTTACTTATTTAACTGAAATGTGTATTTAATGAAAAGGGGAGTTGGGGAGGCAGAGCATATGGCTCAAAGTCAAAGTTTTATCTTCAAGCAGATTTTGTTCACAATGTTTTAACAATTTTTTTGCCTGGTGATTTCAAAATTTGGATTCAGGACAGCAAAACACTTATACACAGAGGATGATGCTGACTCAAAGCCACTGTCTCACAGGTCCAAATTAAGGATTCGTCTTCAGATTGAAGTATTTCACACAGAAGTTCACAGCCTGCAACATCATAGATGGTAAAGTTATTAATATAAAAACATGCCTCATCAAAATGCAGATTAAAAGGATTCAAAATACAAACACAGACAAAATGATACATACATAATTATATATACAATACACAGAAAAAAAATTATGTCCATATGTCTCTCTTTCTCCCTCTCTCTCTCTCTCTTTCCAGTGAACCTTGTTGCCTCGGACTGAAACTTTCTTTGGGTTTAAATTGTTTACTTGTTTGTTTGATATTTTCTATTATAAGAGGTGAGGGTTGGGGCAGGGGTAAAGTGTATGGTAAAGTAAACTCATTTGATCACAACCAGACCAATTTTCTCATTTCCTCATAATCACCTTTAAAAAAGAAATTATATCAAGCTCTACTCTTCATAGTCGTATTTCAATATCAAACACACACACACACACACACACACACACACACACACACACACCACACACACACAACACACACACAACTTAAATATGAAAACAACTGTTTCTGTGATATTAACATACTTTGCAGGGCTTGGCAGTCTCTACACTGGCACAGAAGACTTTTGGCCCTTGGCTGCACAGCACCTGGGCAGATGTGGGAGCCTGCTGTTCTAACCCTGGCTGGAACTTGATGGTGTGGGCTGGCTGGCTTCTATCATTGATGGTGGTCTTTGTGCTATTGCACAAACCCAGTTCCTGAGGAAAAAGATACGTCTGATGGGCAATTTCTTGCACACTGATAAATTATGATAAACAGAATATGTTTCAATTTTCCTTCATAAATTTTCAGTCTTCTCCTCAAACTTTCCTTGGTAACCCAAAAATACACCAAATATTGAGAGAAAACTAAACCCAATGAAGTATTGAGAGAAAACTAAAGCCAACTCTGGTGAGCTCTTTTATTCTGCCAGATACGGCAGAATCAGATACCAGTCTACATGTGTAAATTTTTACACATTGTTATCCTGTTTGCTGTTATTTTCTTAGAAGAAAATCCTCATATCGCTGTTTAGCTACATGCACTTCCATTTCTTGCACTATGCTATCCTGGATGACTCAATTCTCGTTTTGGCCAGATTCCTGGTCAGTGACATCCTGGGCCTTGTTCTGGGACAGCCAGTCAGTGTTTTTCCCGCTTGACAAACATATGTTCAACTTGCTTTGTTTCATTCATTGGCCTCTTCAAGATGTCCCTTATGAAAACCAGAGTGATAAAAGTGGGGATGCTAGGATAAGGACAAGAGTTTCTGTCAGAAACGCTAAGTGCATATTCCTAAACAGCCAATTTGAGCTAAACTGCTCATTTTAGCTTCATATGCAATTACCGTACCAAACAGCTGCGAAGTTAAGAATGAAAGAGGAGCATATTGTTACTGAGGTTTGAACTGAGACCCCAAGGATGGAGAAGGCAGAATTTGAGTCACAAATGAGATTCTACGGGACTCATTTGCACGGGCAGAATATTAGGGTTCTGGAATTTTATGCTCTCATGTCTGATTGAGCGATTGGCAAGCCCAGGAGATCACCTGAGAGATACATCAGAACACTGTTGCCATGATGCTGTCTTTTCAATGTTCCCACTAATTAAGAAGAAAAGACATTTGCATATGGCATGTTTGTTTTTTGTGTAATTTCACTACCATTTCAAAAAATGTACCGTGCTGATGAGATGTTCCATATTTGACCGATCTATAATGTCTGTTATAGAACTGACTTGCCTATAATGTTAGAGCACTGAGGACAAGCAAAATATCCCAGCCTGGCACTCGCTCAGGGTTCTACAGGGGAAATCATCTGAAGATGGCTCCATCCAATCTCTCCCAAGAGGGTAGATTGTGGAGATATTCTCTTTTCCCAAGGGGAGAGAAAAGCGTGCTATCTGGAACTGGATTCGCTCTTTCCAGGTGAAGATAAAGCTTGTATGTCTGGACCACACAGAGTCATATGGGTCTCTGCCCCTGATCCCAAGTGCTGTGAGGATGGGACCTTAGTGAAAAGTGGTACATCTCCTGTAAGTGGGCCTTTTTGGAAGATCTCGGTAATGAGATTCAGGAGACAGGATCTCAATGTTTCCGTGGTGGTGAAGGACTCTGCGGTCACTGCTGATTGATCATTTTCCAGGGAAGCAATCAGTTGTGCCTCCAAGAATAGTCTGGCCCCAAGCTGGGAGACCAACATCTCGAACACATAAGGGGGGGGTGCTCAATTCATTTTGTAGATCTACAGGACCCTCTATTGACCCAAGGCATAGTCCAGTGGGGCTAGTCAAGTTGGGGGGGAGTCTTTGTGTCCCTCCAGAAGTGAATGTTATCACTGGGCAATACTGCTCTTGGGAGAGGGGGGAAAGCCCAGAGAACTAGACTATGGACTGTCTGACGGGCCAGATGATGCAGTTTTCTGATCCCTGCTGTGTTTATCGGAAAGTAAGGCCAACAATTTGTCTACAAAGAAATGCAGTTGTTTTCCTCAGGAATTAGGTAAGGATATCTGTGCCAATCTCTCCAGGCCCAGGATGATGATGGGTAGGACATCCTAAAACAGGTGGATCTCTACAAACATTGTTTCAGAACCTAAGTATATGGCATGTTCAAAAGGTCGACTAAGGTAATTGGCTTTTCAGATGTGATGGGATAAGACTGAACAGTGATAGTGAATGAAAGGGCTGAATTATTTGAACCACATAAATGTTCTGACATTTGTAAATTTTGAACATTTCATGAGTTGGAAGTTTGGGACTATACCAAATGATTCTCCTGCAATTTCAAAAATGAGAATTTGGATCATTCATTCAAGGGGGAGGAGGTGCAAATGAGTTGACTGATTTGCACTTGCACTGATCTCTTTAATGATGATGTGGCCAAGTCCAAAACTGGTTGCAAGTAAGATTGGGGATTGGATTCAGACTATATCTATTTAGACATTCACAACTGCTGTTCGAACTGCTCAAAATCAAGACAGAATTAAAAACTATTAATGGAATTCAAAGGCTTTAAGCAAAAACCAGAAAAGTATGAACAAAGGAGGTAGACAAGACAGACTAAAACCCTGAAATGTCTATGCAAGAGAAGAGCATGGCCAGGGAATGAAACAAAGCAAACTGAACAGAGGCTTGTCAAGCGAGACAAGCATTGCCTAGCTGTACCAGAACAATACCCGGTATGTTACTGACCAAAACTGCAGCCAAAACAGAGAACTGAGCAAGCCAGGATTGCACATGTTAGAAACAGTCATTGTGCATGAATATAAGTAGTTATTAATCAAAATTTGACAGCTTGGCTACATGCTGTCTGTGTATGGGGAGGGGGTGGATATATGCACACACAAGTTTGATGGCCAGTATCAGCATGCATTGAAATGTATCTGATTCTGTGTATAGAAAGAACAACAGAATAAGATGATGTCTTGTTCTGATGATTCACTGATTGATGCATGAAGAATGAAGACATTAAGAATGTAAATAAAGCAGAGAAGACCCAAGTGACAGAGGGACTGCTTGCGAATGAAAAGAAAAACCAACAATTAGGCCTATCAGGAGTGTAAGGCCAGTAATTGTCAGGAATGCATGATGTGAATGGTGCATATACAGTAAGCCATGATCTGGCATCACACCGCTAGGAAAGAGTGTTGGAGATTTCCAGGTAGCAACTATTCAACTACTAGTGGTCAACTATTCTTATTCCAGAACACTATTCTCCAACATTCATACCGAAATGTGTACAGCAAATAAATGAAAAATTAATATAATGGACAAGAAAAGGGAAACATGTAGGCTATATGTTTTACAGCAAATTGACATTAGCTTTTTCATAAGGCCATGATTTAACACAGAAGTGACTGATGAGTCAGGTTTTGTTTTTCTACCATGTTAATCTATGTTTTCTGACATTACACTGTGTTCAGTTAAGACTATAATCCTTATAAAGAACAGTGACTTACGGAGCACACTGTCTGTGGGTCGTCATATTTATTCAGCAGACGGATTAGATCAGGTGTGTACTCGTCGATAACTTCAACACACTGAAACAACAGATCAAGAAAAATAGGTTCTTGGTCATAATACACACAAGACAAAGCAAGAAACATAACTAATCAGTATTATATACATTAACCCTTTCACTGCCACACGTTTTTTTTAGCTCCGCGACAACTATCTGCCAAGCCATATTACATCGCGGAGGGTAATAATTAAAAAAAAATTCTCACACAAAAACTACTCAATAAAAGTCCATAAAACTAATACTTTTCTGAAAGGTAATTGAATCCTCTATACACTGATCACAATTACACATCCATTCAACAGGACAGATGAAAGTTTATGTCCAATGAAACAAGATTTATTCTTTTTTACACTATTCTAGACATGATGTCATATAAACATAAAAAAAAGTGAAAAACAGTGAATAATAAAACTGAATTATTATCAGAAAGCAAAAGAATTATAATGAAAAATGTATTTCCTTACCTTCTGTCCAAGAAGAGTTTTCACAATCACCATATCTACACACACTTACTTTGGGACTCGAAAGAATTTTCCGTGTCACTGGGTTTTTTTTTCCTTCCTTTTTTTTTTATTACAAATTTTGCAATAGTACATCACACAACACACACACAGAGATGAAAAATACATACACATACTGTGTCTACATAGATCTATGTACAGGGCATCAGTCAGCAACTAGTAGTTTTTCTTGGTGTGGTATGCCACGAAGCAAGGCTGCACACAAAGAGATGGGTTTGAAGGGCACTGTCCACACACAAAGTTGGTTTCTTTCCTGATGCCCCTCTTGCTGTACACCTTGCACCTCCTGCCAGAGGAAAGCTTTCTGACAGTCTTCTCCAGGGTGGTAGGTAAGTTTGTCTAGTATCTCATTGAGGAAGAGCCGGTAGTAGTCCACAGGCCTGTCCCCATCAGGCTGAATCTTCAGGCCAGGTTCCCCTGTGAACTGTGGAATATCTGGCTGGGTGTTGTTGGGTGACACAAGGGTCTCCTCTCCCTCTCTGCTGAGTAGCTCCCTGTCCCCTGCCTCTGGTCCCATGGCCTCTGGTACCACCTGTGAATATAAAAAAAATCCTGTTCACATCCTTGTGCATGGAAACAACACACACACACACACACACACACACACACACACACACACACACACACACACACACACACACACACACACACACACACACACACAAACTACACTGACACATGCACCATTGCAACACTAGTTCTCACTCAGTCTTGTTTCAAGCACACACACATACACACACACAACTACATGCAACCATATACACACAACTCCACACACAGACACACGCACACACACAGCTACACACACATACAGACACACACAGCTACACACACACACACACACACACACACACACACACACACACACACACACATAAGTACAGTGATGACACAAACACAGTCAGTCAGTCAGTGCCACGCCCACACACCCATTCAGCAAAGTCTTCTCTTTTGCAGTCACTGCTCTGTGATAACACTCCATTTATCAACACACTGACACAAGACAATAACAATGGGTCTTACCTGTGCTTTTGCCAACGCCTGACCGTCTGTGGCTGACACATGCTCGCTTGACCATGAGCAGGCTGCTCCACCGTGTCAGTTCCGGTGTTAGCTGTGTAGCAGACGACGCTTGTACTAGGTGTCAAGTTTCACTCCCTCCCCTCCCCCTCTCTGAGCCATTGTTCCTTGCCTGGCCTTCACCCTCTTCAAAATCTGGGTCAGTTACAGCCTCCAACTCGGCTCTCTCTCCTCTTGCTGGTCTATTCTCGTAACTGCGATGTCAACACGCCCCCTCCGCTCCACTGGACTGCTGATTCGACTTTTTCCTCCTCATTTGATATAGCAGTTTCGTCATAACAACTGAATTCGTCGTCCTCTATCAATTGTAGAACTTTCTCATCATCATTGGTAACAAAATCACTGTAATCTTTTGCTGTTCGCTTTCGTTTCACGCCACTTTGGCCAGGTTGAGTTTCGTCATCCGCCATGTTGATCAGTGGGTTCGAAAATTGCAGGGGGTGGTTTGGGAAACAGTCCAGACTGACTCCTTGAAATCTCATTGGATCCTTCTACTTATACATATTCATTGCAGACACACTAAACGTTGTGATTGGAGTGAATTGGGGACCTCTGGTCTTACTGTGGAGATAGGAAAATTCCACTAATGACGCGAACGGAAATTGCCGTTCTCAGGCACTTTTTAGACCATAGGTGCAGAACGGAAATTGCTGTCCCATGGCAGTCAAAGGGTTAAACATCATTTTATTCTGTACAACCACCCCAGTATTATATACATTAAACATCATTTTATTCTGTACAACCACCCCAGTTCCCCCCTTCCGAATCCTCTCCATAACACTAGCCGTTTCGTTATTTCAAGGGATGACATACCCCAAAGTACTGACATTGATTGTGAATGCATATACTAAGTATACTGCCCATTTGAAGAAGACTGACTTCAGTTATAAAATTTCAAACACCTTGTTATTATATATGAAAAGTTTCACCATGTAGCGTGTATATGTATACGCTGACAGAAACAATATATACCGTTCAGTGAAGTCTACTTACCATAGATCTGTAGCTGGATGGAAGAAGATCACAGACTTCATTTAAGAGCTGTTCGATGGGCTTCACATTGTCAGGATTACTGATCATTGACTTGACGTAGGCAACAACTGTTTCACATATCAGGCATGTCTCATCACCCTTCACAGGCACATGAAGTTCAACTGCAATAATATAACAGGCATACGATGTATGAGAGGCAATCTGCACAATTTATGAGTTCAAAGTTACTGCATGTCTTTTGTCACTTTTAAATCAACTACTATTCAAAATATTCATAAGGAGATTGTATTAACAGCCTAACATTACTGTTTTGGCAAAAACTGTTATCGCCGATAGATCTCCATAAATTTCACTGGATTTTAATGAATACAACAAAGCAATCATTCATTCATCTTGAAAGGTAATCATCTAAAATTTCAATTAAAAATTTCAAAAACCATAAGAGAATGGGGGGGGGGGGGGGGGGGGGGGGCTGCTTTTTAAAAGTTAGTTTCTCTTTCTTTTTAAATCTCCCTTTAAAAAAAAGGGAGACTATGTGATATGACATGTGTGAGCGTGCATGTGTGTGTGTGTATGTGTGCAAGATTTCCTCCGCAGTTTCAGAAAGGACTATTGCCAAATCAAGTTCAAATATGTGGACTGTTGAGGAATCACAAATACAAACATTTGGAGAACAAGTTTTCGAGGCCAAGATTACACAGACCAAAAGAAAGTGTCTAAATTAAGCACTTTTTGATGAAGGTGTGTGTGCAGCACTTTCTCAGGAATTTCTGACAAGATTTGAAACCTGTTTTCACTGTTGTGATAGTTTAACAATGCATGTTCTCAATGCACGTCACATTCTATTTCATTTGATGCCTATGCAGGGTCATAGTGACAGATATTCGAGACCATCTGCATCTTCATGATTATATCATATGAAAGATAAACATCCAAAATTTTTGTATGTATTATATATATATAGTATATATTATATAATATATAATTTATTTATATATATATATATATATATATATATATATTTGGTCATAAGCGTGTATATATAATATATATATATATATAATATATATATATTATTAATATTATATATATATACACACACACACCGCTTATGACCAAAAATGGTTTGTTTCAATTTTCTTCTTCAGTATATGTCTATTGATGTCTGCTTTTGGCAGTCAAGAGACCATCACTACTGTATAAAACAATGTGGTTTTGAGCATCTTAGAATTCAAAGTCCTGCAAAACTTGAACTTACACAAACTGATACATACACACTGTATGGAAATCTTAGGTAATACTGTCCCAACCTTTTTTTTTACACATACGTATTGAAAAACACTTCCTCAAAAAATTAATGAATGTATTCTATAGTTTTTTCAATCTCCATTCTTGTCTGTTGACTTGTTGTAGTCTACAATCCAAGGGGTACAACTATTTCCTTATTGTTATGTTTGATACAAGAACTATCTGTTCTTTTGTTCTTATTAGTTATTAGAGTCTGACGTCGTATCTTCCACAATGGTTAACATTAAATCTTTTGAACTGTTCATTATAGAGTTTGTTTTACATCTGTCCATGTGAGAGATCATTAGACAATTTAGTCAGTCTTCACATCATCACATAAGGCAGACAATGAAAGCCACTGCAAACATCATTTACTATGAGCTGAAACAAGGAATGATTGTTGGTGACCAACAGATCTAGCCTGAACCCCATATGGCTACTGCACTTACCACCTATCTTCCCTGCGATTGTTCTTTAGAAGTAAGAGCAGTCTGATGGCAGAAACAGATATGAAGGTTGAAAAACCTCTTCCTGGCCTACAACATCAAAAATGACCAGTGGCAGGAAGCTCTTTTCCTCACCCATGCTGATGATCAGACTACGGACAAATTCACCAACAAACAAATCTGACCTGCAGTCAATAATCCATTTTCAGAAGCTTGTTGACATTATTACTGAACATTCTAATCCTTACACTAATGTGGAATTTCAGACATACACTTTCTAACGTTGTGAACAGAAAGGTGATGTGGATTAGTACTATGGCGCTCTGAAACAACTGGCAGCAACCCGTTGCTTCAATGATACAGATGCTGAAATCAAATCTCAATTCAAATGCAGACTGCCAAAGCTAATGCTAAAGCTAAAGGGACTAGTAACCCCTGCCATAACCCTCAATGATTTACTTGTGTATGCATGCATGCTAAAACTCACATCACAGCAAGCTAAAGCAATGGCCTTGCCAGCAGAAGTACATCGTCTTCCCTCTCCCAAGAAACAACTACATCATTATCATTGTCTTCATGACCAATGACAATAACCTAGTAACTGTCGCAATTGTGGGGGTGAACAGCCTCATAAAAGGCAGACAATGTTCCTGTCCAGCATACAGTAAGCATTGCAACAAATGTCTGAAACTGCATCACACTGCATCAATGTCCTGTTCTATCAGTACAAGAGCATCATCATTACCTACAAAAACACCATCAGCAAAACCAAGACACCCAGCTGGAGGAAGAAATAAGAAAAGATCACATATCCACCTGGTCAACAATATGAATGTTATGACGAGTGAACTTCCAATTTTTAACATTTCCATCGATGGACAAGATTTCTCAGTCCTAGAATATTCTGGTGCATCTATCAATCTGCCATCTGAACAAGCCTTTAGCTAATTCAAACTGAAACCTTTGTTGCAGCCTTCCAACAAGCAAGTGATGGCATATGGCAGCAAGAATTCAATTCCACTATGTGGTGCATTCAATGTTACATTAAACTATGGGAACATCAATATTGCTTATTACCATGTTTGTAGTACCAGGCAATGAGCGACCGATTCTGTCCTGGAAAATGTGCCAAGCACTCAAATTGTTAACCCCTGTCAGCCACATCAAGCTAGTGTGTGAACAACTGATAGAGGAGTATCCCGATCTGTGCACCCGTCTGTGTTGCCTACATGATAAAACCAGTCCATCTTCACAATGACCAAGAAGTTCAACCAGCCACCCAGCCATATCAGCATGACCTATTCTATGTGTGAAAAGACACAGAAGAACAGGTGAAAAAAGATGAAGACCTTGGACTCACTAAAAAAGTGATCAGACTACCACCATGGTGTCTCCAGTAGTCATTGTTCCAAAACCCATGCAGTCGGGCAAATTACGCATTTTTGTTGGTATGCGAACTGCAAATCATGCTATACGTCACAAACGCCATGTAATCCCAACTCTCAACAAACTGAAGACTATGTTTGCAGGAGCATGGGTATTCAATAAACTCTATCTGAATCAAGGTTATAATCAGCTGGAGCTGGATGAAGAGTCTTGCTATATAACAACATTCACCTCACACCTCGGTCTCTATCAATACCATTGTCTCTTCTTTGGCATGAACTCAGCAAGTGAGATCTTCCAAGAATCAATTCATCAAGCACTTTCAGATCTACATGGAGTTGTCAACATCAGTGACAACATTCTGTGTTTTGGTTCATCACAGACCATGATGCCAATGTACACAGCTTATTTGAGCAACTACGATTGAAAATGCTGACTCTCCATGGCGAGAAATTCATCTACTCCAAGATATCACTGGAATTATGGGCAAGATGGCATCAAGCCCAGTCAGGATAAAACCAAGAATATTCTTGACTCCCAACACATACCAAAGCAACACAAGTCCGAAGCCTTCTTGGCATAACTTTTGTTGTTCCTGCCACATCCCCAACTATTTTTTGATGATGCATGATCTGCAACAATAAACCAAGAAAGGCACTCCTTGGTCCTAGACATTGAAGTATGATGCACTGCAGCACTGACTAAGCTGAAAACAGCCCTGAATGAGGCAACAACCCTCAAATACTCTGACTCAAGAAAACCCACCAACATCTACACAGACACATGTGTGGGAATATCTGCTGTGCTCACTCAGAAAGGCTGGATCATCCAGTTCACAAGCTGAGTTGTCTCATCCACAGAACAAAGATACTCTCAAACTGAGTGAGAGACTCTTGCCATCATGCTGCTTTGTGAATATTACATCTTCATTTTTGGTGCTCCTTTCATGATCCACATTGGTCGCAAACCCTTAGCAAGAGCTCAATAGTCTACCCATATTGAAGCTGGGTCATATGACTGCAGCCGTAACAAATGACAGTTAACTATCGGCCTAGAGCTGAAAATCTTGCAGACTGCCCGAGCTGTAACCCAATCCATCAGTCTCCAAACAGAGAGGAAGAAAAGACTGCAGCAGAATCTCTACACTAATCATCATGGACTGTGTACTTCAATACTTTGAAGCTGTTGACTGCCTGAATTGCCTTAGCCACATAGCCTTCATCATATCAACATTGGTTGATTAATTTTGATGCCTGCTCTGTATGATGCACATTTCACACCAGCAATGGGTAATCACTGCCGTTTTCAATCTCTTCTTTGTCAGAATTGTCTTCTGAATCATTGTACAGTCATTCATAATTTCTTGAATCACCTCAAATGTTTTCAAACGTTGAAAACATGCAGGACTGCGAGACAATCCTGGTGTCACCATTTTGATGAAAACCAGTTTTGATTCTCGGAAAAGCAAACCAATTTAGCGAGACTTGATAGGTCACCGAGTCATAAAAGGGAAGCCAATCACTTTCATGATCTCTCTATGAGACTGGTAATATCAGTCAGTTGTTCTCTTCCATTTACATTATGCAGAAATGTATGACAACCTTCATTATCTGTATCTTTGTATATGTCACAGAAGACTTAGGGAGCTCGTGGTTACATGTGGTTTCAGGTTAATCAAGCTGTGTCAATGTATCATGAGGGATGTGCATGTCAATGTGTGTGCATGATGTGTTTGTGGTGGATGTGATTGTGTGTGTGGTGTGTGGTGTGTGTGTGTGTGTGTGTGTGTGTGTGTGTGTGTGTGTGAGTGACTGAGAGAGAGAAAGAGAGAAAGACAGAAAAAGACAGAGTACAGGTAGAGAAAGACAGAGAGAGGGAGACAAATAGATAGGAGTAGGCAAAAGCAACTTTTATAAATCAGAAAAAGACATCTTAACTACCTTGGAGATTTTTTTTTCTGATTCAACGGTATACTTTTAAAAACTCATTGCATCTTGACGGGGGTGTGGAAGGCCACTCCCATTAAACTGAGGCTAATTAATAACAACTGTCTATGTTTTCACTGGTGCAATTTGAGATTCTCATTAAACTAGATCTTTTTATGGAAACACACATACACACTCGAAAGAAAAAAAACTAAACAGGCAATACAAACACAAATTAAATAAAATCACACACGTCATCAGCACACAGGGTTTATGTACAGGCTTATAGAATATATGCCACAATCATTGTCAATCTTTCCAGTCGCAATGCATTTGTGGCATTAGTAAAAACTGAATCATCTAAGTGCAACATTGCCATTCTTGATAAAACTCTGAACTTAACATTTTTTCATTCATTTTCAGAAATTAGTTTGCTAAGACGACTACAGAAATAACGTTCATTTTCATTAACAATTCCAAACTATACAAATGACATATTCTCAGCTGACATCTCTTTTTCAAATGAACAGTAACATGTATCGTTAAAAAGAAAAGGGGAAAAAAAAAAATAATAATATATATATATATATATATATGTATATAAAAGACACAATATACAAGTGATTTTGTCTATGGCAAATCAAGACAGAAAAGATTAACAAGATGCTTAGGACTTGTTAATTCTCTCATTTCATCCTATGAAATAAACTTACATTCGCAAAAGCACATACACACACACACACACACACACACCACACACGGCACACAGACACAAAGCGCCACCGTGCGGTGCATGTTTGTGTGTGTGGTTTCACACACATACACAGACACACACACACACACACCTCTATTTCTTTTAGTGGAAAAGTCCATGCAACAGGGCTTGTGTGTGTGTGTGTGTGTGTGTGTGTGTGTTTTGGTTGTGTGTGTGTGTGTGTGTGTGAGAGAGAGAGAGAGAGAGAGAGAGAGTGTGTGTGTGTGTTCTGTTCTGTTCTGTTCTGTTCTGTCTGTTCTGTTCTGTTCTGTTCTGTTCTGTTCTGTTCTGTGAAACGGAGAGATTGTTAGAATGGATTAACATTCTCTTTTTTCCACTTGTAATTTCTATGCAGTCTTCATGGCTTTTCCACCACACCATTCGTTCTAGCTCCCGAGCACATCATTCAACCCAGATTCATTCTGTATGTGACAATGCTTTTGGATCAGCTCTTGTAACCCAGTTGCACATGTGCTTTGGCCAGCACTGAAACTTCACACTGTTGAGATCTATATCTGTCTAAAGACATTATATCCACATTCAACTTGGGTAAGAAATATGGCTTGGTGAAAACATATTGCCAACTCACCATTCACATGCTTGTTACCATAACAAAGACCAAGGGCAGTGCACACAAGTTCCGGAGCCATTGTTGCAAGGAATTCTTCTACAGTTTTGAGAAAGGCATCACATTTGTCCCTTGATTTCTCTGGCAAGAGGTTGCATACCTCCTCCAAAACCTTATCGATCTCTTGCTGGAAGACAAGAAATAATATACATGTACATTCAGACTGTATGAGCTGTTTCACATACCAAAAAAAGATTTAAAAAAAAAAAAAACCAGAAAGAGAAGACAAATGGAAAAAGTCTGCATCTACTGAGTTTGTCTAGGTCTGTAAAATTCAATTAAACAAGCAAGCATAAGCACAAAGTAACACAATACTGCAAATCCTGTGCATAAACAAGTAATAATATTTCTGTTGACATATTTTTCAACAGAAGAACACCACAGATCTGTCTTAACTAAGCTGGTTGTCTTCTTTCTATTAATGTTTTGAAGGAGGACAAAAAGAAACAAAAAACTGTGCACAGTGACTTCACTGTTGTTTTTTTCAATTTGATTGTTTCTGGTTTTTTAGGAGGAAAGAAAAAAAGAAGAGACTGTGCACACAATACCTTGGTAGCATTGGATTCTAGCAAGCTCTCCAGTTTCTCCAAGACCTCCTTGCACAAATAACATGTTGGCCCAAAGTGTGCCTGCTCCTTAAGTTCAGGGCCCAGAACTCGCACACTCGTTGCTCGCTCACCCAGTGGTACAAACGCCAGTTTCTCCTTCATCTCAGTGGCAGCACAAAAGCCCAAAGTCTGACATAAAGTTGCAGGGTCCTGCAAACATTATGTAACTTACAGAGATATGATTTTTTAAATCTTTCATTTCGTCACTCCAGCTTCCCAACATGCTAACCAAAACCATCTTCATTTTGTTATAGTCTCAGTGCCAGAAATTATCAAGCTTCCATGAGGCCACTTGCCAGCACACCATCATGCTTACTACACAGTTAATATTTCTTCTATTAATGGCAGTCATCATTCAGTCATGGATCAGACTGACCATTCCTCCCCTCCCTCAACTCCTTCCCCAGATAGACAGAAAATTCCACAACCATTATTCAGACTTGCATGCTTTGTTATTTTTGTTTAAAACCCAGCCGACTGTGTAGAATCATATCAGAGCTATAACCATTTCAAAATATACAAAATACTTCAAAAGGGAAAAAAAAAGGAAAAGAAAAAGAAAATAAGGAAAAGGAAAAGAAAATTAAGTATACATATCAGTGCATTTGCGCACATTATCTAAGGAGCTGCTCTTGATACTGACCACTCTGTCCAATTCATCGCACAGAGGATTTAAAAACTTACCTGAATACAAATTTAAACATATCTAAGGACACTTAAACATATACAAAAATGGGCCTAAGTTACATAAAATTGCTTCCTCGTCTCTCATTTCCCTAGAGCCAAAAATGCATTTAATACATGAACGCAATTATCAATCCTAAGAGAAGATATGTAAGACTTTATCTATGTTGTGTAGAAGCTTACCTATTCGTGTGACAACTGAATACTCATATTTTTCGGGCCAATCAGCATGATAAGGTTCCTAAGGGTGACAACCCATTAATATTCATGGAAAATAGTAAAAATGATAAAATAATTAATTATAGTTTTGTGATTTTTCCTATTTCATTTTTGTTTTGTTTTGTTTGTATGATGGATACATATTCAGTATATCTGTAGTTCTGGAAATTAAAAATCACAAGCATGAAACAAGATGCATGCAATAAATTAGTTGGGATACGGTATAATGAACACAAAAAAAAATGTCAGCATCAGCAGGTAGAAATCTCTTAGGTTCATGCTTCCTTTATCTATCACCAACAGTTTTCTGTTGTAACACGAATGGATTTTATTTCAATTTACCACCATCATGACCCCTTAACTCCCTCTACCCCTTCTGCCCTGATTGACCTTACCCCTGTTGCTGATGAACATGTTCATGGCAGACTTTCGTTCAAATTATCTGACTCTGTTAGTTGTTGGTTCTGGACCACCAGAAAATCTTCAACATTTGTGGACGCATTTTCTTCATTGCTAATGCCTCTAAGGCCCAAAACGTTTGAACAAAATCTTGTAGAGCTGTAGCTTGATGCAAATTTGCAGAAATTGACACCATCATTTGCAATGCAAGTCTATTATTAATATTTACGAGCTGAAAGTCAACGGATTTAAGTCCAGCTGGCCTGATACACTACTTTTAGAAAAGTGGTCTATGAACCACACTGACAAACGGATATGTGCGCGAGATGATATAGGAAACAACTAAATGTCAAACTGCAATGTAAAAACAAAAGCCACAACTGAAAGTGCTATGTTACTATATTGGCCAGCCAGCCATAATACAAAGAATGTACCAACAAATGTTCTACACACAAAATTTTCATTTCAAACATCATAAAAACATCATAAAAGCATAAAAAACTGCATATTTTTGTACAATTGTATAAACTGTTGTAAGCTTAAAGTGTTTCCGATGCCATGTGGGATAAAAATTCACAAGTCTATTCATAAACAGCAGAGAAATCACTGTATACATTCTATTCCCAGCTTCACAGACATGGTATACGTGCAGATTCACTCCGTGTCAACTTAAACTGAACCTAACAAGTCACTCACACAAATTTAATGTTTGGTACATACCAGTTCTGCAATCAATGCTTGTATTACAAAGGGTCCATAATCAGACACATACGTCTTGCACTGAAACACAAAATCAAAACTGGATGCACACTGCAGTGAACGTGCTGTTCTGAACCAGAAGAACAAGAAAACCAATGTAAGCGCGTATCCAACGAGACAAAATAAAACAAGCGCAAATTTTCGGCCAACTAGCCTTTGTCAAGAGCGAACGCACAGTCACAAACAGATCACAGACACCAAACAATGGATAATAAAAACGGGACTAAAAACTTCCCTGCCGCCTTGTCCAGTGGGTAAGAAATGGAATGCCCATGTCGTCATGAGCAGTAGTAAGAAGTGGGGAGAGGGGAGGCAACTATGATGTCAAAAGGGAAGTGAGATGAGTTCTGCAATTTTGAGAAGTGGCCATGCTATATCGGTATAGCCCTGTTCTGAAGAACCATATGGTCTGACAAACCATAAGTAATCCATGACAAACCATAAGTAATCCATTGCGCAACAGAATTCAGACATGTCGTTTCATGTTTCTTCCTGTTCCCAGGCCTACCAGATTCTTGGCACTAGGCACAATCTACTCCCTTATCTCTTGGCTCTTGCCCTGTGCCTTCTTCAGAACAGGGCTATACCGATATAGCATGGCCACTTCTCAAAATTGCAGAACTCATCTCACTTCACTTTTGACATCATAGTTGCCTCCCCTCTCCCCATTTCTTACTACTGCTCATGACGACATGGGCATTCCATTTCTTACCCACTGGACGAGGCGCAGGGAAGTTTTTAGTCCCGTTTTTATTATCCATTGTTTGGTGTCTGTGATCTGTTTGTGACCGTGCGTTCACGCTTGACAAAGGCTAGTTGGCCGAAAATTTGCGCTCGTTTTGTTTTGTCTCGTTGGATACGCGCTTACATTGGTTTTCTTGTTCTTCTGGTTCGTGTTTGCTTGGGCGCGGGCAGTCAAACTTGTTTTGGGTGCTGTTCTGAGAGCATTTTTGAAGTTTCAACTATAATCAGCTTTTATAACAATGTATTTTATCACAACTGAATACCGCCCTTCTGTGAAACATTGAAGATACCTTCAAGAGAAGCTACTGGAAAAATTATCTGACATACAGCTCGAAGAAGCAGAATGGAAATTGTTCAAAGAAGTATCTACATGGGTTTTATAAAACGTAAACATGGGGATTGGTTTGATGACAGTGACAAGGAAGCAAGCTCATAGACCAACTCCATACTATTCACAAGGAACACCTCAGCAAGAAGACTTGTGAGACGGGTAAATAAAAATACCAGCAAACAAAGCAGCTTATCCAGCAAACTGCAGCAGACGAAGAACCAATGATGGGAAGATGAATGCTGCTGAAATCCAGTCTGTGGCTGACGCAATGAGAGTCCTTGCATGGTGACCTATGCCCAGTGTATGGCCCAATGGCTTCTAGCTCAACACTGACCATATCTCTGACCACTCAAATTCTGCTGACAGAGAAAGCTGGCATCTTATCACGCTGGACTGAACATTTAATAATATGTTGCTGTGGATGCCACTGCAACACCCTTCAAATTGCTAGTAAAGGAATCTCTTGCAAACCTACCCTCAACCTTGAGGCAAACCATGATTGGGAAGACACCAGGAATGGATGGTATTCCTCCAGGTAGCTATGAGGGCAAGATGCTTCAGCAGATGCTGACATCTCTGTACCAGTTCAGTTCAGTTCATGGAGCTTAAAGCCCAAGTGACCACTAAAGTCAAATAGTAACAACAGTGACATTTATTAGGTGCCAAATCTTGATGTAAAAACCAAATCAAAGCACACACTTACATAATTCACCAAAGCATTCACTCACAATGACCACAGCATCCTGAATGGGGTATATCAAATGTCCTAAGTTCACACTTGCATGATATAATGTTTGAGCCATCATTATAGAATTACACTAGAAACACAAAAAGATAAAATTTAAGCAACAGTCTTAAACATTATGCTATAAACATATGTTATCTTTTTAAAAAAATCAGATCTTGAAAATATTATTACTGTACTTGCTTAAAATTCCCTAAACAGCACAACATAGTCGAAAGCACTATAAACACAAAAAGATATATTATTTAAGCAACACTTTTATAAATTATGCTATAAACATATCTTATCTTTAAAAAATCAGATTTGGAAAATATTATTACTCTACTTGCTTAAAATTCCCTAAACAGCACAACATAGTCGAAAGCTATTCACCTGATCAGCGAGGCTTCCAGACAGCAAAGAACAGACATCATTTGTCAGGAAATTTAAGATGTCATTCTGTAAAATTGGAGAAAAAACATGTTTGTGACTTCCAACACTATGCCTCTAATTAACCCTTTCATTACATTAGCTACCCATCAGCAACCTGTCAGCTGAGTACTGTGGCTGCCATGGTACACATGAGTGCGTGTGCATGTGCACGCACGCACACACACACACACACACACACACACACACACACACACACACACACCCCACACACACAGCACACACACATATGTGCGCGCGCACACACACCACACACACAAAAACACACACACACACACACACACACACACACACACACACACACACACACACACACACACACACACACACACACACACACACCACACACACACACGTCTGTT
Source organism: Monoplex corrugatus (assembly GCA_030674185.1). Lineage (NCBI taxonomy): Eukaryota > Metazoa > Mollusca > Gastropoda > Littorinimorpha > Ranellidae > Monoplex > Monoplex corrugatus. The sequence continues at coordinate 39,429,666 of CM060305.1, read as the reverse complement.
ACACTCAAGCACAGATGACCTGAAACACATGACAATTGAATGTGAACGCAAGTATAATTAACAAAACAAGACAGGTGCATAGTTTTGTACCACTGGCTTTTGTAAAATGAACATAAAAGACATCAAAGAAACAAACTCACTAGTTTTACACAAAAACAATAGATCACATGATGAAAAAAAAATTCACTAGATTTAGGACAAAAAGAACAGATCAGCTAACTTCATCATTTTGCTAATCAGTTGTTCTTGCCCAAAATCTAGTGAATTATTTTCCTTGTTGTCTTCTGTGTTCACTCTGGCCAAAAATTTCACCAGTCATTTTTCATTAACTCATATTCTCAATCTATTTTTATGTGTTTCTGGTTTCCTAACTGATTGAAAGAGGGCAGTCATTTTGATTCAGATTACATAGTTGACTTGCCTGCACAGTGGGGTCTCTGAGAGCATTTTGAAGATCCTTGGAAATATTCATACACAAATCACATTCCATGGTTTTGGGAAGCATCTGGAAAAAAAACAAGAAAACAGTTTATTAACTTACCTTAGTTCAACATGTACCTTTCATACTTTTTCCTTAAGTGTGCCGATTTTTTCTTGGATGTGTGCATATATGTCATTTTATTTTGCCAAGTCTGTGCAGACAATACGTTGCTGCACTCTGCATAACTTCAGTGGGTGTGTGTGCTGGGTGTTTTCATAAGCAGGTACTGATATGACTTACAGGATCTTACATGTGTGCGTTTGATATTCTGCATGTATATACACATGGAAAGGACTCAGGCACTGGCAGATCTGTACATACATTGGTCTGGGAGTGGGAGATATGAAAAATCTCCATCTTTTATCCACCAGGTGGAGGTGCCTAGGAAGATCGAACCAGGATCTTCCAACTGGAAGTCCGACATTAACCCACCTGATTAGTTCATAATGGTTGTAAGAAAAAAAAGCCAAACAGAACAGGCAGAATTCATGTCTAATCCTGACTAGAAAGGTTGGGGTTGGGGCTGGAGATGGGGGAACGATTCACAACCAACACATTGTATGTTTAATCTTGACTAGAAGGGTTGGGCTTGAGGGACTAGAGATGGGGAAATGATCTATTACCAACACATTAACATATAATCTTGACTAGAAAGGTTGGCTTTGAGGCTGGAGATTGGGGAATGATACACAACCAACACATAAATGTCTAATCTTAACTAGAAGGGTTGGGCTTGGGACTGGAGATGGGGAAATGATCCACAACCAACACATTACATGTATATGTCTGATCTTGACTAGAAGGATTGAAGATGGAAAAATGATCCACAACCAACATTTCTTTCAACAGACCACAATTCAGTTCCTTTTGTTTGCTTTGACAGTGTTCTGTTATCAGATGCACCATTCTCTTCTGAAGCCTATGCTGTTCATGTACATCATATACACATAAAATAATACATCATGTTGATCTTTCTGTTTCCCAAGTTGCTTTCCTTCTTCATAACAATATCAATACATACACTCCCATTTTGAATCTTTAAATGCCAGAATCATCAATTTTACTCCACAGTTAAAAGAAAAATTACTAGGTTCTTTTCTTTTTAGTTAAAAGCCTCCATTATTTTCACTCAATTCTCACAAAAGAATGAGGATAAAAGCCTCAAATTTTTTCCATTTATTCAAGTTACTAACCAAGCAGCTGGTGTTATTTTTGAAGGGCTTGAAAGATGTTCTTTTGTATGGTAAACCTAGATGTAAGGACAGAAACCAACAAAAATGCAGAACATTTTAAGCCATGATGGTTAATTTTACACTGAAGCCATATGAAAGTACAGTCACCTTTAAAGCTGCTATGTTTGAACAAAGTGTCTCTTTCTCTCTCTCTCGTGTGTGTGTGTGTGTGTGTGTGTGTGTGTGTGTGTGTGTGTGTGTGTGTGTGTGTGTGTGTGTGTGTGTGTGTGTGTGTGTGTGTGTGTGTGTGTGTGTGTTTGTGTGTGTGTGTGTATGTGTGTATTTTTTTTTTGTACAGGACATTAATGCCAAAAAGACAAGATCCTAACTTTTTACAAAGTGTCATTGTGCATCAACCAGAAATCAGTGGGGTTTTTTGTTTTGTTTTTGTTTTTGTTTGTAAAGGACAAATGTCATCAGCAAGACAGGCATGAGACCAGACATCGCTCTCCACTCTGACTCCTCGAAACAAGTGATTCTGATAGAACTCACTGTGCCATACGAAAGCAGAATGGAAGAAGCACATATCTACAAGACCGAAAAATACGCCGGTCTTGCCAGCACCCTGAAGAAAGCAGGTCTGCGGGTCAAAATCTTCGCCATAGAGGTCGGGGCAAGAGGGTTTGTGGGCACCTCCGCTTATGATCTCATGAAACAACTCGCCATTTCTGGGAAGAAGAGGACTAGAGCCCTTAAAGCGATGGCAGAGGCAGCAGAAAGGAGCTCAAGCTGGATCTGGGCAAGGAGGAACCAAAAAAGTGAACTTCATAAGGATTAAATTCCCTACAGATGATGTGTGCCCCGTTAGCACATTGGTAAAACCGCGTACCGCAGTTCTGAAGCGCAGAATCGCCCAGGTTCGATCCCCGGCGTGGGAAAAAAAAAAAAAATAGACAACAGCAGAAGGGCATCCAGGAGTCATGACCTGGATGTGGCCCGGCCCCCCGAGAGTGTAAGGAATTCAGGGCCGAAACACTTGTCTAAAGGGGGTTACTTCTCTGAAGACCTTCTGTTGTCTAGCTCTCCCTAGAGTTTCTTTCTACCTGCACATGGTCAGTCCATTGACTTCCGGGAATAGTTCGGAGGACATTCGGGAAAGACCGAAGGACACTGGGAAAGACTAGATCTGCGGGCTTTGTGGGTTGGCTTCCCACCTTGCCTTTGATAACATGCCACGAGTTTTCCAAATGAAAGATGCTCCCAGGATTCACCGAAAGGGGGAGAGAATGATGAATCCATCGGCACTGACTCCATCACGACTGGAAACGCACAACGGACCATGATTAATGACCAGTTGGAATTTCCGTGTGCGTGTGGAAGGAGATTCACCACCAAGCGCGGCATGAAGATCCACAGGACAAAAATGGGCTGTTTGAAGACACATACGAACCAGCAGCAGCGCATTGCGATAGCAGGTGAGACGTTGGATGACCAAGGCCAGGAATTAAACCATAGTGCCAAGGACATCCACGCTGACGGTTCTGATGCGGATTTTGCACAAGCTCTTAACGCCAAACGTGGAAAACTCAATTTGCCGCCTGCCGGTGCAAAAGAACAATGGGAGAAATTAGATGAGGAACTTGTCCTTAAGCTGAATGCGCTAATAGGGAACAGTACGCTGGAACACAAACTTGACACATACGGAGACATCATATACTCTATCTGCAGGGACACTTATGGAGTGAAGCAGCCAAAGACAAAAACGCCTCCCCAGAAATCCAGAAGACAGCAACAGATGGAGAGCATCCGGAGGGAGAAAAGGAAGCTTAAAAAGCGAATGAAAACTGCCTCAGAATTCGAGAAGCAAGGGCTCCTGGAACTCTGGAAAGATCTGAAGGCCAAACACAATGCTCTCAGCAAAGTGGAATCAGCAAGGCGAAGAAAGAACAAAAAGAAGAAGACTCAAGATCGTTTCTTCAAAGATCCCTTTGACTTTGCAAGAAAGCTGTTTGAACAACCCAAATCAGGGACTCTCACAGTGGGCAAGGAAACCCTAGAGCAGCATCTCAGGGAAACATATTCCGATTCTCAGCGCGAGGCACCACTTGAAATCCAAAATCTGGTTTGGCCTGCAGCGCCAGAAGGAAAATTCAATAACAAACCACCAACACTGGATGAAGTGAAGAACGTAGTAAAGAAAGCCAGAGCCAAGTCAGCACCTGGACCAAACGGAATACCATACCTGCTCTACAAGAAATGCCCAAAAGTGCTCGAGTGGCTCCACAAGATGATTCGATCAGCATGGAGGAACCAGAAGATCAGCGACCAATGGATGAGAGCTGAAGGAGTGTACATTCCGAAGGAGCAGAACTCCAGCAGCATCAATCAGTTCAGGCCAATATCACTTCTGAACGTCGAGGGGAAAATCTTCTTCTCTGTTATGGCAGCAAGATTGACAAAATACCTGACTGAAAACAAGTATCTGGATATGTCAGTCCAAAAGGGAGGCATACCAGGAATGCCTGGATGCTTGGAACATGCCACGTTGATTTGGGATGCCATCCAAAAAGCAAGAACAGAGAAGAGAGACATTGACGTAGTTTGGCTTGATCTGGCGAATGCATATGGATCAGTTCCACACGATATGATCCAGCTGGCTCTTGAAATGTATCACATCCCAGAAAACATCCGAACAATGCTGAGGAAGTATTTCCAAGGGTTCTCAATGCGGTTCTCTACCAAAGAATACACCACGGACTGGATAGACCTAGAGGTGGGCATTGCAATGGGCTGTGCAATCTCTCCCATACTGTTCGTGTTGGCAATGGAAGTCATCTTGAAAGCTGCAATGAAGAGTTCAGGTCCAGTGAATCTGGGAGATGGATACCAGATGCCTCCTCTGAAAGCTTTCATGGATGACACAACAGTCTTGTCCACGGATGAGGAAGAGACACACCAAATCTTAAAGCAGCTGGATGAGCTGGTGGCCTCTTCAAGAATGAGGTTCAAACCTAAGAAATCCCGAAGTCTCTCACTGCGAAAAGGAAAAGTGGCAGATTCAGTCAAATTCATGGTAGCCAACCAAGCCATCCCCACTGTCACAGAAGAGCCAGTAAAAAGTCTCGGAAGATGGTATGATGACTCCCTGAAAGACACACTAAGGGGATGTGAAACCAAGCAAACAGCAGAAGAAGGCCTGAAGAAAATAGATAACTGCGGACTGCCAGGCAAATACAAAGTCTGGTGTCTACAGTTCATGCTGATACCAAAGCTGCTGTGGCCACTGCTAATCTATGACATTTGCACCAGCACAGTCGAAGCAATGGAAGCCAAAATCAACAAATACACAAGAAAATGGCTCGGTGTCCCACCTGGTCTCACTGATGTTGCATTCTACTGTCGTCAAGCAATGCTGAAGCTACCTCTCAAATCCATAGTGGAGGAATACAAAGTTGGAAAAGCAAGACTGTTGAGCATGCTGGAGGAATCGGAGGACAATATCGTGAGAGCAGTTCATCCAAAGCTGAGAACTGGCAGAAAGTGGAAAGTCCAAGAGGCTGTAAACAATGCCAAGAGAAACCTCAGCATCAAAGAAATAATTGGACACACGCAAACCAACAGACAGGGACTGGGAGCAACAAAAATGCAGTGGTGGTCCAAAGCCAAAGGGAAGGAAAAAAGAGACATGATCATACAGGAGTTGAAGGAAGAAGAAGATGTCAAAAGAGTGCAGAAGGCAGTCCAGCAAGGTCAACAGGGGCAATGGACAACATGGGACAGTGCACTCCAAAGAAGTCTCAGCTGGAACGATATGTGGCACATGGCTCCTCTAAGGATAAGCTTCCTCCTCAGATCTGTATATGACCTGCTCCCCTCGAATGCAAACTTAGTGAAATGGGGGAAAGCAGACGACCCAGCATGTCCGCTCTGTCAGAAGAAACAAACAGTGGAACATGTCCTAAGCTCTTGCAAAGTAGCGCTAGCCCAAGGAAGGTATACATGGAGGCACAACCAAGTTCTGAAAGTGATCACAGATGTGGTTAGCGAAAAAACCATGACCCCAAACGCACCAATTGCTATGACAACGTTCTACAAAGCAGGAGGGAAACAGGTCTGGCCCGAAAGTGCTATGACAACCAGCACATTGCCAAAGGGTCTTCTGGATGGAGCAGTCGACTGGGAGTGTACAGCAGACCTCCCAGAGTGGAGAAATTACCCAGATGTCATCAGCAAGACAGGCATGAGACCAGACATCGCTCTCCACTCTGACTCCTCGAAACAAGTGATTCTGATAGAACTCACTGTGCCATACGAAAGCAGAATGGAAGAAGCACATATCTACAAGACCGAAAAATACGCCGGTCTTGCCAGCACCCTGAAGAAAGCAGGTCTGCGGGTCAAAATCTTCGCCATAGAGGTCGGGGCAAGAGGGTTTGTGGGCACCTCCGCTTATGATCTCATGAAACAACTCGCCATTTCTGGGAAGAAGAGGACTAGAGCCCTTAAAGCGATGGCAGAGGCAGCAGAAAGGAGCTCAAGCTGGATCTGGGCAAGGAGGAACCAAAAAAGTGAACTTCATAAGGATTAAATTCCCTACAGATGATGTGTGCCCCGTTAGCACATTGGTAAAACCGCGTACCGCAGTTCTGAAGCGCAGAATCGCCCAGGTTCGATCCCCGGCGTGGGAAAAAAAAAAAAAAATAGACAACAGCAGAAGGGCATCCAGGAGTCATGACCTGGATGTGGCCCGGCCCCCCGAGAGTGTAAGGAATTCAGGGCCGAAACACTTGTCTAAAGGGGGTTACTTCTCTGAAGACCTTCTGTTGTCTAGCTCTCCCTAGAGTTTCTTTCTACCATTAATGCCAAAAAGACAAGCTCTCAAAAAACTTACACACCAATCATTTTCCGCAAAAACTACGCATTTGCACAGCTTTTTGTTTTTTGTTTTGGTAATTACAGGAAATTATCATCTAACATTCACTAATCATGATCATGAAACAATGAATCACAATTTCAGATGGCTGAAGTTAGTAAAAACCACAACCACAGCATGCATTATTTCTTTTGGACAAGTATATTTGTTTAAGCACAATACCTTGGCAACAACAGGTCCAATCTTTTTCAAGACATCAGCAGGGCTCTTGCTGTCACACATTCGCAGCAAAAAACATACATCTTGTGGGTTCTGAAACACACACACAGACATAAAAAAAATGATAGTGTAGCACAATTAATCATATAAAACTGTTTAAATATCTACACTATGTTGGTGTACTCACTTCAACACTGAAACGTAAGTGAAGTGCTTTTAAGTTCAGCACAGACAACTTTGTAAGTGAAACATTCTTTAAACAGGTTAATCTTTTCATAATAGCATTTATAAGTGTACACTTTTCCAAGAAGGATAATTAAATCAAATACTGAATCCATACACATATTTTTGTTAACAACAAATAATATCAAGTTTTCAGTCCATTTAACTATATTCTAACTTCAAGAATACTTCGATCTTTCCCCAATTCCACTTTGTACGTAAACATTTCCAAAATATATCACCAATAGTGTCTCATTTCAAAGAGAAAGTCACAGCAAAAGTTGTTTTACAAGTCCCACTTCTTTCAAAGTGACAGATGATATTGTTACAGACATAAAAACAGAAAATTTGGATCCACCACCCCTTCTACACACAGTCGAATCAGTGATACAAAAACTAATAAAACAGGAAATTGCCAGGTCTAGACTTCATACCAGTACAGCTGATCAAGGCAAATGGTAAAACAGGGATCCAACTCATCCATGCCCTCTGCTGAAAAATATGGAATACATGCAAATGGCCAGAAGAGTGGAAACAACAGGAACTGGAACTGGTGATGTTTCATAAAGCATGCAACACACAAGAATGTGTGACGATAGCACTGATAAGTCACACAAGAAAAGTGCTGCTCCACGTGATTTTAAACAGACTCGAAGCAAAGGTTGAAGCTGAGCTAGCAGAACAAGCAGGTTTTAAACCAGGAAGAGGAGCCATAGACATGCTTTGCACCCTACTGGTACTCATGGAGAAGATTACAGAGACTCAGAAAGAGGGGTACATCATTGTCATTGACTACAGCAAGGCCTTTAACAATGTCAACTATCAAAAGCTGTTTGCTACCTTCAGATAATGGGCTTTCCAACACACCTCATAAAATCTCTCTATGAAGATCAGAATGCCACAATCAGATGGGACAACAAACACACTAAGCCATTTATATCAATGATGCCAGAAAGAAACGGGCAGACAAGTTGCCATAACATAGTGGAAACAGCTGCATGGTAGCCCTTGACTGTGTCAGCTGAAAAGGCCAAGATGGACAAGAGATGGACTGGCTCCACCTTGGAGAGGCGGACATGGTGCTGCTGGCATCAGGCCCAACCATTTTACCCATCTATAGCTGTTGACCAACCTCATGCCCTGGTGACGGGAGTGTTGAACCAATAATGAAGCTCCAACGTAACCCATCTCTATACTAAGATCTGGTTGACTAATACAGGCAGGAGGCCTTTGCTTTGTAAGTTATGTTCATGAAGACATCGGGACCTGCAAAGGGTGATGGAGTATCTGCTGTTGGTGTAGAAGATTGAGTCCAAGAGACAGTGGAATCAGTGGCTTGTGAAACAGGGATGGAAGGTCTAGGAAACAGGGCCATGCTGGCCATCTGGGGGGCTATCAGAATCATCATAGCCCATTTGAGGCATGCCTTTCTGACAACCTTCTGCAGGATCAGGAAGGGTGGGAAGGTATACGCCAGAAGCTGGCTCCAAGCTAGTGTTAGAGTATCTATCGCATATGCTTCAGGGTCTTGGACTGGCCAGGCATATGTGTGTAGTCTCTTACTGAACCTGGTTGTGAATAGGTCGGTCATGGGGCAAAACCAGTGGTCCCATACCCTGTTATAGAACCTGTGGGTCCAGAATCCACTCTGTATGGATTATGCTGTGAGACCTGCTGAGACAGCCCCCTAGAATATTGGACTTGCCCATTATATGGCCAACTCCCTTAACTGGTAAAGTACAGAGACTAAACTGTGCAACTGTCTCCTCTACCCTTCTGCCTCTTTTCATACTCCTGGATCTCTTCTTCTCTTTCTTCAGATTTTTTTTTAGCTACTATTGTATTTTGCGAAACACACTTTATTTATCTGTATTTACATAACACCCTGCCAAAACATGATAATCTGATAAATAATCAAAAACGATCTATATAAGAAACGTATGATAAAGATTAATATTGTAAATATGAATTTCTTACCAACTGTTGCACAATCAAGCTGATGATCAAGTTTGCGTACGCATCTACGGTCTGGTTACACTGGAACAAACACAGGCATAAATGAAAAACAATTTATTCGCTTCTGATTTATATCTTCTGCCCCACCAAAAACAAAAAAGACAACCCCCAAACAACAGCCAGACAGACAGACAAACAGACAAACATACATCTCATTATCTCCTTTTTCCAACGCTTTACGTATACTTAGTCATTCATAATACATCAGTGTCACACATGTAACCAAAACAAAGTAATTAAGTCTCAATAATAGTTGCAATCTCTTCTTTTCAGCAATTTTACCCACCTTCTAGATATATTTTATGTCACAGTCTAGAATAAGTTCTAGATCCTAAACTAGAATTACTGAGTCTCTGCAACAAGGTTTGAAATACCTCTCCAAAAAAATACCAAAAGGGTGGAACTCCAGCTCTCCCACTTTTTGCTGATTAGAAAACCGGAACCCTGCTAAATGTTTAAACCAAAATGTTACAGATGGGGGGATTTCAATTCAAATCCCCTTTTAATAAACATACCTACCATATTTTACAAGTGCATAAGCTTGCTAATGTGACAGACTATACTCATGGCAAAATACTCAAACAGGTGGTTGAGAATTAGAAGTGCCGAGTCGAAGATGAAGACAGCCTCTCAGGCCGGAACAAGGTATCGGAATGGGGGTAGGCACGGCAGCAGCGCCATGTGATGGAAGTCTTTCCAACAATTTTTCGATCATACAGTCTAAGTATTTTGTAGCTAGTATAGTTTCTCGCATTAGCTGAGCTTATGCACTTGTAAGATATGGTTAAGTTATATGCTATTAAAATCAACTTACGAACTGCTCAAAAGGACCCAGTTTGGAACAAATCTTTTCCTTAATCATGACAGCAAGCTTTTCCTGCAAACAGACAATTCTCAATCATACCAATTTTTTTCATTACAGCAAATCCTAATTCCAATGGCTATGCCTGAAGTTACTCAAACACACAATTCCAATGGCTATGCCTGAAGTTACTCAAACACACAATTCCAATGGCTATGCCTGAAGTTACTCAAACACACAATTCCAATGGCTATGCCTCAAGTTACTCAAACACACAAATCCAATGGCTATGCCTGAAGTTACTCAAACACACAATCAATGAGATCAGAATGAGATCTGGTAGACATTTCTCTGGTAAAATATCAACAGCACCTTCACATTGTTCGAAAGATAAGAATGTCCATATATATAATATTATATATATACTATCATCACTTAATAAGTGTTGCATCATATTCTTTAACATTACTGCTCTTTTGTTGTTCTTCTTCTTGTTTGTTTTATCTGTCTTAGTTTTTGTACTTGTTCACTGGGTTATCTTAATAAATACTACACTATTTCAGGTCATGTCATCCCTTATGTTCCTGAACTAAAAGTGGCAATGCTCACCCCTGTGTTGTTGGCTATTTCTTGCAAGTCACCAAAAAACTTTAGACAATCAGTGCAGTAGTCACCAGACACTGGTGTGACCTGTACAGAAAAACACCAGAAGTAATTATTAAAAATAAAAACCATAATCAAACCATGTCAAATGTAATTTCCAAATCTGAATTACATCTGTACTGTACTGTAACTGATCAATCACATAACCATACGTAATCATGTATATACACTACATAAGCATAAATTTACTTCTAATTTAGTTTTATTTATTGTAGTCTTAAACTTAAACAGACAATTTAAGAACTTGTCCCAATGCTATATGACATGTTTTTCACAATTACAACCCATTTCATGATACCACCTGGACTACCTCTCAGAGATAAAATGTTTCCACAATATAATTGAGATTACCATTTTATGGTACTATTTTAACTACAAAATATTTCCAGAGATGGAATTTTCCAAACTCTCTTTGACATTATCTCAAACTTCTAATTCTGTACTTTTGTGGCTCCCTTTTATTTCTGAAATATGACTGACCGTGTAATAACCAAAAAGCAATTTTGAAAAAAACTTCTGGTATTTTACATATCCACAAAAAAACATTCAAGAAAAAATACTTGATATTTTGGATATCCACACCTCCACCTTCAGTTATTCCATACTTTCAAGGGTGCAACTTAGAAAAAGTAAAAAAACTGAAAGGAGTCCACAGGCTGGCAGCCGTATGGGTGGTCTGGGAGCCGCTGAAGCTTTTTCAAAAAAACAGATTTTCCGTTTCTGACTCTTTTGAAAAAATGGATTCCGCCATCAACGGAAAAAGTTGCACCCATGTACTTTAATGTATTGTACAGAAATGCATATATCAAGCTGTCATGCGGGGAAAAAAATGTAAGAATAAGTATTTTAAAAAAAAATTTTTTTTAAATGAAACAGATGAAAATACAAACAGTTCCCGGATGTAAAAACTTAATTCATCAACATTCTATACAAAGAACATATCCCCAACCATCCAGAAAACAGCACAATTCAATGCATAGCCTCAACTACCCACCAACAAAATTAAATTACTGTCTCCCATCATCCCAATAACCAGATAAGGTGCAGGGGGAAAGTCCTACTGCGGGGGGTCCAGGGGGATGAAACCTCATGGAAGGAGAGACTTTTTCACTTTCTAAACCCCATGGAAGGAGAGACTTTTTCACTTTCTAAGGGGCAAAATTGTGGTCTGTCATTGTGGTAGTCATCTCTCAACTCGTAGAGCCTGGTGTGTTTTCTTTTTCATTACAGTCCAGTCAATCACAGTCTGCAAACCAGGGTGCCCAGTGTGTGTGTGTGTGTAAATAAAATAATATAATAAACATGTGGAAAACATTCCCTAGCATTTGCTTCATTTTTTTAATAATGGACAAAAGATAATGAGTAGAACTTTTGTCACAACTGACTTTTTTTTTACACCACTATCTTTTGGCACCATAAGCAAGCACCTTTTTGTCATTGCCAAGGTTCCTAAACATGACTACCTTTCACTTTACTGCATGGTTGCCCAGTTCAAGAGAGAACATCGAGTGAATGCAAATCTTCAAACAGAACGGAAGTCCTTTTTCTCACTTAGTTAAATTCAACCAAGGGAGGTTACGCTGCTTTTAGATAGAAACTGTTTTGAAACTGAATACTGACTGACAGCAATGCAAGCTTTGACATTCATGCACAAACATTTGCCCTCAAATTTCACGAGTCTCTCAAAAATATGGAATTCCATGTTAAGACAGAAAATTCCCATCTCTGATAGCACAGCATCCCTAGACGCAAGCACTTAGATATGTGCTTTTGTACTTTACAGATTACTTTTAACAAAGCCTTAAGTTAACAATGACATAGAACAAGAAAAGAAAATCTGGAATTCCATATTTAGAAAGAAAATTCACATCTCTGATAGCGCAGTGTCCCAGGACACAAGAACTTACATGAGTACTTTTGTTCTTTACAGATCACTTTTAACAAAAACTTATGTTAACAATGACATAGAACAAGAAAAGAAAAAACAACAGCAACACATGTGCACGACATGAGAAAAACATCTACATGAACATATGTGGATACACCAATACACAGACACACATACACACACAGATGCACAGGTACATACATGCATTCATAACAGACAGGAACCTACATGCTGACAAATGCACATACACTGACACAGGCTTACAACAAATCAATGGAACATAGCATCTTGCACAATGAATCATATGACCAGTACAAATGATACAGTAGCATAGAAGGGAGAAAGAGAAGAGACTACTTGGCGACTGATAATAATAATCTTTGAAGATTAAAGTTTTCAGAGCTGTCTTACAAGAAGACAAAGACGTGAGGTCTGAAAAATGAATTAGAGAAACAAAGATACAATAAAGTAAAGACATACATAACACTGAATGCTCGACTGTTACTTTCATTTTCTTTCACTCTCTCATCACAGAAGTGACACAAACTGTTCACAAGTTCCAGGTGTTCAACATAAGCATGACCTAACATCGACTCCACAGTGTCAAAAAACAGTGAATACTTGTTCTTTACAAAATAGTCATTTCACAAACAAGTAAGAAAGCAATATGAAAGATTCACTGGATACAGTTTCAAGACACTTTCTTCTACAAATGAATCTGAAGCGTATAACAAAAAAAAATCTTCAAAACATGCAAATGACAGCAATGAATGAAGCAAAACAATTCCATTCCCAGCACACTTTATAGTAAGTGTAAAGAGGGCACTGCCAGAGTAGACCTCTGCTCCGGAATTAAGTCAGGCCATAAGACAGAGAGGGTGGGAAATGTGCTTGCAGCAACAAAGCATAGATTAGTAATAGAGGGCCATGGTTGCCAACGCCATATGGCAAGGTACATGATGATGATATGTTGAAACTGACCCAAGGTCAGCAGCACAAATTAATGCCACATGTTTTCTGAAGGTTAGCATTTCATCAAAAATGATTCCAGGATAGCATGGTTGTCTGTTTGTTTGATACTAGTTCATCTGAACATAACTGCTTTCTTATCAAGCTGCTTTGTTACTTTTCTAAAAAGTACTGAGCTTTGGTAGGGCTGACTGTGAATCCAATTTCTCGGCACAACTGATTACAGTGTCTAACTGTTCTTGGAGTGCTTTGTTTCTTTCTAACGCATACTTTTCCTATCTTGTAGATGAGCCAGTTGTCAGCAAAAGTGAGTGTACAGGCTGGTCCATTGTTTTTTCAATCAGCAAGTTTTTTTAATACATATTTTGTGGAGGACTTAAGAAAGGTGTGTCATGGAGAGTTTTTAGGATGCTGAACACCAGTTTCCACGTCCCTGATTCCGTCTTGAAGTGCAGATGTGATCCATCTTGTAACTTACATGCTGACACCGTATCAATGAATTAGTTCCATGGATGATGTGGACTGAATCATTGTATGTATCTCCTAAGTCAATACTACACCAATATTTCCTAAGCGTCTGACACTGGGCATCAGATCTTGCATTAAGATCACCACATACCACAACAGTGTCTCCTACCTCAACAGACTCTCTTACTTCAGCTTCTTTATTCAGAAAGACCTTCCTTTATTCCATGAGCTTAGGCAGCTGCATTAGCAGCCAACAAGACTCATTAAAAAATGGAGTTTGAATTACAGGAAGTTAAACTCAAAGCCACAATAGGGTCGCTCGGTCAGTTCAATACTCCACCCACTTGCACACATCTACTTCCATCAGTCAGTCAATAGTGTAAAAGAAATTGATATTAAATCATCTAGCTTACCAAACAGTCCAGAAAGTCCTGACAGTCACTAAACACAAAATACAACTGCCTAAAAGCAAGTTGTGAAGGGCAACTAAAATGGGAAAGAAAGACAGATAAGTGCCACATGTCCGACTCCAATGTAAGTTCTTGCATGAATGACAAATTCTCGCATTCTCCTCCATGATCCAGAATCCTGACAGAATTCTGGGTAGTAAAATTTAACAGTTCTAAGTTTAGAGCCTTTATCAATATTCTACACTGTTACACTGAAACAGGTTTCTTAGTTATTGAGTTTCTACCTGATACATGTTTTATTAAGCCACGTACAACCGGTATGTGGTCACTACAATGTGGGTTCAGTGTTTCTGCTCTCATCAGTGTTGTTACTTTGAGGGATAAGTGCTTTATCAATACTGCTGTCTGTGTCTCCTTGTTGTGCATCAAAATGAGTTAGTGACATTGTGAGCAGGCTGAGCTGGATATCCAACAATATTTCCTGAGCGTCTGACCCTGGGCATCAGATCTTGCATTAAGATCACCACATACCACAACAGTGTCTCCTACCTCAACAGACTCTCTTACTTCAGCTTCATTTTCTTCTAGGAAGTTCCACACTGTCACTGAGGTACAAGATCCTGGGTGTACATAAGGTATATATCAAATTTCCTGAATTACTGCATAAATGGCTGGTTACCTGATCCTTATTCAAAAAAGACAGTGGACTGCTATTCTCCACATGGGGGTGTGGAACAATGTCTGAAAATCCTCCACACAGTCCAAGTGCAGCTGCAACATTTACAGAAGGCTGCAAAAGACACACATACACACACACACACACACACACACACACACACACACACACACACACACACACACACACACACACACACACACACACAAACACACATGCATTACATAGATTCTTTTCTTAAACAAAAAGCAAACATTTACACTGAACATAGGAACTAATGACTTCCACTTTACAAATTTGGGTCATTTACTATCTTATTGCTCTGCATTCCCTCTGAATCACAAAAGTCCTAACCACACTTCTCCAATGTTCCTGGGCTGGTGCCGGCCCAAATCATATAACGGTAATGACAACTCTATACTCCTGAGATTAAATCAGGGATATAGGATGAAATAACAGTAAAACACAGGAATCAAATTTAATTTTATAAGTTGTGAGCAATTTTAGCACCACAGCCAAAAAGAAACGTTCTCTCTGGGACAACTGGATGCAATGTTTCTTCAGACAAGAAGATCTATCAGACTTTGTCTTTAAACTGTTATCAATCATGAATAATTAAAAGACAAAGTAATGTTTGTTTTTAGTTTCTTAACTCCTGTACTATGCAATGAATGTTTGTTGTTTGGCAGCTGTGACACAGCAATGCAATGTAGATGCAGTGTACATCCTAAATTATACAGGAACCAACAAAGCTAGTTATTCACTTAGCATAGCAGAGAAGTTAACAGGAATTAGTTTAATAATTTCCTTTGTAGTTGAATACTCTCTAATTAGCAAGTTGGCTAACTCACAGCTGTGGACTAACATACGATTGGTTTGAGTTCATTATCAGCCCACAACATAATAAGTGGCCTCTTCACTGCCCATCTTAATGCTTAAATCATTTTTGTAGTGTCAGTCTTGTCTTTTCCGCACATCTTAAAATCTTGCCGGTGCACAGGGTTTCGCGCAGGCTCAAACAGTCTGCCAGATAACAGATTGGGTAGAGTGCATATGGGATTGTCTATGTACAATGAATCCCTTCAGAACAAATTCCAAACTCCTACATATATTACACAGAATCTATTTCAATTAATTTGCATACTCTGAATGAAAAAGATTCAAGCAACTTTTTTAAATACAGTTGTTTGCAATGTGATTTGCAAAATGGCAAAGCAAACCATCATTGACGAACTCTTATGCCAGAGGAGTGATGTAAAGGTAATTCTTAATCTGTATCAAAATATCAAAAATTGCAGACAATATCTGCGCTGTAGTTTAACTCAATCAGAGTCAATGAATACAAATGTCATTCTGAAACTGTCAAAACTTAAAAGTTACTACGCCAAGGTGGGATATGTGTTAAGAGTAGACCTGCCAACCTAAGATTGGCCTTGAGAGTAGCATTTTTATTAACTGAGCATAGCAAAATGGCATTTGAGAGTAGCACAACCAAGATAAACTGTAATCTCATCAGTCAATCAACCATGTGACGCCTTTAAGTCAAGTTGGCACACTTTAGGTCTAGCCAACAGAGAACATGGCTAGTACTAACTATTGACTACTTAATACACAGATATTCGGCCATATATGTCTCAAGGTAACACTGTGTGCTGGCCTTTTCTTTGTTTTTGCCTCATGTTCATTGCTGACTTTTCGTCTGCATGACATGATTTCTATTTTCACAGATGAGCTGATGGAAGTGACTCAACAGTGATGATGACAAAGATTAGCCAAGAATGGAAGCAAGTTATGTAAAAGCTATGATTGGCTCAATCCAAACATGTGTCCTTAAACAAAATCTCATATTGGTTGATAAACAACTGCAAGAAAAAAAACGTCACAACTGAGAAACCCTCACCCATTCCCCTGCTTTTCCTTCACCTCGATTCAGCTCGGTTGGTTTGTGGCATTGACAGTAAAAGAAAAAAAGATCACTGCTCCATTTTTGCCACTCAACAAAATAATTTTATTGTGAACATAGCAGCATAGCATTCTGATGCTCCGCAGATAATATAATAAATGATCAAATCTTATGACTTCAAAAGTCTAAATTTCAGACAGAGAGAGAGAGACAGACAGAGAGAGATTATGCATGTGTGTATGTGCCAGTTTCCTTGAACATTATTTCAAGCAATTTCGCGACTGGCAATCATAAATAAAGTATCAATTATCATGTAGACAACATAAAATATGTAAGGTTTACCAGATCACTTTGAAGCAAGACGGTCACTTCACTCTGGTCATTCATCATCAAGTCTTTGCACTGAAAAAGAACAAAAAAATTTTCATTCATAATTATTTGTCATATAACACACACACACACACACACACACACACACACACACACACACACACCACACACACACACACACACACACACACTCACACACTCACAGAATCACTGAAATACATGAATAGTAATTTTCAAATACTTCCTCTCAGATTTAGCAATTCTGTAGCCAAATACATAATATTAACACAAAATAGCACTGTCAGACAATGTATCTATCACAATTTCATCAGCAACAATCTCTCTGGTTAGATCATTATGCTTAAAATATAAGTGTCAGTACCCAAATCAAAATAAGAAGTACAAATTCTCTTCTGCTATACCTGAATATTGAAACAACATGTGGTTAAGTTAAATTACTAAATGAAAAGTCATCACATATCATATGTCTCATCCACCAATCAATCATTCCTGGGTTTTGGGGTTGTTTTTTTTGCAATTAAACACTTACCAATGAATGCTTCTCAACTGGCATTTGTGTGCAGCCTTTGGCCATTTGTTCAAGTAGATCTGACTGTCCAAGAAAGATAAATTAACAAATCAGATATAGCTGATGCAATTTTTATGCACACAAAACAGTATACATTATGTTATTGTAGATGCAATGACTGAATTGAGGAATAATAGCTGTGAATGGCTGAGAATAGGATATCGTAGTGACATACTATATTTTGCATGGAAGGCTGAGAATAAGATATCATACTGACATATAATGATATATATGCAATGCTCAGTTAAGGTAGTTTCTCACATAAATGTGGATGTATATATGCATCAGGAGTGGTGCCAAAGTGAGGGGATTGCCTCTGGAGAAACTGTGGGGTGAAAGGCGAGAAACTTGGGGGACCTGGGAAGGAGACTTGAGAGAGACTGGACCTGTGCACAGCACTCTCATTAATGTGCTGAGTGTGGCTATCATACTGCAAAAACGAGGAGGGTGTAGCAACACTAATGAAGTCCACTGCTATGGTGTCTGAAGAATACAACCATTGGATTTCAAGTCTCCTATGCCTAGCCAAGCAGTGCATTGGCTACCCCAAGTTACTGACATCCCAAGTGTGCTGTCAACCCTCTGCCATACCCAGGCAGTGCATCAGCTGTCCCATTTTGCTGAAATCCCCTGGTGCCATTGCAGTGTGTCTTCTCCTCCTATGTAATTGATGGTCAATCTCAGCAGGCAATGCACTGTGCTGATACTGAGAGAGAAAAACAGCAACAGTGACAGTGTAATTCTAACTCAAGGACCAAACACATGCAAGTACTGTTTTTGTATTTGTCTGGCATCTTGTCATTGTTGCATGCCTTGTGTCATTTTGACATGCTGTGTCAAGTATGGGTACTTAGATAAGATTCTTCTTCTTTAGTCGTATAAAAATACAGATGTCAGAAAGTCTCTGTTGTGTTATTATGTAAGACAGGAAGACAGAGTGAGACACAGAGAGAGATAAAGAGGTATGAGTTTACACATGTGATTGTGTGATCAGTGAAACAGTCTATGCACATGTTACACCCAGCAAGAAAAACCAACCACCACAACACAAGACAAACCATTGTCCGCGCAACTGCCTTCCCATGTCCCCACCTGTGACAGTTGTCCTAATGAAGAATGATGGTGGCCTGGCAACTTAAAGAATATGTCTTTTATTGCCAGCATCATAGAACCTCCTGCTAGAGATCCATCCTCTCCCAGGTCCGAAATATCCATTGACATTTTTGTAACCGTGTTTTTTTGTTTTTTTTTGACGGGGTGGAATTGCTAATTTATCAGTATCACTAAGCCAAAATCACCTTATTTTTCCACAGTGACAAATAATGGCAGGCACAAAATTTCAGATTTCAGGTAAAAAATGTAAATTATTCATTTATTGCACCCTGCACTCAATGCTGAATCTCAATCCTCCACAGTAGTTTAACTTACACAAAAATGAACCAAAAATCTCAGACTTCCTTCTTCACCTTACAACAGAGTGATATTTCTGTACTTTTCAGCCAGTTTCAATTACAATTGTTTTCACTGTTAATAAATACAGCCTATCATTTTCAGATACAATACAGCACTGACATTTTTAGATATACAACACAGAAACAAAGAAAAAAAGACAAGATCTAGAAGGTAAAGATTCAGTAAACAATGCAGTGTAGAATAATGCAGCATACTTACAGAGCTTGAATGGCGAACATCATCAAGAATCTTGATCACATCATTGCAACTTTCAGTCTGAAAACCAGACACACACACACACACACACACACACACACACACACACACACACACACACACACACACACACACACCACACACACACCCACAATTTCATTATCTTCATAGTCAGTTCTATTTTTATCACTGTAAGGAACAACTGTGACCTGTTCTCATAAATGGAGACATTAAGTTACATACAAGGAAACCAAAATACAGCCTAAGAAAGATGGTGAAGTCTATCTGGATAAAATGACCTTACAAAGATATTAGATTTATGCAATTTTCTCTTTAAGCTCTTCTTTAAGAGTACAGTAAATTTCCCAATGAAAATCACTCTAACAAAGTAATTAAGTCAAATAATTCATTGTGATACCTCTCTCCATACATCATTTAAACTGCCTGAAACTGGCAGTTCATACCCTTTTTAATGATACCAATAACTTTTTATCACCAAAACTCAACTTAATTCCCCCTTTGGATGAACGATTCATAATCATACTCCTTGGACCATAGTAAGGGGAAAGGAGCTGGCAGCTATGCAAGCTGGTGGAAGGGTGGACTGCCCAAAAGAGAGATGAAGGCCAGAGAGGGACGAGAAAATGGTCTTCCATTCTCTCTTGGTCCGGAGGCTGGGCTGGACCTGTTTGGTGCGCGTTGTGTGGCTATGTCCCGGAGTTTGTCATTCAATTTATAAACAAGGTAACTGATGACTGGGTTCGAATGGGTCATGCAACGCATGGACAACCCCCTTTGCTTGATGAAATGACTATGGAGTGGCGTCCAAAGCTTGGGGGGTGATTGTCCAGAGTGGTGAGGCATTGGTGCTCTGGGTCTCATCCACACCCTTGTGGTGTTTCTTGTTAACTTGTTAATTGGGCACAGCATGATAGTTTTAGTCTGGATAAAATAATGTGTATGTGCCCGTGTGACTGAGCATGCATGGCAACATATGTGCTGAAGCATCATAAACAAATCTAAGTGAGTGTTAACAGGTATGTGTAAGACTCACAGACAGAGAGAGTACTGAAGATGGGACAAGAAAGAAAGAGACAGTAGACCAGAGAAGTGAAGACAGTAGTAAGGTGAGACTAATACTAGTAAGTAGTAAGGTAAGACTAATACTAGTAACAAATGATTTATACATAGCAACTAGCCTGAGACTCAAGATACTAAAACAAAACAAACTTAGATAAAAAAAAAAAATCACCTACAAATGAACAAAACCATACAAACCAGCAATAAGAAAAGCGAATTAAAAAGTATAAATTAATACTTACATGATTAAATCAAACATGTGTGAA
The DNA here is from genome assembly GCA_030674185.1 of Monoplex corrugatus. Classification (NCBI taxonomy): domain Eukaryota; kingdom Metazoa; phylum Mollusca; class Gastropoda; order Littorinimorpha; family Ranellidae; genus Monoplex; species Monoplex corrugatus. Next base: position 39,408,971 of record CM060305.1, on the reverse strand, counting down.
ACACACACACACACACACACACACACACACACACACACACACACACACACACACACACAGCTTATGATGCATTATTTTATACAAGAGCACACACACACACACACACACACATATATACACATGCATGTACGCACACACACCATGTATGATGCAGGCATGAAAACATGTAAACACACACACACACACACACACACACACACACACACACACACACACACACACACACACACACACACACATGCACGCACACCGGTGAAATGCATGTAGCACACACTAACCGAGCCAGTCAATGCCTGGTGCGGGTTCTTCCACACTGTTCTCATACAGTGCTGCATGGAGTGACATTCCTTGGCATGGTGAATGTGACTGCACCAGTATGATGGACCATATGTGCATTTTTTCGTTCCCAGCAATGCACTTTGGCCTAAAAAGGTTGGAAAGTGATTCTTTGTTTCAACTAATTTATTTACAGAAATACATTATTCTTAATTGTGTACACAAATTAGCTTAATCTGACTGATAGTTATGACAAGTGATGCTGATATACTGAATGTCCTTTACTTCAGTAATTATTTTCACACAACATACCTAAGTATCACTTGCTAAATTCATTCAAGATGCAAGCATAAATTTACAAAGTAGCAATATGAATGTTGCAAAACATCACTCTGACTTCAATACCCTACTGCTTGATCTTAACACTAGGTGTGTGCCCATTAAAAAGATGTTTGCTATCAACAAGGGAATATTCATGCAAACATTTATACTATCCATCCCAAAAACATTCTCAATTCCATGCTAACCCTCAAATCCCACTGAATTTCATGTCCTAAGACCTAAGATTGACATATTTAAATTAGGTCATTGGTTCTCTGACAGCTTAATCTGGAGCACTCTTCTACCCATCTTGATGTCTGTGTTGCAGAATCAACAATAGGAATGAATGGGATGTAACTTAATCTAAGATCACATCAAACCACAGTAACCTTCAAGAAGAAAGAACCTTTTATTAATCAGTAAAACAAACGGTAATGGCAGTGGTGATGATTCCTCTGTGCTACAATTTCCCTTCTCTCTCTCTGATATTCCAATTCTGCATTAGTTTGATATTTTCATGTGGTAACAAAATAACATCCTTTGACTTATTTTTAATGAACATTCCAAGTGAGAAGTTACATTGTAAATAAACCTTGATCTTAATGCCGAAGTATGTACCAATTTAAACTATACAGAATTTGAAGAGAGTATCTGGTGCATGTTTTGATGTAAAAACAATGATAAAGTAGTACTTAATAGGTTGTATACATAATGATAACGAAGCCCTGATGGCTCAGAAAAGAAGAAGGAACAACTTTTTAAACCATTTCAAGTATGTATGCATGATGTTGTACCCCACATTGCACAGATGATATGCTGCTTTACAGTCTGCATACTCCACATACTCCATTTCCCATGGGCATGAATGCTGTTTTCATATACCCATAAGGTACTGACTTGACTTTCAGGATCTTTAACATGCATCTTTGATATTCCACATGTATACACACAACTTCTTTAGGCATTGGCAGGTCTGCACACAACCTGACCTGGGAGATCTACAAAATCTCCACCCCTTACCCACTATGCACAGGTGTCCAGGTGGACTGAACCAACAAACTTTCAACTGGAAGTCTGATGTTTACCCACTTAACCACTGCATCGATCATATTTAAACTAATGAAATCCAAGGAAATAAAGAAAAAAGTTATTGATAAATAGAGAATTAACTTTCCGCAGTCAGATGGGATGGTACATGGACAAATGAAAAAGATAATGATATAATCAAAAACATTCATGAATCAAATATAATCCAAAGGATAAAAAAAAAAATGGTGAGGGTCAAACCTCACACATATTGGATCTGATACTTATGAGCAGAAGAACTTCATATCTGATGTGCAGCAAAACATCAACTTGGACAAGGTGATCATGAAATTCTATTTTTATATGTACCCAAAATAGATGTTATTGTGCATATACAGTGCACGTTTGACCTGGGAAAAAAGTATGATGCCATGAGACATGAAATCACAAAATCAGACAGGGTAATAATGCACTGAAATAAGTGGAATCTTGAGGGGTTTTCTTTTCTGGTGTGACATGTGTGTATATATGTATGTGTGCTTTTGTTTAAATTATGCTATTCATGGGGTGTAACCCCAGTGAACTTCAGTTTAGTCGTTTTCTTTTAGGCAGCTCAATCTAGCTTAGTCCAAAAAAAAAAGAAAGCTTTGCAGACCTGACAAGGTAGCCTGACTGGCATTGGGAACTTTTTGTTGGAAGAGAAGTTGTTAACAGAAGTAAGGGAATAGAATATTTCTTTATATGTTTTACAGCTTTTAGGAGCAGTTCAGAAATGAACACATCAGATTATGCTAGAAACAATGAAAACAAGTTGTGCACAAGTAAACATATGTGTGCCTCTATATTAATAGCTTACAGCCCCATCAAAATTTAGCTTAATTAATATGATATGAATAATGTATAACGTATGCTGAGAGATAAATCAAATCATATGTATCATGTACGCGTATGCAAAAACAAACAAAAAACACCAACATGAGAAATGGCAAATAAACTATAAAGGACAATTGGCCCATATAAATAATATAACACACATCACACAACACACACACACACACACACACACCACACACACACATACTAATACTACTGAAACTATGATGAATTATGGCACTATCATCATCATGATCCTCGGGTGGGAAACTGTTGTCTATCAGTAGATCAAGCACTACATGCATGTCGCAGAAATCACGCCCGCCCACAGGTACTTTACAAACAACAGACAGACGAGATAGAGATTTTGCTACATCTTATCGATGTGCTTCATGGTATCCTCGGTGACGATAAAGCAGTCCTCTCCGTCCTGCGCACCCAATCCCTTTTGTTTTGAAAAATTTCCTGCTTATCTCATATCTGCTGCAGCCTGCGTTTCACTTTCCCTAATAAGGCTAATTCAAACATCAAAAATTGCCTCTAATACACCAAGAAACTCATCACACAAAAAAACATTCGATGAAAGAAAGAACACTGGTTTACCAATTGTAGCAAAAGCCAGCAACAGTAGGAGTTTCATTGTAATAAACAAACAGCAGACCTCTGTAAACAACGTCCGCTCCGCTTCCTAACAATTATACTGGTGTCACTATGCGGTCACGTGAAACGATGTCATGTGCTATGAAGTCATCGGAAGTGAACGAATCAGACTTTGTTCATTGGTTGATAATTTGAGGTCAGCAGGCTTATGCCAAAGTCTGCATCCTCTCCAATAGCCTACGTGTCTGTCTTGTCCACAGACGTCTTGTCTCGTGATTCAGATTTCGGGGTTTTCTTTTGTTTGGTTTGATTTGATTGGTTGGGGTTTTGAGTGTTTTTAGACATGTCTACATCCATGCACGAGTACATCATGGACAACATTGGAGCCATTAGAATGAGATTTGATTAGGCGTGAGATGAGGACGTGTCCCCTATGTGGACATGATCACAAAAGGGAGCATTTTACTGCCCATCTGAACATAAATGTTTATGTTTGTTCAATGTTGACGTTTAACGACTAAATTGATATTCGTTTCTTCTACGTGTTTATAAGGTTCAGTAATCAAAATGATCATCATCATGTATATCATTCATAACAGTGTGTGGTCTGTCCCGAGAGACTTCATCGAGTCACATCATTGTTATGCTGAAGACTCCCAGCTCTATAACATTGCATCTCCTGAAAATCTTACAGATTTTCTTTCCGAAGCCTTTGATTGTTACGTTGAGAGACAGAACTGGATGATATAGGATACTGAGTTAACAGCTGAATGGAGATAAGACTGAAAAGATGCTTATTGCCACAAAGCACAAGCTTTCCACTGCATGTTTCTTTTCAACTAGGCAACAACACTATTCTACTTAGGCCTACTGATTCAGTCAAAGACCTTGGCATTATTCTTGATTCTAAATTCTCTATGCTGAAATTCATTACCCATACCTGTCAGTCTTGCTGCTGTCAACTGCAACGTTTCATTTCTATTCGCTGTTATCTTTCAACTTCAGCAGCATCCAACTTGAGACTTCTCTTGTCTCTCATCGATTATAGTAACTTTCTGCTCTCTTGCTTGCCTGCTTTTTCTGTTGCATGCCTACATAATACTCGGAATTCCGTAAAAACAAGCATGATCATATCATTGTCTAACTTTACCGTCTCCACTGGCTGCTTGCTGCTACATCTATTTATCGTTTTATTTCTGTGATAGTGTGCTTCTCTCCCCCTTCAGGCAGTAAATTCATCGATACAAATGTTCCACATTTGGTCGCTGTTCTTCTTCTGTGTCTGGTTCATACAACTGGAACGATCTTCTCCCGTTAATTTGACAGTCATACTTTTGTCTTCCTTCAAGTCAAACTTGGAGACATACCTTCTTGTCCAGCAGAGATTTCCTCCTCTACGTGCCCACCCTCTTGCCCCACTCCCGTCCTCTTCTCCCCCTCCCAGTTTGTGCGTGCTTTGTACTCTGGGGTTTTGTTCGTTGTTGGGTGATCGCTTTGGTGAATGATGAGAGTGTGCTCTTTGGTTTGATTCTAATATCAAAATCTGAAGCCTTATAAATGTCATCATCGTCGTCGTCTTCATCATCATCATCATCATCATCATCATCATCATCATTATCAGTATTATTGTTATTGTTGTTATTATTATTATTATTACATCATTGTTGTTTGTTGTTAATAATATGTGTTCTTAATATAGTTCTCTTTCTACTCGTCTCACTTTCTCTTCTTTCTTCCTGTCTTGTAGCAGTAGAATTCATCCCCAAAATTTTATGCTAGTAGATCAAATAGTTGAAATTTACTTGAAGTTAACAAACTTAAAATAATAATCTCTTTGACTGTACTTAAATCAGAGAAAACGTTAGTCTTTTTCTTATTTCTGTCGTTGGAAGCCTTTCATTTTCTCAACCATATCGATACCGATATTAATCAACACTTCATTTCCATTTATACTAAATGATGAAGATAGCAAATGTTATACAAACTCTATCATTCTTATGACCTTCAGATGTAGTAAAGGGAGACACACGATTAATTTAGAAATCTACAAATCAAATGTTTCTCAATTGCATCGATCAGCCTCTCAGTCTTGTTACCGATGTCTCCGTGAGATGGTACATAGTCTAGTCTGTTTACCCGTAAGAGGGCACATAACCTAGTCTTGTTTCAAGTTCATTGGGACAGAGAGACAGACAGACAGACAGACAGAGAGAGAGATGTCCCCATGAGAGGGTGCATAGCCTAGTCTCGTTTCAAGTTTATTGGGACACACACACACAACACACACACGCATGTCTCCGTGAGAGGGTGAAAAGCCTAGTCCCGTTTCAAGTTATTGGGACAGAGAGAGAGAGAGAGCAAGTGAGAGAGAGAGAGACAGAGATATCTCCGTGAGAGGGTGCATAGCCTAGTCTCGTTTCAAGTTCATTAGGACACACACACACACACACACACACACACACACACACACACACACACACACACACACACACACACACACACACACAATTCACACACACACACAGGCGCACAGACACATGTTTCCATGAGAGGGTGCATAGCGTAATCTCGTTTCAAATTTAATGGGACACACACACGACACACACAGAGACAAAGACACACAGATATACAACACTCTCTCTCTCTCTCTCTCTCACACACACACACACACACACACACACACACACACACACACACACACACACACACACACACACATGCATATAATGATCTTCATGATGTATGAGTGTGTATCGATATGCCAGTGTAGACGGTGCACACAAACACACGGCAGGCATCATGTATCACTGCTGCAATAAAAAAAAAATTAAAAAGCCATAAATACAACACACAACTGTATAAGCCTCAGGGAGACAATGCTAAAAATAGTGCAAGAATCATACGTATTTCAGGACTTGCCAGTGACGCTGAGGTCTGCGAAATCGAGCAAAGGCGACAATTGTGTGCGCAGCAATGACAAAATGCCACAAATACAAAAGTATAACTATGATCCTGAGGCAAGACAAAGCTCACAATATGACACGATATGTATGTACTTATATTTCAGTGACAGATTGAGACCTACTAAATCAAGTCACTAATGCGTTGAAGTCTGCGAAATCGAGCAAATGCGACAATTATGTGCGCAGCAATGACAAAATACTACAGGTACAAATGTATAACTGTATGATCCTGACGCAAGACAAAGCTCAGAATATGACACGATATGTATATATTTCAGTGACAGATTGAGGCCTGCTAAATCAAGTAACTAATGAGTGTGTGTGTGTGTGTGTGTGTGTGTGTGTGTGTGTGTGTGTGTGTGTGTGTGTGTGTGTGTGTGTGTGTGTGTGTGTGTGTGTGTGTGTTCATGTTACGTCCTTGCAAAGGAAGTTCTTTTCTTTCATCTAAACAATCAACAGTCATGAACTTAGTATGATGCACATTGTTAACTGTGTCAATCAACACCCAGGACCATAGGCATTGTCATATTGTACGAAGGTAAATAGCTATACTAGGCCTGACATCATAATAATAATAATAATATTGGACAAGGAGGGAGCACAAGGCGCTTCACATAATAGACGCACAGAACAGCCACAAATAGTGTACACATATAACATAAGACATATGGACAGATATGTCACACTTCATACTACAAAACACATCATACCGCATAATACCACATGATAACATAATAACACATCTCATACCACATCACTACACACAAATATGGAAAGGAAAACAGAACTATGCATAACAACAAAAACACACACACACACACACACACACACACACACACACACACACACACACACAGCATGCACCCTCTTCAACAATGGGATAAGGAGGAATGATAGAATCAAGAGTGGATATGGAGTGTTGTCTCAAAAGCATTTTTGAACAGGTAGGTCTTGAGACCGGTTTTGAAAGATGTGAGAGAAGGAGCATGGCGAAGGTCTAACAGATCGGGCGTTGAAAAGAGCCACAGTGAACTCATTGAGAGTGGAAGGTGGTGTTGTGAGGGGAATAGGGATCACATATCTGAAGCTGGAAACAGATGGAGAAGAGTCAGTTTTCAAACTAGCAGGGCGCACAGATGTAACAGTTTGAATGTGCCTCTGTTTTCTTCTTCCTCCTCGGCGCGTTCGTTTCCTTGGCAAACAGAACCCAATCTCCAATTCACGCAGCCGAGAGACAAGGTCAGAGGTCAATGGAGCAGCAGGAATCGCAACCAGTTCATCGCGAGAATAGTAAACAGAAGGCGAGGCAGTGCGCTCACCCGGACAACAGCTGCCGACATGCTGGCGATGGTTGCATGCTGCGTTTTGCACGTAAGCGGTGAAGTAGGTTGGAGGAAATGGCTGACTGGCACAGTTCAGAACAGAAATGTCACTGTGACCTGTTGTGCACGTTGAAACGAAAAATGGCTGACAGTGAAGAAATGGAATACACAGCCTTGACGAAAACAAAAAACACAGCACAACGAATCTGAATAATGGGGACGATTCAAACAAAAACCACCACGTCGACGGCTCCATGACGAACACAATAGACAAAAACCAAGCACCAAACTGAAGGAAATCCAACGAAAAACACAAAACAACACCAGAGATCAGTCACTCAGCCTGTGAGGCGTGCGACCTTTCCCTCTAGATTTCCTGTTGCAACGAGGTGCTCTAATTCCCCTTTCCTCATCAAATGGCCTATATATGTTGCTTGTCTTGTCCTAATCATATCCAAATTATAACTGTTTTTCTGAGCAACACCCGTTATTATGTACAGTATTTGTCTTGTTCAATCTGTGGTTCTCTGGAAGAAATTGACAACATCTATGTAAAATTAGAGACAGCTAAGGTTCAATGTAAATCTCAGGACGTTAGAGTCGTGATGAGAAATTGTAATGCTGAATTCATCATCGTAATGTGTCCTGCCGTGTGCGTTGACAATCATGGCCCTCCATATGCATCTATCCCTAGTTGCTGCAAGCGCATCTTTCAGCCTCTCTGTCCTCGGCCACCTTGCAAGTCCGTCCAATATTTTCTCCCTGGATCTACCTGGTGTTCTCTTTCCCTCTAGATTTCCTGTTGCAACGAGGTGCTCTAATTCCCCTTTCCTCATCAAATGGCCTATATATGTTGCTTGTCTTGTCCTAATCTTCCTTATGAATGATCTTCTTGCGTCTGCCTCCATCAAGACTGTCTCGTTTGTTTTCTTTGCTGGTTTTCTTTGCTGTACATGGAACTCTCAACATTCTTCTCAGAAACCATATTTCGGCTGCCTCAATCTTGTTCTGGCTTTGCGTGTTGACTGTCCACGCCTCACAGCCGTATAACATTATCAGTTCTATATAACATTCAAGAACTCTATTCCTGATATTAACGGATAGGCATTTGTTGGTAATTCAGTTCAGTTCATAATTTTCATTTGGGAGGACTGTTATTTTCTCAATACCAAATTCTTCCTGGGCTTCAATCATCTCTGTAGTAATATTGTCTGGTCCTGGGGCTTTTCCTGGTTTCATCTTTTTCAGTGTTGTCTAACTTCATCTTTCATTATGGGTGGTCCTTCAACGTTCTTGTGTTCTTCGTTTCTGTCATCTTCAGAAAGGTATTTTAATGTACTCTCCCCATCTATCTAATATTTTGTCTTTTTCCATGATAAGCCTACAATCTTTCGATTTTAAGCAACCAGTTGATGTGAATGTCTTTTTCCTGTGGGCAATTTCTTCAATTCTTTTGTACATACCCTGAGGATTTGTTTTGTGTCGGTCATGGCCTTGGTGCACAAAATGAAAGGGGAGAGAAACTTACGGAATGGGCACAAAGGAATGAGTTCATAGTAGGAAACACCTCGTTTGAGCAGCCTAACAGAAGAGAATGGACATGGATCATTGGATGTGTCCAGGAGATTACACCAAAAATCAAACTTACTACATCCTGATCAACAAAAGATTTGGAAATTCTTTGCTGACAGCAAAAACACTACCAGGCGTAGACTGCAATAGTGACCACAATCCTGTAAAGGGAAGATTTAGGCTGAAACTAGAAGATTTAGGCTGAAACTAAGGTATAGAAAACGACCAAAAGTAACATCAAACTAAATCTTAGACTCTTAAATACAGATGAAGCGACATGAAAAAATTAACGTACATGTTCAAAACAATTTCAGTGCTCTGGAAGACGTTGGTTAACTTATTATAATATCAGACATTTTTAAAAAGTTGTGCTTTGTGACGTCGTTTGCGTCTCCTCACATTGAAGGCTGAATAGGCTATTCAAGATGGCGGCTGTACAATTGGACACCAGAACATTCATACGAAGGTAATTATGCGTGTTTCTTCTGTTCTCTGGATCTTCTGATATATCAGGGATTCGGGAAAAACCAGATATTATTCCATATTAAAGTAGAAAATGTGCGAAAGTTTGCCGGCACATTACTTTCATCAATCCGTCTTAGCTAGTCGAGTCGGTGAATCGCGCGCATGTCACCATGTGTGTGTGTGTGTTGTGTGTGTGTGTGTGTCACTGTCACAGTGTGTGTGTGTTTGTGTGTGTGTGTTTTGCTTTATCAGTGTATAGATCTCCATTAGCTAAAGTCATTGTGTCATCGGCGTTAATGTTGCTTTGCTGAATTCGAGATCGTTTATGAAGTTCCAGCATTTAATATCGCGGAGCAGACATGAGCGAGATCGGTTGTGACGGTTGTCGGCTAATTATCTAGATCTAGATAATATTCTAGTCTGTTCACAACAGTCTTGTAGAAGACATAATTATGATAATAGTGATGGAAATTGTAATATTTTTTCCCCCATCAGTATTAGTTACTGAATCTTGATGTATTGTTGCATAATTGTTGCAAGAAACTCGGAGGAGATCGGCAAAGCTGCAGCAGATCCTCAGACTGAATTAGAGGAGAGAGAAATCTGCGCAAGCAAGCGTTTTTGTCCAGGGATAACAGGACTATAGAAGCGGGAGGCAGTTCAGAAGTCACTTAAATGCAAACATTTGCCGAAGCAGCACCGGCTGTCTGCCCAGAGTCCGAGTTAATTACAGATTTTGGATGCTGTGGGAAAGCTACCAAACACATATTTGTAACAGAGCAGTCTCATCCCTGCTTTTAACCTGTTATATTTTTATCTAAAAATGTGAGAATATGCATGTCTTAGAAAATAAAATCTGAGTCAGACGAATTGAGAGACAGGGCTTCAAAATATGACAAGACATCTGACAGGCATACCATCCAAAAATAGAAAAGCACATGGAAGGAAAGAAAGGATGGCGTGTGTCTCAGCATACCCACACACACACACACACACGCATGCACGCGCACACATCGAAAGGCTTATCATATAGAGAATTAAATGATCATGTTGATTTTAATTGTGCGAATGATATCAAATTGAACACATGTAGATACACACAGGCTGCGTTGTATACACTGTGTTCACACACACACACACACACACACCACGCACGCACGCACGCACGCACGCATGCACACACACACACACACACACACACACACACACACACACACACACACACACACATATCAGAGGACTATGTAAACATAACACTGACCTGTATTCACCACCACTTGTGTATATATCATATGCATGGCGTACAAGGTAGGTTAACCTTTTGACTCCCGCACCCTGTCCATCAGCATCCTGCATTGCCAACCATGCTACCAAAGCAAACACTTAACCTTTGATTCCCTCACCCTATCCACCAGCTTCCTGCAGGAAGCTGGTGGATAAGGTGAGGGAATCAAAGGGTTAGGTTTTTGCAGTTGGTGGATAGGGTGCGGAAGTCAAAGGGTTTTAAAGTACAAGTCTCTCACAAGTGACTGTACACAGTCTGACAGTATTTCACAAAGGACTGTCATTACTTTTTCATGAATACCACACACCATTGCCACTGATTTCTTTAGTAAATATTGTGGATAACTCCACGTAGTCCTAAAATTTAGCATGTTCCAAAATTTTCAGTAGGTCTGCTGTTGCCTAAGTCCATAATTCCTAACATGTGCTGACTGTTCATTAACAAGCCACTTCTGACAGTTTTCAGTAATATACATCTCACAAAAACAAAAGTGGCATCTGCCCTGACTAACTTCTATCTGCATGCCTTAAACTAAGATTATCACCAACACTGACTCTAGCACCAAATGAGGAACACACTGACCTGTCACTGGCAGAAATCTATAACTTGCTGAGGAAAATGTAGCCACTGAAGTAGGCCCTGAAAGATTATTTGTATGGAATACTTTGTTTTCTACTCAGGAGATGTCGGTAACACACATAGTTCTAAGTACTTTCATCAACACTGTCAGCTCCACTAATTGTAACGTATGATTGCATTTCACACTTCCATTCCAGACCACAGCTTTCAAACAGTTTGTCTTAAAGCCTCCTTCTTTTCTTCATTACTATCCAACAGTAGTGAATTAAAGTTTATTGATATTCTTTTGTCAAAGACAAAATTTCTCAAAATAGGTGTGTGTGTTTTCACCAGGAAAACTCAGAAAAGAATGAGTGCACAAACTTGTTCTGAGACAGTGATAATTCTGTTTGACCACAGATTTCTGGCACTTTTTCTTTTGCACCCTGAGGGAAGCCAAAGGATAGCAGTCATGCTGTTTCCATTAGCACTGTTCTTTCCTTGTCGTCTTTTGTGACCATTCTCAGTAAGATTCAAGTAGCCTACATCTACAGGATCTCCTTGTCATTGCCTTAGTTACCACTTGGCAGCAGATGACAAACTCAGCAGTGTTGTGTGGGTCTTCGACCAGTCCCACTCTCCCTTCTTTGCTGTTAACTCCTTCATGGCCAGTAGTCCAAATTTGGAGACAGTGCCAGCGCCCAGCTCTCGACTTGAAATCTGTTTTCTGGGTTTAATAGGGTTTTGGGTGTTCTTTTAGTTGTGTGTAAAAAGTATGCTCTTCTAGTCAGAAAAATTATGAATATTACTTATTAGGAAATAATCATGTTGTTTAAAGATAGTTTTATGTTTTAAGTTAATAAACAGTCAGTTGTGACACACATTATCACATACACCACACAAAATAAAAACAAAAAGTATAAAATTTAGCATACATATCTAATCGCAAAATACAGCATGCAATCTGAACCTGAAATCATCAGCATGCCACATTAAACCATACAATCCTCTGAATCTCACATCATGATCCTTAAAATTGTTGATGTTGTGACACCGCTTTGTGACCACAAAACTTGATCAAAATGTTGAAAACTACTTTTTGAATGTCAAAGCTGTATTTGCTTAAAGCAGACCAACCTGCCTAGCTTCATGCTCTCTCTTACAAGAGGCATATTTCCTTGTGTCATTCTGTTATATTAATGCTACATTGGTGTTGAGCCTTTAGGTGTATTAATGCAATGCAAGGGTCCATTAACATGCTGTGGCTATTTGCAGGCATTGAGTTTAGGCCCAGTCCCATACCGACAGTGACTTCCCGGTGTGAAGGAGAACTGTTCATTCCAGTATTGGCTGGTCATGCAGAAAGTGTTTTCTAAAATTCAACCATGAACATGACATTGACAGTCATGTGGATAACTGGATAGTAGCACTTTTCACTCGCATTATTATTATGCACATAATGTAAGTAAGTGGACACTTAAGTTTAGGTGCATTTGTCATTATGTGTTTCCCTGGAAATTGGTCTCTGTCCAAGGTTTTTTTGTTTGTTTGTTTGTTTGTTACTTTTGTCCCTGGGAAAAAATGTGGGTTTGCAGCCCTGCATAAGGCTTAAAGTTTCACTGACACCTGAAGTGCCTAATGTTGTTGAGAAAGGGAGAATGCTGACATGCCCTGTTCACTTCTTTTTCTTTTCAGTATTGGAAGTGAGCAGTTTTATAAAGATGCAATTGAACAAGCTGGCAACTTCAACATGCGGATGTCCATTGAACGCAAGCAGAGATTGCCTTTCATAGATTCACACACGGGTGTTGCACAGAACCATTCTGACCTCTTTCATCCTTATCGTTATCGCAATCCAGGTAAAAATGCTGTTTCATAGATGTGAGTAAAAGAAAAAAAGCTGTTTCACAGATACATTGTTAGTAAGTATATGTTTGTCTACAGGTGCATGTGTCCTGCATGTAATCTGTGTAAGAGTGCTACAGATAGAGATAAATGGAGACAGTGTGCATTTATTATAATTGATATGCATATATCATTGTGGAAATGTTAATGTTTTACTTGTTTAAAAAAAAAGTCCTGCTCCATCATTTGTGCCACTTCTGTGTCACTGCATCTGCACCACTTATTTTATGTCTCCAACTTTTTCTTCCCCAACTGCTGAACTTTCTCTGTGGTGTTAATTTCACATAGCTCATTCATCTGCATGACATACAACCAGCCTCAAGTTCATTTAGTCAAAAGTCCCAGTGCCAGGAAGCCTACAGGATCTTGAGGTGTCATATGGCAATCACAGAGAAGACCCTATACTGCTACTGGATATAATTCAGAAGAGTTCAGCAGTGCCTGCTATGATCCAACTTATTAAGAACATTGCCTACCTAAGCCCTATGATAGCAGTCATTCAGTTGCAGAGCTAGACGGAATGAGAGACCTCCAGGTAAGGGGATCATAACCATGGCCCTCCAATGACAGCTTCCAGGAACCTCTTACGTTGAAAACCCTAAGTTGAATTCACCTCAGGCATGAAGTTGGTAGAGGATTTTGAAAGTGATACCACCACAAGATCAAAGCTTGAAGGAATTTTTTACGATGCTATAAATATAATGATTAATGATTTCATGAGAATGGAGATGATGATTTTTATGCTTTGGAATTCCATCTAGGATTGGGACAGTGTGACAAGGCTGTGCTCTACGCTCTATGCTTACTGTCATAATATATCCCAGTGTCAACCAGGCCCTAGATATATGCAGCGTTTCCAACACAGGTTTACCTGTGTGAATTGTAACTCATGATTGATTGCATCTCGTAAGTAAAGAGTACTACTGCAGTTAGATTATTATAATATTCTATAGGTAAACAGTTTTTTTCAAATGTCTTGGGAAATTCGAAAGATTTGAAATTATCCAAGCTTGAAGTTTACAGACATCCTGCTTTACTTCAAATTTATATATGCATGTGTCCGAAATTAAAATAATCTGACTAATGCTAATGATCTGAAATTTCATTCCATAAAATGAATGAATGAATCAAATTATGGAAGTATTAGAACGCATTGACGCAAAAAAACCCACAAAACTAAGAGGCGTGTGTGTGTGTGTGTTTGTTTGCAATCATGCATGTGTTTGTATGTGTACATGTATACTAACAATCCGTAATGTGCCCATTTAAAACATTTCATGGAAATTTATTCTGAAAATTGATCTCAACATTTTTTGTTGTTGTAACATTGAGTTTTCCAGTGGTGTCAGACATGCCGCTAATACTTAACTCACATTGATGATCAGTTCACATTATTATTATATGATTTCTGCATGCATATGCGCGCACGCATGCACACACACACACACACACACACACACACACACACACACACACACACACACACACACACACACACACACACACACACACAACACACACACACACACACTCATTCATATTCATTCATTCATTCATTACTAAAAATTAACATGTGCCACAAAATAGTGTTAGCATTTGTGTAAACTAACCATTATCAGATGAATGTGAGTGCTAGAGTTTAAAAACAAAAACCCATGAACAAAACATTTGATTGTGGCTTCACATTTCATCTAAGGACCTCATTCTGATACAAATTATGAATATATTAGGATCTCACTTTGATACAGATTATGAATATTATATGAGAGCATAAGTCCTTTCAAATATTTTCCATATTGCTTGATTATATTCCACACAGTGATTGTTTCATTGTTGCTGGGTATAATTTGTAGCTAGATATGTTTTTGGTGCTTTTGTGGATTTACAGGTAACAACTTCGGGCAGCTGTACTCTTTCCCAGTGAAAAGATGGAAGAAGAAAAAGCGGTCTTTCTTTGCCTATGACATTGGTTTTGCTAAGAGTGGAGACATTGAAACGGGTGAAGCAGGTGTGTATGTGGTGTTGTATGTATGTGAGTGTGTGTGTGTGTGGTGTGTGGTGTGTGTGTGTGTGTGTGTGTGTGTGTGTTGGTGCGCGCGCGCGCAAGTAAGAGTGTACACTTTTAACTTGAGATTAGCTGTCATGATTTGTGAAGGATTACTGAACAGTTTGTTCATCACATGCCTTTTGATCATTTGATAAACTGGTGTTGATCCTTTCCATGTTTGTTTCTTCTTTTCCCAGTTGATCATTTTTATGTTTGTTTGTTTCCTCATTATCTTTATGATGGTTTTGTGTGTGTGTGTGTGTGTGTGTGTTTTTTTATACTAAATGTACTAATAGCAAAGATCACCCTGTAACAAACTTTGAGATACCATATATATGCAGCATGTAGGGATCCTATGGAGTTAAACAGCCAAAAATGAAAAACACCTCAGAATTCCAGTTGCCTGCATCAGATGGAGGACATATGGAGAGAAAAATAAGATTCTGAAGATAAAAATTAAGCAAGGATTAGAGAAACTGGAAAGGTCTGAAAGGGAAACAAAGCAGAATCAGCAGGGAGCAGAAGGAGCAAAAAGAAGACCCAAGATTGCTTCTTCAGAGACTCCTTCCAGTTCACCAGGAAAAAGCCCAACTCAGGGACATTTACAGTGGATTTATAAGGAAATTCTGAAACAGCATCTCAGGAAAACATATTCTAGAGTAAGGCATCACTTGAAATCCAGGAGCTGGCTTGGCCTGGAACACCTAAGAAAATGTTAAATAACAAACCACCAACACTGGACGAAGTAACTAATGTGGCTGCTAAAGCCAGAGTCAAATCATCACCTAAGTATAACAGAATACCTTACCTGCTGTTCAAGAAATGTCCCAGTGTTACCTATGTCTGATAGCTTAGTGGTTAAGACGTTTGCCTTGAGTCGCCTGACCATCTTGGAAATGCGGTTTGAACCCAGTGGAGGAACGTGGAATGTTTTCTTTTAAAAAAAAAAAAATCACAACAGCAGAAGGGCATCCACTGTCATATCCTGGATGCAGCCTGGCCCCCATAAAGTGTGAGGAATTCAGGGCCAAAACACTTGCTTGACAGGGGGTTTCTCCTCTGATCATTTTCTGCTGTCCAGCTTTCCCCAGAGTTTCTTGCTACTGTTCTGATGGACTTGGCTCAGGCACTAGAAGTAGTAATAGATCTTACATATGTTGACCTTGAAAATCAGAAACATTTGTGCCTTTTTTGCAGATTGCGTAGAACAATTTTTTAGATATCTGCTGAAGATATAAGCATTCAGTGGGAACAGTTATAATGGTTCAGAATAGATCTTATGATGCGCTTTGTTAATTTTTCGACTTTATATTTTTGTTGTTGTTTCTTTTGTTCATTATTTTTACTACATAAATATCTGAACATACAAATGAGTCTCTTGGTGTTAAGATTTTAAGATAAAATTCTTATGACTGCTTTACTATGAAAGTGGGATGACATCTTTTTTCATACTACAGTATCCAGAAGAGGATTGAGCAGTTTACTTTGCAGTTGGCAATCCTTCTCTTGATAGTGAAAGGGTCAAATAATAATTACATCTTCTTGTGTCTTGACACTTTTTTGTGGACTGAATTGACTATCAGTATTTTAATGTGCATTTATTGACTTGATCAGGTATTTATGTTGGTAAATGTATGTTGTTTGATCAGTTAGTTTTCATATGCTCTAATGTTTGTATAATTTTTTTTAACATTTATTGTTTTATGTCTTATAGAATAATAACAACCAGTTTTGTTAGTATTATGTGTATATGCCACTGCTCCAGAGACAAGTAACTCAGGTAATAGAGTTGCAACATTGTGCTTTTAGTTTCCTGTTTCTGGTTTCCTTTCCAGTATATGCCAACTGTTTTGTTAGTTATAAATCATTCTAGATTTTGCAGTGTAAGATGAGCAGATTAGTTATTTATTATATACCCTCTGATTAGCTGATTGGTTACCAGTTGAGGTATATTATTTGTTGATATTTGTTAGCAGTTTTAAGTTACATTATTTTGTTGATATGTGTGATTACATGAATGTGTGTGCATGTGTGTGTGTGTGTGTGTGTGTGTGTGTGTGTGTGTGTGTGTGTGTGTGTGTGTGTGTGTGCTGTGTTGTGTTGCTGATGCATTCCTTTTTCAAATCACATGTTAATATTTTTTCAACATGTGCTAGTATTTTTGTTGACAGACATGCATCAGATCAATGCTGTAGAAAACCCAGCCCACAGAGGGGATGACTTTTATGATGAGAAACTGGAGGCACAGGATCAGTGGTATGATGACTTGGAAGGGATTGGAGAGCCACCAGATGCTGGGGAAATGGTGGACGACCAGTCAGACATAAGTGATTATGAGGATCAACTTAAAGGACGTAGAAAAAGGAAGAAAGACTCAGTAAAGGTTAGAATTGTGCATCTCTCTTAAGTCTTTTTTTTGCTAGTTCTTGTACTGAAAAATACTGGGAAAGCCTGAACAGTTCACATTTTGCTAATTGTATGGAATTTTCTTTATTATTCATGACATGTTTGAAATATGGCTTTGTGTAGAGATGTTGATACATATGGATTGTTTTGAAGATTAGGTTCATCATTGTAATCTTTTAAAGAACACGCACGCACACATAAACACATGCACACACACACACATGCACACACACACACACACGCACACACACACACGCGCGCACACACAGACACACACACACACACACAGACACACACACATGCACACGCACACACAAAAGAAGGAAGAAAAAGGAAGAAGATCAGGGAAGTGGGGGAGTATTTAATATTTCATTTCCATTACAGAGAAATATTTGGAGTATTGTATTTATAGTGTAACATTTTTAATTTAAGATTTAAACAGTTCATACCATTTCTGTCAGTGCCAGTCTGTTACACTGTCTCTGAGTTTGTTTGCTAATGTATAAAAATGATTGCAGAATTCTGTTGTGTTTGGCAGAGCTGAAATCATTGTACTGCCAAAGTAAATTTTACAAATGAAACAAAAGCGTAAAGGATGAAATTGTCATAGTACTGATTTCCTAGCGCACACCATACACAGCAGCTGCTCTTGCTCATGTGCACATGTATGTATATGCAGATGCGCACACATGCACCACACACATACAAACTCATACACACATATGCACACACGCACGCGCGCACGCACGCACGCACCCAAACGCCCATCCATCCAAGAAACGACGATTGACAACACTATGAAAATAGAAATAATTGTTGTGGTGATGTTGAGATGTTCATGTCATGTATTAAAATTTATATTAAACTAAACACAGGGCAGCCGGGGTCGCAAGAAAATTGAAAAAGATCCTAATGCTGAGGACAAAGAAAAGCCATATGTGTGTGAAGGTTGGTTGTATAGTTTATCTTGAGTCAAAATTCAGTCTTTTTTCTTTTTCTTTGAATGGACAGGAAGAATTAATTTTTTTATTTAAAAATGAAAAGTTCTTAGTAACAAACTTTACATCTTTGCATGTGTAACTAACATACTTCTTACTAACTTGGAAGCTTCACTATGTGTGTGTACATGTGTGCATGTGTACATCTGTGTTTTAGTCATTTGCTTTCAAACTCTCAAAAAAGCCATCAACACAGAAAAGTGTAAGAAGTCAGAATAAATTGGTACAGGACAGGTTCAGATTTTCCTAACTGAAGGGAGTAAATAATTTCTTGTCATTTTTTCTTTTTTTTTATCTGAAATTTTAACATCTTTGCTTTCCGAAGTAAGTACTGACTTTTTATTTGTTCGATAAATCCAGCTGCATTGAAAATTTGTGTCCATTTAGTGTTGTGTACCTGCAAATTTTTTAACATCACTAAAGGGGTAAGGCAAGGTTGCATCCTGTCTCCACATCTCTTCAGCATATACACTGAACATATCATGAGAGAGGCAGACATAGAAGACATGGGAGTAAATATTGGTGGTAGAAACCTGTCAAATTTACGCTACGCAGATGACACAGGATTACTGGCAGACAACATTACAGGCTCTAGGAGGATCCTGAACAGGGTAGACCGGGTTGGAAAGGCAGCTGGGTTGGACTTAAATTCAAAGAAGACAAAGGTTATGCATGTTGCAGGCAAATATAACACTAGACAGGACCAGATCATGCTAAACCAAGTCCCTCTAGAAAATGTCAAGGACTTTAAATATTTAGGTTCAGTCAAGACACACGATGGAACATGCTCAAAAGACATAAAGATGAAAATTGGAATGGCCAAGAACAGTATGGTTCAATTGAACAATATTTGGAAAGACCACAGCATAACAGCAGACCTTAAGATAAAACTCTTAAAATGTCTTGTCTGGCCAGTGATGTTATACGGCTGCGAGGCATGGACAATGAAGAAAGAGGATGAAAGACGAGTGGAAGCAGCAGAGCTGTGGTTTTACCGAAGACTGCTGAGGGTCAAATGGACGGATAGGCGCTCAAATGAAAGCATACTGAATGAGTTGGGTACTACACGCAAGCTCCTAGTACTCATACAACGGAGGAAACTGAAATATGTTGGACACGCAATCCGTAATGAGAGAACAGACTTGATGTCCACTGTCCTCCAAGGTAAAGTGGAAGGAAAGAGAAACGAGGACGGCCACCTGCATCACTTGCTAGAAACATCACAAACATCAGTGGCAAGAAACTCCAGGAGGTGGTCAGACTTAGCCAAGATCGAGAGTGCTGGAGGCAACTTGTGAGGACATCATGTGCAGCGGCCAACACCGTTCCCGGTGACGCCGACAGGTGAGACAGGTGAGACCTTCATCTCTGTTGTTATGCTCTTTCTTGAGGATGATGTATTTGTCATTTGTACAGTAAGCACTTGTTGTTTTCAGGTACGTAGCTATAGTTTTAATTATGCATGGAAAATTGTTGGTTTACATGACTGCAGATTTTATGCATTTCTAGACTTTTGTGGTAAAATGTGTTTTTGAAATTGTGAGACTGATGATTAACCCTTACAGTGCCAGATGATGTAATTAAAGTGTGCATCGCCATTGCCAGGACGCATTTTCCGAATTAGGGTAATAATTCATAAAAAATTCCTGAAGCTAAAGGAGACAAAATAGACAATAACATGTTGAATAAAGTTTGTAGCAAAATGATTTCTCTTCAAAATGACACTCACAGAAAGACATAATATGAACATTTGAATTTTTGGTGAAATATTTTATTTGTACTCACCAAATTTGCAGAAATTTTGCACTCAGTGGCATGATACATTCCAAAGTGAAACAAAAAGCAATCCTAGATCCATGTTATTTTGAAGCACACCAATTCAAAGAGAAGAGTTCCCATCACTGAAGAAATGAAGAAATAAAAAAAGGCACAAAAAAACCAAACTATTCACAGATTACGGATGTCCGACTCAACTACTGTCGGCATCTCCACAAACTAATCTTCAAGCCAGTATTTGAGTTTTGTGTGGTACTCCATGAAACAAGGAGAAGCACCTTCATGTCCCCTTTTTTGGTGACCTCAAGGTCAGTCACCTCCTTCACCAGTCTGTTGGCTTTGATGGTACCACAACAGCTGGTGTTCTGCCTGAAGAGGTATCTGAAATCATACACACAAACACACACAGCAATAAGTAACATGTGACAAAATATGTAACTGCACCATAAGCAGGATGAACAAGCAAAATAAGTAACATAAACACATCACACACACACACACACACACACACCACACACACACACACACACACACACACACACAAACACAAACACAAACACACAACATAATCACCACCACCCACCACCATCCCACCCCACATCACCACCACTATCACACACACACACACACACACACACACACACACACACACACACACACACACACACACACACACACACACACACAACACAACACAACACAACACAACACACACACACACACACACACACACACACACACACACACACAACACACACACACACACACACAACACACACACACACACACCACACACACACACACACCCACACACCACACACACACACACACACACACACACACACACACACACACACACACACACACACACACACACACAGAGTTGGTAACAGTCTGTCCACTGTCTCACCCTCCCCATCACTATCGCTTTCACTCTCAGCACCACTGACCTCTGTCTCCGCCGTGAATGCAGGATCAACAGTCGAGTCGTGACTAACTGACGTATCGCTGTTGTTGAAGTCGGTCAGGGCACGCGGTGCACTTGTTCTGGCCACATCATCGCCATGAACATCACTGTCCTCGGTAAAATCATCCAGAGAATCAACTGATTCGATGTCAGAATAACTTTGGAGCACAAGTTGAACGGCAAGGGAAAGTGAAATGGAAGCGCGTCGTCTGCTTGAAATGTTTGGACCAGGCTCGCCGCTGTCGGCCATTTTCGCTGTCGGAGTGTTTACGTAAGCGGGTTCCCCTGCTAATTGCTTTGTTTGCAAACTTTGCGAGGAACGTCACGGAAACTGCATAGTATCTCATTATCGGGGAAGGATTGTAGATTGTGTATCTGTGTTCTGCGTCACTACTGCTTGCCGTAATTCCCCATGAAAAATGCTAAAAATAGACTGTCAGAATATTCGGTCGCTGGCAAGGAGGATGACACAAAGAGCCGACCGAATATTCGGTCGCTGGCACTGAACGGGTTAATATTCAGTACACATTATGTTTATTTGTAGTAAAACATTACGGTTATTTGAGTGAGATAATAGATAGCTTTATTAAGTATATCTTGAATAATTTTTTGGAGTAGATAGCAGAATATACAAGACTGCAAACAGGTAGACGCATACAGTCTTCTATTTCAGTATGTGGTGCTCGCTACAAGACACGCCCTGGCCTGGCTTACCACTACACTCATTTTCACAATGGTCTGATGGATGAAGAGGCCAGTGCACCTTCTCCCAAGCCTCCAGCTCGTGCCAGTCGTAGTGCAAAAGAGCGAGAGCAGGGAAATGGTATATTTGAGTTTTGTGTTTGGTGGAATGAGAATTAAAAATGAAAAGATGTGCATTCATCAGAGATTGAAATTAACATTGCAGAAGCATCTTGCCAGTTGTTAATACTGACAGTGCAGGATCATTATCAGTGATTATGCCTTGGTATGTGCCATGAAGATGTGGTTAGTGCAACAGACTGATAACAAGGATTGTGGATTTGAATCACCATCAGTCTAAATTGTGTGATTTTTGGTCCCAACTAGCTGCAACCTAGAGTGGAATGTGTTATAGTCATATGTCATCCATTTCACTGATATATTCCTTAGAGAAGGTATTGCTCAATATTCAGACCAACACTAAGATATCTCTCAAGCTTGGTTGACAAGTACAGCCTTGCCATGCTGTCTGAATCCAAAAATGAATTCATTAGCACCAGCAGTGTCACCTCTGCTCCCATGAATCATTTCAGTATAGTAAAACATTCTCCTATCTTTTGTAATCCTTGCTTCAGTCACATGGTAATCTCAAGTTTCAATTTTCTCTGCTTCCTCTGTAGGGGTAACATCATGTTAAGGTCTTTGGGGTCAGTGCTCATGGAGGCTGCCATGTCCCTATAATTGTTGCAGTCACTTCTATCTTGTTCTTACAAGTGTGATGATCTTGGCATCTCATGTCTTGTGGTACTGTAGT
This sequence comes from Monoplex corrugatus, assembly GCA_030674185.1. NCBI lineage: Eukaryota > Metazoa > Mollusca > Gastropoda > Littorinimorpha > Ranellidae > Monoplex > Monoplex corrugatus. Next base: position 39,386,116 of record CM060305.1, on the reverse strand, counting down.
ACTATTCCTTCTCTCCAACACTGACAGGGGACATCATTTGGGGCTGCAGGAGGATGTTGCAGTTCTTTGGCATCAAAGGCTATTATCCCTGTAGTATAGCTCTGAAGTAGTGTTCCATCCATCTCTCCATCTGCTTGCCTTTATCAGTGATCACTTCCTCACTGGTAGATCTGAGGGAGGCTGTTCGCTCTCTGATGGACCAATAACTTTTTTGATGCCCTCGTATATAACTCTTATGTTGCCTGTAGCTGCTGCAGTCTGGGTGTTGTCAGTGAGTGGTCACCAATATTTGTGGGCACATCTCACACACACACACACACACACACACACACACACAAACACAAACACAAACACATACACACACACACACACACACACACACACACACACACACACACACACACACACACACACACACACACACACCTTTCTCTGGTGATTATGAAATAATCACTTCTTGTAAAGGGAGATGTAATGAAAAGGCATTGGTGTTGTGGTAATAAATTGATTGGAAATAACTGAATCAGTAACAAATTGTGGGTATAGAAACAAAATGGCAGAAAAGCAAGTTTGTGTTAGTTAAAAAACAAAAACAAAAAAACTTGGGTGCATCTCCCAACTTCTCGAACCTCCTTTGATCTCTAGACCTACAGTTATTTTTAATCATCAGGACAAGATTTGAGATTTCAGATAAGCACATAAGTGTTCATCTTTTGGAAGCAACTTTTGGATGGAATCTTAACAGACTTAGCAGTTTCCACTTTTTTTTTTTTATCACCTGTTATGCCATTGGCACATAGCTTAGCAACAAAATGGACAGTCTCAAAGTAGGCCTACTAATCATATGCTCAGACAGGATGTTCAGGTCAAAAGTTCATTGCTGAATGGTCAGCAGTTGCAGTTGAAGTGCTTTTTTTTATCAATATTATTTATTTCATTGAGGAATTTGTCTGTAAATTTATTTGCTTAATATTCTGGTTCGTGAATTAAAACATTACCTGTTACTATGATAGTGGCTGTTTGTTTGACAATGTCCATGTGCATACACTATTTATTGCAAGTTATTTCTTTCATTGTCCAGATATTTATGTATACGTTTCAGGAAAGGCAGCTCCGTCCACCTCTGCTTCCACCTCTACGGTCACTTCAACATCAGTGGACCCCAAGATCTCTGCTAACAGCTACTGTGACTTTTGTCTTGGTGATTCAGCTGAGAATAAGAAGACCCGCCAAGCAGAAGAACTCGTCTCCTGTAGTGACTGTGGACGCTCTGGTACATGGTTTTATGTTCAGGATTGGGGAGAGGGCTAGGTTTAGAGAGACTTTGAAGTATTTTTCTGTCAATTGTCTTACTGTGATGTGTGTACACTACTGATGATAGTATTATATTTTTGTTTTTGCCAGATTTGACATTCTGATTGGTGTTACTGTAATTTATACCGTGAAATTGGTTGACTTTTCACTGAGTGCAAAGACATTGTGGTCACAAACAAAAGAAGATTGCACTGTTTTCACATAAAATTGTTATTACATTCAAAAATGTGAGAGTCCTTGCAGCTTAATTGGTTGACCTAACCGCACAACTCGTTATGTATTGTTCTGTTCTGTTCTATTTTCATTTGTGTAATAATTTTTGTGCATGTGTGCAGGACATCCTTCATGTCTGCAGTTTACAGACAATATGATCATCTCGGTGAAGAAATACCCATGGCAGTGCATCGAGTGCAAGTCCTGTGGTCTTTGTGGAACTTCAGACAATGATGTAATTTGATCTTCTGCATGTTATTATGTATTGTTTAGTAACAACTTATTACAACACCTTCATTGGCAAAATGATAACCATCACAAGTCCATAAGCCTTTGCGTGAATCCTATGGACTGAGGTTCAACTATAATTTTTTTATGGTTACTATACTACTCAGTTAGAAATCCAAAACAAGTGTGACTTCCTGAGTTTAACTCTGTCCGTATGACGGAACGCTATAGCGTTCATGACGTAAGGTATGGTTTCGGATGACGGAACGCAATAGCAGTTTCGATAATTAAAATTTTTTCGACGGTTCCCTCGTGACGTGGCATGCCAACCGAAGCTACACTGGGCATTGCAGACATGTCAAGTGGAAAGTTACTTTGTGAGATTCCATAGCAATACACTCGTCAGGAAACGATTGTCTTCGGCGCCCCACATGACTGGCAAATCTGCATTTGTGTTGAAAATGGCGTTGCAGACGATTACGAGTTTTGAAGCAAAGTAGATCACGACAGCAGCATTTTACTGCTGCTGAAGTGATTGAAGTGCTTCAGACTGAGGGATCTGACATTGACGAGTATGATGAAGATGATGGTGAAAGTGTTTCCAGTATGAAAGCTTCCAGCAAGAAGGCACTGACATTGACCCAGTTTCAGATGACAGTGAAGTGGGTGAGGGAGGTGGGCATACACGTCATGTGAGGAGAGGGGTCAGTGGGCCACGCACAGTGAGTCACATGTCTGATGAAGGTTTCATTGAGTTTCTTATGCGTGGCTGGCACGAACATTTTAATTTTTTCCCCACTTTGCCTCCATTATCTGGCTCTTGTGGCCTGCATGTCCCAGCTGTGCCACGCCCTCATTGATTTCTTCAGTCAGTTTGTGACAGAAGGCTTTCTAAATTCTGTTGTCATAAACATATGCATAAGAGAACTGAGTGGCAAGCAGAATGAGCACTTCTCCTGGCCTCTGCCACCCATCCCCAGCGGCAGGAAGAACTATAGGAAGTGCCATGTGTGTAGTGCTGGCAGCAGGAGATACCTGGAGGTTCAACTGCAGCAAACCCTCAACTGGTGAAAAAAGTGTGGGGTTGCCCTCTGTGACAAACTGTGCTAGCCCAACAAGACCATCACCTGATTCCAACTGTATCACTTAGTGCAGAACTATACTGATTATCAGGAAAACAGTGCATAGGGACTGAAGCATCTGGTCTGCTCCTTTTTCTTTTTCCAAATTCCCCTGTGTAATAATTTGTATCATTTGTTTATATAATGTCACTAATATTTTTATTTTACCTTGAGCAAAGTCTACTTTATTCATGTTATTTTGTGCATACAAAGATCTTCTCATCTCTGACTGTGTGTTCATGGAGCTGATCTATGTGTGTGATTGAATGGTGAACCTGACCACAAAAATTGGGATATTTTCAACATGGCACATGAAGAAGAAATATTCGAGGAAGAACTTGTTGAATAACCCAGCATGTAAATATTCAGATCTGGAAGTTTCATTTTGTTCCTTTATGTTTTGTATTTTTTGTGATTTTTTTCCTAACCCTTCAAAATGGGCCGTCTGTGGGGAAAAGCAAGGGGAAAACTCTGTCCCGATGGAGTTAAGCAAACAGGAACCAGAAAAACAAAATCGAATCAGAACCTGTATTTAATGTAACAAGATTGGCGCTAATTTTTGGCCAACTGTCCTTCGTCACGCTTAAGTGTAAGACAAAAAACAAATAACAAACAAAAATTAGTGGAAAAACAGCAAAACTTCCCTGTTGTTTTGTTGAAAATCTGTGTGGGTCTGGTCTTGTTACAGTAAATATGTGTTCTTATTCTGTGTTCATGTTTTCTGGTTCTCATTCAGCAGTGGTTACAGATAGATGTGCTAGTTGTTGCAAAGTTATTGTTACAGATATGAATAAAAGTGTTTATGTCGTTTGTTGTAGATGTGATTATTAGTATGTATGCCATCACATAGCATTTGTTATTATGTTCAAGAGGGGTTCATCATGCTCTGATGATTCCATGTGTGCTCCGCCCAAATCTACTAGTGATCTTGCAGACGCCTTGAGCCTGTGTGAAACCCTATTTGATGGCAAGATCTTGAAATGGAAGCGGGCAGGTGGGGAGGGTGATGTATAAAAGACTAAACTGACATGAGCAGAATGATCAGAGCATTAAGATGGACTGCAAAAGGCCAGCTTGTGCATTCTGGGCTGAGGCTTAAGTCTTGGGACCAAAGATCTGTTGGTAGAGCCAGTCAGCGTGCATTTGTGATGTTAGCATATGCAGAATCATTTGAGCACTATTACGTGTTAAGCACTTTGCTTAAGGATTAAAGAATTGTGGGAAGCAGTAAGGTTTTTCTGTTGGTCTTCCTGATATGAACCCTAGTGGATGGCGGTGCTGTGTCAGTCATATTAATATGCTTTGAAGAGCAGGTTTTGTTTAATAGTTGTGCATCTTAGAAAGAGTAAAATTGTCTTTCAGTTTATTCATTTAATGATCTGATCATGTTGGTCATATGCTAAATCTAAGGAAAGTAACAAAATGGTCAGAAACATGCTGGAAACAATTTGAAATAAGTTGCTATTTGTGTTTATTTTTTGGTTTTTATTTCATTGAAATCTTACAATTTTGCATGTGTTACTTTTGGTTTTTGTTATTGTTTTGCTTTTTTAATTGTTCAAGTTAAGTAGTTGTTTGTAACAAATCTAACTTTTCAAAATTTTATGTGCTAACTTACAGGACCAGCTGCTGTTTTGTGATGACTGCGACCGTGGCTATCACATGTACTGCTTGAAACCACCACTAACTGAACCACCAGAAGGTAAGATTTTGCTCAGTTTCGCTCATGACTGGAGTGCCTCTTGTTTCTTATAATATCTATTCACACAGGCGCTTTTATACAGCCAATTGAAAAAAATAGTGTTGAGGGTAGGGGGGAGGGGTACAAGGGGCGAGTGGGTGGGGAGCAGCAAGGATTAACTTATGAAGTGCAAAGGCATAGTAACAAATGGTGATGAAAAAGGAATAAGGAAGCAAGCAAACAATCATGGGGAGAAACATTTCAAAACAATCAGGCTTAAAGAAAACAACCGATAGGACTTTCAATGAATGCTTTAAAGTTTGCAGATAGGCCTACAGTGTCAAATCATAATTTTTTGGTATAAGGTTATAATTGATGCAGCAAAATGTGGTTGTATTTCTCTCACAATGAAAAATGTGATTTATGTATAAGGAATCATTTCTAGTGAATTTTATCATTTTGCTAAATTAAGATCCAAGTAAATTGAGAGATAATCGTATGCCAAAACAGTTTCCATTTTAGGAAAGTTTCAGTTGTTTATGCTAAATGATTAAATTCTTTTTATGCTGGTAATGTTGTCTGCTAATAGCGCAGTATCATCGGCGTAGCACAGGTTTGTAAGATTTTTTTTCCTCCCATCTTTATGCCCTTGCCTTCTATATCGGCATCTCTCATGACTTGTTCCGTGTAGATGTTAAAGAGAGACAATTAGAGGATACAACCTTGTCTGACTCCCCTGTAGCCTTTTGGTCTTTATACAATGAGGCAATAATTACAATATATACATGTTTTACAAATCTTTCAATCAGCTTATTTTGTAAAGTCTCTAATAACAGAAATGAAATTAACAGGTATGTGTATTGCGTATCATTACAGATGTGTAATGAATGTATATTTATTTCGTTTTCCAGGAAACTGGAGCTGCCACTTGTGTATCGAAGAATTTCATGGTGGGAAAAAACCTGAAGGGATGCAGTAATCTCCAGAAGCAGGACTCATGTACATACTTCCGATGAAAAGAACCTGAACGAATGTTGTAAATTTTCAGTAACACATTTCTGTATATAAAAGTTTTATGGGGGGAAAAAACTTGAAAGGAATTGTAATTACAAGCAAACAGTACTCATGTGTATAAAGTGTCACCAAAGTTGAAAGAAACCTAATGAAATATTAAGTCTTCACCGACATATTTCATGTTCTTTTCTTGTGGTCATATCGCATCTGTACATACATATCTTTAAAATATGGTAGTTTTTAAAAAAAAAAAATCCATTAATATTGCAAATGTTACGCGAGCTTCAAGTGCTGTTAACAACTCGTACTTCAAAATGTCACTTCTGAGTGTGCAAAATGGTCATTCAGCAAGGTGCACTGGCCAAGTGGTTAGGATGCCAGTCTTCCAGTCTGAGATTGATTTTGTTTAGGAAACGTGTGATGGATAAAGATTTTTCCAGTTTTAGGTTAATAACATACGCACTGACCTGCTAGCGCCCAAACCCCCTTTGTGTATATATGTATATACACAGAATGTCAAATATATTCAGGATCAGTAAGCTGTGTCAGTGTATGGTAGCTGATGGAAACATGATATCCAACCATCAAGATAGTCAGTTTGACCGCTTTAACACCAGCACAATGTGGGCCAAGCAAAATGCATGTACACATTTGAGATATTGCTTGAAATGGGGTTGGGGCAGGGAAATCATTTGTGTCAATGAAAATTTCAGTCATCATATTTTATTGCAAAATATACATGTCTGATAATGTTTGCTGGTTCAAGAACAGAGTTATGAGAAAAAGATCTTGAGAAAACTTATTTAAACTTGGAAGATTTTGTTTTCCAAGTTTTCAAGAATTTGGACAAGTCTCCATGGTGCTTGAAACGGAACTTTTCTCCTGATATGGTTTATGTTGTAATTTTAATGTTGTCAAAGATCCTGTTGAAGAAATTCTTGTTCTCTTGTATTCATCTCATACATTGTGTAGATCTAATTTTTCTTCCTTTGCGCAGGTATGATTGTTGTTCATTAGTGTTGTACTTGTGTGTGAAATTTTCTTAGTTTTGACAGCTTTTTTCTACAATCAGTTTTTGGTGTCAATTGAAAACAAAAATCCCACTTGGACCCAGAAATTTACGGAAAAGCCTAACCCAGTTTGTGCGATGAACGTTAACTGCTTTGAATCACTGAAAAAGACTATTTTTGTTCATTTTGCTTGAGTTACTGTCACAGTAAGTTCTGCCATCATATAAGATACATATGCCTTTGGCTTTGGTCAGGTAGTTTGACAATCATGCTCAGGGACGTATCGCAGATTTACGAGATAACAACACTTGTGAGTTTGGTCACATAGTATGAACAGCATGCTTTGACACACCCCATCTGATCCTTGAAGTGGATAACAACTGTCTTTCTATCTTTGCCTGTAATATGTTAATTTCTGGACTGGATTGAAAAAAATCCACATTATATCTTTGGGCCAATGGAATTTGAATCTGCCAGCTTCTGATAAGTTCTGTGTGTTCACTGAAAATACAGTGGTAAATGCCACAGAATTAATATTGTCTATATTACACCACATTATGAGCAATGATCTTATTCTTTCCCTCAAGCTCTTGGGAGGAAGCAGGGGCATTTGGTGGCTCAAGTGTCAGCAAGCTGAAGAAATATGTTTTAAATACTCTTTTTTTTTTTATGTTTGGATGATTGAATGACTAGTGTGTGTTGTAACTGTCATACTTTTCGAGTTGTAATAAATGTTGTAGGATGATTGAATGACTAGTGTATATTGTAACTATAATTCTTTTTCAGTTGTAATAAATGTTGTGAAGTCTGTTTGCGAGTTCTTTGGTGTTGCACACATTTGTGTTTGCAGTTCAGTATGAATGCAGCAGAGAGGTACGGTACAAGGGTCATCAATATATAGTGACAGTATGTCCATGTCAGTGTAAAAAATCAGATAATGATTAATACATTTCTGTATTCTTTCAACATAACATCTTTTCTCCGGAATGACCAATTCCTATCTACTGGGAAGGTCTGAACTGCCTGGTAGTAGGCAAGCAGTGTTGATGTGTTGTACCTGCTTTTATGAGGAAAGAAAAATTAGAACATTGGTCACAGCAAGAAGTTGGAGGGAAAGATAACACCAGGTAGACCCATGGAGAGATTATTGGACGGACTTGCAGGGTGACTGAGGACAGAGAGGGTGGGAGATGTACCTGCAGCGACAAGGGATAGATTCATATAAAGGGCCATGATCGCCAATGCCATGCAGCAGGGCACATGATGACTATGATGACCTGCTTGGCCACCACTTCCAAGTCATTTATATGGTCTACTATTGTGGTCAATAAAGTCCAACCTAGCACTTTATATATTTGTGTACCCTCATGTGGGATTTCAGGCCAAAGTCTGATGCATACAGGCGGCCACATACTGGACACTCACTGGAATGCTCTGCACAGTTGGTTCTGGCCTTTATTGCTGCATGCTTTTCCACTTGGCTGCTTCATCTTTCATTTTCATAAGCTTCTGTTCCCTCGCGAATAGCTTGCCTCCATTGAGACCTGTTATTTAAATCACAGAAATATGGAGGGGTTCTTTCAGTGTGGTGGTAGTTGCGGTGATGTCAAGAGTTTACAGTGACATGATGACATTACCCTTTCTGCTTTGTAGCAAAATGCGTTGTTGTGTATTATCAACGGTGAAACATTTAACAGTGTTTTACGTTTCTGTCGGATTGCTAGTCTCAGCATTTTTATCACAAACATCTTGCAGTAGTCTTGGATTAAACAGTTGGTCTCATTAAAAATGGTGCATTGTCAATACACCCTCGTTACCAAACACACATATCGTCATTATCTTTAAATTTCCTAGCTTTCTTCTGAACTGGACGGACCTTGGAGAGAAGAAGTGTACCACTACTGTCATTCTGTTTACATGTAAATCTTGTTCAAAGCTTCTAACCCAGGTTTCGTTAATGCCAACTGTCCCATTTAAAAAGCTGTTGCCCTCATTTCTATGCCTGTTTAACAGTCTCTGCAACATTGACATGCAACCATTTTTGATCTGTAGTAAGGCAGTGTGGGGGCCCACATCTCACTCCAAATTTACTTGTTAAAATCTTACAAACTAATCTACAACCTACATCTATGTAATGAGTGATCTTTTCACATGTTATTCACCCGTCTTCATTCAAAATTTCTCTAATTTTTTTCAACATTTTTCTCGTTAGTAGCTTCAGCTGGCCTCAGTCTATGCCTGTCCTCAACATTCTTTCACCCACCTTTTAAGAATGACACCCACCTATAAACTGCAGCCTGCAAAAGAACTTGCGTCCTACATATAGGCCCCCTACTTGTAGTGTTTTTTGATATATCTGCACCAGAACTTCCTTAATAACAATTAATTTTAATATAAGCACACTGTTCTTCAACACTCCACATGGCCATGGTACTTAGAATGACTGTGCCCATCATGACTTCATTACAAATAATGTCACATCTGCAAGTAATGTCATAATTAGATCATTGTGTCAAGTGTGCGTAAAGTTTCAAAACCCTGTGATAATTTGTTCTACGTTATTAAGACATTCTCGCCAGTTACTGGATTACCCTTGTAACATGAATTTGATAAAAATAGATGGGATTCTTTTTTCTTTTCTCGTCCCAAAAACTGGCTTGTCACAGGGGAGAAAGACCTGAACTTGTCTCAGGGTTAGCATGAATGATGTCCATAGTGCCATGAACTCCAGACCTCATGTCTCGAGTTCAATCCCTCTTTAGCACAAAATCTAATTTGTTCACTGCCATTCTAAACGCTCTTATCATTCTGCATAGGTGAAACTTTTCCATCTATAGACAGAATTCCATCAAAACGAGTTTCTGCCTTGATGGAACTTCCGTCAATTTAAAAAAAGAAATCATTAAAAATGTCCTGTCAGTTTCACATTTCCATGTTTCCATCCAATCTGTATTTTGTATCTCTTAATGGAAGTAGTTGTCTCTACACTTCCTACTCGGTACGTGTCCACAAATCTTTTCTCAGAATCTTTATTTGACCGCGAAGGTGAAAAGTTTGTGAGGTTTTTTGGAAGTTAATTGATCATGGCTTTCTTGAAGAAGTCAATCCAGCGACATACATTGAGGGGCAAATTATGAATAAATGGAAATAGCAAATGCTAAATGAAACGGGTGATGACAGCAATGAATATTGCATGTGGTGCAAGAAAATATACTTGGCAAGAATGTGTTTCTATATCGTTTGTTCGAAAACAATCTCTATGAAGCAAACAAAACAAAACAAAAAACTGATACCATGCTGATCACCTGGAGCATAAGCTTTTAGTTGAATTGTCAGTTTTCTACTATATTCACCAATGTATTTCATCAATTAACAGATGGGAAGAGTAAGTGGGGGAAGGGGGGGGGGGAATTCCTGTTTTGTGTTTTTTCTTTCTACACTTGAGATTTGTAAAACATGCTGCAATTAAGCTTTTTCTAAGCAGGACACGGCTTTATGGGCCTGATGTTTAGTTGCAGGTGGCAGGGGAAGTAACCTAGTCCCCTGAGCCAGAGATAAGGCGGATGGCCAGTCCTCTCTGCTGAGCGGCTGGCTGGCGCTAACAGCTCTGTAAACACAGTACCTTTCTCTTTCCATTTACTACAAATTCCTCACCAGAACCAGGATTACGCGCTAATTGCCTTTAGATAGTTCTTGAACTGCACTTTCCAAAGACTCCAAACACGCCATACAATGTGGAAGCCAAACATGCAAAAATGTGGGTAATTTTCTGCATCACTTCAGGGTAGGGCAGGCTAGCATGAATTAACACAGACAAAAAGACCAGTCTTCCAAGCATGCTGTAAGTAACAACTGACTTTTCTCAGTACTAAACACGCACTGTGTGGCTAGCTACATGTGTCAGCCATGCACTGCACTGACCTGTTTATCCTAGCGTTTCGTCTGGGGCGCGGCAGGCTGTGATTAATTACCCCACCCTCCTGGCACTGGGAAGCAAGTGAAGGGCGGCCCATATACATGGCCTTATCACAAATTCCACAGACTGAGAGTGTTTATAGTCATTGAGAAACTGGCACTGTTCACAAAGGGAGGGAGAAATGTACACTATTCCTAGTTGTCTCTACGGTGTGTTTCAAGCCAAGTCATGTCTTATTATGTTTTTTACTGTTTGTTTTAATTACTGATTTTGTGTGTAGTTCTTTGTTTCTTCCTATCCCTATATAAAAAAAGTAAAATAAAAAAGTGTATGAATTCTGTTCTTTCTCTGCATTTTTCTGACTTTCTCTTCGCCGCTTTGCAGGAGATGACTGTATCATTGGTGACGTGCCTGTGAGGCGTTCTTTCATTATGTAATACAGCTGGCTGTCTTCACTTTTGTAGGAGTTGATGTGCATGGCGGCTGGAAGGAACAAACTGCGCCCATAATGCAGTACATTTCTCCGTGGTTTCTTTAGCTGTCTGCAAAGTTTTCTCAGATGGAGATGATGAATTTCTCAGTCTTATCAGCCTTGAGTAACATTTCATGCACAGTGTTGTGGAGTGTGTACTACTAGTGTCATTAGACACAACTATACCGTGAAACCGCTCCAGCTCAAAAGCATAGTTTGTATACAGCTTCGGGGGATCTATGTCACGATTCCTCCTTGATCTTTCACCACAAATTCTACACAAAGAATTAAGTCTAAAAGTATGCTCATTTTCTAAATGTTTTTCTCCCTCCATTGTGACTGTAACGGCGTACACACTAACAGTATCAGGCCCTAGTATCACGTATCCAGAGGCGCTGTCAGTACAGAATATACACCTTTTTCCTCCCTCTCTACAGCATCAACGAAATAACGCTAGCAAAAAAAAATACTCACATCTTATGAATAAGAAGTCCTACAAGCACACACATGAAAATCACAACTGTAATAAGTCCGGTTACGGAGAGACGACGCTGTACATTTTGGTAAAATCCTGTACACACTAGCGTGGCACAACACATAACACAGAGGGAATTTCCGGTCAGCGGCCTTGTAGCAGCAGGGGAGTGGCACTGATAAAGCTAGCAGACAACAGCTGCTGCCTCTGAAACTAAATAGATTAAGGCAGAGAGGCGCCTGCAAAGCCGTGAGGAGAGTCGACCAAAATAACATACAACATCAACATCCATTTTTTCTCGGGAAGGGGTAAAGAGAAGCCTGGACTCCCCAACAGGACTCAGCCCCTGGACTGCAGACTTATTTCAGTCAAATCAGTTTTCATGTTTCACCAATGATTCTGGTGTTGTCAATCTATTTTTCATAGATCCCTTGTGGAGTGTGGTCAGCTCGCCTAACACCAACAGCTTGGGTCCTCCATATTCCATTAAAAATGTGATTATGTGGAATGCACCACAAGTCTAAATGAATTTGGAAAAAAGCACTACACAAAAATGTTTACTACTACTACTACTACTCACCCTAACAGGGTCAGCTGAATTGACAGGGAGCCTTACACAAAGTTTCTCTCGAATAAAACTTGAATCTTTTTATGAGGAAAGTGCACAGCCTCAAATTTATTGGGAACTGGGCACTGGCGAGTGCAGTATTCCAAGTGAGTACTTTTGGCATCTCTGACATTGCTCTCTCCTGGTTCACTTCATATCTATCAAACAGAAAACAAACTGTTCTCATTAATGGCACTTACTCTCAACCTGCATACCTGACCTGTGGTGTTCCACAAGGATCTGTCCTTGGCCCTGTTCTTTTCACTCTTTACACCTCCCCCTGTCCACCATCATCAACTCCCACTCTATAAAACACCACTTCTATGCTGATGACACCCAACTTCTAGACAGTGACACACCAGACAATATACAGCGCCTCTTGACTCGCACCACTGAGTGTTACTCGGACATTAAGAACTGGATGACGTTCAACAAACTTCAGCTTAATGATGACAAGACAGAAGCTATCCTCATTGGCACCCGTCAGAAACTTTCTCAGCTGCCTCCTCTTTCTCTCCCATTATGTAACACATCAGTCCCAATTTCTGATTCAGCTAAAAACCTTGGTGTCTGCATTGACTCTACCCTCTCCATGAACAACTTTGTTTCTCAAACTGCCAGATCTTGCTACTATCATCTCCATCGTATAAGCCTGATCAGGAAGTATCTCTCTGTCGAAACAACTGCAAAACTTGTTCTCTCCTTCATAATGTCTCGCATTGACAATTGCAATTCACTCCTGCCTGGTCTTCCTGCCTCCACCATTCACATCCTGCAGCGCATTCAAAACAATGATGCACGCCTTGTACTAAAAAAGAAAAAAGCTGACCACATATCTCCTCTCCTGGCACAACTTCACTGGCTCCCTGTATCAAAGCGCATACAGTACAAACTAGACACCATGTGCTACAAAAGCCTCAATAACGCAGCCCCCGATTACCTGTCAAGCCTACTTGAGATCTATGTTCCCTCACGTACCCTCCGCTCTGCCTCCGATCCTCTGACTTTTCGCTTTCCACGCACTAAGCTCAATACCTATGGTCCACGAGCCTTCTCTGTTTCTGGTCCACTCTCCTGGAACAAACTTCCTCTCTCAGTCCGTCAGCAACCTACTTTTGCCTCCTTCAAGTCCGCTCTCAAAACTCACCTTTTCTCCTCTGCATAAAATCCTAACCTCACTCAACCCCCCTCTGCAGCCTGTCTCTGCTCGGAGGGGAATCACTTTGTTTTAATATATAATTGTATATGATGTGCTCTCTGTGGTTTTCCATTGGTTTTATTCTTGCTTTTATTCTTTTCTCCCCATTTGTGGCCATGCATGTGTGTGTGTGTGTGTGTGTGTGCGTGTGTGTGTGTGCGTGTGTGTGCGTGCGTGCGTGTGTGCGTGTGTGTCTTTTCGGCGCTTGGATTTGATTTTGTCGAGATTTGCGCTATATAAATATTGTAATTATTATGTATGCATGTGCGTACGTATGTATGTATGTATGTATGTATAAGCTTAGATTTATGTATGTATGTATGTATGCATGTATACGCTCAGCTTAGATTTATGTATGTAAGTATGTAAGCATGTATGTATGCATGTATACACTCATATGTATGTAGGTATGTATGCATGTATACGCTCAGCGCTTAGATTTGATTTTATCAAGATTTTGCGCTATATAAATAAAATATATTATTATTATTATTATTATTATTATTATTATTTTGAAAGACCAGTTTTCCATACGAGACAGTCTTGATGGAGGCAGACAAGAAGATCATTCATAAGGAAGATTAGGAAAAGACAGGCAACAATTTATAGGAAATTTTACCAGGAAAAGGGAATTGGAGCACCTGGTCACAACAGGAAAGCTGGAGGGAAAGAGAGCGCCAGGTAGAACCATGGAAAAACTATTGGACGGACTTGCAGAGTGGCTGAAGACAGAGGGTGGAAGATGTGCTTGCGGCAACAAGGGATAGAAACAGATGGAAGGCCATGATCGCCAACGCCATGTGGCAAGACACTTGATGAGTTTTCCATACGGCAAGGTAGCAAAAAGACATGAATGAAAATGCTTCTTTAATTAACGAAACAAGACAGGCACAAATCTTTTGCCTATATTTTATATCCCACCCCATCTTTCTCTCTTTCATTTATCTACTTGTTCATGGAGTTCCTTTATTATTATCATTTTATTTCTTTTGATTTTCCTGTATTCATTCATTCTACAATTGTATGCATATGTGTTCACAGGTATTCTTTTCTCCACTCACAGTGATGTTAATACAAAAAACTTCTGATTTCACATTCATCTTCTGCAGCCAATACTCAGTGAAACAGAAGTTAGCTGTTTTTGTTCTTGTGTGTATTTTTTGTTGTTGTTGCAGTGTTGTCCTTGTTAGCTTAGCATAGGCGAGTTGAAAATTTATGCCTGTATTATTTTGTTAATTAAGTGTTCTCATTCCATTTTTGTCAGAATGGATCTGGTCTTAGAAATGTGTGGAGACAAAAGTGCATGACATGAGGGTACTGCTGACTGAATTGTGTAGAAGTGGAAGAGGAAAATTATGAATTTGGTGTGAAATTAGGTTTGGGGTGATTGTTAAAATTTATCTTGTACATCCTTTAAAATCACTGGAGCCGAAGTATGTTTTTCAAATTTTATTCAAACAACAGTTATGGCTGCACTATTGACACTGTCAGACAATCACTCTTTTTGTTTTCTGACTCTCTTGCTAAAAGCCCACAAGTACATGCAACACCAATCCATTTTTTTCATTTCAAAATACTGAAAATAACACATGCACGCACTCACACACACACACGCACACAAACATGCACATATGCACGCATGCGTGCGCACGCCCACGCCCACACAACAGTCAAATACATACATGGAATATGCAAAAACAACTCTACACATATGAGAACTTGTGTGCAGTAATGTTAGTACATGCAACAATCTCGAAGTCTTTCAGCAAATCACAGAAATGTGGTCTCTCAAGTTCAGCATACTCTTCTGGTCACATTCTTGAATGTATCATCCATAACATACGGTTCATCTTTTTTCCACTGCTTTAAACTTTGCTTCTGGAAAACACACACACAAAGAGGTAAACAAACAAACAAAAAATGTTTCCTTAACATTCCCTGACTGTCAGACAACTAAGTGAAATGGAACTGATCCTCAACAAAATGAGAACTCATCTGATGCATGTAGTTGCTGACCCCACAACCAGTGATCTTATGCCAAATAAGTTAACCCAAACAAAAATCAGTACAAAACATAACTTTAAACATAAATACAAAAATACAACTGGATGAAAAGTTTCAGGAAATACTAGTAGCTACATTTGCCATGAAAAACAGAGTGGATGGAGGAACAGGTCCGCAACCTAGTGGATGGAAGAACAGGTCCTCAACCTCAAAGATTAGACCCACAAAGTCAACCAAAATGGAAGTATTCTTTTAAACACATCTTGCCTTTAATGGAAGATCTGATAGTAAAATGAACTAAAGTGAAACTATTCTTTTAATTCTAACCACATCTTGCACTCTTAGGAAATTGAAATAAAATGAAATTATTCTTTTCATTTCAAACACAATTTGCATTCTTACCTAGTCTTTTGGAGTAATGATCCAGATTGTAAGCAGCTTGCTCAAGGGCTGAAACACTTTCTTCTACAGCATCAATCTGATCCAGGTATGGCTGCAGGCTTTTGTCTGTCGAATAGTTCAATTACAATCTTCATGAATAAGGCTGACAAATGCCTACAAATTATGAATACTAAATTGAAAATGGTGTTGTGTAACTGTCAAAACTGATAAATGCATGCCAAAACATGTTTGTGAATCAACATTCATATAATGGATACATTACACACTATAACAAAGCTGTTTGTGAGTCAATACATATATAATGGAAACATCACACAGGATAATCAACACAGAAACAAACAGCAGAATATGCATTCCTGATAACTATATTGATAATACATATATTGCCTTGGAACATACCTACACTTGTTCACTTTGATGACATCTATTAACAGCCCCTTGACTAAAAGTGAATTAAATTACAATATTCTGACCCAAAAGCTTCAAAATGACAAATCAAATAAAGGAAAGAAAAGAAAATGTATCTGTAAATTCAATCAATGTTGCTCCCCTCCATACAAATGCTATAATGACCAGTTTTTCTTTTTTTTTTTTTTTTTTTCGCATTCCGATTTTTCTCAGATGCAAGATTACACTGTTTTACCCACATTGTGCAGGTGGTATGTTGCTGCACAGTCTCCATACCCTTGTCTTTGCTGAGTGTGCAGATTCTTAACATACATGCTTGATGTTCTGCATGTGTATACACACAAAGAAGATTTCAGCATCAAAAGGTCCGAACACATGAGATGGGAAAATTCTGTACCCAGGCAGATTTGAACCCCAGACATTCCACCTGGAAATTTGACATCTTACAACTTGATTACTGTGCCCATCATAATGGGCAGTAAATAACAAACACACATACACAACATAAACAATTGCGCATACACACATGCACACACTTTTACATGTTAACAAACACATACACCACCAGTTATAACTG
Source organism: Monoplex corrugatus (assembly GCA_030674185.1). Classification (NCBI taxonomy): domain Eukaryota; kingdom Metazoa; phylum Mollusca; class Gastropoda; order Littorinimorpha; family Ranellidae; genus Monoplex; species Monoplex corrugatus. The sequence goes on along the minus strand of CM060305.1, from coordinate 39,369,476 downwards.
TTTAAAGCTCAGCCAACTGCACAGAGCCATTATCATGGTCAAAACCATCTCAACACCTCTTTGAATGTGAAAAAAAACTGGAAATGAAAATTAAAAACACATCAATGCATTTGTGCACATTTGGCATGACCACACTGTCCAATTTATCACCAAAGGAGTTAAAAGAAATCTGGATACAAATACATAAATATAACTTAACCTGTTCAGTGCTTCCGACCGAATATTCGGTCGAAAGAAACGTATGCCTTCAGTGCCACCGACCGAATATTCGGTTGGCGACTTTTCCTATTTTTAGCCAGAAAACCCCAACGCTTTCAGTGACGTATGAGATATCAACGGAAACTTCAGTATTCCCTCTAAACGTCGATGCTAATTGTGTATGTGTGACGTTTTACGGTCTTTTCTGCCCGTGCGGTTGAAAATGTGACCCCCTACAGCTGATTACTATTCAGCGAGTGTAAACAATGGCGGACGGACTCGCTTCGACACCGAGCGTCGATCGGACCCGAAAAACAACTTCTGCAGCAAAAGAAGTTGCAGAAATCATTACCTGTGGAGCTGATTCTGATTTGCAGTCTGTCGATATGAGCGAAAATGACGGTAATTTAGCGCATGCAGGCGATATTTCGGTGTTGATGTCCGAAGTCGGACTTGACCCAGATACGAGTCGAAGTGGACATTACTAGCACTGGCGATCGTAAAAACGAAAGTACTGCTGCTCCTGGTATGTTGTAAACTATACTGAACAAGAAAATTTATAGTGTTGTGGGGTTTTCTGGGCTGGATGAAGAGATATGAATTTTTTTAAATTTTAAGTCCAGACGTTTAAAACTCCGTGGCACAGGTGATTCACCTTTTTATTTACACTTTGGCAGCGAAAGGGTTAAGTATACTAAAACATATATAAAAACTTATCTAAAATACCCAATATTGCTGCGCACATCACATTTTCTTGAGCCAAAAATGCACTTCATACATCTGCATTAGAGAAAGCATGGAAGATTTTACCGGAAACACAAGTGAATTGACCAGCAAGGCAGAAAATGATAGGAAGAGATGACAGCAAAGAAGCAAGGGAGAAAAAAACAGAGTGACAAAAAAAGAGGAAATTTCAAGCACAGAATATCCAGAGGGTGGATGGTTGGAGTTTGTTCAAGAGGGAATCATTGCACTTGGACAATTCCATATGTGCTCCATCCAAATCTGGCAGCAATTATCTGGCAAATTTCCTGAGCCTGCAAAAAACCTCATGAGCTGGCAAAGTCTTGAACTGAGGGGTGGAAAGGGGGAGGGTGGAAGGAAGACCTATGAAACACAAAGTTGACATCACCAAGAATGATGGAAACATTAAGATAGGCAGCAAACAGGCCAATGTTTAATGCTGCAGGCTGGGACTGAACTAAAGATACAAGATCCCGAGTCCACAGTTCTTTCAAAAGAACAAAACAGCCTGCAGAGGCTGGGGATACTGCACATACTGAACTCCCCCCCCCCCCTCCCTGGCATCCCCTCAGATGCACCACTAGTTGATCTGATGAAATATCTTTTAATTTAAAACAAAAATTGAGGTGGGGGGGGGGGGGGGGCAATCAGTGACAGGGAGAGATATAGTCATATACCATCCAACATATAAAAGAAACAAAAACAATCATATATATCCAACATATAAAAGAAAGAAAACATACAATAACTGACAGTTACATTTTTCATTCAAATCTTGAAGAGCACTCCCAATGCTTAGGGCTATGTGCTTCATCTCCGAGTACTTGCAGATGGTAACTTTGTTCATTTTCTCCAGCAGTTTGTAGTCCTCAATTGTTCCTGTAGCAGAATAACACATGATTAATTTCTTATATATTCAGTGGAGTCCACCTATAAAAAAAATACTTACAATGAATTTCTGGCAATAACATACTCTTATTTTCCCTGCCCACTTCCTTCTCCTTGCCTCTTGTTAAATACGGTCAAACAATATCTCATCATCATCAGCGTTTAGATTTGATTTTATCAAGATTTTGCAGTATATAAAAATTGTAATTATTATTATTATTATTATTATCATCAGGTGCCTTGCCGCATGGCGTTGGCGATCACAGACTTCCATCTGTCTCTATCTCTTGTTGCAAAATCTACTACAGGAAATAACAAATTCCTCTTTGTACAAATGAGGGGTTGTTTCCCAAAGACCAAGCTTAATATGTATTGTCTTGCTTTACAACAGCACACGCTCATGACTGGTACAACTGTTCAGCATCATACACTGCAAGTATAGTACAACGATCGGCATGACATAACATCAGCAGCAATGTGCATATGCTGTGTGTGTGTGTGTGTGCGTGTGCATGTGTGTTCCTTTTCAGATCCTTCAATAACAGAGCCAGAAAACTGACTGATAAACATCATAACGACGATGTATGAAATATGGAATACTGTGAAGAACTTCTAAATTCCATCAGCAAGGCAAGAAACAATCTGTTCTGTGGGGGGAGGCCACTGATTTTCTTACTTGTAGCTACTGCAGACTATTGCTGTAATGAATACATATCCATCTCCCTTGACTTTAGTTGTAAGCAAACTCCACTGCATTTAACATTGGGCTGAAACCAATCTGATTTCACTTCTGAGTCTTCTTTAAAACATAGTATCCAACTCTATCATAACTTATAAACTGGAAAAAAAATTCCTTAACTACTTTAACTCTTTCACAGTTGTATATTATTTTTCCCATCACATATAAGAATGTCCTCTTAAAATACGGTATCAAACTATTGATTTGTATTGTTTTCATTATTCTGTTTTTCTTTGCATGATTTAAAATTAAGCTCTTACACATGTTGTGGTCCTACTCCTAGCTACATGGTACTGGCACTAGCAAGTTTGCAGGTATGTTGATCTGGGTGATCAGAAAAATCTCCAGTCTCTACCCAACACATGCTATTCAAACAGAGTTGAACTCATCCTTCTGATTACAAGTCTGACGTCTCAATCAACTTGGCTATTACACCTGTCATCACAACAGTCCAAACATTCTGTCCCATAGAAAGCAATTAAGCTACTTAGAATGTGCACATTGTAAAAAGTTCATCATGGAAGAATACATTTCAGCTTAACATTTTGCATTCCCAATAGTCTTGTTTTCCTAAGCAATCACTTTGGATTCTGTTGTGTTGTGTGTTTGTTTTGTTACTAACATTAACCCAATGTACTCACAAAAATTCCCATTACCAGTCCGTTAAACAAAATTTCAAGCTTAACTTAGTGGGGATGTAAAATTGGATGGAACCACAACGAGTAATGCGGATCTATCGAAGAAGAAAAAACAACTGATAAAGATACAAACCTCTTAACTGTCCATTTATGACAGGAAATAAGAGAAAATTATAGCAAACTGACTGTCTGACTCTATGTTTTGGCAGATGTCCACTGATGACAGTGTAAATGCTGTTGAAAAAAGGTCCTTGCCGAGTTTGACTGTTCAAACAGCAGATGTCAAGCAAAACTGTCCACATGTAGCAGGTATCTGCTCACAACAGGGTCTGCTGAAGGCAAGTGTTACTGTATACTAAAGATGCAAGGAAATTTCCATCACAATAAATACTTCAACAAAAATAAAAACACTAATGAATTAAAGCTGGTGGGAAGAAAGAGGGGGCAGAGACTGAAAGGTAACCATTTAAATGACATCTTTCTGGGACCACTGAAATCTGGTCTCAGAAATCTCTCAGACAGACATCCATTTTGATGTGCCAAGACATAACACAATATTTAACTAAAGAAAACAAGTTGCTAAGGAAACAAAACAGAACCATGTTCTTAATTTCAACTGTGCTCATAAATGTACATATAATGAGAAGATTAAGAGTAACAAATACCTTCTAGTTCTCCACGTAAGTACTCTGCTGTTTTAGTGAAGGTTTCATGACACAAATCCACCACATCTACAGGTGGAGGTTCTGTCGCTTCCTCGGACTCTTCCACATCTATAAACCACACACACACACCACACACACCACACACACACACACACACACACACACACCACACGCACACACACACACACAAAACACAAACAAAAACACACTTCTATGTATTATTACAGAAGCATTAATTATTTGTTTATAGTAATATGAAATTGAAAACATCTGGACAGTAACTGAGTAAAACAACAGACAATCTGAGTAATTTCTCCCCATCCTACTCTAAGCGTTCTGATTTTCCCAGATGTTTATAAATTATATACACATACTGTTTTGCCCACACTGCGCAGGCAGTAAGTTGCATAGTCTGTATAGAAGAAGACATTGCTCAGACCATGATAGCATTTGAAAAACGGACGAGCATTTATATAAATGAAATATCGATGAAAAAACAGAGCAGTTCAAAACCATAGCTCAGGAAGCAAAAGACAATCAGTTAAATGGACACAATTCTGTGAAAGACTCGGTGCTGATACAACACAGTCATGATTCTGGCAATTCTATCAACGAGTGGAAGGGAAAATCACAAACACCACGATATCAGACATCAACACAGACAGAACCATATCAAGAACAAAGAAAGAGAAAGGACTAGCCCTACTAATGCATTTCATACAACACAGTGACAGAAAAATCTTGAAGACAAAAGAAAATTCATTGTGGACTGGACCTAAACAAAAAATTGGCACAGACTGGACCAGAAGATGAAATAACTGAACAAGAAATGCATGAAACACTCACATGGAGTAGAAAAGACACAGCCCCTGGTCCAGACAAGATTTGATGCTTTGACATCAAAACATTGTCTGAACATGACAAAACTGAATTATAGACTCTCTATCAAGACAGTTTTGAGAAAGATCAGGTTCCTGAGGACAGGACACACAGCTTCCTAAAAAGTCTTACCTAAACCAGGTAAAGATCATCACAGACTAAATGGATATCGTATCCTGACCATACAAAATGTGATTAGGAAACTGATGAAAAACATAATAGCAAAGAAATTACTAGAGACCTAGAAGACAAAAATATTCCCACCTAATCAAGGAAGCTTTAATAATATACTGGTTTCCACAAGTGCAAACTGACAACAGCATATCTGCACTTCTGATCAGTATTTCATTGAGACCATAAAAATTGTTGAGATCTGTATTTTGATTTGTAAATGTTTATAAATACTGTACATGACAAACTAAAGTCACAGTGTCTTTCATGATCAACATGAATGTTATTTCCCTTTAATGTAAAATCTAAAATCAACAGAAATGAATAATGACTTCTTTTTTGTTTATGGAAGACTGCACTGGTTTGACAAATCCTCTGTTTAGGCAAGACTAAAACTGTTATTTTTTTGAAAATCTCTGGAATGGACACTGTCTTGGCATTGTTTCTAGAAGATTGGATCTGGTAGTACAGCTTTGAATAAATTCATGTAATAATCTCACATGGTAAAAACTGTATCAGCTTCTGTGGCCATTAAGGTGGCCTACAAAATGGGACAAAAAACAACCACCAAAAAAAAAACTAAAAACCGAGCGCAACAAAATCTGTGTGTAATGTAATCCCTAAAAGTAAAATCATCATATAATAATCAATGGGATAGCCCTAAGGGCTTAGTGTGTATTTCTATGGAGTGAGTAGTGTAAGCAACTGATCTGCCTTTAAGTAATTTACTCTGCCTGTTCACAATTCATCACTTCTAAGTGCAGAACATGCAGTGATAATTGCATGACAAAGAAGTTGTGGGGTTGAATTATCAATGAGCATGATGGGGAGAAAGCCCAGGTATTCTTAAGTTATCATGGTTTGGACTGTATCAAGAGTGGAGTACTGGAAGAGCTTTGTTTTAGTCCCTTTTGGTTTTACTTTTTGGATTGGTTATGGTTTTGTAATCTAGATTGTGTCCTAATTTTATTGTATTGGGTTTAGTTAAGTAATGTAAACCTCGTGTGTCCCAGTATGCATGGACTTGTAGTTATAACCTTTTCCTCGTTTCCATAAATTACGAGCACAGAAATCTCCCAACTATTGGCACGCTTACTCAGTTACTGTATCATGTGTACATGTCATATGCCATTGATATGGGTCTTGTTCTCTATTATTTGTATTGTGAAAAGTGTACGGTGATTGGACAAGGCAGGAGTCATTACAGCAAAGCAACTCTGTTTTATAGAAATAGCTTCCACGCTTTTACACATAGAAGATTTTGATACCAGTTTCTGAGGTCTCATGATGATATATCACGGATCACATCGACACATCACATGTGATGTGTCGTGATCAGTGATGTGATGTATGATGGAGACTACTTAAGATAATAAGAATAATTATGTGTGCATCAGCAACAAGAAGCAGTTTGTTTTTTTCTGAAATTAACAAGTGACTGAAACTTTACCCCTGAATGTATAACGCTAACTCAATAACTGTGTTGTTGTAGTACAAAACTATTGTTGATGATTTTACCAGTCGGTTCAGTTGTAGACAGCTCCGCCTTCTCCGCCATCTTGATCGTAATAATACTCGCTCATCCATAAAACAAACTGCAAATTTCTCCCTTTTCAATTGTTTATGTATCTATTCTAGATAAACTGAGTAAAATTATGAATAATGTAATGATTAGTGGAAGTTAATGGAACGTGAGTTAAATGAATAATGGACTTTTACACAAAAAGTATATTAGATCTATTAGTTTGAGATTAACAGAGGAAATTGTATTCTGCTACATCATTGAAAAGCCCTCTTTTAAGCTGAAAACTGATTGATAATCGTCGTAGTTGATTGTAACTCTGCTACTGCGGAAAAGTATTGCAGATCTATGGCTTCATATTTTGATGAACATGATTGCGAACCGCTTGGTGAAGGAGAAACACCGAATCACATGTTACACCTTGCAAGGTAGATCTTTTTTTTTTTTCTATCATGATCTGGTTTTGTTCAGTGTCGTCTGCTCCGAGTTGTCAGCTCGCCCTCATCTTTTCTCTCAGTCTCTGTGTCTGTCTCAGTCTCTCTGTCTCGCTCTGTCTCTGTCTGTATGTCTGTCTGTCTGTCTCTCTCCCCCTCGCTCTCTCGCACGCACACATTGCTAGAAAGTATGAATGCTAACATTCCATCGAAAATGAGTACTTCGCGCTTCAACCTGCCATACATGAACAGGGACATTCAGCGGATGATCGGGAGGAAGAAGCGAGCATTCAACAACCGTCGTAAGAGCGAGAAACACAAAGCTCGATTGAACAAGCTCGATTCAGCACCCCACCGTTTCCCCCAATGCCGGACATCCATGTTGAGAACAAGGGGATCGAGAAGCTCCTAAAAAACCGAAAAGCTCATAAAGCCGCCGGTCCCGACGAGGTACCAACTAGAGTCCTGAAAGAGTTGTCATGTGAGATCAGCCCGTTTCTAACCATCATCTACAACCAGTCTCTTACATCCGGTATTGTGCCAGACGAATGGAAGCAGGCGAATATTGTGCCTAATTTTAAGAAAGGTGATAAGACCAGCAGTTATTGACCAGTGTCGGTCACATGTGTCGCCTCAAAGATTCTCGAGCACATCGTAGTGTCTACCATCAAGCAGCATGCCAATGACAACAATATAGCCTACTATCTGAATACCAACACGGGTTTCATGCCAAGCATTCATGCGAAACACAAGTATTACTCACAGCTCACGACCTAGCCAACGCGTACAAGCGCAGGAAGCAGATCTACATGATCGTATTAGACTTCACAAAGGCCTTCGACAAGGTTCTGCATGAAAGGCTCGTCAAGAAGCTCAATCGCTATGGGATCAGAGGCATCACACTGATGTGGATACGATCTTTCTTGACTCAGCGCACACGGTCGGTGACCCTGGAAGGTGAAACATCAGCACCAACCCCAGTAATACCCGGTGTACCTCAGGGAACAGTCATGGGCCCGGTATTGTTTCTTCTGTATATCAACAATCTGCCAGACAACTTGTCATCATCCGTCCGCCTATTCGCCGGACGATTGTGTCCTCTATCATGAGATACAGTCTGCAGATGACAGCAAGAAACTACAAGAGGACCTCAATCGGCTTAATTAATCAGTGGGAGGATAAATGGCTGATGAATTTTAATGCCTCAAAATGTGCCGTCCTCTGCTTCTCGCCAACCAAGTCTCCCATCTGTAGCAAGTACTACATCCACAGCAGCAAGCTGGAGGAAGTGAGTCACCAGAAGTACCTAGGAGTACTGCTATCCAATGATTTCAAGTGGACAGCTCACATCGACAGCATAGTCAAGAAGACCTACCAGCAGCTCGGTTTTGTGAGGCGAAACACAAGTGACATGCCTAAGAAGATCAAGGAGGCAGTTTATAAGACATTGGTCCGCCCTCATCTAGAGTACTGCGCAACAGTGTGGGACCCGTACACAAAGAAGGATGTGTCACGCATCAAACAATTCCAAAGATGCTCAGCAAGATACGCCACTTGTGATTACGGTGAAACCAGTAGTGTGACCGAGATGCTACATGAGCTGAAGTGGGACTCGCTGTCAGAACGCCGTGTGTACTTGAGATTGGTCATGGCCTATTGCATCATCACTGGAGAAGTTGCCATCCCGAAAGACAAATTCTTCACTGAGACTTCCTCCAGAACCAGATCCAACAACCAACGCAACCTGCAGCGATACCAACCCCGTGGCAACATTGACAAGTTTGCCTACGCACAGCGGACCGTCTCGGATTGGAACTCTCTCCCCACCCACGTAGTCAATGCAGCATCCACCAAACGTTTCAAGGAGCTACTGTCACAGTACCTGTTTGGAGAACCTCCACCCTCGTCTGACTAGCCTGCGCACGAATCCCACCATCCACGGGATAGGCCACAAGGCCCATTGTGGATTATCCTACGGAACCAGAAGAACCAGAACACTAAACAATGAAGCACAACATCATCAGAATGTGATGTGATGTACTCATACACTAATGTACCGGAAATGGGTGCATGTTTGCGTGCGTGTGTGTGTGTGTGTGTGTGTGTGTGTGTGTTCGGGCGTATGTGTGTGTGTGTGTGTGTTCGGGGGTATGTGTGTGTGTGTGTGTGTGGTTATCGCAATTAAGTCATGTCAAATTCTGCTGATGCCATGTTCTTCAGAACTTCAGAACATTTGTACTCACAGATAGTAGCATTAGGTCCCATTGAATCTGTCTTGCACCTGTCTGCTAGCCTATAAACTAGAGGCAGCTACTTTGCCAATTCTATTTAGCCTAATAAAGAGTAGGTCCCCACTTCACCATGACTATTCCCTTCATGGACACACCCTCGACACCGTAATATCTGCAAAATACCTTGGTGTCACCGTAACCAAAGACATGAGTTGGGACAAACACATAAACAACCTGTGTTTCAAAGGAAATAGAACACTCAATTTCCTCCGACAGAACCTGAAAATCAGCTCCTCAGAGATCAAGGAACGAGCCTACAAAGCGCAAGTTCACCCCCATCTGGAGTACGCGTCCCCAATACAGACAAAAACATAACCAAAATAGAAGTGGTTCAAAGACAAGCTGCACGCTTTGTCCTTAACAGATATAGGAACACTTCTAGTGTTAGCAGCATGCTGGACACACTTGGCTGGCCCTCATTGGAAAAACGACGGCAAGTAGCAAGACTCTATGCTGTTCAAAGTGCACCAAGGCTTTGTTCACTGTCCCAGCCTAAAAGCAAAACTAGTCCCTCTACCTGACCGTAAGCGACGTGGCCATGACAGACAGTCCCACTTGATCACATCAAGGACTCGGTATAGAGCTGCTTCTTTTCTGCCTAGAACCGTCAAGAACTGGAACAATCTCCAACAAGGAACAGTTGAGGCCACAACACTTGACACATTCGTGTCAAGGGCCTCCAAAATCCCAGACTAGACCGACCCCCTTCCCTCCCCCACTTCCCCTCTTCACCCCCTTCACCCTCCTACCTCCTCACCCCACCACCCTCATTCCCCCCACCCCCACCCCCACCATCATCACGATTAAAACTGAACTCTAAAGACATGTCCACTACCCAGATTTATCTGCTGCAAACCCCCCAGTTATAGGTGCCAGAATAATCAAGTTTGATTGTGGGCCCTCAACACTGAATAAGAGAAGAAGATATTTCATGAAACAGGCAATGTATTTCTGAAATCATGCCATGAAGTAGCCACATTTTTGCCCATGAATTCTTCTGTGCTGTATCATTAAAAATGGGTACAACACATTTTGTCATCAACACAGAAGAAGTAGCAAAAATGCCAGTCCACAATATGAGCCAGAGTAACTGCCAGTGTTCAGCAAATACATGTAGAATCCAATATCCACATTTTCATCCACAAACTCTTCTCTGTCAAAGACAGAGTGAACTATCAGTCTGTTAATCAGACATTAAATTGTTATTGAACTGAACTGTTGCCAATATATTTACAATATATATTATATATATCAGCTGTTAGGGGAACATCTAATTCCATCTTCAACTTTAAACAGACCTTCCACCTGGTGGGTAAAGTGGCGGAGATTTTTCCAGTCACCCAGCTTAACATGTATGTAGACCAGTTATTAGTGTTAGTCACTTAGTGCCTGAACCGTGTTCATTTGTACAGTATGCATACAGAACTTCAAATAAGGATGTCATCTGGTAAGTTGTGTCACATTGTCATTGTCTAATGGCGTATGGAAACATGAAAACAAGCAGTGGTCTATGCAGACTGAGCAGCAAATACTGCCTGCTCAGTTGGGTGTAAAACAACGTGTACACATGCATCTGGAAAAAATCAGAATGCTTAATTTAACCCTTTGACTCCCACACCCTGTCTACCAGCATCTGCATTGTCAGCCATGCTGGCAAAGCAAAACCTTAACCTTTTGACTGCCTCACCCTATCTACCAGCTTTCTACAGGAAGCTAGTGGATACAGTGAGAAGTCAGAAGGTTTAAGTTTTTGCAGTTGGTGGATAGCATGAGGGAATCAAAGGAGTTAAAATGATTTTAAAGAAAGACAGGCAAAATTCTGGATATTGCCACTGAAGGCACTGTGATAGTCTCTAAACACAATCTAGTCAACCATGGAATTATTAACAGGAAACTGCTGAATTTCATGATATCTGCTATATCAAAGCCATCACAAGAGAAATTTATAGTGATAAATGACTCCGATATATATACATCTTTTTGTAAGAAAGTCATGTTTTTTTATCTTTTAATGAAAAAGAGCATCTAGACATTGATTCTATTATGTTGTCAGACTACAGAAATGAAGGTGGTAAAGAAGCAAGGGAGAGACTGATCTTTATTTTCTAATGATAAAGAAAAAAGCAATACAGTTAATTTCCATGTCTTGCTTGTTTGATTACTAATCACCTCATTCACTGTTTCTCTCTGTCTCACACACACATGCTTCAATATTGTTTTATTCCATCACACTATCCGTCAGTGTCCTGCGGGAAGCTGGTGAATATTGTGAGGGAGTGAAACTGAATAAACAGAGTGCAGTCAAACTAAATTAACAAAGTGCGAAGAGCTTTGACAGGTTGGATCTTCTCCATCAGGAAATGTTTAGCATGCAGAAAAATGCTTGTTTTCATGCCTCCCAGATAGTCAGCTGAGTGACATGTGTGTGTGTATTTCATGAGGAAAAAAGTTTAAAACAGTAATAACAGGGTTTGTTGTTAATATTGTTTTTCTTCTCTTTAGAGATCCCAAAAGTTGAAATGTGTTGTGCTGTATGTATGTTACACTATTCTCTCTCTCAATTATGTTTTGTCTGCTGGGTAGTTATCAGCTGTTTTATATTTAACAGTCCACTTACAGTTTCTGATTTTTCAATTTCAGTTTTTCAGGATGACAGCTGTAAAAGAGGTTGCACTTAGAGACAGTTATGTGATTTTGGCAAAATTTTGCCCATTTTGTGAAATAGGTGACCTTTTGACTTTTTTGTTTGTTTGTTTGCTTGCTTTTTGTGGGTTTTTTTCTTTTTTTATTACACAAAACAACAAAAATGACAGCCTATTATTCAGCATTAGTATTACACAGAGTCAACAGTTTCACAAATTCAGCATGGAATATACAAGTAATAATGTGACTAACACATTAATACACACTTGCTTTTTTACACACATTTATGTATGCATTTTTCACATACATACGATACTCAATATAGATAGATAGATGGATGGACAGACAGACAGACAAATAGATTAAATTAGATGGATAGATACACACACACACACATGCACACGCACACACACACACACACACATACAACACACACACACACACACACACACACACACACACACACACACACACACACACACACACATACACAGACACAGATGTATATGTGTGTGTGTGTTTACTTTTTTTTTCAGAAGTTCAGTTTTGTTTTGTTAGTTGTTATAGCTTTCATCACTGATGCTTTCAACTTCGAGTATATGACTGTTTGCAGTGACTTTTGCAATGACTTCATGTGCAGGTTGCTTCTTGACTCGGGACTAAGTGCTGCATGGGAAATGGAATATGGCAGGTAATTATAAGGCGAACAAATATGTAAAATTATATATTTTAGTATCTGTATGAATGGTTGATTCTATTTCCACTTTTCTCATTTTGCCAAGGATAAATGCTGGTATGTCTGTATGTACATGCTGAAAATGTTTTATTTAAACAGGATCTCACAAAAGCTTGTAAACAATTTTAATGAATTATTCCATAGATGTCTGCAGAACTGAATATTTCACGAAGATTATCTTGAAAATGCAGTAACATGTATAGTTTGTATTAAACTGGCCTTTATTTAAAGCCACTACTGTCTAAGTATAATCAAATATTGTATATATATTCATTATTGTAAAATTGTGCTGCATTGCAGAATCTTTCAAGGCCAGAGGAAAGTCCCACCAGCCTCCAAAAAAGCCATTGAAGATCTGGAAACAAAATTGGTCAATCCAACACTGGCAGGTATTGTTTCTTAATTTTTCCAGCAGACCCTTGCAGTGCCGTGTCTATTTGTAGGTCTTCAATAAGAGGGTCCTATGCTTCCAAGGCAGGTGATACATTTCGTTCTATGTGGAACTCATCAGACCTGAAGCCTTAGATAGCAAGGGAAGGGCATTCACATATATGTAGAGAGAGCCACCTAAACTTAGGCAGTTAGATGAGGAGTCCCCCTCTGTTTTCTTTGCAGCTTCTTCTGTTACACCTTCTATGAAGACATGCAACTGTTTGAGCTGTTAGGTGCACTCTCATTCACATCTGTTCACCAGCGAAACAACAGCAAATTCAGGCAGACAGGCCTCAAAAATATTTCAACAATGTACACTGACAAGCTAGAATCAGCACACTGATCCTTTTTCTAATGCTTTCCATGCTTCTCTCCATTTCTTTTCATTGTGCTGACTGTTGCAGCTCAAGGCTTGAAGTGCCCTATATGTCTCATGGAATTTGATGAAGAGGATGAGTTGAAGATTCTGCCATGCAAACATCAGTTTCACAGCAAGTGTATTGTTACATGGTTGGAAAAGGTATGCTGATCACTCAATATGAATTATGAAGGGGAAAACATTGCATATATATATCTCATTTCATTCATTCTGCACTTATGTTTAGAGAGTAAGTGTGTGTGTGTGTGTGTGTATTTCTTTTTATGGGGTTGTTCATTGTTTTGATTGTAGTAATAGCTGAACAGTATATACTTTTCTTATACTATCTGTTCATGTGGATTAAAAATGCTTACTCAACTGAATCTTCAGATCTCACACAAAAAAGTTGTGTTTTACATGATTGTAGAAAGATCTTCTGGTCTTCTTTGTATCTAATGTTTCATCCATCGTTGATTCTTCAAACTTTTTATAAAGTCAGCAATTTGACAAATGAGTAGGTATAGTGGTCCTTTAATCGCCTAGGAAGGGGTCTTCGTTTTGGATACAAGACCAGTCCTGGAGGCACATGTCCTTCCATAGGTGCTGCCTGGGAAGGGATCCTGCAGCCTTAGTTTCTGCTTCCACCTGTCCTTCTTCTGTTGAACAGAAGTTGTACTGGACTGTTAAAATGTGATTGTGCACTGCTGTCACTGGCTTAGTCTCTTACAGGCAGTGTTGCCCCATTGATGATGCTGGTGCCTTAACTGATCACGTTGACCATCAGAATATCTTTGTATCGCTCTAATGGTCTTCCCTGGTCATGACTTTTTTTGCTTCAGTTCTCCATACAGAAGCATCTTTGGGATGTGGCTGTCTTCCTTAAGGACAATGTGTCTAACAAAATTGGCGTTTGATGAATAAAAACCTGTATACTTGGCAAGCTACACTTCAGAACTTAGAGGCTGGAACTCCATCTTGTGACATGGAGCAATTCCAGTTAATGAATGTGCCACTAGTAGGTAATCCAGGTCTTACAACAGTACAGCATTCTGCTCAAGACTGCTGCTTTTGTATAGAGGGGTATATATATGGCGAATGTGTTGCCTTGGTCTTTTCACAACTGCTTGGTCAATCCTCCAAAGGCAAGCATTGGCGATGCACAGCACCATCTCAGCACCAAGAGTTGCGGCTTTGTTGTTTAAGTATCTCTCCTAGCTTCTGGCTCTGGAACATTCTGTGGAGGCACATGGGCATTTTCCTTAGGCTTAAACTTTGTAGGGTTGAAATCAAAGTTTTCACTTTTCTTGAAGACTGCCTTGACAAGGCTAAGTGCTCCTTCTACTGGGATTGATTCTTTCTCAGGCTTAGTGCAAACTTATTGGCATTTATACCCTTTCTAGGTACTGGAAAATTGCACCAGGACCCACACACACACGCACGCACGCACGCATGCACGCACGCACACACACACATACACATACACACACACACACACACACACACACACACACACACACACACACACACACACACATTTTCATACATGCGCACACATACACAACTATTTGAAAACAAAGCAGGACAACCAGCTAGATTGTCTTTTATCCCAGTACCCCAGTACCTCAGTTTTTGACTCTCCACAGCATTTTAATTTCAGACTTAGGGTTTTGTTTTTAAGATGCATGAATTTACTTTATTTTAGTTTATTAACTGATGTTATTCATATTTTGTTTTAGTACATATTTGTTGTATAAATTTTAATATCTTTTTAACAGGTTTGTTCCTGTCCAGTTTGTCGACATGAACTTCCCACAGATGATCCAGACTATGAAAACTTTAAAAAACAAAAGGTGAACCATTCATACTTGTCTCAGTGTGTTGTACGTATATGATTATCTATTTTGCTATTCCAGTTTGCTTTCAAACATGAGAATGATTTCATTGCTGAAGGAGAAAGAAATGAATGCAAGAATTTTTATTATGGTTTGATATTGATGTTGTGGTAATGATGTTATGGAAATTGTGTTTGACAAATGGGAAAAACCGATGGAAGGCAATGGGAAACCATTATCGTACTATCCCAAGATTTGGCCAGACAATCCAATGAAAAAAAAAGTACCTTCATCCAGTAGGGACCGTCATGCTGTGCAGGTGACACCAGACCATCAGCAAGCTACTGCGTTCAACCTCAACCTCAGAAAAAATAACAAAATTGCAACATGGAACGTTAGAACATTGTTGCAAAAAGATAAATTAGACAATATCAAAATGGAGATGGAAAGGCTTAACATTAGTATTTTAGGACTAGGGGAAGTGAGATGGAAGGGGGCAGGCATGATAACATTAGGAGAGTATACAGTAATATATTCTGGTGGAAACTCACATGAAAGAGGTGTAGGCATCATAGTGGACAGGGATGAATAAAGCTTAATTAGTATTGGCTGTAGGACAGAGTAATATGATGGTAAAGGAGGCATGATCACATTAGAGAGTATACAAATATGACTACATAAATGTAGGCATAGAGATAACAAAGTTAGGGATTGTGTGCGAAGATTTGCTGTTAAATTGGGAGCAGGCATTTGATATCAAATCATTCAGGTGTATGCACAACATCGAAGTACTCAGGAAGACATCAACAATTCTATGAAGTGTTAGAGATGGCCAAGGCCCAATGTAAATCACAAGAAGAAGTTACAATGATAATGGGAGATTTTAATGCTAAAGTGGGACAGGATAGGGTGGAGGATATAGTTGGACCTCATGGCCTTGGTGCACAAAAGGAAAGGGAGGGAAACTTGTTGAATGGGCACAGATGAATGAGTTCATAATAGGAAACACCTGGTTTGAGCAGCCAAATAGAAGAAAATGGACTTGGATGAGTCCAGGAGATAATACCGAAAATCAGATTGACTACATCCTGATTAATAAAAGATTTAGAAATTCTTTACTGTCAGCAAAAACACTACCAGGCACAGACTGCAACAGTGACCACTATCCTGTAGTGGGAAGATTTAGGCTGAAATTAAGAAAAGGAAACAGACCAAAAACAACAGCAAACTAAGTCTTGGCCTCTTAAAGATAGATGAAGTGATACCTAAAAAAATTATTCAGTGCTCTGGAAGATGTTGGTGACAATGAGGAACAATGGACAAAGTTGAGAAATTCAATAAATGAAGCTTGTGAAGAAATCCCTAAAGTAGATAGAAAAGCAAAAAAGAACTGGATGACAAAAGAAATTTTAGGCTTGATGGAGGAACGGAGGAAGGCAAAGAGAAACGAGGAGATATACAGGAAGATGAACAAAGAAATCAGGAATAGATGCAATGAAGCTAAGGAAGCTTGGCTGAAAACAAATGCAAAGAAATAGAAGACCGACACAAAAGGGATCCTCAGGGTATGTACAGACAAATTGAAGAAATTGTCCACAGGAAAAACACATGCACATCAACTGGTTGCTTAAATCGAAAGATGGTACACTTATCATGGAAAAAGACAAAATATTAGACAGATGGGGAGAGTACATTAAAGACCTTTTTGAAGATGACAGAAACGAAGAACACATTATAAGAAAGAATGTTGAAGGACCTCCCATAATGAAAGATGAAGTTAGAGCAGCACTGAAAAAGATGAAACCAGGAAAAGCCCCAGGACCAGACATTACTACAGAGATGATTGAAGCTCTGGAGGAATTTGGTATTGAAAAAATAACAGTCCTCCTAAATGAAATTTATTACACTGGAAAAATCCCCAAAGATATGTCAAAATCAATTTTCATTACACTTCCAAAGAAGACAGGTACTATAGAATGCGAACTCCCATCGCACAATCAGCCCATCGCACAATCAGTTTGACGAGTCATGTAACAAAATCCTATTAAGAATTATCATGATGCGGACAAGGAATAGAATCAAAAGAGAAATAGCAGGAGAACAGTGTGGATTTGTGGAAGGGAAAGGAACTATTAATGCCAACTATCATAGAGAGGTCAATCAAGATGAAAAAGGATTCTTATTTATGCTTTGTTGATTATACCAAGGCTTTCAATTGGGTAATTGATCAACCAACTAGAGAGACTCAGTATTGATGGAAAAGATCTACGAATAATCAGAAATATGCATTGGGAACAAACAGCTGTAGTGAGAATAGAAAACAATATAAGCTTTTTCCAAAACATCAAAAGAGGAGTCAGATAAGGTTTAACAGCAAAAACATCATGAGGAACCTAGAGGAAGACCCTGGATTAAAGGTTGGAGGAAAAATGATAAAATGATAAACAGTATTCGATATGCAGATGACACCGTGCTGGTTACAGAAAATGAAAGGGATCTACAAAACCATGTGAATATACTAGAAATAGAAAGCAAAGGTAAGGGGTTGGAACTAAACAACAGGAAGACTGGAGTCATGGTGATCATAAAAAACATGAAATCCCCTCATGCAAAATAACAGCAAACGGCACAACCTTGAGACACGTTGATAAGTTTAAATACCTGGGAACGATCATTTCACCAGATGGCAGATCATCATCAGAAATAGCCAACAGAATTGACCAAGCCAAAACAGCATTCAAGAAGATGAAAAGCATTCTTACCAACAAATGCCTATCAATTAACATCAGGAAGAGAGTTCTTGAATGTTATGTAGAACCAGTACTTTTACACGGTTGTGAGGCGTGGACAGTCAACAAGCAAAGCCAGAACAAGATTGAGGCAGGAACCAGAAGAACAAGAAAACCAATATAAGCGCGTGTCCAACAAAACAAAACAAAACAAGCGTAAATTTTCGGACAACTAGCCTTTGTCAAGCGCGAACGCACGGTCACATACAGATCACAGACACCAAACAATGGATAATAAAAACGGGACTAAAAACTTCCCTGCCGCCTCGTCCAGTGGGTAAGAAATGGAAGGGGAGAGGGGAGGCAACTATGATGTCAAAAGAGAAGTGAGATGAGTTCTGCAATTTTGAGAAGTGGCTATGCTATATCGGTATAGCCCTGTTCTGAAGAAGGCACAGGGCAAGAGCCAAGAGGTAAGGGAGTAGATTGTGCCCAGTGCCATGAATCTGGTAGGCCTGGGAACAGGAAGAAACATGAAACGGCATGTCTGAATTCTGTTGCGCAATGGATTACTTATGGTTTGTCATTAAGACCATATGGTTTGCGTGTTCCAAGTTTATTTATGAGGTGGGATTCTCTGTCTTTCCTGTCTATGGTGCTTTTATTGTATAGAAGCCACAGACCTTTCACTCGGATGTCATTGATTGAGTGGTCTGATTGGTTGAAGTGATTGGGGATAGTTTTATCCCTTTGGTGGCGGATATCAGCAAAGTGTTCTTTGAAACGTGTGTCAAGGGTGCGTCCAGTTTCACCAATATACAGTTGGGAACATTTAGAGCAGCTGATCAAGTAGACAATGTTATAAGTTTGACAGTTGAAATGTTTTGTAATTCTCATATGAGATCTGGGGCCTTTGACTGTGGTGGCTGAGCACAAGAAAGGACAAGTCTTGCATTTAGGTTTGTTGCATGGAGAGGTTCCTGGAGGTTGGCTGACTGGTTTGCTGAGATTTGAATGCACCAGCAAGTCGCGGAGATTTGTGTCTCTCTTGTAGACGATCAAAGGGCGCTGGTCAAAGGTTTCACCTGTAGTGGGACTGGATCGCAGAATGTTCCAGTTGGACAAGATGATCCTTTTTACGAGGTACATGGACGGGTGGTAAACTAGACTGAGGACTGGCCGATCCTCTGTGGCAGCTTTGGGCTTCGAATGGAGGGCATTTGGCCGAGAGACAGAGTTGACTTTTTTCCAGGCTTCATTGGTGACCTTGAGTGGGTAATGTATGCGCAGGAAAAATCTAGTCATTTCATCTGCTTTGTCCTGGAAATCGTCTTCGTCTGAGCAGAGGCGTCGTAGTCTCAAGAACTGCGAGTAGGGAATGCTGTTTCTGGTGTTGGAAATGTGAGATGATTGATAGTCCAGGTAGGAATGTGAGTCTGTAGGTTTGTAGTGGACTGTAGTGACTAGTTGTTCAGATTGAAGGGAAACTTCGATATCAAGAAAGCTTATGGATGTGTTTGAAATTTCATATGTGAACTTGATGGATGGGGAAACGTTTGGACGTAATGGATGAATTGCAAAAGTTGGTCATGATCGAGGGATGTCATGCCAATGCAATCATCTATGTATCTTTTGTAAATTTCAGGTTTGGGTTTCTTGTATTGTTGTCTCCTTTACTGTTTACTTGGGTGCGGGCAGTCACACTCGTTTAAAATGTTGAGAGTTCCATGGACAGCAAAGAAAACAAACGAGACAGTCTTGATAGAGGCAGACACAAGATCATTCATAAGGAAGATTAGGAAAAGACAGGCAACATTTATAGGCCATTTTATGAGTAAAGGGGAATTGGAGCACCTGGTCACAACAGGAAAGATGGAGGGAAAGAGAGCACCAGGTAGACCCAGGGAGAAGATATTGGACGGACTTGCAGAGTGGCTGTAGACAAGAAGGTGGAAGAGGTGCTTTAGGCAACAAGAGATAGAAACAGATGGAAGGCCATGATCGCCAACGCTATGTGGCAAGGCACCTGATGATGATGATGAAATAGGAAAAAAGGGGAGAAGTAATCAAGCCATGTCTTCATTATACCTTTTCTTCCACCTTTGTGAGTGTGTGTGTGTGTGTGTGTGTGTGTGTGTGTGTGTGTGTGTGTGTGTGAGAGAGAGAGAGAGACAGAGACAGAGTCAGGAAAGACAGAGAGAGAGCAATGCTCTGAAATTAAATGAAATATTGGGAGGAAAAGGTAAGAATTAATTGAAATATTAGGAAGAAGAATTGGAATAAATCATTAAAAATGGGCCTGTCTTTCATTAAGATTAAGTCTTGTTAAGCCAAGTGTTTGAATAAATATTGACTAAATCCAGTTCAAAATATAAAATCCAATAGAGGTGGGGAGGTTATTTACCACTAGCTTTCTTCCATGAAAATAATAATGAAACCTTGACCAGAAGCAGAAAGAAATGTCTGTTTCAAAATATTGGAGTAATTGGTTGCAATCATGACCAAAGAATGCTTGTTTTCTTTATCCTGGACCATTTCAAGCCATAATATTAAAATAAGGATTTTGCAAATTGATGATTTTAGGGGGATTATCCATTTTTTATTGACAGGCCTTGTCTAGTTTGTTTTTTTATCTATTATTATTTTTGTTAGGTCAGATTTGTGATTCTTATCTGTTGAAGACCTATAAACAAATTTCAACATTTTTTTTTCGGTCAGAAGATGAGATATATAATGTGATTTCACAGTTTGATGACCAAAAATGTTTCAGAGATTTAGCATGTGTCTTTTTGCTCTGTATTTTCAGGCCCAGGCAAAACAGAGACAGCACAATCTCGACACTCTTCATGATTCCATGTTTGGTTGATATCTTCTTGCTGCCACAATATCATTATGAAAGTGTTTATCTGAGTGAGTGAGCGTGTGTGTGTGTGTGTGTGTGTGTGTGTGTGTGTGTGTGTGTGTGTGTGTGTGTGTGTGTGTGGTGTGTGTGTGTGTGTGAGTGTGTGTGTGTGTGAGAGTGAGTGTATGTGCGTGCGCACATATGTGTTTATGCCTGTCTGTGTCTGTGAGTGTGTGCACGCATCTAGTTTTTCATTACATTTTTAATGTTAACCTGACAGTGAATGGTTTCTGATCATGTTGATTATATGTGTGTGTGTATGTGTGCATGCATGTATGTGTGTGTGTGTGTGTGTGTGTGCTTGCGTGCATGTGTGTGTGTGTGTAGTAATTCATATGTGCATGCTCATGGTCTCATAAATCATACACTCTCAATAAAATTTCAGATGTTCTATTGTAAAGTTCTCTGTATAGTATGATTCTTAATTATCTGTATTATACATGGACTTAGATACTTGTCGATTTAAATTAATGACCAATATTTTACTGAATATCCTATCAAGTTGACATATCAAACATGTAACTTTTTTCTTTTCCTTTTTTTTTTTTCTTTTTTTGTAACAACTTTTTTTTTTCTTTTTTTGTAACAGTTTTTGTCAGAACAACATTTGTATTGTTTTTGATGGACAGTCATTGACCAGTTCTTTTTGTTTTTTCCCCTTTTTTTTAACCACACCTATCTTGCAAGTTAAGCTGCACACATTGTCTTGTATGGTATGATGGGTGGATGGGGCTGATTTTGTGCACAGAATGATAATTTTATATCAAAACACTTGAACATTACTGTTAAGCTTTTATCTTTTTTGATTAGTTTGTTGTCATTATCATTATTGCTGCTTGTGATCTTCATCAAGAATAGGTGTTACATGATGTCATGGCTGAAATCTCTGACAAAGGAACCTTCTTTGCAAGGGAGAAAAATTAGTTGGTTGTAAAAGCAAAATCAAGAAGTAATCAACAGATAAGTTAATCAATTTAAAAAGAGAAGGAAAACAACAAAATTTCTTTTTAATACACTTGCATTGATTGTGGTAGTCGTTTGTGACACACCAAAATCAGTTTACATAATCTTTGAAAGTAGGCCTGCATATGTTGTGATTGAAGATGCTGCATTTTGTAAGCATGTGCTCTTTGCAGGATTAAAACCACACACGCACACACACACACACGACACACACACACACTCACACTCACACACACATTCACTCACTCACTCACTCACTCACTCACTCACTCACAAACACACACACACACACACATACACACACACACACACACACACACACACACACACGCACACACGCACACACACACACACCACACACACCACACACACACACACACACACACACACACACACCACACACACACACAAAACAGGCTCATGCACACAGGCATACATGCGCATATACACACACACAAATGCATACATACACACACAAACGCACACGCACACACACACACACACACACACACACACACACACACACACACACACACACACACACACACACACACACACACACACACACACTCACACATGCTCATGCTCACAGGCAACGTATGTCACCTGATGTTCATTTATTCTATTGGAATATTTTAAGATATATTAAGATAAGATTTCTTTTTTTTGTTTTTGGTGCATTTGCATAGAGTAAAGTGTACAAGAAAAATGTGAGGAAAAGGCTTGTCATTTAGGGAGATTGTTTCTTTATCAGATCAAAAATTTTTCTGCAGGGAAATGTGGATTGCACCTACTGGGGTGAGCACATTGCCTTAGCATGGTACCACCTACTTTCCACCTTGTTTAGATGAAGAGGTGAAATTGTAGTAAATATTCGAATCCAATTTGAATAATGAATCTAATGAAATTGGAGAAAAAGAATAATAAAATGACTATGCCAAGCATCACTGTGCTAGTAATGGTAAAGCATGTGCTACAACTAGTATGTTTTAAGTTTGAATTGGTTATTAAAATATGTCATAACAAACATCAACTGAAAACTGTTGATGTAGGATATTCATAAAGGATAAAAGTAAGTCAAGACTCATCGTTCATGAACCTTGTGGTTGACATACGAGATGATTGTGCTTTTTTTTTTTTTTTACTGCTAATGCACTGTTGACATACATATGTCAGAAGTGTTAGTTATGTAGTGTTTCCATTAGTATTGCATGGATGTCTGCCACTAAGGGCAGCATGTTCATTGGTATAGTTTGTCGTGTGTGTGTGTATGTAGGGGGGGGATCTTCTTCTTCTCTGTGTGTGTGTGTGTGTGTGTGTGTGTGTGTGTGTGTGTGTGTGTGTGTGTGTGTGTGTGTGAGAGAGAGTGAGAGAGAGAGAGGAAGAGAGAGCAAAAATGTTATGCGTGAATTAAGACAATCGAAGGTGAAATTTTTCACTTTTTCAGGAAATTTTTTCAACATACACCATAACCAAAAACATAAACAATGAAGGGGTTAAATTCACCAAATACACAGTAAGACTTACTTCATTTGAGGCTCCTATAGAGACTTGTTTACAAGTAGTAATTTTCTCATAGTTTTGCCAAGGGAACCATTTGCCAGCATTTTGACAAAGAAATTGCAGCACCTGTTATGAGTAAGGTTAACTGACTCTGTACGATGGAACGCTATAACGGTCGTGATGAAAGGCATGGTTCCATACGACGGAACACGATAGCAGATTCGATAATTAAAATTTTTTCGACGCTCCCCTTGTGATCTTGCACGCCTACCATAGCCACACTGGTCACTGCAAATGTGTCAAGGGTCATGGGGAAAGTTACTTCATGAGATTCTGTAGCCATACACTTGTCGGGAAATGATTGACTTCAGCTAATCTGCATTCGTGTCAAAAATGGCGTTGCAGACGAGTATGAGTTTTCGAACAAAGTAGATCGCGACGGCGGCGTTTTACTGCTGCTGGAGTGATTGAAGTGCTTCAGACTGAAGGATTGGACATCAAGGAGTATGATGAAGATAATGGTGAAAGTGTATCAAGTGATGGAAGCTGCCAGCAACAAGGTACTGACAGTGACCCAGTTTCAGACAGACAGTGAAATGGGAGAGGGAGGTGGGCGTACACGTCACGAGAGGTGAGCGGTCAGCGGGCCAAGCACAGTGAGTCACGTGTTTGATGAAGATTTCTTTCACTTTATTATGCATGACTGGCACGAAGATTTTAGTTTTTCTCCCACTTTGCCTCCATTCTCTGGCTCTTGTGGCCTGCATGTCCCAGTTGAGTACCACGCCCCCATTGATTTCTTGAATCAGTTTGTGACAGAAGACTTTCTAAATTCCATTTACATAACAGAACGCATAAGAGAACTGAGTGGTAAGCAGAATGAGCACTTCTCCTGCCCTCTGCCACCTATCCCCAGCGGTAGGAAGAACTATAGGAAGTGCCATGTGTGTAGTGCTGGCAGCAGGAGATACCCAGAGGTTCAACTGCGGCAAACCCTCAACTGGTGAAAAAGTGTGGGGTTGCCCTCTGTGACAAACTGTGCTAGCCCAACAAGACCATCACCTGATTCCAACTGTATCACTTAGTGCAGAACTACACTGATTATTAGGAAAACGGTGCATAGAGACTTAAGCACCTGGTGTGCTCCTTTTTTTTTCCAAATTCTTTTTTTTACCCTGAGCAAAGTCTACTTTATTCATGTTGTTTTGTGCATACAAAGACCTTCTCACCTTTGACTGTGTGTTCATGGAGCTGATCAGAGTGTATGACTGCGGTGATCCTGATCACAAAATTTGGGGTATTTTCAACATGGCACATGAAGAAGAAATATTCAAGGAAAAACTTCAATATTTTGGCATGAACTAACCCAGCATGTAAATATTCAGATCTGAAAGATTCATTTTGTTCTTTTATGTTTTGTATTTTTTGTGATTTTTTTTCCTAACCCTTCAAAATGGGCCGTCTGTGGGGAAAAGCAAGGGGGAAAACTCTCCGTCCCGAGTGAGTTAAGCGCAGTAAATACTTGCCAGAAATACAAGCAGTAAGAACTATTCATCGTAATCATAGTCATAATTGTCATCATCATTATTTTCATTATGTGCTGTTTTTGTTAATTCTTGTTTTTGGGTGTTTCATTTATGCAAGTAGTGTAAATATGAAAGAAGTTTCTGCAGTGTACCTTGACTGAAGTTGCTAGCTATAATTATTTTATGTTATTATATTTTTTAATTTGTATAATAGCTTAAGTTGCTTTCTGTGATTGATACCAATATTGTTTAAAGTTTGTAATCACATAGACGCTTGTTGCATTCATGTGTTAGGTATGCTATACGCAGTTATTGTCTTATAAATTGAGTTTTAGTTTGTTTTATTGTTTTTCACCTCTCTCTCTCTCTTCCTCTCTCACAAAAACACACACACACACACACACACACAACACACACACACACACACACACACACAACACACACACACACACACACACACACACACACACACACACACACACACACACACACACACACACACACACACAATTTTATGAGAAGAATAAAATAGATGACTATGATGAAAATTTTATTCTAATTTTATTCTAACTTGAAAGCGTATTTGTTTTTGTTTCTTCTTAAATGTACATGTACTTTCTTGTGTTCACAGATCTTCCCACAGATGAACAGTATTATCTGCTAAACAAAAATATCAGTAATATTAATTTGTACAAACAAACAGATAAACAATAACAAAACTTGAGCTGTTTCTGAATGGAGCTTTACCAAATTTGGGTAAAAAAAATAGACTGTTAATGAGTTGCAAATGTATACATTTGGAGGATAAGGTAACGAGAAAAGTGATTAAAATCAATTCTTTTTAAAGAAGGAGTATGAACTGCTTTTTGTCAGAAATTTTTGACAATATTTATACCGGTGATGTGTTTTGAGTGTTGTGATAGTGTACCAATATCCTTAATACATATCAAGTTCTGTTTCAACTGAAGCCACTCAAGGTCACAGTAGCCTTGAAGAATATAAAATCTAGATACTATGTAATACTTTATGTGTAAAAGAGAAGCTGTTGGAATAGCTTGACCATTTTTGTGTAATATTTTATATGTAAAAGAGAGGCTGTTGGAATGGCTTGACCATTTTTGTGTGATTTTTCCATTTACAATAATAATGATAATGTTTTCATTTATATAGTGCCTTACCTATGGATCTAGGCGCTTACAAAACACATTCTGTCACATGTGCTCACATCCTGTTCATAAGCAAACAATAAACACAGGAACAGGATATGAAACATTAGAAAGCTTCTGGCCCTGGAAATGTCTGAAGGGATAAGTTTGGGGGGGGGGGGGGTGAAAGATTAAACAGAAGTGGAAAGTCTGATAGCATTTGGACGGGAATTCCACAACTGGAGACCATGGTCAGAGAAGCAATGAAAGCCATGAGATTTATATCAGATATTTCTTTTGCTGAAGAAGTCGTAAGTCTAAGGAAGAACAAAGAGAGCCACTCTCAGTGATCTTTCAGGGCTCCCATTAAGACACAATGAGCCATGGCCATTATCTTCCAGAGTCCCATTAATGCACAGTGAGAAATATACCAGTCATATCATAATTTGAGATCCATTGATATGCAGGGAACAATGGCCAGTAATCTTTCTGAGTTCTCATTAATTAATGGACAGTAAGCTACACCCAATCATCTTTCACTCGTTTCAGAGCTTCTGTTGATGCACAGTGAGTTAAGACCACTTTGGAGTCCCATTGGTGCACAACGAGCTGTTTAGAGCTTCATTAGTGGACAACTATCTACATAGCCAATTATCTTTCAGAACTCCCATTAATGCTCAGTGAGCTCTACCCAGTTATATTAGGGATCCCATTAATTCACAATGCACTTTGCCCAGTCATACCGCAGGTCTCCCAAAAATGCACAATGAGGTATGCCCGGTTCATCTTCAGGGATGTTAATAATAATAATAATAATAAATCACTTTTATGTAGCGCTATTCTCCTACACATAGGTAAAGACACACTGCGCTTTACATTAAATAGTTCATTTTTCCCAATCAGCCCTGTGCCTGGTGGTCAGTTATACCAACTCCCACTCCTAGTCCCTCCACCCCCACAACACACACGCTAGCACATCTAAAAGAAAGATCAAAAATCATGTTTCATTACTGGTAGTATTTATCAAAAAGATGAGTTTTGAGGCCTGCCTTCAAAGAGGGGAGAGGCGATGAACAGCGGAGAGAAAAAGGCAGATCGTTCCAGACAAGTGGGGCCTGGCAACAGAAGGCTCGGTGTCCTGTGGTTTTGTATTTTGATTTTGATCCCATTAATGAACAAAGCAGTATGCCCAGTTGTACTGCAGGACTCCTATTAATGCACTATGCCCAATTAGACTTCAGGCATCCCATTAATCATTAATGCACTGTCAGCTATATGCAATCTTTTGTCAGGGCTTTCATTAATGTAAAGTTGTGCCTCAGAACTCCCATAATTGCACCCTTGTTCTCCTTATGCAGGCTAGAGCTCCTGTAAGCACTGCCTGTCTAAACTTATAAATTCATACAAATCTTCCCGCCTAGCTGTGGAAGTGGAATTTTGCATGTATGGCTGTTCCTTATCCCACCTTGAAGGCAGTCATATTCCATCTTTGGGGAGCTAACAAAAGAGAGCCTGACACGAAAGAGGCGGAACCTCTAACTACCTAAAAGCAAACTAGATTATTCCTGTGATTCCAAAACTGGAGGGGACTTTAATTTCTACATCTGCAGTACCTCACTGGGGATCTCTTGGTCCATTAATGCACAAGCCTAATTAGACTTCAGACTCTCTCTCTCTCTCTCTCTTTCTGTCTGTCTCTTTCACACACACACACACACGCACACACACTGATTCATCAATTAATTCATTACATAAATAGTGTAAGAATAAATCTTTTTTTTGTGCTACCCCATTTCTGCACATCTTCAGTGCTTTGCTCTTATGCACATTCCAATTCTCCAATACTCTGAAACAAATCAGGCCCATTCAGTAACGATCCCAATTCCAGATAATTAACAGTCCTTATCTCAAGCCATCATGATGTCCTGTCTTGTCTTCCCGCCTCCACCATTCACATCCTACAGTGCATTCAAAACAATGCTGCACACCTTGTACTCAAAAAAGCTGACCACTTCTCCCCTCTCCTGGCACAATTTCACTGGCTCCCTGTATCAAGCGCATACAGTAGAAACTAGACACCATCTGCTACAAAAGCCTCAATAACGCAACCCCCGATTACCTGTCAAGCCTACTTGAGATCTACGTTCCCTCACGTACCCTCCGCTCTGCCTCTGATCCTCTCACTTTTCGCATTCCACGCACTAAGCTCAATACCTATGGTCCACATGCTTTTTCTGTTCCTGGTCCACTCTCTTGGAACAAACTTCCTCTCTCAGTCCGTCAACAACTTACTTTTGTCTCCTTCAAGTCCACTCTCAAACCTCACCTTTTCTCCTCTACATAAAATCTTGACCTCACTCAACCCCACTGCAGCCTGTCTCCACTCGGTGTGGAATCAAATTGTAATATATATTTGTATATAAATGTTTTCTATTGATTTCTTCTTTTTTTTCTACTTTGGGTACACATATATAATTTTCTATTGCTTTTCTTATTTTTCCCCATTTATAGCCATGTGCATGCGTGCGTATGTGTATGGTCAGCGCTTAGATTTGATTTTTATCAAGATTTTGCGCTATATAAATATTATTATTATTATTATTATTATGATTATATCTGCACCAGGGAAGTTTTCACACTGCTGCTTGATCATATGGTACTTGTTCCGATTTGTATAATATGCAGGACATAGGCCTACTACTATATGACTTAACGATGACAGTTGTCACTATGTCACAGGCTAGATTGAATGAACATCCCTCCTGATGTGGACGTCACCACTACAGGGAATCTGTCAAGTAACATTGCTGATGCAGCACCTACATTAAACATCTCAGTTTGAAAGTACCGGTACCTAAGCTATGGCAGTGACAAGATAAACTGAAACTAAGGTTATGAAAGCATGATATGAAAGGAAACAGAATCTGAGATTAAGCATGGACATTGTTTCCTGGTTATGTTATAAAAACACTCAAGGAAATTCTCATCTTCAAGGTTGAAATTGTGAGGTGAAGCTACAAACTTTCACTCCACCTGATGAAGGCCTCATGAGGAGGCTGAAAATTATTTTAACCTTGGAAGGTGAGAATTTCCTTGGAATCTCAGATAGTTTTATGAGTGCTATAAGGATGATTGATGACGAGGATGCCGGTGCTGCTACTGTGACATTCTGTTTGGGTTTACTGTGACAGGGTTTGTTTATGCTTTCAGTCATGATGTATATTCTGATATCAACCAGAACCAAACCAACAGACACTCGGTACTGGTCAGGAAACTTTATCATGTGTGCATGAAGAATCGGTTGGGTTTTTTTTTTTAAATACAAAAATCCATTTGAGTCCATCGCACAGGTTCTCGTGTGATCTCTGTCTTCCAGCAGAGTTCAACCACAATCTTCGCCCATTCACAACATTCTTTCGCCAGGTTTGGTTGTCTTATAGAGATGAATGTTCCTGCTAAACGTGACCAAACTCACCAAAGTCCTTTCTGCAGCTCTGCTCACCATTTAAAAATGTGTTTCATAGAGATGAATGTTCCTGCTAAACGTGACCAAACTCACCAAAGCCCTCTCTGCAGCTATGCTCACCATTTAAAAATGTAAGAATTGAACAGTGGTCAAGCAGGGCAATTCTGGAAAAACAGCTTTGGGACTACAAACAGACATTCAAAGCCCACACTCATCATCTAGACCATCAAGACCATAGATACAAATAGAATATAGTCTCGCTATTCATACCTAAAAAAATAGATGCAGATCAATGACCCATTAATTTTGGGCTTTAACCATGCTTGATGCATGGAAAAGAAAAACAATAACCATGCTCATTGCACACTGAACTGTTTAAGAGATTTTTTTTCTTTCAAACTTCTTTTTTTTTTCATTTTAAATAAGTAATAAAACAAATGCAGGATAAAACAGCAAACTATAATTGTAATCACGTCGTAAGAACAACACTGAACTCATGCAAAACATCCATGTTGAAAATACAACAATCTACGTAAAGCATAATCAGCAGTAATAAAGTAAAAAAAATATATAGCATGAACGAGAACAACAGCAACAAAACCAATTCGTCAGCATATAAGACATGTTAAAAACTGACTCACTACCACATTCCATAGCATACGTTGACAACATTTGTATTACAATTTGAATACACAGAATGAAGTCTCGATTGTTATTAATCATTTAATGGTAGATATGATAGCCATTTTGTTTTAAAAGTCTGCAGATTCCACGTCAGTTTTGCACTGCATTCATTTTGTGATATTTTATAACGATATGTTTTAAAAGAGGTTACGTTTGACACAGTCTTTTCATACTTACATTTATGAATGTACCTTTTTCGTAGAAGGATAATTAAATCAGATACCGAATCTGTGCGCGTATTTTCGTCAACACCAAATACCATATTTTCAGTCAATCACAGGTGATGCATTCTGGTGTTAAAATTTCTTCTATCATAATTTCTTCAATCCTTCCTTACGATTGTTTCTAAGGTAAATATTTCCAAAATATATCATCAATACTATCTTTTGTTTCCACCAAACAAAAATGACAACAAAACTCTTTTTACAACTCTCATTTCTTTCTTTCTTTCTTGCCTTCTTTTTTCTGTTTTAATATACGGTTGCGAAGCCTGGATACTAAGAAAAGACGAAGAAAAAATCAATGTAGCAGAAATGTGGCTCTATAGACGACTTCTCAGATTCTAATGGACAGACAGGAGAACAATGTAATTTACTGCATTCTGTAGTACTTATAGATACCATTAGGGTTTGTCATTAATTCCATAAGGCTTGAGTGTTTCAAGTTTTATTCATATTTTTTTGCCTATGATGTTGTTACTGTACAGGAGCCACAGCCTTTTCACATGGATATCATTGATCGAGAAAGTTTCCTTTCCTATATTTTGGTTGCATTGAGGTGCAGTGGTCTACCTTGTGTAATAAAGAAGGCTTACTGAGAGTGATTGTTGAGATTTTTAACTTTTTAATGGGAAACATTTATTCTGAACATCATGTCATTAAATGAGTTTGTTGAACAGTCATGTCTAACTTGTATTTTATTTCTGATATTCGGTCTTTTCATAACTTGTCCACAGTAAAGTGTCAGAAATGAACAGATTTCTGCACGAAGAAGTTACCGTATTGTCGGCGTAAACTGTGCATTTCCCTGCTTGTGTTTTTCATCATTGTTGAAACACAAGTTTTGGTCGATTAACCATACATGAATCAAGATGAACAATTTGGCTAAATCTATATGAATTACGATGAATAAGTTTGCTAAGTTCTGTATTGAAACTAGTATTACTTTTGATGGTCGCATGTATGGTCAATATGATTATCAGTGTAAACTTCTGACATATTGGTTTGATTATTTCTCTTGATCGTCAAATGCGTGTAAGACTATGATAATTATCAGCTGACCTTAAAACACCTCTGGTTTACAGCCTTTATGGTCATGTGTGGCCGTCTGTTTCATCTGTTATCACCTTTTGTTGTTATCTATCAGTCAGTGTGTGCCTGTATCTTCTAGGCAGTGTGATGTAATTTGCAAATATAGCCTACTTACTGTTTATCGTAACTGTTGTTCTCTTACTGGTTTATGGCGTTGTGTGCATTCATTCTGCTGTAGTATAAAACTGCTGATACATGCATTAAAGACATGTATGTGAGGGTATATATGGACCAGACAATATGACTACAGAGATGATTGAAGCCCTGGAGGAATTCGGTATTGAAAGCAAAAAAGTTCTCCTACATGAAATTTATGACTCCGGAAAAATCCCCGAAGATATGTTAAAATCAATTTTCATTGCGCTTTCAAGGAAAACAGGGGCTATAGAATGCAAACTCCATCGTACAATCAGCTTGATGAGTCATGTAACAAAAATCCTATTAAGAATAATCATGGTGAGGACAAGGAACAGAATCAAAAGAGAAACAGAAGAACAATGTGGATTTATGGAAAGGAAAGTAACTATTAATGCTATATAGGCCTACATCCTAAGAACTATCACAGAGAGGTCAATCCAGTTGAAGAAGGATTTATATTTATGCTTTGTTGATTATACCAAGGCTTTCGATCGGGTAAGACACAAAGAATTGATCAACCAACTAGAAAGACTCAATATTGATAAAAAAAATAAAAAAAAGATCTAAGAGTAATCAGAAATATGTAATAATAATAATAAATCACTTTTGTAAAGCGCTATTCTCCTATACATAGGTAAAGACTCACTGCCCTCTACATTATATTTGTTCATTTTTCCCAGTCAGTCCTATGCCTAGTGGCCAATTGTACCAACTCCCACTCCTAGTCCCTCTTCCCCCCAACACACACACTAACACACTTGTTGCAAGCAAGTACTAATATAATTACACATTACTGAATCAGAAAGAGGGAAAAAATCATGTTTCATTACTGGTAGTATTAGGAACAAACAGCAGCAATGAGAATAGAAAACTATGTAAGCTCTTTCAAAACTATCAAAAGAGGGGTCAGGCAGGGTTGTGTTCTGTCACCAGATTTGTTTTCACTTTACAGCAAAACCATCATGAGAAATCTAGAAGAATTCCTTGGGATAAAGGTTAGAAGACAAATGATAAACAACATTCGTTATGCAGACACCGTGCTAATTGCAGAAAATGAAAGGGACCTACAAAACCTTGTGAATACAATAGAAACCAAAAACAAAGGGTTGAAGCTATATAGCAAAAAGACTGAAGTCGTGGTAGTCGGTGAAGGACATGAAATCCTCTCATGCAAAATAACAGCAAATGGCGCAACTTTGAGACAGGTTGACAAGTTTAAATGTATGGGAACGGTCATCTCACCAGATGGTAGATGCACATGAGAAATAGCCAGCAGAATCGGCCTAGCCAAAACAGCATTTAAGAAGATGAAAAGCATTCTTACCAACAAATGCCTATCAATTAACATCAGGAAGAGAGTTCTTGAATGTTATATAGAACTGATACTGCTATACGTTTGTGAGGCGTGGACAGTCAACACGCAAAGACAGAACAAGATTGGGGCAGCTGAAATGTGGTTTCGAAGAAGAATGTTGCGAGTGCCATGGACAGTAAAGATAACAAACGAAACAGTCTTGATGGAGGCAGACACAAGAAGATCATTGATAAAGAAGATAAGGAAAAGACAAGCAATATTTATAGGCCATTTTACGAGGACAGGGGAATTACAGCACCTGGTCACAACAGGAAAGCTGGAGGGAAAAGTTCCCAGTCGATGCACATTTAGATAGATGGCTGAGCATTTGGACATTGACTAGGGGGGGGGGGGGGGGGGGCTGTTATGTGAGACGAGTTTATACAGAATAGTTAATTGTGTCGTGATTCAGACCTTTAATGATATATTTATTTACTTCATTATGTTCCTTTTTGAAGGTAAGATAAACACATACACATGTCATTTACATGTAACCAAGATTATTCCATTAGTCATCATCATCATCATCAGGTGCCTTGCCGCATGGCGTTGGCGATCATGGACTTCCATCTGTCTCTATCTCTTGTTGCCTTAAGCATCTCTTCCACCCTCCTTGTTTTCAGCCACTCTGCAAGTCCATCTGGTATCTTCTCCCTGGGTCTACCCGGTTCATTCCTTCCCTGCAGCTTTCCCGTTATGACCAGGTGTTCCAATTCCCCTTTCCTCATAAAATGGCCTATGAATGTTGCCTGCCTTTTCCTAATCTTCCTTGTGAATGATCTACTTGTGTCTGCCTCCATCAAGACTGTCTCGTTTGTTTTCTTTGCTGTCAAATAGAACTCTCAACATCCTTCTTAGAAACCACATCTCGGCTGCCTCAATCTTGCTCTGGCTTTGCTTGTTGACTGTCCACGCCTCGCAACCGTACAATAGTATAGGTTCTATATAACATTCAAGAACTCTCTTCCTGATGTTAATTGATTGGCATTTGTTGGTAAGAATCTTTCCATCTTCTTGAATGTTGTTTTGGCTTGGCCGATTCTGCTGGCTATTTCTGATGTGCATCTGCCGTTTGGTGAAATGATCGTTCCCAGGTATTTAAACTTATCAACCTGTCTCAGGGTTGTGCCGTTTGCTGTTATTTTGCATGAGAGGATTTCAGGGTTTTTACTGATCACCATGACTTCAGTCTTCCTGTTGTTTAGTTCCAACCCCTTGCCTTTGCTTTCTATTTCAAGTATATTCACAAGGTTTTGTAGGTCCCTTTCACTTTCTGCAATTAGCTCAGTGTCATCTGCGTATCTAATGTTGTTTTTCATATTTCTTCCAACCTTTAATCCAGGGTCTTCCTCTGCGTTTCTCATGATGTTTTCGCTGTAAAGTGAAAACAGATCTGGTGACAAAACACAACCCTGTCTGACTCGTCTTTTGATGTTTTGGAAAGAGCTTATATCGTTTTTTATTCTCATTGCAGCTGTTTGTTCCCAATACATATTTCTGATTATCCGTAGATCTTTTCCATCAATATTGAGTCTTTCTAGTTGGTTGATCAATTCTTCATGTCTGACCCGATCGAAAGCCTTGGTATAATCAACAAAGCATAAATATAAATCCTTATTCATCTCGATTGACCTTTCTATGATAGTTCTTAGGATGTATATGGCATTAATAATTCCTTTCCCTTCTGCATATCCACATTGTTCATCTGCTATTTCTCTTTTGATTCTATTCCTTGTCCTCATCATGATTATTCTTAATAGGATCTTGGTTACATGACTCATCAAACTGATTGTGCGATGGAGTTCGCATTCTATAGCCCCTGTCTTCTTTGGAAGTGCAATGAAAATTGATTTTGACATATCTTTGGGGATTTTTCCAGTGTCGTAAATTTCAGTTAGGAGGACTGTTATTTTTTCTATACCGAATTCCTCCAGGGCTTCAATCATCTCTGTAGTAATGTTGTCTGGTCCTGGGACTTTTCCTGGTTTCATCTTTTTCAATGCTGCTCTAACTTCATCTTTCATTATGGGTGGTCCTTCAAAGTTCTTTCTTATAATGTGTTCTACGTTTCTGTCATCTTCAAAAAGGTCTTTAGTGTACTCTCCCATTCCATTGGTAGGCTAATAAAATACCGGTATGAAATATATAATAGGTAAAACATAGTCCAGGTAGGGCCTCAAGACCTGGCCAGCTCATGGGTTTATGTGCAGACTTAAGGCATGTGCCACGGTCACCATACACGTGGCACCTTGTGACGTTAGTGCATATGGAATTCGTTCCGAGCGTGGAGACGTCATCTTGAGAAACTGAAACTGAAACTGGAGGGAAAAAGAACACCAGGTAGATCCAGGGAGAAAATATTGGATGGACTTGCAAGGTGGCTTAGGACAGAGAGGGTGAAAGATGTACTTGCAGCGACAAGGGGTAGACGCATATGGGGGGCCATGATTGCCAACGCCAGGCGGCTGGGCACATGATGATGATGATGTGGGGGTGGGGTGTGCGTGCCCGCGCGTGCGTGTGTGTGTGTGTGTGTGTGTGTGTGTGCGTGTGTGTGTGTGTGTGTGTATGTGTGTGAGAGAGAGCGAGAGAGATATGTGTGTGTGCACATGCGGGTGCACGTGTGATACATGTGAGGAGAGAGAGCGAGAGAGATACGTGTGTGTGAACATGCGGGTGTACGTGTGATAAATGTCGAGTATGTAAACGTCGTGTATGTATGGTGTGTGTGTGTGTGCACGCGCGCGCCCGTGCGAGCATGTGAGTGTGTGTTTTTGCGTGCGTGCGTGCTGTGTGTGTGTGTGTGTGTGTGTGTGTGTAAACCCGGACCAATACCAAAGAGTTGAATATTGATACACGGAAAGAGAGCACCAGGTAGACCCAAGGAGAAAACACTGGACACACACACACACACACACACACACACACACACGCAGCACTGTCAACATGTTGTGCTGAGAAGTCGAGTATCTGAGCGAAGGTTATGTAGCTCTGTTGGAGGGTTTGGACGATGCAGCTGACAGCGAGCAACGTCGTTGTAAAGCAAATGAACTGTAAGCACGTCTGGTTGCGCCTGTTATCAGAATACTTGCTCGTATCGCCTACTCAGGCTACTGGACTGTCGTTACAGTATACATCTGTGTTGTCGACTCAAAACTTGTAACACGTGTCGGTGTTGGACGACGGACTGACATCGCATGAAAATTCTTAACATGGAGGGGCGTGCACCAGCTTTAGTCAAAATAACGCTGAAGGACATTAAGGAAGCAAAGGAAAGAATTGCCTCGGAAGTTTACAAAACTCCGCTGCTGCCTTTCCACTCCAGCTGGGCCAAAGAACCAGAACAGACACAGGT
Organism: Monoplex corrugatus; assembly: GCA_030674185.1. NCBI lineage: Eukaryota > Metazoa > Mollusca > Gastropoda > Littorinimorpha > Ranellidae > Monoplex > Monoplex corrugatus. Next base: position 39,333,231 of record CM060305.1, on the reverse strand, counting down.
ATTGTGTTCTTTTTAAGATGTAGTGTTTTTGAATGATAGCTAGATTTTGGGTAAAATGATGTTTTGAGCACGCTAATTCGTTCTGTGACGAGTCGCGCCTAAGGGCCGTGTGCAGATCGACAAGTAATCGAGAGTTGCTTTCCTTGGCTACGGTACGCGACGGCCGTAGCTATGGACGCCACCATGCGTACTCAAGTATCGTGACGATCGTTGGCTTTAAAGAAATGCGTAAAAACTCAATCCAAAGTAGATATAAAGATCCTACTGAAAAATTGTGGATATGATGGAGTTTATCGGTATGACACTCTGAAACAATCGTGGTCTGTGCACCTGAGCAATCTTCCTGAAGTAGGCTGAAGTATCAGCATCATGAATTTTGTTTACGAGATTTGCGCTTACATTGAGGACGAATTCAGAGCGTATTTTTGTCTGTTTTGCTTTGGCAGACCAGAAGAATATGGGCCCAATGCTGCTTGTGATAATACTGCCCATTGGAGTGGTTTCATTTTGCAGTGTTGAACTGAAAACAACTCCGAGCTCATGGTTTTGCCCAGATTGTGCACTACAAAAAGATTCTAATCACAAAAACAGAAAGAGTCATTTGCTGATATGACCAGACACCTAAGTATATATATTATATATATATATATATATATATATATATATATATTATATTATATATATATATATATATATATATTGTATATATATATATATATATATTAATTATGTATATGTGTGTGTGTGTGTGTGTGTGTGTGTGTGTGTGTGTGTGTGTGTGTGTGTGTGTGTGTGTTTACATTTGTTTCCACAGCTGTCAGTAAAAGACAGTTCAGTATTTGTGATTGAAGATTATGTTATGGTCTTACAACAGACATGGACTGTGTGGAAACATGCTTACAACTGAAAAAAGTAGTACTAGTGCCATTTTTTTCTATGAAACAATGGGGCACACGTTAACAAGAGCACATAACACCATCATAATCAAGTGATATTGTCTGTTCTTCAGCATGATTAAACAGTAATTCTAGCTGCTGAGAATTTTGTATTTTCGACAAACAATTCCAATCACATGTTCAACATGGAACTGCTAGATTTCTTGTTGATTCTGTTTGTAATGCACTCAGTGGAAGTTTACTTTTTGTGAAAGCAGGAATTTTTACTTAAGCCCCTTGCATGGCAACTTGTTCAAATATATCAAAACTTGTCTGCCAAGAGGCAATTGGTTTAATATCCCCAATGTTCACATATTTTTGTCACTAATCCTGCTACCCTCTCATTTGGATATAAAAGAAATATATTCCTGTGGTGTAACTGATATGGGATATTTGATTCTGTTATCATGATTGTAATGTGACCATGTCAGAATATTTTTTAAAAAGTCAATTATTGATGGTGCCATTGCCATGGATATGCCTTGAACTGAAATGGCAACCTCATACAAATACTAGCTCTATCCGGCCAAAGAATCAGTAGTTTAAGCCTGGATCACAGTTTAATTGAGGTAGGTGAGAAACAAGAAAATCAAACAAAACTGACAGTGTTGTAAAGTCCTGTAAAATACTTGTGTCATTCTGATTATGCAAAGATTCTAAAGTAATTTCTTTGCAAGCAAGTGCCTGTCTAAAGTGTGCATTTTCCTGAGTCAGTCTGTTCAAGTCCTCTGTCATTATTTGTTCTTCCTCTGCTGTGAAGTTGCTCATTTGTGAATGATGTGACAAAATGTACCAAAGTCATCTCTATCACATGTTAGTGGTGAGGCTGTCAGCTATTTCAGCTGGCCTCAGTTCCATCATCCTACTGAATATGTGTTCTAAGATCAGTTCACAAGATGGGATGTGCATTTCACTGAAGTCATCAATAGATCTGAGCCGCTTATCCCAGCTGAGACTTGAAGACCGACTTCACTTGTTTCCTATCAGCATCAAAGACTTTATTGAATATGAGATTTATAAGCTACTGAAACATTAAAGAATACCAGTCCCCAGGATTTTATGACATGATATTGGAGATGCTCAGAGTGGAGGGGACTGTATTATGAATTGGATGTGTGGACTCTGCAACCAGGCGTAGAATTTCAGCATTGTCCCAGAGGACTGAAAGTTTGGCAAGGTAGTCTGCATCTAAAAAAGAAAAAACAAAAACAAACAAACAAAAACTTTTAGAACACAACAATCAGGAAGTATTTTGCTGTCGATCCCAGGGAAAGTCTACTACCAAGTAATTTTTAGCTGATTGTGTGACACAATAGACATTGAGGTGCAAGAAGAGCATGCAGGCTTCCATCCTAGTCGATCCTGCGTAGAGTAGATCTTCACCTTGGGACATATCACTGTGAAGTGTAGAGAATACCACATTTTGCTCTCTATCAGCTTCATAGACATTATCAAATCCTTTGACAATGTCCAGACCATCACTTTGAAAAATCCTAAAGTCCTGTGGCATTCCAGAGAAAGCTGTATCAGCCATAGAGCAAATCTATGATAACTTGAAGTGCTGGAACAAGACAGGAACTAGTTCAGAGTCCTCACTGGTATCAGACAAAGGTGTGCTCTTTTATCTGCCCTCTTCACAATTGCTATTGACTGGGTGCTGAAGCATGCAACTCAAGGGAAGGAAATCCCCATTGAACTGAAAAAAGAGCTTTTCTGATTTATCGTTGACAACACAGTTGTTATGACAAGTAACACTCAGGATCTTTAGTTGCTTGTCGCTGACACAAGCAGCTATGCAAGAAATGTGGCTATATTCTTCATGCCAAAAAGATCCAGAACATGTTGATTGGGGAACATCTGGTGCCTGCAAATGTCTTCACTGGCCAGAAGAATATTGAGCATGAGGAGGCAGAGAACTTCACGTACGTCAGCAGTTCTATCAGCAACACTAATGACCTTGACCAAAGACTGAAAAGTCAGACTGGAAAGGCAACAACAGCATTCAGCCAGCTGAGCAATGTATGGAACAACATGAACTTACCTGTGGAATCAGCTGAGGTTCTGCAATTCGAACGTAATATCAACGCTGCTCTAACGCTGCAAAATCTGGCATCATAAGATCACCCAGAAGAAGAATTTGGACGCCTTTGAGACCATAACGTACATAGAATCCAGTGCAGCAAAATAGAATGACTTGTGTCAAATGAAGTGGTCGGGGACAGATCACAACATTTTCCTCTGTTGCAAAGTTGGGCCTCTACTGGTTGGGGCTACAAGACCTGCAACTGGATACGTGATATGGAGGCAACAGATCAGAGAAAGACAGGACGCAGCAGAATGAACTATCGAGAGACAGTCGACAGGGACCTCCGACTGGTCAACAGCAGATGGACTGAGGCTAGCAGCATGGCCAAGGACCGTGCGTGGTGCAGCATTTTGGCTGCCTTGTGTATCATGCATTGCAGGAGCAACTAAATCGCTCAGTTTAAGCCTAATTTGCACTGGTTGTACCTAATGACACCCGCAACACTCATACCCACTGCATTCCTAAATCATCCGTCATAATTTCCTGAGCTGCCCCATAACCAATGTAAATGACTCGGCAACCCAACAAACTGTAAATCATCTGTGTTCATTTACAATGATTTCTACAGCAGATATCAACTCAGTGGACTTACCAAAATCGGCCTTCCTTGCTGTTATATTCAATAGATTATCCACCTTCAGAAAATCTTGTAAACTATTTTCTGACGTAAGTGTATATATATATATAAGAACTGAACCACCACAAACTTTCTACAAACTGCAAATCGTTGTTTGTCTGCTGCAACGATAACTATTTTTTACACGAAATTGAATAATAGTACATTGTTTGGTCACTGCATTTTTTTGCCATGATTCAACGATGCCTGTTTACCATGACATTGTACACATATACATGTAATCACGTGGCGATCACCATTTTATGAAAATGATCATCTTTGTTGTTGTTGTTGTTGTTATTGTTTTTTGTTTTTGGTGTGTGTGTATGTGTTGTGTGTGTGTGTGTGTGTGTGTGTGTGTGTGTGTGTGTGTGTGTGTGTGTGTGTGTGTGTGTGTGTGTGTGTGTTTATCTGTCTTGACACATAAACTGTGATAGTGATCTAATCATGACCTAAAATGTATAAAAAAAAAAAAATAAAAAAAAAGATAACCAGAAGAAACGAACATTATTGTCATCTCTCGTACGTGAACCTAATTCCGTGCAAACTATTATGTACATCTGAGGAAACATTGCTCAGAACCAAATAAAATGTGGCCAACCTAACTTAAAAGCAGAGCCTATATGTCTTCTTCTCTTTTCTTTTTTCGTTTGTTGTCCACATGGTCAGTCCACATCTGGCTATAAATGTGGCCGTTTTTCCCAGATCCCGTGGAACATGGGGGTAAGTTGAGTTGTGATCAGCCACACCTCCTGTCACTCCACTTAATATAGGTGACACCGCTTCATTAACATATTTGTGAAACATTATCTTTACTCTGGCTTCTTTCTGTGAATGTATCCAGAGACCTTCTGTTACTCCACTTGATATAGGTGACATCGCTTCATTAACATATTTGTGAAAAAATTATCTTTACTCTGGCTTCTTTGAGTGAATGTATCCAGAGACCTTCTGTTACTCCACTTGATATAGGTGACATCGCTTCATTAACATATTTGTGAAAAATTATCTTTACTCTGGCTTCTTTGAGTGAATGTATCCAGAGTCAGTAAAGGATAGCCTCTATTAGTTTGACGATGTCTATGTGAAAATCGTGATCCATGGACGATTTCTTATTCATTTGTATTGCTTCATTATCTTTGTGTGTGTGTGTGTGTGTGTGTGTGTGTGTGTGTGTGTGTGTGTGTGTGTGTGTGTGTGTGTGTGTGTGTGTGTGTGTGTGTGTGTGTGTGTGTGTGAGTGAGTGTGTGTGTGTGTGTGTGTGTGTGTGTGTGTGTGTGTGTGTGTGTGTGTGTGGTGTGTGTGTGTGCTCTGTTCCGTTCTTCAGATATACCTAAAACTAGAGAACTTGCATCCCATCGGCTGTTTTAAAATTCGGGGTGCATGCAACGCAATAAGACTTCGTTCTTCTGAAGAACTGCAGAAAGGCGTCTACACGGCCAGTGCTGGCAACTTTGCCCAGGGGCTGGCCTGGAGTGCCAGGCAGTATGGAGTGCCATGCGATGTGATCGTGCCTGACCATGCACCACAAGCCAAGTTACGGGCCACTCTGGAGTTTGGAGCACGTATAACCAAAGTTCCCTTCAACACGTGGTGGCAAATTATCAAGGAACATAAATATGATGGCATGGCTGGTACTTTCATTCACCCAGTGTCGGATTCAGCAGTTATTGCAGGTAGGTCCTACGTACAATGGGGGAAAAATAAGGACACATAACACTTTCGCATACATCTGTATAAAGACATTCATGCAAGCAAAAACCTATCACCTCAACGCATATTTCTTCATTATTCTTACAAGGTTACCTGCATAACGATCAATAATGCATCCAGGGTTGGACTCATGAAACGTATGGCACTATCTTTGTGACTGTGCCGCATACGCACCCTCTGCATGCAATATCGTTCTTTTTGTGACTGCATGACATATGCAGCCTGTGCATGCCACATCTTCACATGCTTCATAATAACAAGATTCGAGTCATCCAGTAAAATGTTGTAAACAGCATGATCAGAGAATGAGGATTTTTTCCCCTAAAATCCTGTTTAACTAGTATTCTTACCAAATCAAAACCCCATAACTAACCTGACCAGCTTAGCTGTCTATCACTGGCCAAAATCCAAGTGTCCATGGCTCTCAAGTGATCCACATGTAACCTACCTTGACTAATCAACAGGTGCTGCCTGTGTCCTTCATTCTCTGACACTTGTGAGAATCGGAGTTATATGAGTGGGGCTAGCTGGATGGGCAGGAATCTTGGTTTTTGGACTTGTACGCATAGTAGCTAAACATGGATTGAAGGTGGGTGCCGACGTAAAAACTGGAAAAAAAACCACTTTATTTTCATTTTCAGTTTCTCAAGATAACGTCTCCGCGATCGGAATGAATTCCCTGTGCACTATTGTCACAGGTGCCATGTGATGGAGAAGATCCAGAATGATCACGGCACAACCCTTCAGCCTGCACATAAATCCACGAGCTGGCCAGGTCCTGACATTCTACCTAGACAGTTCCATACCGGTAACCCTGGGGTCGAAGGGGAGTGAAGTGGTGGAGACCTCAACTTTTCCTGGGGCCAGCATTATGAGGGCGGCGCCTTTCCCCTTTTCCTCGATTTAAGTTCATATTCATATCCACATTTTTTTTTTACCAAGACTTCACAAAGGCAAGAAGGCTAACTGGTCTTCAAGGTGTGGGACCTGGGAAATCAATGTATCGCAGAAATGACTCAAGTAGAAACAGGCCCTTACGTGTACATCAGTGTACACCAGCATCAGACAGCACAGCCGTTCGCACACTTATGTACACTGTACACAAGACATAGTAGTGTACACCAGCATCGGACAGCACGGCCGTTCTCACACTTATGTACACTGTACACGTAAGGGCCTGTTTCTACTTGAGTCATTTCTGCGATATATCTCTCCAATGTTTTTACCAAGGCAGCCAGACAATGCCCTGCTCTTCACGATTTTCAACTTTCCCTGGGATCTTTAGCGTGCGCAGCCAGAAGGCACACAGGTCCGACTCGTTTTTTGTCCCCTTCCGAAGGACTAGAAGTTCAGTTCGATTTTCCGGTCAAACTGAGGAGAAAAATCGAGGCCTGTATGGGGAACGAACCCTGAAACCTGCAGGCTCTTTATTTTAACTTTGTAATCTCCAAACCAAAACTCTTAGCTGATTTTGATTAATGGAGGAGGCACGTGTTATCCTCTGGTTCAATCTGTGGAGCCACAGATGGAGACAACAGTGTTCGCTGCCACAAATGATAACCCAGCAGAAGTGTTTGTTCAATTCAGGAGGTATCCCTCAGTTTGTGATTGATGGAATGGTTCTTTGAGCGCCAATATGCTGCTGCCATGACGTCTTTTATCGAGGCAAAATGTACAAAGGCTGAGGAAGTGGCCAGTACCCGGACTTAATGGGCAGCGCAGTTTAGAACGCTCATATCTTTACCCACTGCTTTATAAGTCCGAGAGATCGTTTAGGTGATCCACCCTTTTAGAAATGAAGAAGCACCATGGTGTATACCGCACGAAGAGCCGTTGAGCATCAGACACCTCCTTGATTACTGGGACTTGAACGATGTGAGACAAAAGCACTATACGGTGGATTCCTTTATGAACCTTTTCCGAGACGTCCCTCTTAATGCAATTTGCCAGTTTTTACTAGAGATCAATAGATTCCGCCTGAGATGATTTTACGGCTGTTTTTCTTTAATTGCAGTTTAGGCTTCCAAGGTTAACGGTGAGAATGGTTTTAACTGTTGTCTTTTACCTTAACGATTTGTCGTTTTTGATGTGGTGTTAGTCCTGATATGCCTCTGGTATTCGGCTGAGCTATAAGCAGTATGATGCCATATGGTGCCATGGTGGAGTTGGGCATCCTCTACGGGCCATAGAATCCCAGTCATGATGGAGATCCAGTAAAGAATGGCCTTCATGCCCCCTCCAGGACTGACCCTCATCCCTGTAGCAGGATATCCCTGGCGGTCATGGTGAAATTTTACGGCCAGGAAGACTTGTACAGGGTCAGGACCAGTGACCTAATACCTGGCGAACGGGTCATACACAGTGCCCTGCTCTGTTGCTGGGGCCCTGGCTACAGACCTCCATGCGTCCAAGCTGGGGTTTGGTAACCAGTTGTCACCTGGCTGTCCTTCCAGAGGCAAAATGGAGCAATGTCTATGGTCCGCACGTCCCCACTGTTCCTGCTCGACCAACTTAGCAAAGGAGACTTCCCTCAAGAACAATGAAGATCAGAGGCGCTGTCTCCCTGAAAGCGTGAGATGGAGGGAAAGGTCGAATGCATCACAACCACAAAGGATTTCTTAGCCTGTCTGCTGCACTTTAGGTGCTAGGCTCCCCTTGGCTTGAGCGTAATGGATGATCCCAAAACTGAAAAATACGTGAAACTGGGCAAACGATCTAGTTCTGTGCTCCTGCTTGGGCACGTCCAAAAGGGCTGAGGCCATGCACTCGGCAGAGATGCGAGAGCGGCTCCTCCACCGCCGTTTTGCAGGTGTGGCTGTGTCCAGATCTTTCACTGAGATAGCCACATGCCACATATAGTGTCGCCTAGGTTATCTTCAATTTCTTTTAGGAAGTTCCACTTTGTTTTTGAAGTACAGAAGTTCTGGATTTTGTTGTTGTTATTTCTTTTGTTTTTGTTTGTTTGTTGTTGTTTTTTTTGCGTTTGAAGGCGTGTGCCCAGCAGTTCACATGTACACCATCGTTCTAGATCTAATATGGATACTTTGTCTGGGACCAACTGGCAATACATGCAGTTACTATTAGAATAATGCAAGGTAGCACCTTGCAATGCTACACGAAACAAATCTCTGTTTGATAGAGCCAATGGGCAGATAGGGCCACTTAAACAGCACTAGTCATCAATGCTCGCAGGGTAATTCTTTTGGCCTCCAGCTAACGGTAGAGTAATCTCTACAGAAAAACCAGAGGATTGAAGTCAGAGGTACCAGTCCAGCAGGCACATTGTAAAAAACCATGGTTCCATGTGAGAAAAACAGCCAATGTGCTGTTTTGTCTGTCTGTATCATAATCATTGAAAAAGAAAGGGGGGGGTGGGGTGTTGGCTGAGTGTTTTTAGCTGAACGGATGATTGAAGGATATTGTGTGTGTGTGTGTGTGTGTGTGTGTGTGTGTGTGTGTGTGTGTGTGTGTGTGTGTGTTTTGTGTGTGTGTGTTACAGGCAATGGCACAGCAGGCCTAGAGATAATCGAAGACCTGCCTGATGTGGATGCAGTAATCGTGCCATATGGTGGCGGAGGCTTATCCTGTGGAATTGCTCTGGCAATTAAACGACAGAAACCCCATGTCAAAGTATATGCCTGTGAGGTCTCCACAGCAGCACCTGTTAGGGCATCCTTTGAAGCTGGTAAGATGTATTCAGGATATTATTTGTTTACTCCTTCGTTCGATATTTAATTTACAGATTTGAAACCTGTACAGATCGAAACACGTGTTGAGGCTTCTTTTGAAACTAATAAATTGGTGTTGGTATTTCGTATGTTTGTTTGTTGGTTTCATATTTAGATATATACGAGGTACACACATGAAAGAAGCTGGCAAGCATTCATGCATTCTCTCTCTCTCCTCTCCCCTCTCTCTGTCGCACACACACGTACACGCACGCACACACACACACACGTGCGCGCACACACACACACACATACACCTATGCGTTAACATTCATGTGTTTCAAGAAAGAGATAGTGATTATGTACACCTTTCTTTAGTCAATTTCGGGGGGTGGAGTTGGGGTTCGTTATACTTCCGGCTGGAATCTCATCAACGACAACAACAACAAAAACGTTTCAGTTTTCAGTAATCTTACTACACGTAATTCTGCTTAGACATTGCCCTTTACAAGTTTTGCCTGACCATGTCATTTACGTATTACCACCAATGGGTTACTATCTTCTGTTGCTGGTATTCAGGCAAGGCAGTGACATGTGAATACACTGCCAGCTTTGTTGATGGCATTGGCGGCAAGAGTGTTCTGGAAGAGATGTGGCCACTGGTCCAAAGTCTGCTGGACGGCTCTATAGTGGTCACTCTACAACAGGTGAGCAGGTTCCTTTGGTCACACTGACTTTGAAAAAAAGTGTATTAATGTGTCCTTTACACCTTCCCTCGCTTTCGTAAGTAATTGAGAAATCATCAATTAGAAGACGTGTGCAGCACTGCCATGTATTGTCACGCAGTACAAGAAGTATAATTATTACTGAAATAAAATGTTTGATTGCCATACTATCAGATTGGTTTAGAGATGAAAAAACAAAACAAACAAAGCAAATAAAAAAGCAAACAAACATGTAACTAAGTAAATGTTTAGCAAAATGTAGAATAAAGATGAGTCAATAATGATAGAATCAAACATTGCAAACAGCCGTATCAAATAATTTTTGCTGATATCTGTTCATTCCAGGTTGCCGAGGCCCTAAAACTGATGATAGAGAGGAGCCATGTGGTGGCAGAAGGAGCAGGAGCTGCTGCACTGGCTGCTGCATTGACAGGAGAGGCAGGGGAAGGGAATATCGTATGTGTCATATCAGGTGGAAACATCGACAACCACAATATTGTAAAGATACTGCAAGGTCAAATACCAGAACCAGTTGTGCACTGACTCTGAATATAGTCAAAATCCTCAGAGTTTTTACTGGTATGAAACTTTCCAAATCAGTCTCAACTTGTTTAAGAACCACACAACGAGCTTCAGATAAAGTGGAATAAAATGTGTGATTTTTTTGTTAAATAAAGTATGTGATTTATGTTAAGAGTAAGCAAAGCCCATAATAATTAACACCGTCTGGAATGGGAGGTGGGGGCGTGTGCACCTTTTATTGTATGTCAAAGGTAAAGTTTTAGGTATACGTTTTGACTTCAAATTACAGTCAATAACGATTTGTTGTTTCTGTTTATTTGATATTGACCTTTAATTCTTCTTTGTTGATTAACTAGCCTTCTTCAGCCTCTATAGGGACTACGGAATTGGAATTGTGCAACTAGATAAATGTCTCTGGAGAATTTGCTGCTCTTGCAACAGGGGTTTGTGATACATAAACTAGAAATGTTATTGCAAAAGATTTAAAGCTAAAACTCAGTTGTTTGGGCAAAAGGCTTACCCCTGGGCTTCTTTCCACAGCGTGGTGGGCATTTTACCAAATATGCTGGGCAAAAGACCCACCTCAAGGAAAGAAATAGAAACTTATTTCTACCAATTGTTTTTCATTATTATTACTTGTGTTCAGCAACGAAACTGCATTAAAATTTGATGAACACTTTTTGGAGAAGTAGCTCGTAACGTAATCGCTGGACCATATTGTTATTTGTATTTAATAACAGAACTATTCAAATTTGATGCATACTTTTTGAGAAGTAGCTCATGGCATGAAAGCTGGGCCTTTGACCCCACTTTTTCCCTATCTGATTTATATTTTCAGTACGCATCTGCTGATGTTTGATTTAAAGCTTTGGCATCTGCAGCTATGGAAATTTCTCAAAATATGAAGTACTGTAGTATTGTGTATTTTTCCTTTTGTTATAGAAACTGAACATTAACATACCATATCGACATATTGAAAGTTAGACTATGTTGCGCCAAATAACGTTTATTATTACACGTGTTTAAACATATGCCCATTCATTTGAAACAGAAAATGTAGCCTGTTCTGCAGTTGCAGTGAATCTGTGATGCTTATACAAAGAGACATCACTCAGTTGCTTAAAACGGCGCATACACGGGTATATACTGAAAGAAATTTTAGATAAAGCACTCACAAACTACTATTGTTCTTATACTTGTATCAAATACGCATCCTCGAATTTTTTTAGGATTTTAGTCAATGTTTCCATTTTTGCAACACTTCTGTGTAAAAACAGACATGTTTTGTTTCATTCAAAAAAAGTGAGTGTTGTGGCTAATAAATAAACAACAATAACTGATATACTGCCTAAAATCATCAACCATATTTGTCACACGTAGGCCTACTTGCCTTTTCCCATTATTCCTCACCCCCCCCCCCTTTTTTTTTTTTTTTTTTTCGTTTTTTAATGATTCCATCCTTTTGCCATATGTGTAAACACGACAAACTGAACCTGTGTCTTAATGGAACCGTATTTGTTGTTTTATTTTCTCGGCTGTACAGAGATTTGCAATGAGAAAATGTGTGTACAAGGAACGAATATTTGGTATGCAAAGGAAGATTACAGAATTGCTTAACCTTTCTGTTTTCCTTCTTTTTATTTTGTTTTTGTTTTTTGCTTTTTGTTTCCTTTGTGGAGTTTTACTTGTTTGTTCGTTCGTTTGTTTGTTTTCGAATATATTCGTTTGTTTGTTTGTTTTCGAATATACTTTTCCACAATATGATAATGCAGTTTAATCAAGTTTTGACTAGTTGTACTTTCATTGAGTAAGCAGTTTCAATACATTGAGGAGCATACTTCAGTTGCGATGGTGCTGTTGTATCTGGATTTCCTTTGCTGGTTGCTTTGTTGATTACGGTACTTACTTATTTTTTATTTGGTATATCTGACAAGAAGGCCTGGTTGGAACAGTGCACAGCTCCTGATTTCCAATCTGGCTGCATGAGTTTGCATAGAGCTGATTTGCAGTCTGGCTGTATGACTTTGCAAAGGTGAGAAATTCGTTAAAGACAATTTCGTGCCTGTGGTCTTCAGTACGCCCAGCTGTAAAGGGTAACTGACCTTGTTCAGGATTGGGAAAGTAAAGAAGCGGTGGACAGGAGATAGGCACCTACATCATAATGTTGGCTCAGAGAGACATTGACGTCTCCACCACATCACTCCCCCAACGACTTTATGGTTTTGGACAACATTTGCCTTTGTCTCACAAAGTGAAAAAAAAGAAGGAAAGAATGAAAATGGTCGCTGAATGTAATGGTCATGGAAAAACCATTCCAATCAATAAAAGATTTAAACAAATGTTAATGACTTTTGGACATTAAAATTTGTTGTTTCCTTTCTTTTTGTTGTTGTTGTTGTTTGCAGTTTAGTTTAGTTTAGTTTAGTTTAGTTTAGTTTAGTTTTAACTAATTTTGTTTGAATTTAGCGTTCAGATATTTTTGGCATGCATATGTGCACATTCGTCTACACTGTGCAGGAGGTATGATGCTGCACATTCTTCATCTCGAGTCTTAAGTGGACGTGCATGCTAGGTGTTTTCATGTTTCCGTAAGACACCAGACACATCCGTAAGTGTAGGATCTTTAACATGTATGTTTAATGTTCTGCATGCATATACATATGAACTGGTTCACTGGACACATACATAACTTGAAGGACCTTTAACATATATGTTTGATGTTCTGCGCACACGTATATACAAACAGGTTTCAGGCACCAACAGATCTGCACATAATTATGTTGACTTGGCAGATCTGAAAAGTTTCCATCAATTCCCCACCAACAGGAAGCACTCAGGCAGGATCCAGACCTACCGATTGGAAGTTTGACCTGCCAGTCTAACCGAACAGAAAACTTCAGCAACAGCTAAGTGTGTATATTCATTCGATTTAAAATGGGAAGTTTTTACCCGCTAATCTAAACGAACAAAAAAATTCAGCAGCAACTATAATAACTTTACACATTCAGTTCGATTTAGAATGGGTCTAATTTATTATTTGCCACAATTCCAAAGGGACTCAGAGGAGGTCTAGCTCCAGACGTGCGGCATGCAGGCCCGCTGGAATGTGGACACGACCTGGTGCCCACGAACCAGACCCCCAACTATGGGTAAATAGCACCACTACCTTGTGATTGTCTCGGGAGAGACTAAGGCTAAGGAAGTAAACACTGACAGAAAAACGCCACTGCTTGTGGTTGCCTCAAGAGACCAAGAAAATAACCCCCACCGCCTTGTGGGTAGTCGTGAGAACAAGTCCGTACAAAAACCGATGGAAGGCAACGGGAATCCCCATCGTATTCTCCCTAGAACATCATGAACTGAAATGTAGATAAAAGCTAAGTGAATGATATGGGAAGTCATGTTACGCAGGTGACACCAGACCATAATCAAGCTGCTGCTCTTAGATTAAAAGACATAAGAATTGCAACATGGAATGTTAGAACGATGCTCCCGAAGAGGAAACTAGAAAATGTAAAGAAAGAAATGGAAAGACTGAACATCAGTATTTCAGTACTAGGAGAGGTGAGATGGAAGGGATCAGGCATGATAACATCATGCAAGCATAAAATTATATATTCTGGAGGAGACTCACAAGAAAGAAGGGTAGGTATCATAATAGATAATGACAGGTCAAAGTTTATCAAAAGATACTGGATCATACCAGTCCGCATTTCACTAGTTAGATTAAAGGGCAAATCTTTTGATACCAAAATCGTCCAAGTGTATGTACCAACATCCGTAAGTACTGAGGAAAAAATTGACAATTTCTGTGTAGAATTAGAAACAGCCAGGCTCGATGTATATCACAGGTCGTTACGATCATAATGGGAGATTTTAATGCTAATGTGGGACAAGAGAAAGTAGATAACAGTTGGACATCACGGCGTTGGCACACGAAATGAAAGGGTAGGGAAACTTGCTGAGTGGGCACTTGTGAATGAATCCATCGTTGGAAACACTTAGTATTAGAACCTAACAGCAAAAGAAGGACATGGACTAATCCAGTAGAGAGCACATCCGGATAAGTAAGAAGTTTAGAAATTCTTTATTGATGGCAAAATCATTGCCAGGCGCAGACTGCAACAGTGACCATAGTCCTGTAATGGGAAAGTTTAGGCTAAAACTAAAGAGAAGAAAACGAACAAAAAGAACATCAAGCTAAATCTTGGACTCTTAAAGACAGATGAATTAACTCATGCAAAATTTAGCGATTCCTATACAAATCAGAGAAGAATTGGACGACAAATTTTTTTTAGACTTGATGGATGAACGTAGGAATGTAAAGGGAAAAGAGGAAGAGTATAAAGAGATAGATGAATAAATCAAGGATAAATGCAATAAAGCTTAAAAAAAAGCATGGCTAGAGACAATGTGCACAGAAATAGAAGACCAACGCAAAACAGACTCCATGTTTATGTTAAAAAATATTGAAGAAATTGCTCACAGGAAAAAAGAGATGCACATCAACTGGTTGCTTAAAATCAAAAGATGGTACGATTATTACGGGAAAAAAAGACAAAACATTGGATAGATAGGGACAGTGCATTGAAGATCTTTTTGACGATGACAGAAGGGAGGAAAACATAAGAACGAACTTCAAAGGACCACTATTAATGAAAGTTGAAGTTAGAGCGGCGATGAAAAAGATGAAACGAGGAAAAGCCCCATGACCAAACAATAATTATTACTATAGCAATCACTAAAGCTCTAGGTGAACTTGATACTGAAAACGTAACAGTCCTCCTAATCAAATTTATGACGCAGGGAAAATCCCTAAATATTATGTCAAAGTCAATTTTCACTGCACTTCCAAAGAAAGCAGGGGCTATAGAATGCAAACTCCATCGTACAGTCAGCTTCATGAGTCATGTAACAAAGATTCTATTAAAAATAATCATGATGAGGACAAGGAATTGAATCAAACCAGAAATAGAAGAACCGTGTGGATTGTTGAAGACAAATGAACTGTTAATGCCATGGTAGAAAGAAACTCTAGGGAGAGCTAGACAACAAAAGGTCTTCAGAGAAGTAACCCCCTTTAGACAAGTGTTTCGGCCCTGAACTCCTTACACTCTCGGGGGGCCGGGCCACATCCAGGTCATGATTCCTGGATGCCCTTCTGCTGTTGTCTTTTTTTTTTTTCCCCACGCCGGGGAGCGAACCTGGGCGATTCTGCGCTTCAGAACTGCGGTACGCGGTTTTACCAATGTGCTAACGGGGCACACATCATCTGTAGGGAATTTAATCCTTATGAAGTTCACTTTTGGTTCCTCCTTGCCCAGATCCAGCTTGAGCTCCTTTCTGCTGCCTCTGCCATCGCTTTAAGGGCTCTAGTCCTCTTCTTCCCAGAAATGGCGAGTTGTTTCATGAGATCATAAGCGGAGGTGCCCACAAACCCTCTTGCCCCGACCTGTATGGCGAAGATTTTGACCCGCAGACCTGCTTTCTTCAGGGTGCTGGCAAGACCGGCGTATTTTTCGGTCTTGTAGATATGTGCTTCTTCCATTCTGCTTTCGTATGGCACAGTGAGTTCTATCAGAATCACTTGTTTCGAGGAGTCAGAGTGGAGAGCGATGTCTGGTCTCATGCCTGTCTTGCTGATGACATCTGGGTAATTTCTCCACTCTGGGAGGTCTGCTGTACACTCCCAGTCGACTGCTCCATCCAGAAGACCCTTTGGCAATGTGCTGGTTGTCATAGCAATTTCGGGCCAGACCTGTTTCCCTCCTGCTTTGTAGAACGTTGTCATAGCAATTGGTGCGTTTGGGGTCATGTTTTTTTCGCTAACCACGTCTGTGATCACTTTCAGAACTTGGTTGTGCCTCCATGTATACCTTCCTTGGGCTAGCGCTACTTTGCAAGAGCTTAGGACATGTTCCACTGTTTGTTTCTTCTGACAGAGCGGACATGCTGGGTCATCTGATTTCCCCCATTTCACTAAGTTTGCATTCGAGGGGAGCAGGTCATATACAGATCTGAGGAGGAAGCTTATCCTCAGAGGAGCCATATGCCACATATCGTTCCAGCTGAGACTTCTTTGGAGTGCACTGTCCCATGTTGTCCATTGCCCCTGTTGACCTTGCTGGACTGCCTTCTGCACTCTTTTGACATCTTCTTTTTTCTTCAACTCCTGTATGATCATGTCTCTTTTTTCCTTCCTTTTGGCTTTGACCACCACTGCATTTTTGTTGCTCCCAGTCCCTGTCTGTTGGTTTGCGTGTGTCCAATTATTTCTTTGATGCTGAGGTTTCTCTTGGCATTGTTTACAGCCTCTTGGACTTTCCGTTTTTTGCCAGTTCTCAGCTTTGGCTGAACTGATCTCACGATATTGTCTTCCGATTCCTCCAGCATGCTCAACAGTCTTGCTTTTCCAACTTTGTATTCCTCCACTATGGATTTGAGAGGTAGCTTCAGCATTGCTTGACGACAGTAGAATGCAACATCAGTGAGACCAGGTGGGACACCGAGCCATTTTCTTGTGTATTTGTTGATTTTGGCTTCCATTGCTTCCACTGTGCTGGTGCAAATGTCATAGATTAGCAGTGGCCACAGCAGCTTTGGTATCAGCATGAACTGTAGACACCAGACTTTGTATTTGCCTGGCAGTCCGCAGTTATCTATTTTCTTCAGGCCTTCTTTTGCTGTTTGCTTGGTTTCACATCCCCTTTGTGTGTCTTTCAGGGAGTCATCATACCATCTTCCGAGACTTTTTACTGGCTCTTCTGTGACAGTGGGGATGGCTTGGTTGGCTACCATGAATTTGACTGAATCTGCCACTTTTCCTTTTCGCAATGAGAGACTTCGGGATCCTAAAAACTCATGGAAAGATCAACTCAGTTGAATAAGAAAAAACAAACAAACAAACAAACAAACAAACAAACAAACAAATAACAACAACAACAACAACAACAACAACAACAACAACAAAAACACGAAGATAAGAATCAGAACGCGTATTTAATACAATCAGACAAGACAGATGCAAATTTTCGGTCAACTGGACTATGTCAAGCGTACACGTAAGATCACAAACGAACAAACACCAGATATAAAAATAAGAAGAAAGAGACCGAAACTTCCCTGCTGCTTCGTCCACTTTTTCAATACCAATCTTAATAATCTGATTCTTTTTTTCGTGTTTTTTTTTCTCTTCTTTTTCTGGTTCCTGTTTGCTTGAACGGGGGCAGTCACACTTGTTTTGGATGAGTTGAACAATGATTTATGTATATGTTCTGTTCATAAAAAAACAAAACAAAACAAAAAACCCCACGAATTTTGATCAGGTGAGACACGAAGAATTGATCAATGAATTGGAAATGCTCAATATTGATGGAAAAGATCCAAGAGAGCCTTAAGTCTACGCAGTATGGGTCAAACAACGTGTACACACGCATCCAAGGTTCTCTAGAATGAGGAAACGGTCATATCACAAAGTCTTGGCAGCTACATCCCAGTACGAGTCACTTTGTGGCAGTTGTCAAGCTGGTATCCCTATGATCCCAAGTTGTGTTCCCAACATTCTACAAATTTTGACAGTTTGCAGTCGCCTGCTGACAGCTTGCGAATCAGAGAGATGAACTTTTTAACCTACGACAGTCATCAATGATAACGACGGCAAAACCTCAGAATATTGCAACTGTAAGCCTATTGATCAAAGCAACATCAAGTCCCAGTTCTCCCAGAATTATCCAGAAGACACAAAACGAAACATCCTGGAAAAGGAAATCTGACGAGCACTAAAGATCAGATCAAAGGACTGGGTCGCAAGAGTGGACGGCATCATAACTGAAGCCATGATGGCCAACAGGCAGACTGGGATCAAATAACCTACCATCATATTCCAAAAGAAGAGAATTATTGTAGTGCCCATATGGAAATGAATGGGAGCAAGACAGACTGCAATATCTACAGACAAAGATACATCCCTCCTCAACCATGTCGGCAAGATGTACGTTAAAATTTTAGAACGACATATCAGGACCATAGTGAGAACATTCTTAAAAGTGAAGCTTAATTTAGATTTAGATTAAAAGGAAAAAGATGCATACATGCTATTTTTTGCATTCTGCCAACTTCACAAGAAAGCATATGAATACTAGAAATAACACCACACTTTATTTATGAATCAAGAAAAGACATTTGACCATGTAAACAGAACGTAACTTTGGGAAGTCTTAAAGTCATATTCAATTAAGGCAAACAAAATAAGAGCATATTCAATTAAGGCAAACAAAATAAGAGCAATCTGCCTGTATGAAAATGGAGCAAACAAAACAAAAGCAGTTTGTTTATACAAGAGTGGGGGAGGAGGTAAGCTATTTCTTTAGAATTGATAGTTCTGTTTGTTGTGATGCTTCTTGTCTGTTTTTCTCTTCAGACTCCAGCTACATACTCACTTGTTTAATCATTGTACACTGTTAAATTAGTATATAAACAACAAACAACACCACCACCAACAACAAAAATAAAATACACACATCCCAACAATGAACAAGCCAATCGTCTGTAGATTTCTGAGTTCTTTCCTGAGTAGGAGTGAAAAGTTATGTTCACACACACACGCACACACACACACACACACACACACACACACACACACACACACACACACACACACACACACACACACACACACACAAAACAAACCTTATCGGGACACAAGACTTGTACATAACAAGTCAAACTAAAAACAATAAAAGTGGGACACACCCTAAACCATAACCAGTTCTAAAACCAAAAAGTACAAAAGCATCACATGGTCGAACTATAACAAATATCTGGCAAACTCGGGCGTACCCCAACTCCACAACTTCTTTGTCACAGTGTACAGGTCATCACACCGCATGTTTCATACTTTAAAATGATATTTAGAAAAAATACTGGCCGGCAGAAATACACACAACAGCAGAAAAATCAATAGTACTGATTACTCCACTGGAGCACACACGAAGCCTATAAGGCTATCCCAGCAATTATTACTGAACTCAGTCGAAGTAATGTCACTGGATCCATTCTTTAGCCCATGAACGGCAATCCAATTAGACTTTCTGATTCAGTCAAATCAACAGTCACCGAACTACTGGTGTTCAACATTACTTTGAAAAGTAGTTTTGTAATTTCATACTGGAAAACTAAGGTTCTACCATACAGTATCTACGGCACACATCTACTATCGCAATCTTGACATGAACCGGTTAATTGGAGAGACAAAGCAATAACTGTGACATGTGCAGTCAACATTGCTGGAAACCAGATTGAAATAATGTCTGTTTAAATTAACAGACTTTTGAGAAATCATACTTTTTGTCTTGCCTAAATAGAGAATCTGTCAAGCCAGTTGATTCTAACTCTTTAAAAAAAACAAGAAGAGTTATTTAGTCTGTTTAATTAACTGTGATCAACCGTAAAGAGACATAACTTAGAATTCCTCCTGAAAACGAAAGAAACTATGACTTCGCCACATCACGTAACTCAGATAGTGCAGAGCCGTAAAGACCCAAAGAGGACTTCCCAACTAATTCCAAGAAACATATGGGGTTTAACAACAATGTATTGTATCACCACTACTTTTTTCTCAAATGTTAACAAATATCAGCTGATGATCAAGCAGTCAACGAAATACGACAAAATGCAGCTGCAAAAACACACAAACAAGTGAAACAACAAGCTGTTAAAAGTATAGCATGAAAACGAACACCAGCAAAACTGATTATGTCAGAAGCATGAACACTTAACAAACTAGACATCAGCGGCAAAAGGCAAAAACTTCATCAAAGCACAAAGTTTATGTAAATAACACACACACACGCGCGCGCGCGCGCGCGCACACACACACACACACACATACACACGCGTGCTCATATGGAGCATGAGTGGAGTTGATATCGAATTCATGCTGTATCACAGTTTAACTTGAATTGCCTGGGTTGTAAGAGTTGCAGAAAAGGGAGCAGCTATGGGTCAACTATCTAAAACTAACTTACAAAAGACAGGGAAACGACTTGGATCACGTTGAGCCCCATGTGTGTCCATGACAATCACTGCTTGAGTGATTTGATTGGTTACAGTAAATATGACTTCTTCAGTTACTTTTCTCTTTCGCTGTGAGAGGCTCCATGATTTGTTTGGTTTGAAAGTCCTCGAATTACTTAGTATTTTGTATGTTTCATTATCTTTTGTGGAAAGGACTGTTGTATCATTCATCAAAACTCGGGAGAGGAGCATTTGGTATCCCGTTCCAAAGTCTGCTAGAACTGCTCCTGCTGCCTTCAAGATGACCTTTATTGCCAACATGAACAATTGGGAAAATTGCATTGCCCATTGCTATGCCCACATCCAAATTGATCTAGTCTGTCTTGCATTCTTTGGGAAGAACTACTTTTAGCAGTCATGAAAGTAACCTACTTCTTCTGCATTTCTTGGATGTTCTTCAGGAAATGATATACCGGTATATATATCTCGAGAGTTTTCTGCAGGACTAATCCATACGCATTGACCAGACTACGCCACACCACACTGAGGTCCCTTTTCTCTGCCTTAGCTCTTTGGATTGCTTCCTAACTCACTGTGGCATGCTCTACAACAGTCAGACACTCCTGGGATAGCTCATGTCTGGACTGACATATCCAATTACTCATTTTATGATACGTATCAGTCATCCTTTCAGTCGTAAAAGAGAACTTTTCCTTTCAACGTTCAGAAGTGACATTGGCCTGAGCTGGTTGATGTGCTGATCTTCACACAGCAGGTACGGTTCACCATTAGGACCAGGTGATGATCTGGCACTGATTTTCTTAACCATTTCCTTTACTTCATCCAATGTTGGTCGCTTAACATATTCTCTGGTGCTGCAGACCGTACCAGACCCTGGACTTTAAGTGATGACTCACTCTGGGGGTTGGGGTATGTTTTTTGAGATGCAGGCTGTTCCAGGGATTCTTTGTCCACTGTGTCCCTGACTGTGGGTTTCCTGGTGAATTGGAAGGGGTCTGTGAAGGCAGTCTGGGGTTCTGCTCTTTTTACATCTTCTTTTCCTTGCTGATTCTGCTCTGTTGAGGGCACTGTGTTTTGCTTTCAGGTCTTTTGACAGTTTCTCTAACCCAGCCTTCATGTGCTTCTTGATATTCTTTTTTTTTTCTCCATGTGGATATCCATCTCTCGTTGACATCTGGATTTCTTAGGAGGTGTTTTCACCTTTAGCTGTTTTACTCCTTTGCAGTCCCTACAAGTCACATACAATATCTGCGAATGTGGCTACTTTGTATGTCCACGGTGTCCTATCCTGGTATCAGCACATTCACTTCGAAGTCTATTTCTTCATCCAGTCTCTCCATTCCTCATCTGCAACTTAGGTTTCTGGCGCGTGGCGCCACTGCAGAGCCTTCACAAAATCGTCATTTGAATCACCCTATGAGCGGGTTATATTCTGCAGAACTGTGGTTTGACACTTGGCCTTGGCTTTCCGATGTCTTAGCGCAGGCCTACCTGTTACTGTGTTAGCGCAATGCGCTGCTGCTCATTCATCAATCTTCATACAGCACTGCTTGGTCCCGTGCATCTTCCTCCACTGACATATGGGAATTCTATTGATTTGTATTGATAATCTGTAGTGGATTTCTAGTGGTGATCGCGTAGATCTAATCCACACCCACACAAGCCCACTTACGAAGCCTGAACGCGTGCTTTCGCACACCGGTGGGCTTAATTTAATACGGTACCCCGTGTTGTCAGAAAGCCTATCGGCTATGTTGTTTGTCAAAAGATGGGGCTTAATTTTCAATGTCTAGTCTTCTATTATTTGATTTTAAAAGTGGCGTCGAATCATTTCAACTGTTTAAGACGATGAATGTTAACAAAGATGAAATAATAAAAATAATGGTAAAAATTCATAGATTATGAAATGTCTGCGTCACGTGACATGTGTTCTTCCGCCATTTTCTTTCTTGTCCCGCCGAAGGAGTGTGTGTGGTTCCGTTGTCAGATTTATTCTTTTAATATTAGTAAATATGGATGAAGATCAGCAACAGTTCGATAAAGATGACTACACAGGACTTGACGGACAGAATGGTGAGAATTTTGAGCAGCAAGAAAATCAAGAACAGGCAGTGGAGGACGGAGGTGACCAAGCGATGGAAACCGGTGGCGATCAAGCTGAAGATGACAATGAAGACGACAGGTAACAAAGCATCGCTTACACAGTTTGAAGTTTCCTGTTCGCTGACATTAATGCCATTTTATCAGTAATCGTGGTCTTGTCAGTTCGTAAGTTTAAAGCAATTCAGCTGCTTCTAAATGCTCAGATTTTAGATCTACTAGTCAAACTGCAAAATCCCTTCAACTTCAGTTCAGGGGGCTTCGCCCATTCACTGCCTCGCCACGCCGGCCCCGGCCTTTCTGCAGTTCATTTTCTTTGTTTCACCCTAGTATTCCTTATTCTTTTTTAATCTGCCACAAAGTAGCGTACATCTACATAAATGTAAAATATAGCCTAACCTACAATGGCGTGGTAATGGTGCAGTTTAGGTATTACGATGGAGACGTAAACTGCAAATTCCAAAGCCGGCAAAGGAGACCTAACTAGCCAGTGTAGACCTACTATTTTCTCCGTTGCCGAGAAGTGAGACATCATTAGCCTACTGAACAGTATGCAGTAGGCCCCCTAACAAATCTGGCTTTGATATTGACGGGTAATTTGTGATAGATAGGCTAGTGATTACACTTACAGAGTAATTTATTTAGTGTTGTAATAGGTAGTGGCAGCCATTTTTTTTTGTTCAGATACACTTAGTTAAAACTATTATTAGCTAGCCTACTCCAAACAGATTTTGAGATTTACGTATAGATTTTTAAAACTATTAGCAATAAACAGATCTTTTCATTGTGATTCTAATGATACCAACACCTTTTCTGTATCTCAATTAGGAAAAAAGTTGCAAATTTTTAAAGATTTAATTTTCACGCGCATTTTTGCGCCAAAGCGCAAATCAACAAAATTGTCATTTTCAGCAGGCTATACAACAGAACTGATGTGTATTTTCTGATCAGTTTTGCATTTTTCTTGACATTCCTGATGCATAGATGATGTTTGATTTTTTTCAGGTAGGCCTAGTTCTTATAAAGGGAAAGTGATAAAATTTGCTATTAAAAACCAGAAATATCAGGGTTTTTGCCAATGCCCAACTGATACAAAGTATAACACGAAAGTATGCCAGAGACACATTTTCATAACTTTGCTTTCCATTGAGCTAGAAAAATGCTTTTGGTATTACTGGATTCAGTAAAACAAGACACACTCAACCAGCACACTTTCAAAACTGTAAAAATGAAAAAATACACATTTATTTGACATTGATTAATAATTTTCTTAATTCTCACATATCACAAAACTCCGTCACCCATCTGGATGTGTTTTGACTTCAAGTGCCAGTCAATATCTAAAGCAGCAGATGATCAATATCACAATTAGCATGGCTATCATTGTTCCTGTCCAGAAATCATCCATGTAATGAATATGTGTGGACTAAAAAGCCCCAAAATTTCCATAATGGCACAGGATTCATCACAACATGGCAAGGTGACGCTGTTGTAGCCACTGCACTTTAGATGGATAAATCACAGTCTCAGGTTGACTTGCTGTAGCTTCAACTAACATTTTTGTTCTGTACTTGGGAATTCACTGAAACAGAATGAATGTGAGCAGACTAGACAACAGTTCTGGCCACTGTGCTCTGAAATAATAAACAGTGAGTCTTAACTGACAAAGTGTGATATACGGTAACTAGCTGAGATCAGTCACTTGCAATCAACAGGTCAGAATCCCAGGAATCAACAAGTGATACTTGGTGCAATTGCAATAACATGGATGGTTGCACATATGTCAGCCATACCGCTTGCTTTGTGGCAGTTTGTTTACTCGCAGTAGACGGATGACACTTTTGTGTATGCAGCGATGATTTCCTTCACATCATTTGCTTGTCAGATTTGACCATCATTGCTAACTGGAAGACAATCGAAGTCCCAGTAGAAAACATCTTCAGCATGTGTGTTTTCAAAAATATCCTCCCATGAAGGCCAGCAGAAACAGTCTGTGTGACCCCTGACCTGTTCAGGTACTGGACTGACGCTCAGCTGCCATTCTCCTTTAACTCCAACACCTGTCCAATATAGAATCTTTCTACAAAATAAACAGCCATCCACTGGCCCTGCTTGGTGAAGTAAAATAGGGCTTCTTCAACAGTGTCTTCATTCATGTCAGCAGCAGATATATCTCCTTCAGAATGAGTTGCAGTAGCAGAACAGGCAGCCACAGGAGAGTCTGCAGAAGGGATAGGTCTTTCTGTGAGATGGTGTTGAAGAACTAGCCTGAGATCATCCAATGACCCTGTCAGTTTTAGACAACCTTTTTTTATTTGCTGACAACCCATCTAATCCTAGAGCAAAATTGCAGTACCTGTTTTGAATACTTCTTTCCTTCCAAATGAAGTCTTCTTAACTGCAGCAGGAGACGGTTAGTCACGCGTACAGCTGGCAACAATGGTGGTTTTCCCTTCCAGGCTGAAAGCTTCTCCTCAATTGGTTGTAGGTTTCATCAGCTGAAAACAGCCACATTTCCTGTTGTTATTGTTCTCTAAGTCATGTTTCTATGTCAACCAGTTTGCAGACAAATTCAGTAATTGTCCAGTATTGTCATATTGCTAAATTTATTAAATTATTAAATTTTCAGCTTGCAAGTTGAATCAATAAGAGAATGTGTGCAGTCTGTTATTCACTTACTGGCAACAAATCTTGTGATTACACATTTATTTCTCAGTGCACATTCATATAATTGTACGAAATTCTGAACAAAATGTGAGTATAGATCTGATTATATACGTATAGTTTTGTTTTGTTGAAGCTTAACTGATTCATCTGATGAAAGTGCGACCACATTGGAAGAACTGTGAAACCGAAAGTACTGCACAAGCTCAGGTCACGTGACCAAATAAAACCCTTCAATCCTTGAAATGAATGCTTTTCTTTACTAAATATATGAATGAAATAAATGAAAAGTCTCTTTCTCGTAATACTTTTATCATGAAGGTGAGTTAGCACCAATAAATTTAAATAAGTCAGTTATTTTTCGGACCAGCCCACAACATCGAGTTTGTGTTGTTGGCACGATTCCACAGCATCTTGTTTCAGTGTCGGCTCATAAAAAGTACACAGAACAACAAAATATTCATAAAATCAAAAACAATAAAGAACTAACTTACCAACTTGCGTGAACAGTTGATCTGGCTGCGATACTGAAGCAGTTGGTGTTACATTTCGGTCACTACTGGTGACCAACAATTCAGCGTGCGCGTCGGCCATGGCGGCTAACAGTGTTCGTGCCGAGCGGTACACTTCGGTCTTTTTTATCGCTTGCCGCTTAGCGTGGAAATGATAATGAAACATTTTGGACAAATATTGTAGAGGGAAGTCTGATCTACAAACTGATGTATTATGAGCGTGGGCAATCAGGTCTTTATAGTAGAAATTCCACTTTGAACATTTTATTGCTTGAATTTTTACACATTGACCGCATGGATCATGACGAAACAGGCATGAAATAAGGATCTGGATGTCTTCTTTCATTTCATTGGGCGATCTTTTTAGATCTAGCCACTCACACGATGCGACAGAGCATTAACCCTTTGCCACCTGCAATCTATCTACCAACTGCAAAAACTTAAGTTTTTGCTCTTCCAGCATGGTTGACAAAGAAGGATGCTGTTGGACAGGCTGCAGGAGTCAAAGGGTTAAGTAAGGGTCAGCTTAAAGGCTTTCTGCTCTGCAGAAACAAGAATGTAGCGCAGTCTTGTCAGTGGAGCACTTGTTCCTTTTGGGAGAAGCTGGAGAAGAAAAGCAACAGTATCGTCGTAGATTTTTCCGCCATCAATCCTGAGAATCAGTAACTGTATCAGAAGGTGGTTTGTCAGCTCAGCTACTGGAAGTGCTGGTCGGCATCCCTTTCCAGAAGCAAGAAAGACGGACTGCAGCCTCGTAAACAACCCATCACCTGATGGAAGTAGAAAAAAAATGTTTCAAATGGGAAAAAAAAGTTGCTTTGGGTTTATAAAATGTGTGCGTGTATATTTTTAATATTGGTGTAAAATTGTTACTATTATATTTCAGCTGCATTGGCATAAATTTACTATCGATTATCAACTTTTTGTTATGTGTCACTGTGTGTGTTAAACTTTGTGTGTTTTTAAGTTTAACAATATACTCTTAAAATTTAATTTTGAAATGCAGAGAGAGAGCACTACAGGCATATGTATATATATCTGCCTGCTGATATAAACTACTGTGCTTAAATTCTTAATAATACTGTTTTCACAATTAATTTAATCTCTGCAGCTCAGCTACACAGAATGTAAAGTCCCAACTCAAAGTAGTTAAAAAAAAAAGAAAAAAAATCACTGATGATCAGAGTGCCATTAAATTTCAAGTATGTATGCATGATGCATCATCCTCTCTTGACTGGCTCTCAATTATGGATCCGTCCGTCCTTAAACAAATTGGACTGACACTTTTTAAACACAGCAAATGCTACCTCGGTGGAGGCGTCTACCAGCGCATACATACATTGGGGCTGTGTAGCAAGCCCCGCACTGCGCGATCCTGTCGTGGTGGACGTCTCCACCGACTTTGGCACAACCTGCCTCCTGCTGTGCCAGCCCGACGCCACTTTTCGTCTTCTGCTTCCTCTTCTCCTCCACTGCCCCTGCCTTCGACCTCGCTGCTGCGGGCTTTGTCTCCTCCTCTGCCATCTTCGCCTTCGCCTTCTGTCCTGGTGGTGCCGCCTTCGCCTTCTGTCCCGCCGGTGCTGCCTTCGTCTTCTGTCCCGCCGGCGCTGCCCTCGTCTTCTGTCCCGCCGGTGCTACCTTTGTCTTCTTCTTCTGTTCCGTCGTTGCTGCCTTCGTCTTCTGCCCCGCTGGTGTCGCCTTCGTGTTTTGTCCCGTCGGTGCCGCCTTCTTCGCCACCTCGGCCGCCGCCATATGATAAACTTAAACTATGCCTTTTTAACGCTCAATCAATATGCAAAGATGGCAAAGCTGAGGTCATTGCCGATTTTATCGCTGATGAGCACGTTGACATTGCTTTTATTACAGAGACATGGCTTAACCCCCTTGGTCATGAACCTATACATGCTAGCCTCACTCCGAGTGGTTACAGGCTTGCTTCTTTCCATCGCTCATCTCGAGGTGGCGGTATCGCCATCCTCTACGACTCACTCCATTCCCGCCTATCTTTCTCGCAGTCACTGCCTTTCTCCCATCCTTCTTTCGAGCACGTTGAAGTATCCTTCCAATCCACCCCTCACCCCATCACCTTCTCCTGTGTCTATCGACCTCCACCTAGCTCTGCCAACAAACTCACCACATCCACGTTTCTCTCTGACTTTGACCAACTGCTTGACCACTACTGCCTCTTACCTGGAAATCTCATCATTCTAGGTGACATCAATGTCCACTATGACAACACTCACCGTTATGACACAAGACATATCATCAACTCTCTGTCCAATCACAATATGACTCAACACATTTCTGAACCAACCCATCAAAAAGGTCACATTCTTGACTGGATCATTTCTCGTGATCACCACAATTCAGCTACTAACAACTGCTTAGTTCTTTCTACCCGTCTAACTTCAGCCCTTCCATCTGACCACTCTGCAATTCTCTGTTCTCTTGACATTTCTCCTCCTTCCCGTACCACGCGCACAGTGACTCGACGCAATCTCAAATCTATCGACCTCTCCACATTTTCATCTGATGCCTCCCGTCTCCTTTCTGAAAAGTCACATAACCTTGCCGATGAATTCTATACTACTCTCCACCATCTTCTGGACACTCATGCTCCAGCCACAACCCGTCTTTTACCTGACCGCCCCCCTACCCCCTGGCTCACTCATGAGATTGCCTGTGCAAAACGTGCCCGCCGCAGAGCAGAGCGCCGCTGGCGCAAATCCAAACTCACTGTACACAGGCAACTTTTCCAAGCCTCTAAAACAAAAGTATCCACCCTCATTGCATCTGCAAAAACAAGCTATTTCCAAACCAAAATCCTGAATGCCTCTTCTTCAAAAGAACTCTTTACAACCATGAATCATCTCCTTGGCACACGAAAAGACTTACCTCTCCCAACAAAACATACAAATGAAGAACTCCCATCTGTATTCTCTAAGTATTTCACCACCAAAATACAAACTCTTCGTGACAGGCTTGACAGGACACCCTGTCAACCATGCCCACCTGACCCTTCCTTCTCTGGCACACCTCTCACTACTTTTACCCCAGTCTCACAAGAAGAAATTTTCAACACAATCAGATCCATGTCGTTCAAAACCTGCGAACTGGATCCTCTTCCAGGTTCTCTCTACTCCGATTGTCTCCCTACTCTCCTCCCATTCATCACTGACATCATCAACACTTCTTTTCAAACTGGAACTGTCCCAGATTCTTTCAAGTCTGCTATTGTTCACCCTCTCCTCAAGAAACACAATTTAGACCCAAATGAACTGAAAAATTACAGGCCTATCTCTAATCTCTCTTTCTTGTCAAAACTGCTTGAAAAAGTCGTCCTCAACCAGCTGAACTCTCACCTGTCTGCCAACAATCTCCTCAATCCTTTCCAGTCAGCCTACCGCCAGTGCCATAGCACTGAAACTGCCCTACTACACATTCTCAACAATCTCCTCCTTGCAACTGATACTGGCAAAGTCTCTCTCCTCACACTCCTTGATCTGTCTGCAGCTTTCGATACCATTGACCATGGTATTCTCCTTTCTAGACTTCATCATACTTTTGGCATCTCTGACATTGCTCTCTCCTTTTTCACTTCGTATTTATCAAACAGAAAACAAACTGTTCTCATCAATGGCACTTACTCTCAACCTGCATACCTGACCTGTGGTGTTCCACAAGGATCTGTCCTTGGCCCTGTTCTTTTCACTCTTTATACCTCCCCCCTGTCCACCATCATCAACTCCCACTCTATAAAACACCACTTCTATGCTGATGACACCCAACTTCAAGATAGTGACTCACCTGATAATATACAGCGCCTGTTGACTCGCACCACTGAGTGTTACTCGGACATTAAGAACTGGATGACACACAATAGACTTCAGCTTAATGACGACAAGACAGAAGCTATCCTCATTGGCACCCGTCAGAAACTTTCCCAGCTGCCTCCTCTTTCTCTCCCATTATGTAACACATCAGTCCCAATTTCTGATTCAGCTAAAAACCTTGGTGTCTGCATTGACTCTACCCTCTCCATGAACAACTTTGTTTCTCAAACTGCCAGATCTTGCTACTATCATCTCCATCGTATAAGCCTGATCAGGAAGTATCTCTCTGTCGAAACAACTGCAAAACTCGTTCTCTCCTTCATAATGTCTCGCATTGACTATTGCAATTCACTCCTGTCTGGTCTTCCTGCCTCCACCATTCACATCCTACAGCGCATTCAAAACAATGCTGTACGCCTTGTACTCAAAAAGAAAAAAGCTGACCACATATCTCCTCTCCTGGCACAACTTCACTGGCTCCCTGTATCAAAGCGCATACAGTACAAACTAGACACCATGTGCTACAAAAGCCTCAATAAAGCAGCCCCCGATTACCTGTCAAGCCTACTTGAGATCTATGTTCCCTCACGTACCCTCCGCTCTGCCTCCGATCCTCTGACTTTTCGCTTTCCACGCACTAAGCTCAATACCTATGGTCCACGAGCCTTCTCTGTTTCTGGTCCACTCTCCTGGAACAAACTTCCTCTCTCAGTCCGTCAGCAACCTACTTTTGCCTCCTTCAAGTCCGCTCTCAAAACTCACCTTTTCTCCTCTGCATAAAATCCTAACCTCACTCAACCCCCCTCTGCAGCCTGTCTCCGCTCGGAGGGGAATCACTTTGTTTTAATATATAATTGTATATGATGTGCTCTCTGTGGTTTTCCATTGGTTTTATTCTTGCTTTTATTGCTTTTATTCTTTTCTCCCCATTTGTGGCCATGCATGTGTGTGTGTGTGTGTGTGTGTGTGTGTGTGTGTGTGCGTGCGTGCGTGCGTGCGTGTGTGCGTGTGTGTCTTTTCGGCGCTTGGATTTGATTTTGTCAAGATTTGCGCTATATAAATATTGTAATTATTATGTATGCATGTGCGTACGTATGTATGTATGTATGTATACGCTTAGATTTATATATGTATGTATGTATGCATGGATACGCTCAGCTTAGATTTATGTATGTAAGTATGTAAGCATGTATGTATGCATGTATACGCTCATATGTATGTAGGTATGTATGCATGTATACGCTCAGCGCTTAGATTTGATTTTGTCAAGATTTTGCGCTATATAAATAAAATATATTATTATTATTATTATTATGCTAAATTCTGGCTAACAGCAGTAAAGTATTTTTTTTTCCTTACTTATGATCATTTATTTTAAAATATAATGAATATAAACATAAACTCAGCCCAAGTTAAGCATATATCTGAAAATGATCAAGTCCATAGCAAGTAGAAGTTAACTGCCCCTGACACACATAGTTGATCACAATTTTCTTGTTTTACAGACCTAAAACCAAACAACAAAGTAAAAAAAAAAAAAAAAAAAAGCAAGCAGTACAAACATGAAACTTTCAGATGAGAGCCGTTTTAAATCATATTTGTCCATTATTAGAAGTTTGTAAAAACATGTGGCTTTTCATCCACTTCCGGTCAAGGTCACCTCAATTGCACCACATTGTTCTAACCCGACACTTTATCAGCAAATATATACGAATATAACACAAAATAACTGTTATGTTATACTGATCTTGCCAAAAAACGCCCTAAAATATAATATCTAGCAATACTTACCAACATCACTGCGAAAACTTGCCAGATCTTGCCGCTCGAAGTTTGCATCGGCACTCTGCATTGTTCTGTGTTCACTCTCCATGTCACGGAACGCGTTTGTGTGAACCCGTTCTATGGTACGCTTGTTTGATTGGTTTATTGAGATCGACAGGTCATGAATACATTAACCCCATACCTCATTCGAAAGAGTACGGATTCTACTTTGTTCCGACAACACAAATTAGGTATATTCGATCATTTTTTCTGTCCGAAAATCGTGAAAAATGACAGTAATGCCCACAAAACTTAGGATTGCTCTTTTATGGCTCTTAAATTCGATTTGCCCCTCAGTCCACTCAATTCTTCAATTTATCACCTTCAGTTTGATACCAAATATATCCATGTACGATGTCCGTACTATTTAATATATGGTAAGGAAGTTTACTATGTCAAAGTCGGTTCCGCGGCGGACACGTGACCGATTTCAGCTCAACACGCACCTCATTTTCTCGTTCATATTTATTTAGTCACACATCACTTGAAATTGCAATGATACTCAGTAAAAAGAGGAAAGAATGAACTTTATTTTGACATATCATTCAAATCAAAGCATGCAAGTGCAAGTTCATAAAGCTGCAGTGAAAAAGAGCAAAAATCAGTGTTGATTCATATTTATGGTAGCGCGCTGGCGAAGCTGCCGCTACCTAGTTATAGGCAACTACTAAGCATGATAACACCACAGATCTCGCAAACTTAAAACCAAAAGGCAAAACACAATATGTGGAAACTGTGGCATGAAGATCAAGAGCCTGTTCCTTACACACTGCCCTGCATGTTCACGGATGGCGAGGATGAGAAAAAAATTGCTGTGAAACGGGCGAAAGGTGGATGTAAATTTCAGCCAATGTGCAGCATTTATTTCACAATAGAAGATGGACTTGTCAAATACAAAGTGACTTGCACAACCGCCATCTGTACCTCACAGTAAAGATCAGATCCTCTTTATGCTACCTAGCCTTACCCAGAGAATACCTAGCTAGGCTTGCTGCTAGGTGAAACAAAGAAACACTGCTTCCTAGTGTGTTGGCGAATACCTCAATACCTAGGGTAGATTTGGACCTCTGCATCAGAACCTAAAGGCTAGCACTGATCAGTTTGTTTTGCACTGTCTCCAAGTAGGGGACAGTTTTTGCTGCCCACAAGCGACCACCACCAGTGTGTGTGTGCCACATGTCCAAGTTGTGACCAGCCTGGGACTTAGAGCTTGCAGTCTGACCCCTACCCTGACCAGATGTAGGTTGAGCACATATGATGATATGGTGTAAATTCATCTGAAGAAACACCATCAGCCATTAAACCCCTCTTCTTTGAAAAAAACAAACCAGTGCTTATGAATAAGAAACTGGAGATGCAGGCACGTGTATGACCCGCATCTGTCTTGTATGCTTATGGATCCTCAGTGAAAGGCTACCTCCAATTTTGTTGAGGGGTGATGATCCCTCAAACCAGTTGGTCACAAATGATGGACCATGCCTTCAGGTATGGAAGTTGCAAAAATATGTCCTGCTTTCCTGGACAAATAATCAGTTTCAGACTGACTGGCGATACATTGTCAGGACAGATCAGGGTGGCACTTGGCAGGGCCACACCTAGAAAATATATGTGATGCATTGATTGGGCAGACAGGGGCCACTAAAGTCTGAGGCCCTCCATGCACAGGGAGGACTTGACCATGAGCGAAAGGCAGACTAACCTGTAAAGAAGGTCTAGATAGATAAGTACTGGATCTTGAGAACACCCTGAAGAAAACCAAGAGGGATGGAAGATGTGTATCAGGTTTGCAATGCCTGCTAACAAGTTATGGCACCATTCAGTACAAAGCAAATATCGTTGACATGGTCATCTGCAACAGACAAAAATGGCGCTTGATCATGGAAGTTTCAGGATGGCGCTGCACCAGCTACTGCCACATTCATCACTAGATGGTGCCTGCTTATGTAGATGGTGAATGAAAGAACTGACCGATCCGTAGAGATGGATGGGTGGTGGGTATGAATCATTGAATGACTGTAGTAACTTAAAGTAAGTCAAAACAAAAGATCTGGAATCATTTAGGTTTAGTGGTTAGGATGGAAGATGTATGTGGTTTTCAGCAAGCTCTTATTCAAGTTATTGTTGCAGAACCCTTATTGTTCTTGGGAGCTGCACAAAATCTGATTGGGGGGGGGGGGGGGATACAACAAAAAGCGGGCCATAGTTTGGGGAAATGCACCAGTGGCATACCCCCCACCCCCTGTGAGCATGTACCATTGATTTGTTTTTAGGTTTGGGGAATTCTCACCAGACTTTTTTGATATCGGAAAGAGGGGATTACTAGATATTTTGGTTGGTGATGACCCAAAGAGAAACGGTTAGAATGATTGTTTTGTAGTGTTGGATTTTGTTTTAATGTTTTGATTTAGTGTCATTGGAAGCTGACCCAAAGCTGCTGTGATCATGTTGGAGTAAAAATCCTGTCAGGCAAGTCAAAATAAAAAAACTAGTCCGCTGGGCGAGTGACAATTTGGATCCTTGTAGTTAAAATTGATTTTGATTTTTCAAACTTTCGGATCTGCTGACTGATTTAATCTGCAATGATCGAGTATGCCAATGTTCGTGTGAAAACTAGGCTATCTAGGGAAAGGCAACTCTTGGTTCCCGTAGGCCTATCAGTGAAGGGAGTCGGTACGATAAAATTGTTACACATCAGCGACCATTTACCCAAACTGTCAGTTTTGGTTGAATAGTTAGAAGCTTCTAAATAAGTATGAAAACCAGAGAAAATAATGCAACATATGTCTTATCGAGATCAAGGGATTGGGAGAGATGTCTTATTGAGATCAAGGGATTGGGAGGGGAAGACCGAAGAGAAAGTATATGCTATTGGCAAGGAAATTCGAGGGACAAGAGCAAAATTTGATGCTTCACTTGATAAGATGATATGTCAAAGAATCTAGTTGAGAAGCATAGATCGCATTATCTTCACTTGTCTCAGGAGATAAATTTCAGGGTGGATTAAATATTTTCAAAGTGTTTCCCTTCAGACTGAACTGCTGAAGTCAAGAACACGTGCACTCACACACGCTCACACACACCAAGGAGACATAAAACTTAACAAAAACAATAAATAGAAAATTTTGAAAAAAAAATCAAAACCAAATAAAATACAAAATACAACTAAAGACATCAACCAGTCAGTACCACTACAGACTTTTTTTTTTTTTATGTAGTACCACTACAGACCTAGTCAACAGGTGTGGATTGTGATCCAATAGAAACGCAATGAGTTTCTTTATAAAGCTGCAAACTAACCATCTTTGTGTATAAAACAGCCAGTTCTGCTATATTTTTAATGAACATACCATGTTTCACCAATGGTTCGACATGTCTCACTGTTTGTGTTACACAAGTGCTACATACACATGTGTATGTATACACATTCTCTCTCTATCTCTCTCTCCCCCTCTCTCTCTCTCTCTTTCTCACAATGGTTTCGTACTCTGTCTCTCTCTCCCCCACCTAATACACACTCACACTTTAAAAGTAAGTTATTAAGATTATGAAAAGGGGAAAATATTGCAGGATGATGATGAAGCGATTTCTAAAATGTAACAATCAGTTACTAAAACTTGGGTTACATAAGCAAAAAGATAATGATTACAAGTATAATAAACTAAAGAACTCTAATTACACAGAATCTTTGAAAACCTTGAGATCAATCATCTGCCTTACATCTTTGTGTTATCACTAGATCTCCCACTGTTCACCTCTCCCCACCATGATGGAAGTGTTCAGAAGAAAAAATTGACCACCTTTATTGTAACAATGGCGTATTTGCTGAATATTTTTGGTCATCATCATAAAGAGAATTTTATTATTTTTCAGAGCAACATGTCGGAATAGTGAAAATACGTGAGGGATAGATTTTAAAATTCACTGGCCTGGCTGGCTTGTAGAAAAGTTTAATCTTCTCCAGGCCTGCACAGTGAAGAAAATATGATGGGTGGTCATTTTCTTTTGAAAGAAATGCTAGAACTTCTGATGAAGTTGGTGATACTGATCAGCAACCGCGGTAACCGACTACAGTCCGTATTTTACCGATTCAAAACACTGAATACCGACTGTGATTTAACGTGTCCTTACACAAAACCGAAAAAAGATTCATTGTACCGGTTGCTTCATTGACCTTTTTTCTCCCGGCCTAGTCCCATGTTCCGCATAGTGACATGAATCACTCAATCAGTTTCCGGTAGTCTACCAGTTTGTTCCCCTCCTTCTCCCTTTCTATTAGTTAGTGCTGTTATAGGAAGGGCAATTAAAATTGATAGAACAAGCCTACTGATTTTTGTTGTTGTCTGTATCGGTTGCATTTTTGACATGTTATAATTGCCGTAGCTAGTACCGGCTGGGGAAAAAATCTAGCACGATCGCTGTACTGATAATATAATGTAGGTCTGATGACAAGAATTGTGTTGAATTTGTGGACTTTAGAATAGACTTGATTGCAATTTTTTGACAACAAAACTTTTTAATCGAGTCGTGCTTTCTCTACGAGAAAGATTTCAGAAGTGTGTAAAGTTTTTTCCTTGTTCTAATCCCATACTAGCCATAGCCAGCGTTGTGATGGCTAGGGAATTGTGGGATGTTGCAGTAGACTGTTCTCCATTTCCGTCTCCGGGTGTAGCAACAAGTAGTTCAGGCCCACTTCGTTATATGTCCGCTCTGATGTTAACTACCTGTCTGTCCCTCTGTACACCCCGGCGACTGCCTTTTTACAGGGTGCTGTCATGGATCTTGCCTGACACATGCAGTGGTAAATGTACCCGAGTATGATCGGGCATGCATATTCAAACATACTGACAAGACATGCATGTAGAAAATATGGAGAAATGTTCATTTGCTTAGAATTTTATTTTTGTGCCTTGGATTAAGTTAAAAAACATGACACCATTTATATCTATATAATGACAATGTTGCGATTTGTGAAAGATGTCAAAATACAGCACAGTTGTGTGAAGAAATTTATGTTGTGATTGTATCTTCATTTATTTTGTTTTGTTTTCCTTTCAGAAAAATTTTCGTTGGTGGATTGAGTTGGGAAACCACAACAAGTAAGTTTTGTATCTACGTTTCTTGTTTGTATAAATTATATAGGTCAAGCTTGAGAATACGACATCATGTTCATTGTTTTGTGGTCATATCCCACCAGGATGTTTTCAGCAGTGTTTAGAAAGATAGTTCAGATTACAAATACCCCTAATGATGCACATAAATAGATATTTATCACTGTATTTGGAAGTACCTGACCCAGAAAAATACAGAATCAGAAGACCCATTTCATACAACAAAACAAGAGAGCCGCTAATTTTCGGCCTTCTGTCCTTTTCAAGCGTATATGAAAGATTGCAAAGAACAAATGCAAAATTTAGGTGAAAAAAGGCTTCTCGGATATTTCATTGAGTAGGAGCAAGTGACTGAATAGAATATAAAGCTTAATGATTTATAGTAACTTGGAAGCAGGGGAGGTAGATGCAATGTGGGGGAAGTGAAATGTGTTCATCCAGGGAAGTCTCATTTTTTTCTCATTCAAATTTAGTGTGTATGTATATATTTGTCTTGTGTACACTTGACAAAGGCCAGTTGGCTGAAAATTTATAACTGTCTAGTTGTATTAAATATGCATTCTTACTCTATTACTGTGTTTTTCTGGTTCCTATTGATTTGAACGCTGGTGGTCATTTTGGAGTTGGAATATTCTTCAAAGTGAGTGTGTATACGTGTGTGTGGGGTTATTGCTGATAATGTTCAGCTTGAAGTGAAGGATGTGTAAGGAAGAAATACAGGGATGGGCGTTACTGAGATTCCTCTTTGCACAGTTTCAATTGTACCCGGTCTATTTCAGTTTCTCCTGTCCCTTAAATACTTCAGTGTTTGATAAATGGTTTGTTTTTATATGGTTGTTATGTTTTCAGAGGATCTCAGAGAATACTTCGAGAAATATGGAGAAGTTGCAAGTTGTACTCTCAAAACAGATCTGGAAACGAGAAAATCAAGAGGATTTGGATTTGTTCTGTTCAAGGATGCTGAAACAGTTCAAATGGTGAGTCAGCTGCTGTTTTGCTTACTTGCTCTCTCGTGTTTTTATTTGAAAATTAATGGGCAGAATGTGAAGATATGAGCAAGTCCCACAATGCCATGATGACTGCTTGCCTCTCCTCTGTTGATTAGATTCGTACATTAGAAGTGGTAATTGTGTTTAAGGCTTAATTTTTTTTCCTTTTAAATTCCTGTTTAGACTAGAAAGGCACATTTTTTTTAATTTGATATATTGACTCCACTGCCATATAAAAATGGATCACCTTATTGGCAGTTTCAGTTTTTCTGTAGATTGTTTTTTTGGCTCGGAGTAAATTCCATATACATCAACACTGCAAATGTTGTGTATTGGAAAGAGATCCAGAGTGTCATAGTAGCAATGCCGCATGAAAAATTGAAATTGGGTTTTGAGTTAAAAGATTTATATGGTTTTGAAGATATTGTTGTTCTGAGTAAAAAGCATTTTAGATTTTTCAGATCGGACTATTAGTTCACGAGATATTCGAATTTGAAGCGTCAAAAATTTCTTAAATTTTGGCACCACGTTTTAGTGGGACAAAGAAGAGATGTGTGGGACCAGCTGTCACAGAACAAACCCATCAAATGGCATGGTATGCTGATTTTGCTGGAAATGACATTCATTTTGTAATTGTGAGAGACACACAGGACCAAATGTCATAAAATTTTGATCGTTGATGTATTTTTGTATGCCGAATTGAATGAAACCATTATCGTAACTCTGTGACGAGCCATTTTTGTCTTATTACAGGAAACATGTGATATTTGGCATGTTTTATCTGGTTTTCATTAATAATTGCCCATATTGTAGTAATAACAGACAAAAATGAAGCTAGAAACAAAACAAGGATATATAATCATTTCATGAGATAGATGTAAAAGCATTTTGCTCATCGTTCAAGTGTCTTATTACTGCAAATTAAACCAAAAATGTCACGACTCGCTACTTCAGTAGTCTTATGAATAATTTGTAATATTTCATCAGTTTCTGTACATATAAAAGGAAATCTGAGAATCAATAAGTTCTGGAATCACTTAAATAGTTGAAATATTAAAAATTACTGCATGCTTTTATGCTGCAGGCTATCCAAAAATATCATCTGATCAATATTCTACTAAAAACACACACATACACTAGGTATTCCAAAGTGATTTTCAAATTTGAACTTATCTGTATAAAAATCAGCTGGGAAAATAGATTTTCATTCTGAACACATACATACTTTATTTTTTAATGTGGGATAAAAAATAAATTTTTTATGATTTTTTCCTTTCTTTTTGGACTTAGAAAAATTTCGCATTTTTTTAGGCCACATTCAGACATGCCTTGAACACACATATAAAATCACACAAGTCCAGAAAATCATTTCTGAGGAGGTTTTTACTTGTTAAGTTGATGTGCAAAAAACATATGGACAGAAATGCATATCAATAAAAATACAGACCTATGAAAATGACAAAAAATAGCAAAATTGGACGCCGCCGTTCCAAACAGCTGGGCAAGGGACCCATTTTCATTAATTTCAAACTCCATTATCTTTAAGAAATACAATACAGTGACACTGAAATGAATCATATATGATAAACATATTAAGGAATTTAACCCTAATTTTTTCCAGCTTCATCTGAAAGCTGGTTGAAAAGATATCAGATGTCAAAAATGCGAAATATGCCGATTTGTCACAGTGAAAAAAATGGCGAATTTTACACATATTTGGTGCACCATAACTTTTTTCACTTTAAAGTTACAAAAATGGTTTTGATATCAAATTGCTCAGCATGACAAACTCTTTCAATGTAAAACAACCCCAGACATCTGTATGTTTAATCAAACCATATTTGGGTAAGGATAAAATACCTATTTTGAAAAAAATGTGTATTTTAGCTTTTTGCAAGACTCCGTAACTTCTGTCACATTCATCCTACTGCAAAGTACCATATACCAAAATGATCAGTTTTTTATGATCTGTCAGTATAACAAACAAGACATTAGGTTTCAATCTTTCTGTAAACAAAAATCAGATGACAAAATTATAACAAATGTCAGCTGATAATAGTAACAAATAATGCGTTTTGTTTACATATCGAATCAAACAAGACATGTACATCAACAACATTCATTCAAAGAAGTCATCTTCATAGTTTTTACATGCCAATTTGTTTTGTTTTTTATCATTAAACAATGATTAAAACATGTCTTGACCTTTAACTGTTCCTTAACTGTGTGTAGAACATTATCAAAAGCTTCCACATCATTGTCTTGACCTTTCACTGTTGCTTAATCACAGTAGATAACTGTCCTGGCCTTCAACTTAAACTGGAAGCACAAAAGATAGAAATCATCTCTTTTTACAAAAAACATGTAATGAAATGTAAAAAAATACTTGTCAGTGTCTATGATCAGTGATTCCCCTTCACAAGTGACAGGAAATTAAAACATGTTAAGAATAAGATGCAGTTCATCATCATTGCTGTCAAAGTTGTCCAAAAGACTAGGTCTCCGCCCTCTGCCAGTCTTAAGAAATCGCTCCTTCATCCTCATGAAGAGATCATCTGTGAGAAAAATAGTGTAGAGGGAAAGTATTAGTACATCTATCTGTTCTATCCTGTAGCGTAATGTGAAAATCCCATTTGTAGGGACAAACAGGCCTATACATACAGAGCAAGAGGCAAATACTGACCAAAACAAAAACAAATCCAAAAAACAAGAACATAAAACATGCAGGAACACAAGGACTTTTGTACCCCTGCTCAATTAACTTCCCTGCCTGTCAAAGAGAGAAAGGATCAAGAGAGAGAGAGATTGGTGTGGAGCTGTAAGAAGCCTACCAGTATTATTGTCAGCTTTGAAAATAAAATTATAATACCTTACCCTAACTCACAAAGCAGTGGGCAAAGTAAAATGTTCCATACATTTAGGCCTACTCAAATCAGCACAACAAAATTTATCTCATAAACACTATAGGCCTAGTTAGGAAGGTTCATAGTGTCCAACCCATTAACCTGGTAAGGCCTACTTTATTTTGTTTAAATATTATTTTTGATGACAATAATAGTAATGATAATAAATAGTAATGAATGATAGTAAACTAATAATGAAATAATGATAATAATAATAATGATAAATAATAATGAATAATGATAGTAAAATAATAACAAAAATATAACAATATTAATAATAATAATAAACTTTTAAAGCTGTTGAACTAGATCTAGGTGATAATAATATTGGGCCTAAAAATAATAGGATTGATAAACATGCAAATTTGTTTCAATGGTACCATTCAGGAAGTTTACACAAAGGCAGAAAAGAAAAAGGTGTAACATTGTGAAATTATTGAACGACACTGAACCAGATCGAGTGAAGTCAAGGGAGGGCACTCGGCCGATTCGACTATCGATCGATCAAAGCGTTGGTCACGTGACCACAATAAATCGCTAATCTCTCATTAACATCATTATAAATAAATATAATAAAGGCATGGATTATTAAAAAAATCTTTTGTAAACATTTTCCTTTAATCATGCCTGATCTCACTCTCTGTAAAATTACCGCACCCCAAACCGTCACCTACCCCTACCTTCTAACATATTCATGATACTGTGGGTGCTGCAGCTGTGCGCTTTCCAAACAATTATATTCTAAAATCAGGAAAGAAAATGTCGAAAAGTAATAGTAAACAAACTGCAAGATATTTCACTTACCCTCTAGATAAGTTGGATCGCTTGATTCGTCGTGGCTGGAGCGGTCGACGTAAACTTCGACATCCATGTGCTCGCCCTAACGATCTTCGGCGTGTCCGCCATTGCGCGTCAGACGCTAAGGGAAAGCGAAAATATGTTGCTTTTTCTCAGTCCTCGCGGAAGACAGCCAGTGGTTGAATCCATATGCAACTAGCAGAAGTTGAAAGTTGAAACCTTGACCTTTTGCACAGTGGAAAATATGGAGAGATTGGTTTTGAGTAAGGTTGCGAAATCATCGACGGAAGTTTTTAACGCACGAAACGACCGACTAAATGGAAACCTATCAGTTCACTTTTTACATCGGATGAAAGCAAGTTTAGTCGTCTTTTTGACTGTGTAAATGGTTTGTTGATATCTGACCCAGCTGATCTCCGCGAGGCGAGTTTTCAAGGTAGGTGTCAAAACCGCGTTCCGATTTCGTCGTTCCAGTTGCAGCAAAATCGCAATTTAGTACCCATCATCAAAAGCATATTTCAAACGGTAAATATTACACTTATTGATTTATTTTGACTTTAAACAAAGCTTAAAGGATCACAGATCAACATGATCTATGTTTTTTATTTCTGACACTGCATTTTGTTGAGAACGAGCAAGTTGAAAACCAGTGAAAAATCGCACTTTGCCGTACTTTTCGCCGTCCGCGAAGAGCACTTTGGAATACCTACATACACATACACATACAACACATACACACACACAGAGGAAAACATATCAGACAAGATTTTTGCACAGTACATTTGATTTTTATTTTATTCATCAGTGTTTAGAAAACTGACTGACTGACTGACTGTGGATGAGTCAAGTCCCCGAACACTTAGTACAGCCAGCGTCCAAAGAAAACTTCTGGAAGGATATGGGACCACTCGCCATTCAGGAACAGGTCACTTAACTCCTACAATAGAGAAATATATGAATTTCTGCATAATATATACTATTCATTGAGAGACTGGAAAGGAAAGGAAACCATAATGCATAGTCTCCACAACAATATTACTTTAACATTAAGCCCAAACACGCGACTTTGATTTTTAGCATATTACTGGTAAAAATCCATCAAAGCAGAGCAATCCTGCTAAGTGTTTCCAGTGTACTCTTGCCCTTTAATACGAATCAATAATAGGCTACTACTAAATAAGATTCAATCTTCCCGTTAAAACAAATAGGCATATCCTTTCCAGATACTGACTACAAATTGAAACAACTACGTAAGCTAATGGATGGCCTACTTTACAAATAATACAACTCATAGCCTTCTATTCAGTTTCAAAACCTAAATAAAGAATATTATGACAATGAACAGAAGATTTTGTTTTGTGACATTCTAAGTCTCTGTGTGTATTAGTGTGTGTGTGTTGTCAGAGAGAGAAAGAGAGAGAGATCATGCCTGTTAACAGTGACTTGGATATGAATGTACTGGGGCCTATTTACTTATTTATTCATTTCTTGTTCTCTGAGAGAGAGAGAGATAGATTCATGTCAAGGAAAGTACAATGACTTGCACAGAATTGTTTGTTGGTTTGAAAAAATAATTATTTAGATCTGTTTATTCATTCATTTCAAATTTGAGTGAGAGAGTGAGTTGGAGGAGGCGGGTATGCGCACCCCTCTGGGCAAACCCATTTTCCATGGCCCCGGGAAGCCCGTCGATCACATAGTATTTTTAGTAGTAAGCTCGCCCATCATGGGGTGAGCAGGTCTACACAGCGACATGCAAATTAGCATGACCTCGGGAAGGAAATGGTTGACAAACCAAGCTTTGGCTAACAACTCCGAATCGAGTTCAAACGCAGTTGTCCTTTTCTTGAAAAATACAATGTTACAGATAAAACAGAACTTGATCTGTTGATTGCTAGATCTAGTCTTTGACAGCACAAAACTTGCCGAGCTGAAACTTGCACAGCATTCTGTTTCGCGTTGTAGGCTTACTCAGGCTACTGGCGTCGGCACATTCCGACGTTGATCTGGTACAGATCCTCATGTAAAAAGTTGCCGTACGGCCGTATTTTAAGTCAAATTGATTTCATATTACACTAA
This sequence comes from Monoplex corrugatus, assembly GCA_030674185.1. Classification (NCBI taxonomy): domain Eukaryota; kingdom Metazoa; phylum Mollusca; class Gastropoda; order Littorinimorpha; family Ranellidae; genus Monoplex; species Monoplex corrugatus. Next base: position 39,290,121 of record CM060305.1, on the reverse strand, counting down.
TATATAGAAAAAAGTATGTAAAATCGAATCCCGTCGACGACAAGTTCCAAAAATGGCGACTTGCCTGCTAACTTTTCCGATGAAAAAAAAGCAAAACTTTGGAAGCGTCGATCTCTGTTCGAAACTGGCACACATAGCTGTCGTCGGGATATATCATTCTGTTACATTAATTCTCATTGGCTGCAAAATTACAATGTGATTGGTTCACAAATATAGCCGTACCAACCGAAATAGTGAAGCATCCCGATCAAATTTCGATTCTAAATGCATACCGTCGCCGCGATTGCGCCCGAAACGCGGATTTTCAACTTTCTCATCAAATAACTAATTCCATTTTCGCTCTAAGTATATAAAAAGGCAATCATTCAAATCTTTATTCATTTCTTATTCACATAAGACAAAAAATAAGAATGAAACACCGATTAAAGAGGCAGTAATACTTGATTGAACTGAAGACCCCCCCAGTTTTGCGGCCGGCCCGGTTTTCCCCAATTTTTGGTACCACAAATTTGATGTCGCGTTTCGGTTCGCATGGCATTGCTAATCATAGCATAAGCCTGCTCATAAACTGAGCTGGTGAGGTCTCGAGGTAATACCTAATTTGATTTCTCTGTGCTATCAATTTAGTTGTATCAGTCTCCCCCTGTGGGGATGCCGGGAGCTCTTTCAGTATGAATGGGGGAATTCCTAGTTCATACAATAGCAAAAGGCTTTTTTCCCCTAACAGTTGCCTCATGAAAAGTAGTTTATTCATTCAGAAATTGATGACACGTATTCAAAAATTGATTGCTCAAGTTTGAAAATAAATCCATTTAAAATAAACATATTGGAAAGGCACTGCACAGATGTAAACAAATGCGGGCTGGGGAACTCTTCAGATTACAGATAGGAAGCAGGCGCTCATGAACATACACACATGTGAGCACACGCACATGCACACATGCTTTATTATTGATGAAAGTATACCGATGTATTGGAATTTCAGATTTTTGTTTTGTTATTTGCAGGTTTTGAAAACTAAGGAGCACAAACTTCATGGCAGAACAATTGACCCCAAGCCAGCAAACCCACGTCAGGGAATCAAGAAGATCTTTGTAGGAAGACTGGACCCAGGTGTTCCTGAGGATGACGTGAAAAGCTACTTTGGAAAGTTTGGAAATGTAAGCCTGAATTTAAATTTGACTTCAAACTATGACAGTGCAACCAAATTCTGAGAGATCGGAATTTTCCATCTAAATGCAGAATTCCACATATTTGAGAGGCCCATTGGCTGTTCTTGTGAAACTTGCAATTTTGTTTAAAAAATGAAGAGGGTATGTTAGTGCATAAATGTCAGAGCTTGCAGGAACTTGCTCATCATAAGGATAATGGTAAGCTAGGTATTTGACTGGTTTTACTTAAACTTGGGGGTGTCGTATTTAACTGGTGTTACCCTTGATATGGGTCTGGTAGTCCGCTGAGCTATAAGCCTTTGATGTGGGTCTGGTACTCCGATGAGCTATAAGCAGTATGAACTGAACCTGAATCTTTATTCTTATTGGACATGCTATACAGAAAGACTCATGCGTGTTGACTGTCTTGACTTTCTTTTCGTCTACATTTTATTGTGTCTGAATTTGTCTCTGCCTTCATTCTTATACTTGCCTTTAAATCTTTTCAATTATCATCCATTTATCATGAACAGTTTGAACCAGCATTGCATTGATTTTACACGTGCCAATCTCAAAACGCACCAAGTGGTCTCTGCCATGTCAAATTGACTGGCAGTGGAATCAGTTCCTCCTTATGTTCTTTGAATCCAACCCATTTAATGCCTTTTTACATTTTGTTTGTCCTTAGTTGATGATTTGGGGCCTCAACCAAATCCCGGAAAGAGCAAAGGGGGGGGGGGGGGGGGGGTCTGCTTTCCAAAGGTTTCTTATGGGTTCTGCTCAAAGTATGGTGTCTCGACCTCTACTTTTCACTCCCTGTGAACAAGAGCAAGTCATTTGCTCTCCAACAAGGCTCTTTTGGCCCATTTCAGCATTGGGAATAATGTGACAGTTTAGTAACTCACAGCAATTGTGCTATATGAATCAGATTGGGCAGCGCCTGTCTCCCCTTTTTTTAATCTTAGAAAAATTTGGGAGGGTAGGGTTGAGGCTTTTTGTTTTGATGTTGTATGATTGTAAGGATTGAAGGACTGCTGTACAACAGGATATATTGCATACATATCTACATCATTCCTGAACCTGTTGAACAGGTAGACTTCCCGATGTCTTTGGTTTTCTACAAACAGGAGTGTTTATCATATGTTTTGGGACCGGTGCATACTTTAAAATGATTTGTTCTATGGTTTCTCCATTTTTGTTTTCATTTTGTTCCAGGTTGCCAAAATTGATTTTCCTTTTGACAAGATGAAGGACCAGAGACGAGCTTTCTGTTTTGTTGAGTTTGAGAGTGACAAAGCAGTAAAGAAAGTGTTGGACCAGACCACTCATAAACTGGGTGGACAGGAGGTGAGTAGGATTATGGAGAGACAGGTGGGAAGAAAAGGGGTGGGGTGGGCATGGTAAAGGCATGTTTTGTAAAGAAAATGTATTTGATGGTGGTTTTGTCTAGTTGTAAGCATGCTGTGTGTTCTGCTTATTAAAAGTCAGATTTGTATCCTTTGCAGGTCAAAATTTCCATTATCATTGTAATACTTAACCATTGTAAACATGCATTACATTTTTTTGTTCAATCAAAGGAAATCATTATCCCCAGCTACGAATTTATGAAGGCAAGGATAATGGTAACACAGCTTTGCAATTTAATGCGGATCGTTGTCATGCTGAGATGATGGTTGCTGTTGTCCGTGATGAATGACAGTTATTTTATTCCGATTTCCTGCAGGGAACGCAAATGGCAGGACAAAGACGCCCAAAAACGACCCATCGAGGTGAATGAACAAGACGCATTGGCATGTGCAGTCAGTGAATTAAAATCCTAACTGCTCTTGTAATTGAAGTTTTCTTTTTGTAGTATTTTTTTTCTCCCAAACTTCAATAACTGCTTATCTATTCCAATTTTTTATCATGTGTGCTCATTTGTAAGTGAGTATTTTGTAATGTTTCGTTTCTCTTTGTGTAATTGTAATTGATTCTGTTTTCTTGCCATTTTCTACAGCCTAACAGGTTTGATGATTGGCTCCAATTCATCTTTAAAGGGTTTTGTTTCCCGTGAAAACCCCTTCCCGGTGAAATGCAAAGCGTTAAAACGTGCAGACACAATTGTAATGCTTTGTGGCTAAAAGAAAAGAAAGAAAGAAAAAGCCTTTGAAATTCTTAGTGCTGTTGGCTTTTGAGTTGTAGAGATACTAATATGTTGTGGTACCTGCAGGTTGATGTGAAGAAAGCCACACCCAACGCTTCACAGATGCCTGGTGGCCGAGGAGGCCGTGGATGGGGCGGTGGTCCCGGATTTGGTGGTCGTGGTGGACGAGGTGGTGCAGTGCGTGGCAGAGGTTAGTATTCTGTCTTTAGAGATTTGTGTTACATTGCTGCACACAGATTTAGTGTCTGCATGTATGTATGTATGTCAGTATATGAAGATTTCTATTCTGTTTATTCATTTGAGCATTCATTGGGCATACAGGCCTGGAGAAGATTAAAAAAAAATTTACTAGCCAGCCAGGCTAGTGGATTTTAAGATCTACTAGCCTGCAGATATTTTCACTAGACCAACTTGTTGCCCCGAAAAATAGTAAAATTCTCTTTATGATGATGACTAAGAAATATTTAGCAGAATACTGCATTGTTACAGCAAAGGTGGTCAAACATTCTTCTGGAGACTTGCATCGTGGGGGTGGGCAGGTGAACAGTGGGAGTTCTAGTAATAACACAAAGATGTAAAAGGCAGATGGTTGATCTCAAAAGTTACATGGATTTCCTGTGTAAGAGAGGATTCTTTAAATAACTCTTTAGTTTAATATATATATTTATAATCATTATTTTTTGCTTACGTATCCAAAGTTTATTTTAGTCCAACTGGTCATTTGTTATTTTTTGCAAATTACTTTGTCATCGGGCTATAGTTTTCTCCTTTCATAATTTCAGTCACTTTTAAAATGTGAATGTATGCGAGGGAGAGAAAGAGACTGAGTATGAAACTAGTGAGAGAGAGAGAGGTTGGGGGGGGGGGAGAGGGAGGGAGAGAGTGTATGTATACATATGTGTGTAACAGCAAATAGAAGTGTTGGGCATTGGTGAGACTTGGTAAATATGTTCATTAAAAGCAAGTCTAGCAGAACAGTTGGCAGTTTCATACACAGAGATGGTTAGTTTGCAGCCTTTTAAAAGAAAATCATTTTGTTTCCATAGGATCCCAGCCACGCCTTGTCTGTTGGCTAGGCCAGTAGTGGTACTAAACTATGTAACTGTTGGCTTTTGTTGATTGGTTGATGTATGTGTGTTTTGTTGTTGTTGTTGTTTTTACGTGTATTTGGTTTGTTTTTCTTTTTTCCCCCCAAAGTTTTCTATTAAGTATTATGTCTGTTAAATGTGTCTGCGCGTGCGCATTTTCTTGACTGCAGCAGTTCAGTGTGAAGGGAAAAACACTGAAATATTTAATTTGCGCAAACTGAAATACATGTCCTGAGGGACAAGTAAAGATAATGTAAGAAAAATCGTCAAGTAGAGTCTGTGCTTTCTAAATTAGTTTTTTTGACGTATCAAGTTACAAAGCAACACTTACAAAATTTGCTCTTGTCTGTTGAAGTTGCCATTAGCATACACATTCTCTTCCCCTCCACATCCCTTGATCGCGTATTTTCTCTGGTTTCTGTACTTAATTAAATCTTCTAACTGTATGGCCAAAATCAACAGATTGGGCGAAAGGTCACTGATCTGTAAACTCGATCGTATCACGCCGATTCCTTTCGTTGACAGGCCTACAGGAAGCAAGAATTAGTCTGTTGGCAAGTGAATGAGTTGGATACTTAAGCATTTCTGATTGTTTGAATGTGATACAGGAGGCTGGAACCAAGGTGGAAACTGGAACCAAGGTGGTGGCTATGGATATGGAGGAGGAAATTATGGTGGCTATAATGGCTACGGACAAAACAGTTATGGCAACTATGGAGGTTATGGCAACTATGGAGGCTATGGAAACGACTACTATGGCTATGGACAAGGTGGATGGGGAGGCTATGACCAGGGATATGGTGGATATGGCAGCTACGATGGTTAGTATCCATACACTGGAATATATTGCAGTTTGTGCCATGTTCAAACATGAATGACAAAAATATGAACAATGATGGTTGCATTATGTTTGTGTGATACTGCTAACATGTGTTTACTGGTGCCCATTGGATACAGTTGTTGCCTTGTTCATGTTTAGAATTGGCTTATGTTAGTTCTAGTCTTGCCTATCTGCGTTGGTCATATGTTAATTTGGAGCTTTTTGTATTTTTCTCTTTAAGATCTGAGAAGTTGCGTTTAATATAATGCCTAATATTTTGCAACCAGAAATTCTTGGTGTAAACCAGGCCTGCCTGTTATAAGAATTGACTTTTTTTTTCTTTTTTTTTTTTTGTATGCTAAGAGCTGGCAAATATAATGCATTCTGTGATATTAGAATAAGGTAAGAGTGTATTTTATTCGCTGTGCTGCTGTTTTATGTTACTTTTGCTAGGACTGTATGATCAGTGAGTTGTAGAACCTAGGTATTTAAGCTTGCTCCCATTTTCAGTTGGAAGAAAATCTGACAAGGCAACCACTCGAGAAAGATGAGCTGCAGATGCCAAATGACAGTAAATGTTTTGAAATCTGATTACATTGGAATATATGAACTTTTTTCTAAAATGCACCAACTTATCAGTTACATAACAACAGGTGATGATGAAAGGCACAACTCTATTGACCACAATACAAGCCTAACCAATGATGCAAAAACAGATCTTGTCAATGAATGTGCTGTAAATCAGCCGCAAGTCCCTGGGATATTTACAATTTTGGGAAATGTCCTAAGCATGATATATGCATCTCTGTGAGTATTTGGTTTGGTTCTTTTGATGAACTTGGCCAAACGCAGCCCGATTCACCAACTTGGCCATGGTAACAAACAAATACTCTTTATCCGTTGGGTCCCAGTTTTATTCATCAGAGAAGAAGTTTAAATTAATAGTGCCACTCAAGCCAAGTGTGAAATTTTACATTGAACCCCTCCCCCCCCTCCAAAAAACAACAACAACAACAACAACAAAAACCATACAGTTGAATGTCGCATAGAATCAGTGGGAAATCGCATATTGAAATTCAAGTTTATGACAAACAAAATCCCATGGAAAGGATGTGAAAACGCAGAATTAAGAGTCAAAGGATAGAAAAATATATAGAACTAACATCCAAAGGGTCAGTATGAACTTGTACAGAATTAACAGCCAGAAGGTCTCATGTAAAGCCCAACCCCCCACCTGATCCTGGAAAATCCCACCCACTCCCCTAAAGTTCTTATTTTGAAGTATAGATGCCTTACTGAAATTTGATTTTGAGGTATGAAAATCAGTTAGCTTTTGTGGGTGTGCATTCTTATACTTAATTGAGATTGATACATTTTCATCTTTTTAAATTTTTTTTTATCATTATTAATGTGTGAAACTAAAGGTAGTCTTTGTACATGCACAGACTTGAAGCAGAGGTACACAAGACACCCAAAATGTCTAACAGCAACTTGTACAGGTGTAAAGCAGTGAGGTTGTGATGACAGAACATGGCATTTATACATGTTCCTCATGTGTGGCAGGCATTAGAAAGCCCCCCCCCCCCCTTTTTTTTTTTTTTGGTGTGTGTTTGTGTGTGTGTGCGTGCTTGTGCATGTATACTTCAGGAAGTGAAGGTTAGAGACAGATTGCACAAAACTTTACATTACATAATTTAAAAAGATTTAGTATGCTGTAATTCAGTCACGGCAGTTAGTGTGCAATGCAGATTTCTTTTGTGGCAAGTTGTAGATCTGTTAAGAACCTCTGAACTAACATGCCTTTTTATATGCAGGAGGCTGCTAGTTACTAAAGCAGCCCTTCATGCATGCAGGTTTTGTGGTGTTAGTGTAAAGTTGATTATGGTCAGTTACTGTTAATCTAGTAGAATTTCTAGGATCTAATGGAAATCCATGTAAATACTCAGTACAGTTCTTGGGGTATGATGTCAGTGTTGTATACAAAAAGATTGACTGTTCAGTAGTTCTAGCTCAGCCAGTTGGGTTTTAGATGGCTAGGGAACCACAGTTAAGACGATTTCTGAATAAGTATTTCACATTGATTGATGTGGACTTTACAGCCTTGAATCCTAAAATGATGACTTTAATAATTTGATGATTTGGCTGTAGTTTTCTCCTTAGTGCCATCAAGGATGAATTTGGTTTTGTCATGGAAAGATCTTGAATCTTTTGACGTACTTGACAATTTCTCAGGCAAAACAGTTTCTCCACTTTTCATCTACCACAACCCTTTTCAGCATCAGTTAACTTTACTTATTCTGAGCTGCAATGAAACCGATCACCTTGCTGTGAAAATTCGCCAGACAATTCTTTAGTGATACCATTCATGAGAATTGATGAGATACGCGATTTTAATCACACTACAGTTCTGCAGGAAGTTTTGCATTACATAATGACTTAGCATGTTTGAACAGCAACAAATAAATTAAATTGTGTGTAGTGCTGAGCTGTTACATTCTCCCCCAATACACACAACACACACACACATGCAAGTGCACACACACACGCATGCTTACACTCTTCCCTGTCTCTTCTCTACCTCTTTCTCGCTCGCTATCCCTATTTCCCTCTCTTTGAACAGATTTGCATGAATGCGCTGGATGATTGAAATATGCAAGTTTGTTCCTGTTGTACTTTTGAAACAAACATACTCTGCTCTTCTAGTATACGTTTCTAGAAAATGATCAGCCTGTTCACTGCCCATCATAACACATTTCTGACCATGCACTACTCCTGAGCTAATACTGCCCTTGGTCCATGTAATTTTGACTTTGCAGGCTATGCTATAGGTTGTGACACAAAGAAATCACCTTACATGCTTGATTTTGAACAGATTTGCTTAAAACTTTGTGAAGTTCTGTAAAAAATAATTGCTTGATACATTGTGCAATTATCTATTGCAAAACAAAATGATATTTGGATATTTGATTTGATTATGCCTTCATATAAGCCCATACTGGCACCATGAATGTTTTGATTGTTGTTTCTCATGGTTTTCACTAACATTGTACTATCAGCAGCAGCGGCATCACCATTAGGATCGCTGTTGTTACTTCTGACAATGTTTCCTTTGGAATTGTCTGTCAGGAGCATGGCTCAAATTTTCGTTGCCCACAGCACTAAGCGTGTACATGAAGATCTCGTCAAGCGCGTGTTGAGTGGTGCAACTTTGTTATAATTTTAATGCACAAAAGAATGTTTCATTTACAGGAAGTTCAGAGAGTGGTTCTTCCCTGAAACTCTTGTGGGGCGAAGTCCTAACTTCATCTGTTGTCCCCAACAACAGCCAAAACTGAATTTGGTAGTTGTGACCAACAATTTGTGGTCAACAGTTGCGATCAGAAGTGTGTGTGTTTCCATCATTGTGGTGTTGTCAGCTCAGTATTTGATAGCCCCGAACTCCCGTTCCCACTCCCATGCCTCTTTCTGGTTCAAGATTTCACCAGCACATATGGTTTTGCACAGGCTCAGGAAGTCTGCCTGGTTATTGCTGGCAGATTTGAGTGGAGTGTATGTGGAATTGTCTTGAGTGCAGTGATCCCTCTTGAGCACACTCTTAAACTTAAAGGTTGGCTGTTTTGTTTATTTGAATTTTTGTTTACTGTGAAAGCACAAAGTCCTAAGAAAAAAGTGAATTTTATTGTGCATATTTGTTTTAATCAGTGCATGCAGTGCTTGATTGCTGTTTTTCTAAAGTAGCTTAAAATGTGTTATATTTAAATCTTATTTCTTAAATGGCTTAAAATGCTTTATCTTGAAATCTTGTTTTTCAGTACTGTATCCTAAAATGTGTCAACACTACAAAGTATTCTGGTTGTTTGATAGTGGGGTTTCTGTTCATTCATAGTACTTTTCTAGTGGGGTGATGGTGTTTTTGGTTTGTTTGTTTTGTGGATGTGTGTGTGTAAAACCAAGATATCTTTGTGTTAACTATTTTAGACAGCCGTAAAGATTGATTTTGTGTGTTTATCTTTGACAATTCTTACCAGTGGGGAAAACAGACAAGATGTTAGAGTAGTATTGATGGCATGTGTATCACTTTGGTAATGTAAATTTGGTCGCATTGCAACCAGCAGGTAACTGAAATTCAGGCCATTTGCTTTGACACAGCACATGTTTGGTTTTGATGGCAAATTCATTGTCTGATATGTTAGTGTTTTTCACAATAAATTTCGAAAAAAAATTAGTTGATGTATGAGCACAAGGAGCAGCAAAATTTAATTAACACTATTACAAATGATCCATGTCAACAATAGAAAACCTCTAATTTCTACTTCTGTTTCATGAACTCTAATTTCTACTTCTGTTTCATTGAATTTTGGGCTGGATATTTGACACCTTTTTTTTTTTTTTTACACAAGTTTGGTTTTCATAAATCAGTGAACTGATGGGGGGGTGGGGGAGTCATTCTCTAATTTGTTTTTAAAAGATATGTGTAAGTTTGAAGGATGTGAGGTACTTTATGAGATCAGCAGGTACAGCAAACTTGTTTCACTTGTTGGAGACTCCATTTGAAGAAAAGCTGTGGTTGTAGGTGTGTTGGTGGTGCTGTTTTATTTTTTTCCCTTCTATTTTCATGATATAGATTTCCTTGGCATAGAATTTTTTTTACATGTTGTGCTTGTCTGTTTTATTACAGATGAAAATAAATGGTAAAAAAGTACATGTTCTTGTGTGGTTTTTATGCTTCGTATGTTGTTAATTATTTTGTTAAGTAGAATAAATATGTGATAACAAAAATTTGTGTTGAGCTTTACAGCTGCCCCAATTTTTAGGAAGATGATGTTTGTTTAGCTTACCTGTTTATCATTTAAAATTTGGCAAATTCTGTCAAGTATTCAGATTGACATTAATGCAGAGTCTAGCTTGTGTTGATCATTTTGAAGCTGTGCAGCTTTTGTGTTCACTAAAGTGGGAAAATTCTGTTTTATGTTCAAGCATGCAAAGCATATGAAATTAACATTCTGAATACCTTTGGATGTTTTAATGCATACACAGTTCTGTCCATTTTGGATGCAAAAGTGCCAGTAGAGATACCACAATGTATGTGAAAAACAACTGAACAGTTGGCTGTGATTTAATGGCCTTTCTGAACAAATGTTTGTCTTGTGCCTTGTAATTTTTATGACTACCAGGCAGTGAATTAAGAGATTTTACACTCTTTCCCTCACTTTAAAGAATTGTATTCTTTACTTGTTCTAAGTATTTGTAAACAATGTTGAATATGGACATAATTGCTGTTTAAAAGATGGGGTTGGGATGGGCGCAAAGGCAGTATTGCTATGTATGAAGACCCAGCCTAGAAAAGAAATAACATTTGAACATCCACATGTGTGCATGCTGACTCAAATTTTTTAAGTGAACACCCACAAACATACATGCTCACGCACACGCGCGCACAAAGACAAGGTAGAGATGGTTAGCAAAATGTCCTCAAAGGAGAAGCCCCTATCAAGCAAGTGTCGAGTACTAAACTCTATAGACTTAAGGGGTCAGGTTGAATCCAGGTCATAACTGATGTTCTTTTGCTATCATCTTTTTTCTCTCTCCACCTGGTTTTAAACCTGCGCCTCCAAGACAGACAGACACCTCGGGGTCAAGTCACCCCTATGACAAATGTCTTGACCACTTGGCTTAACCTGCTATATGTAAAGTCCCCTTCTTGCAGATGTTGGTAGTTTCATATTGAAACATTTCCTTGGCACTGCAGGCCGCATCAGACCTGTGATTAAGCGACGCCTTGCTCTGAAGATTGGAGTGTTTTCCTGAGATGTTAGGCTGTTGCAGAGCTGATTTGTCCACTGTGTGTTCTCTGTTTTGGCTACTTGAATAGTGTACTAGTGAACTGGAAAAGATCTCTGAAGAAACGGTCTTGAGTCTTTTTGCTCCTCTGTGCATTCTACTTCGCTGAGGGCACTGCTATTAAAGTTTCAGGTCTTTCTAGCTTTTTTAAATCTTGTCGTATTCCAAGGCAGCCTTTATTTATTTCTCGGAATTTAATGTGTTTCTTGGAATTTTGGAAAAAGGAAGAAACAGAAAGAATTTTAGTCCCTTTGAATGGAGTAATTGTAGAGTTGGGTTATTTTATCAAAATGTGAGGATTTGTCATTTTGACTGTTTACAGTAGCTTCACATGTTAAATCGTGTTGTCAATACATTTAAAGTAATAAACTGCTTCTTCCTTTCTCATAATTATGACCATGTTTACAATGCTGTGCTTGGTAAGATTTTGTAATGGCCATGGCGCTGTTTTGTGTTTGTGAGAGCAAGACTGTTCATAATTCTATGCTGTGCATCCCCTGTTCGTAATTCTATGCTGCACATCCCATTATTGGTGTTCACAGATTGCCTCTTGCTTAGTGGGCAGAGAATGGTGGTGGTGGGATCAGCAGCTCTACAGAATGAAATTTGGAAACCCGTTTCCCTTGTCCATGTCTAAAGGGTCGGCGAACATCTGACTTTGAGAAATGATCCCCCTGTCCATTCTCTGAAGCATCATATCACACACCTTGCACCATATCGGATAGCAAGCAAAAATGTCATGAGATTGCATCTTATCCAGATTTGCTTGCTATAGGTGCTCTGAGTTAGTAAAACCATTGGCTAGTGTTGCATGTCAGTTTTATATGTAGATTTGTTTTTCAAATTATTGACTTAAGCAGTCTTTCCCAAACAAGTTGTTTTTTTTTTTGATTGCAGCAACCCATACAATAATACATACAGTAGCTTATTCAAAAAAGCAAAGTAACTGAGACTATTTTTCAAAATTATTGCGAAAATTTGAACATGGCTATTCTTGACTAGCTGTGAGAAAAACAGGATGACATGTGGTTTTGTTGTGGGCTACTACACTCTGCTACATAAGGAAATAAACAGTAATATTGAACTGGCAGTTCAGACTTCGGATTTTGAAAACATTTATTAATTTGTACAAAGGAGCCAGAGCATTTTGCGGTAACATCTATTTAGGCTAGGTCGCATTGCATAATTCTGAATTCATTGCCTTTTCACAAATGCATGGATTGTTAGAAATTGGATTTAAGTATATGCAGCTTGTTCAGAATATATTTCTTCATTCCTTATTCATGACTTACTCTCCCAATTTAATTTTAAAAATCAAGTCCAGACTTTGTGATTTTCCAGTTTTGGACATTAATGCATAGTATGTTCATCATCCTATCTGAGCAGTCGCTGTACTGGAGTAATGTAACGTAATGTAGTTTTCTGTAATTTTTAAGGTTATGATTACGGAGGCTGGGGCTATGGACAGGACGAAGGTGAGTTGAGTGTCACCATGGTTTAGCTAGTCCAGTCCACAAGTGCCCGTCTTGCATCTATACACTTTGAAAACACACACACACACACACACACACACACACACACACACACACACACACACACACACACACACACACACACAAAACACCACAACAAACCAGCTGACACTTGACAGATCTGGTTATTGTTGTTTTATTGGCATGTGTTTATGTTTTACCCTCTGATTTTATCTATTATTTCTTCTTGATATGGGCTTCTTCAGTTTTTTAAATGTATCAAGTTCCTTGTTCCATGGTTCAGTGTTTATGTTTTTAATAGCATGGGCTGAATTTGAAAATGGTGTCAAGCATTTTCTCATATTTGGTGACTTGTCTGTTGATGATTGAAATTTCTTGGAAAAATAACTAGCTACATCTATTACAGAATTGGTTTTGTTAATTTTTGAGTAGAACTTTTGCAAGAAAATAAAATGATGCTTGTGTTTTTCGCTTTCAAGTTATTTGAATTTTCAAACGCTTGAATTTTAAAACAGTACATGATTTGACAAATATTGAGACATGAAAGGGTCCAGTGTGTTTTCTTTGTGCATCAAAAACAACATGATTTGTGCTTTTGTACTCCAAACCTGAGATGTGTGTCCTCTTCCATCTTCCGTTAATGTGTTTGGTTCGTTGCTTTTGCTTTAATTGGTTGTGAGTCCTTGTTTTTTGTATTTTCATGTGGCCTTCAATATTTACTGTTGTCTGTGTACTCTTGTGTATAAATCAGTTTTTGACATATTCATGGGTGCAACTTTTTCCGTTTGACGACGAAATCTGTTTTTTCAAAAGAGTCAGAAACGGAAAATTTGTTTTTTGACAAAAAATCGCCGAGCTATGGTCTTTTTGTGTGTGTGTGTGGTCTAAAATCGTTTATTGAACGTGAATGTTTCGCGACAGTTACTCTCCGGTGTAGAAAGGAAAGCGGAAGCACTCTTTTGTGAATGAAGCTATGAAAGTCAATGCGCATGCTCCATTGCGAAATCTTGCATCAACTTCCGTGAAATCTCCGCCATTTTCGAGCTTCGCATGTTGAGCGAACTTCATGATGCCTGCGGTGAAAGAAGGCGAATATGTCGACGGAACTGTCAAGAATAAATGGCGTTTGGAATGGCTAGAGGAGAAAGATACACAAAGATAATTCCCGTCGCCTGTGGTGTGTGAAAATTGACCGAGCAGTTGTAAAGATACTTGAAATTGTCTAAAATAGGATGAAAAGCATCTGCTGTTTTTCTTGAATCTAATTGCATGAGAAAGCTTAAGATTCAGATTTATTTTTACAAAAGCTTCAGCGTCTGGGGGGCAGGTCCCCCATACGGGGCGCTGCCCCTGTACCCCACCAGGAGCCAGTGGGCCCCCTGGACCCCTTTCCGTTTCTTGACTTTTCCTAAGTTGCACCCTTGCATATATAGTTAACATTTATCAAATGTGCCAGACGTGCTGTTGTCTTATTATCGACAAAAAGAATACCAAAACTTTACAGCCAGAGATTACACTAATAGCAGCTCTTGTCATTTTGTACTGTTGTCTTGTCATCATTAAGAAGAAAACCAAAACTAACAGCCAGACTACACTAGCACTAATAGGAACTCTTGTCATTTTATCAAGAATAAGAAATCTTTAGCATATAAGGATAATCCGTACAGGAAGACTATAATCATTCAGAATAATATATATATGCTCTTTTATGCAGAATAATTCACTTTTTATATATATATATAAAAACTCTGAATTACTGGTGTTGGTTAGTGTCTGTAAATAAGATCTTAATCTCCCAATTCTATACCAGGAAATGTCTGTTTATAATATTGCTGTGAAGCCTAGTTATCCTGTTTGTTTGTTCTATACTTTGAGCAGTCCCCCATCTTTGATCTTCTGATAAATGCTGCTCAGAGGTGTGTGTGTTTTTGTTTTCCCTGGTCATTTTATTTTTACCATTGCAAATCCTTTTTTGTATCATCAACAACCTTTGTGGAGAGCGAATCAGACCAGCTAGCAAAGAACAGTCTTAAGGGATGGCGTAGATGAAAGAACAATGAACTTGACATAAGTAAACAGGAAACATGAATCGGTCTTTGTTTGATATAACAGTGGTGTGATTTTGCTGTTGTCAGCTCTTTGTTACATGGTAATCATCGCTAACATGCATCAGCGCCAAATCAAAGCAAAATGACAATGGGGAGAAAAATTAAGAAAATGAAATAAACCAAATGTTAACGATTTTTATATGTCCCATTTTTAGAAGAAGAAAAGAAAGAAAAGAAATTGATATACATCAGCTTTTAAATAGAAATAAATAAATGGAAGATTTGAACAATTTGTGAATTGGTTTTTGCACAATTTAGTCAATTTAATTTGAATAGATAGAAGGCATGAAATTGTTTCTTGAAAATTTTCAGCTGTTGAAGGAAAGTTTAGTTTTTTTGTTTGTTTTTGCACTGAGAGGTTTAAATCGAATATGTTCTGCATGTATGGCTGTCAGGAAGTATCAGATTTTATTAGAATTGGCCTCATTTTTAAAGGTGCAGGAAAGGAAGATTAGTGGTGTGATTTGACTTAACTACTTGTATGGTTGGTTGTATACATGCCATCATAAAAATGTACACAGTGGTTGAGAGATTCAAGTGTGTTGTTCATGAATGAGAGGGAGCACCTTGGATGAAGAACAGAGTATCTCTCTTATGGCTGTGATACGTGTCAGTCCTATCATGACAGTCATATGCGCTGTGAATATACAAGCATAGCACTTTTAAGGTATATCGTAAAAAAAACTTTTTTTTCCTTTCAGTATATTTTCTTCCATGGTATTTATGTTATACTAGTCGGAGAAAGGGGTGTGTCTCTGGCAGACATGTGAACAAGATTTAGAGTGATTTTTTTGTATTTGTGACAAAAATGTGCGAACAGGAGTTTCCCATTACAAGATCTTTACCAAATTTTGATGAAAGTATGGGCTGTTCAGGACTTGTGAAAGCAAAAGTTTGAAAGGTACAGCTCCGAAGTCAAGGTCAATCAGATCAAAAAAGTGCCTGAAGTCATCATTTTTTGAGGAAGGTGTGGGAACAGTACTTTGTCAAGAAATTCTGACTCCGTGTGAAGTATGTTGTCACTATTGTGACAATCCACTATGTAATTTTTAAGTGTTTTCACTGTGGTGATAGACTAACATTATCCTCAATGTATATAGTTTTATTGAAACTGAAGCTTGTCAGTGTGGTGATAGATAACCAGTATCCTCAATACATATGGAGTTTTATTGCAATTGAAGCTGCTTCTTGGTCACAGTGGCATTGAGAAGCACAGAATCTTGATTTTCGCTAATAATTTTTGTATAACAAGGGAGATGGATAGCAATCTTCACAGTCATGTGTTTTGTTGTTCATTAGTGTGCTCATTTTAGGAGGAAGCATGCTTTTATTCCTGGATACCATATCGTGAGTTCTTAATGTTATTTGTAAATGCACAGTGAGTCCAAATGAGCTTGGAGAATAACATATACAGGAATGATTTATTATTCAGAAATGTGCAAACACGTATACAAGAATGATTCATTATTTAGAAATGTGCAAAATACGGGTTTGTCTTAAGGATATCTGTGAGATTGGTTGTCTGATTTGTAGTAAAACAATACTCGTGCATTCATTTTCTGTCTCTCTTCTGCTCCACATATGTGTCAGTGGTTAAATCCATATACATGGAAAATGACAAAACATGGGTGTTATTCTTAATAAGAGAATGATTACCAGGGGCCATAGTGTTGTCATGTAGTATAAATGTGAGTATACATACGGGAAAAAACATGGATGTCATTCTTAATAAGAGAATGATTACCAGGGGCCATAGTGTTGTCATGTTGTATAAATGTGAGTATACATATGGACATTCTTGAAAAGAGAATGATTACCAGGGGCCATAATGTTGTCAAGTAATATGAACGTGAGTGTATGGGTACAGCCTTAAAAGAAGGAAAGTAAAGTTGTCTCCCTAGCAAAGGTAAGTACAAACAAAAACGAGATGAAATAGTTTTTCTTGACAGAAACTGTCAAGTCTAAAATACTAAAGGAAACAAGCCTTTGAGAAGACAATGGTTCCCCCCTCCCCCAAAAAAAACCAAACAAAAAAACCAAAACAACAACAACAAAAAAGAAAAACAACAAAAACTATGAAAAGAGAGAAAAAAAGGCTGCTGGTATCTGGGTAGCTGTCCAGAAGACCTGGTTGGGTAGCAGACCCTCGCAGAGCACTGTGTCAGTATTTAGATACTTCAGTTGGAAGGTCCTACATTCCAGAAGACTTGGCTGGGTAACAGACCCTCAAATAGCACCTTGTCAATAGTTAGGTTCTTCAATTCGAAGTCCTATGTTTCAAAAGCAAGTGATGTGTTTCTTTGTGTGTAGAACCAATCAAATCTGTTGCCTGGTTTGCAAGGTGAGAGAGGCATCCGTAGATACCAAGAGCGAGCCACCCAAATTTACTGTAGCAAAACTTTACAAAGTGTAGACACATCATTTCAACAACTAAGTGAGTACTCTGTTGCTTAGGTGTTAATTTGGTATCTGTACAATTTGTAGTTTTGTTACATTAGATTGGGTTGGCTTGCTCAACATACCAGGTATATGTGGATGCCCTTCTCCTCTTGCTGTCCCAGGCAGTAGGTCTGACAGGTTGATACAGAATAAAACTTGTCACCGGCTGTGGAAACAAAAGGGCCTTCCAATTGAATGACCTGAATGCTGATACAGGTGTTTGTGAAGGTCTGCTACCAAACCAGGTCTTTGGACTGCTACTCAACCCGCAGCAGCCTTTTTTACCCTTCTTTCTTTCTTTGTTTTTGTCTTTTTTTCCCCACCTAAAGAAAAAAGTTTAATTTACTTTGGACCAGTTTATTCTGTCCAGTAGATCTATTTTATTGTCTCTTTGTGCTTGTCTTTGTATGGAAGACAACCTTGCTTTCCCATTCCTGAGGCTGTAACAGTATACCCACACTTTATTTCATATAGATATTAATTGTGGGGATAATAAAATATTGGCAGAAATGGATGTTGTCAGAATGTGTGGTCAGTCTTTGCTGTTTGAGGAAGATGCAAACTGTTATGAAATGTTATTTCCAGTAGTGAAAGTTATAACTGATCCCAATTGTATTTTAGATTTGCAAGGTTAACAGTGAGCATGTTTTAAACTGTTGTCTTTTATCTTAACCAGGTTGCCGTTTTTGACATGGTGTTAGCCATAATATGGCTCTTGTCGGCTGGGCTATATAGGCAATAGAAACCTGAACCTATAACTGATCATCAAAGTCGTTGTTTTGGGCACGGTCAACTTTACTTTGAGTTTAAAGTGAGATAAGATGATAACCAAAATGTACAAAGTATTTAGCATTCCAAAGGCTGTGATTATACTGGTCTTAATATTGCATATTTCTTTATGACTTTATATTTTGGGGGAAATTTATATGCTGCAGTGTGTGAAATGCCGTTAAGTAGTATACACTATACAGACCTTGCTACCAAGACCCTGCACAGATTGTCCATCAGTGCATATCATCCTCCCCCCCCCCCCTCCCTTCCCAGATTTGTTTTGTAAAGACAGTAATTAGTGATGTGTGTAAATCTGTTAAGAATCGGTGTATGTGTGTTTGTATTTCAGGTGGTTATGGCAAGACCCAGAAGAGGGGTGGCCATTCTGGATACCATCCCTACAACCGCTAAATCCTGAGACAGTGGTAAGTACCCTCTGCTTTGTGAAAACAGACTGTTGAACATTATTTGATTTTGAGTATTGCCTGTTTAAAATGTGATGTTTGTGTGCCCAGACCTAGATTTTGACTCCTGAAAAATGCAGCATTTATATGGAGAGTGGCAGTCTGAATGATTGCCTGCTTATTCTTAACTCTTTCATCCCTGCATTTCTACTGCCCATTACTTCCCCTTGTTTCTGGAATACTGTAATACTGATATTCCCATGATTCCTGAATTTCTAGAAGAGAAGAAAACACAAAATAGACTACATTATTTAAAATGATCCCCTGCCTACATTAGTTATCATTTACTTGCGATGTTATATACCGCTGTGTACAAAAATGATTTGGGAAGTTGTCTGTGACAGTTTCAGCACTGTATGTGACATGTGTTGTGACACACAGGTGTTCAAAAGGTAAAATTACCTGTAATCAAGTATAAGGGATGTTATCTTTGCATGTATAGCTAAGACGTGCAGGTGGCATGCAGAAAACGTGCAATTACTCACAGTGAGATGCACTCTTAGTGTAATCCATGCAACTTTGAGGAAACTGTCTATTGTCACATGTCACAATTGTCACATATATTATTTACAGTGCAGCCAGCCACACAATATAAGCATTGAAGAAAATTTACATCTACTGTTCATTTGTTCTTGACACATTTCATTACAGAGTAAGCACACATTTTGGAGTCGGTCAATAAAAAACACGCACAGGCCCGGAGCGCCGTTTGAACACTGTTCGTGTGTTGGGGTCAGGTGCTGCAAAGTCCCCACCTGTCCAGTCAAACCGCGGCCGATTATAAAACAGAGCAAGATTTTCATCATCAATTTCGTCCCCACACTCATCACTGTCTCTCATTTCATTTACTACACCTGCTAATTCGGCTCTTCCTTCTTCAGTGAGCTGAATAAGATCGAAGTCATCTGACAAAGCAGCATAAAACTCATCGGAAAACTGGTCTGAATCTAAATTATTACCACCGTCCGCCATCATGCGCGCATATAGAAAATACTGGCATGCGGAAATCTCTTCTGCTTAGTCAGAAAGGTGTGGAATGTTAGTTCCAGACACTTTCCCACAGCTAACGGACCCGTGTTTATCTTTCTGGGGCAATAACGGTGCCACCCTGGTGATCGGTCAAGGACTAATGACATCGCGCTGTGACGCGATCCGCACTAAGTTCAAAGCGGCTCCCGGTTTTCTGGGCTGGAGGAAGGAACGGAGCAGTTTCCTCAGCCCGGTTTTCCGGACTGCAGGAAGGAAAGAGTTAAGAATGGCTTTGTGACGAATTTAAGCGGCAGATTTGTCATTGCATGAGGCAAAATCGGACTAGTCTGATCCATCATCACTTTCAAAATCCAGCCTCTCAGGTGTAAGCATTTCAAACTGCATTATGTATGCCGAGCAACAATTCACCTCATCTTCAGTGTGGAACAGTCGTAAGTAGGAAAAATCTTGAAAAAAATGTTTTCCCATTCAGGATGTGGAAAAAGTCATGAAATTTTCATAAAATCTCTGACCAATACCATTCAACAAAGAGTTAATGCAATAGAAAAAAAGAAGTGATGAATATTAACCCCTTGAGTGCCGTCGTTTTTTGACATCTGGTGTTTTCCATGTGCCGTGGAAAAACGTTACATCGCTACCATGTAGGCCTACATTAAAACAAATGTTGCTTCCATATTTATGGGAATCTGTGTATGAAATTACACAGAATGGTGCATCATGTGTGACTAAATGTATTTTCAGATGATTTATGTAGTGATTTCTTGAAATTACTTCATAATTGTAATATTTTGTGGAAATTCCCATTGAAAAACTCGTAACCATTCACGATTGAAACAAAAAACAAACAAAGGAAAACATTGAATATATGACCCTCCTGACAAAATCTAAAAGTATTAAGACTTTGACTGACCTCCTACTGACAGATCACTGACAGCTGACAAGGTATAAAGAGCTGAAATGTACTAGTTCACCAGGTCAAGTCCGCTGCCACCACACCCCCCCCACCTCCACCCCACGCTATCACCCTATTCCTCCCCTTGCCACTTCTAATACTACTCATTGAAAATGTTGCGGTTTTCTACAGTTTCCTTCTGCCTGTTTGAACATGTGAAGTTGTTGGCTAGCTGCCAGTATTGCCTGGGGCCACAAACCCTTGTGTCACCTGCTTGTAAAATCAATACTTTTTGTGTTGGGTCTGTCTGCTGCACATTTCATATCAACAGCAAGTAACTACTGCTGTTTTCAGCATATTCTTGTGTCAGAATTGTCTTCTGAATCCTCCTACAGTCATTTATAAGTTCTTGACTCAACTTGCATGCTTTCTAAGGTTGAAAACATGCAGCATTGCAAGACAGTCCTGTGTCAGCATTTTGCTGAAAACCAGTTTCTTTTCAGATGAATAAAACCAATCTGATGAGGGTTACATAGGTCAAAAAGTCATGTAAGGGAAGCCAGTCACTTTAACTCACTCAGGACAGTTTTTCCCCTTCTCCCCACAGACGCCCATTTTGAAGGGTTAGGGAAAAAATCACAAAAAATACAAAACATAAAAGAACAAAATGAAACTTTCAAATCTGAATATTTACATGCTGGGTTAGTTCATGCCAAAATAGTTCTTCCTTGAATATTTCTTCTTCATATGCCATGTTGAAAATACCCCAACCATGAACACACAGTCAAAGGTGAGAAGGTCTTTTTATGCACAAAATAATGTGAATAAAGTAGACTTTGCTCAGGGTAAACAAAATAAATTATTAGTGACATTATATAAATAAATGCTACAAATTGATACACAGGGGAATTTGGGGGGGGAAAGGAGCACACCGGATGCTTCAGTCCTTATGCACTGTTTTCCTAATAATCAGTGTAGTTCTGCACTGAGTGATGCAGTTGGAAGTAGGTGATGGTCTTGTTGGGCAGGCATAGTTTGTCACAGAGGGCAACCCTACACTTTTTACACCAGTTGGAGGTTTGCTGCAATTGAACCTTCAGGTATCTCCTGCTGCCAGCACTACACATATGGCACTTTCTATAATTCTTCCTGCAGCTGGGGATGGGTGGCAGAGGGCAGGAGAAGTGCTCATTCTGTTTGCCACTCGGTTCTCTTATGGATATTTGTTTATGATAATAGAATTTAGAAAGTCTTCTGTCACAAACTAATTGAAGAAATCAGTGGGGGCGTGGCACTCAGCTGGGGCATGCAGGCCACAAGAGCCAGAGAACGGAGGCAAAGTGGGAGAAAAACTAAAATGTTCGTGCCAGTCACGCATAAAACAGTCGATGAAATCTTTATCAGACATGTGACTCACTGTACATGGCCCACTGACCGCTCTCCTCACGTGACGTGTACGCCCACCTCCCTCTCCTACTTCACTATCGTCTGAAACTGGGTCACTGTCAGTACCTTCTTGCTGGCAGCTTTCATACTGGAAACACTTTCACCATCATCTTCATCATACTCATCGATGTCGGATCCTTCAGTCTGAAGCACTTCAATCACTTCAGCAGCAGTAAAACGCTGCTGTCATGATCTACTTTGCTCCAAAACTCGTATTCGCCAGCAACACCATTTTCGACATGAATGCAGATTAGCCTGTCATGTGGGGTGCCGAAGTCCATCGTTTCCCGACGAGTGTATTGCTACGGAATCTCACGAAGTAACTGTCCACTCGACTATTGACACATTGGCAATGCCCAGTGTAGCTTTGGTTGGCATGCCACGTCATGAGGGAAACGTTGAAAAAAATTTAATTATCAAAACCGCAATCGCATTCCGTCATCCGAAACCGTGCCTTACATCACGAACGCTATAGCATTCCGTCATATGGAGAGAGTTAATGAACCCTCTCTGAGACTGACAACATCAGTCAGTTCTTCTCTCCCATTTATATTAGGCTGAAACATGTGTCAAACTACCTCTGTAAATTTTACGTATGTAGGCACCACAGAAGGCTCCGAGAGCTCCGTAAATTTTTACGTTGACGGTGCTTAAGGGGTTAAACATGGATTTCGGAATGTCCGTTGATCCTTTTCATTGACTGTGCAGGAGACAGATTATTAAGCGTGCAGTGATCTTAGGCATAAATATGCATGCTTGAAGACACAGCCTCACTTTTTTCCCCTCCTTTAGAAGTCGTGATGAAGAACACTAAAAATCAGAAAAAGAAAAAATGGGCAAGTGTGTGTTCAGTCAAGCTTGCTTAACACATAGATCAAAAACTGAATAGCACCAGCATCTGATGGGTCTACACACACAGCATGATGGTCATTTATGCAAATAAAGCTTCAACATTTCAAAGTGATAAATGATTTCTCTTGGTCTCTATCCCCTCCTCTCCCACTTTTCCCCAATGTCTGTCTCGTATCTACTCTTTTTTACACACATAACACTGGGGTAAGTAGGGGATGGATAGAGCTGATGTTTTGGGTGATTTGAAATTGAAATTTGATAGTTGCAGAAAAGACAAAACATTTCAGTCTATTTGATAGTTGCAGAAAAGACAAAACATTTGAGTCTAATCTATGATCTCAAGAGAGGAGCAAAGGATATGTTGGTGGAAATCTCAGCCCTTGACAGAGAAGCGGAGAAGAAATTATCAGAGCAGAAAAAATGATATAGTGTCTCCATTTTAGCTCAGAGTGTACATAATTTAAATATGTGGAAACTGTGGGGTCTTGTAACTTCAGAACTGGATTTCTGTATTTCTTGGAATCTGTGCCGAAAACATGCATAGCCTCGTCATTTTGGTGAAAGTTTCTGTTCTTGGAAAAATAAAATCAGTTTGTTGAGTGTTGAACAGTTCACCGAGTCATGTATGGGAAGCAAAAGCACTTGTATAAACCCTTTCTTAGACTAGCAACTTCAGTTAGTGGTTCTCTCTCATTTACATTGTGTGGAAATGGACATTAATTCTATATTTGTAGGCATCACAAAAGGCATTGAGGTATTGTTTTTTATGGAACTGGGTGGCCAGGTGGGATGGAGCACCACCTGGCTGTGTCTCTTGACTGAATTCTAGGTAAACAAAGGATTAGGTTCTGACCGAAAACTTAGTGATCATGTGCCACTCTGCACTTAGTCTAGTTGGATATTGTAAGTGTACTAGTTAGTGGGAATTGCATTGAAAAATTCGTCAGTTTTGTTTGTTTTGTGTTAATCATTTACCTTTGTGATTAAAGTTAATTCATGTGAGTGATAAATGTGAATAACACAAGACTTTCATTAAAGTTAATTCATGTGAGTGATAAATGTGATTAACACAAATAACACGACTTTCAGATACACATCTGCTACTGTACAGTGTAGTTTTAAAAGATTTCGAGATTTTTTTTCATTTTATGGAGTTAATCGCGTGGAATGTGAATGTTGATGTAAATTAATACCTTGGCTAGATTTTCAATTGACTGCATGATCTGGCTGCTTTTAGTTGACTTTTTGAAGAATATTGTTTTTAGATAACTGCAGCTGTCATTCTTTGTGAGTCTCATTTGTATTATACGAATAAAACTTTGCTTTATTTTATGTCTGGTCTGAAATCTGCCATATAAGTACAAGTGGACGGTTATATAAAGAAATTGTTTATGCACTTTTCGTTTTATGTGTAGTAAGGGAAGTTTTCTGTGTTGGGGAAAAGACACTTTCATCTGGCTTAAATGAAAAAGTATGAAATTACAAGTCACATGTGTTGGACTTGTGTACATGTAATTTTCATAACTGAAGTGAATCCATGTTAATCAAACATGATTGTATCTGATACAGAAGAGTTCATGAACCATCAGGGAATTGAGATTAGGCTGGAAATAACCCTAAAAATCATGTGCATGTTAGTTTTGAATGTGATTTGTCATACAACAGTACGCATGTTCATGGATTGTGCTTTTTAAAACCCAGTTTTGATCAAATATTTTGGTTGTGACTTCAGATTTATCCTTTTTTTTTCCCTCGAGATCACAGTTGTGCAGAATTTTTCAAGGTTGTAAAATGGGCCTAGGGTGCAACTTTCCTTCATGAAGAGAATATGATTGTTTTGTTATGTATGGATAGTGTTACATAGGTCATTTTGTATGTGTGCATAGTCTTTACATCTTCACAATGTGTGGAAGCACAAGACTTGAAAAGAGGACATAAATGTAATTAACTCTTTGATTGCTGAAAATCTAAAACCATCCTCTACCCTTCATTACTGGCAGCGAGTTTAGCGGGAGGCAGTGCATCTATCCTTCCTACCGGCTTCCCGCTTTCCTCACGGTAACGGCTATGCGGTGAACGGGACAGGACCCTTGTGTTTATACTCTGCATTCCTGGATCAGATTGCCTTCGGCGGGTTTCCTTGTTCTACTCGGTGTGGTCAGTTAAGACACCCAGGCATGTTTATGAAAAAATAAACATTTTCCTCCGTTCCCATGGGACAGCAGAAAGGCTGTTGTTTAGGTACCGTTTCCTGTTTGTCAGACCTACTACAGCTGCTTTCTGCTGTGGTTGTCGTTGTCATTATAACTCAGTCCAGTCTCCAAGACTACCCCCTCTCCATACACCAATCGTCTCCCACCCCTTGGGAAAGTCGCTGTTGATTTAGAACAAGCAAGAGAGAGAGAGAAGTGTTCACACAAACACACACACACACATACACAGGTGAGCGCGCAAGCACACACACACACACAACATACACACAGGTGAGCGCGCAAGCACACACACGCGCGCGCGCACACACCTCAGCTCCATAAGTCGTGGGATTTTTGCAGAAAATTAGTAATTTTCTACCTTTGGCCAAAAGTGTATGTGGACCTCCCAAGCTGTGCTCCCTCCCCTCCATGTATCCCCCACCCCCTTCCAGAATTATTTTCTCACACCCACTCCTCATCTCCTTCACTACTGTGCCAGTCCTCACAACCACCCACCCACCACCCCCCGGTTCTCAGACTGCCCATCTAACATATACATGTATTCTGCCAGTGTCTTCTGCCCTTTTTCTCATCAGGTGTCGTCGTCCCCCCGGCCCCTCCCTACGTCCACTTTTCCTCAACCCCCCCACCTGCTCCTGCTCCCTCCACCACCTCCTCCCCCATCTTTACTGGCATAAACTTCACACAAAGTTCCATGTGTTCTCTCTCATTCTTACTTTGTAAAATGGAGGAGGAAGATCGTGATCAGTTTTCGGATGACGAATTATGCGATAATCTTGGTGATGATTTTGATTTGGTTCAACTCACAGAAGAAGAAAGGGCCAATTTTCAGGCAATAATTCACCAAGACAGAGAAAATGACAGTAGTGATGATTTAGACGATGAGAATCTGCCACTTTTCTACCACAGACGCCCTACCTTTGAGTGGACAAGTGGGAATTACGTTCCACCGCCTATGTTTGTGACAATCTGGTGACAATGACACCAACAGCCCCTACATGTAAATAACTCTTAGAGTAGCATTTATAGTCTATACCGTCTTTTGTTTTATGTTAGTCACAGCGTAATTTTGCAGCAAAACTGTTTATAGACTTTGTATTTGGAACAACAGGCTTGTGCTTTGATGCTATTATGTGGTGACAACAATGACATAGTGACATGTTGTATGACTGGATACCTCGTTCACAATGAGACAGTGACATGACTGAAAGATGAATCTGTAAGTACCAGCATGCGTTATGCCATTTCGGCTGTATATGTTGCTGTCTCTGTCCATGTAATCATTTTGTTTAATCTTGTGATGCAATAGTGTCAACTGTTTTGTCTCCCTGTGCGACACAACATGCACGCAGATCTGTTAAAGCATGCTATTTTTATTACGACTTCAGTTCCGTACACAACGGTATATCACATGTCATGTTTGTTAATCATCCACATTGAGTAGAGAAACAGTAACATAAGTACCCTCTTTTCACAGTTTTACTCTCTCAGGAAACCCAGGAAACGAAAGACAGCGTATGTACAAATTCAGTTCTTACAGTAAGGAAGTACTCTCCCGCTAAAGCGGGAGTTCGTAACGAATAAGTTAATACAATACACTGATCTTTTGTAACAGTGTGAAAGTATAATAACACTATATGATTCGTTGATATTTAAACTCTCAGACTAATCTGTATGCATCTTATCTTTCCACCTCTTTTCTTTTACAAGATGTCAATTTTGAGATCCTACGCTTTTCAGTTGAACCCTTTCACTCTCTCATTTGTATTCACTTGCTTCCAAACTGAAGACTTCAACTCCCTCAGCCCTATCCATGAGAAAACTGGTGGACAGGGTTGAGGTGAAGGGGTTTAAGTCATTTCTTTGTCATCCTAGCTGATAGTGCTGGAAATTATCAGACTGGGTGAACAAGTCAAAGATTTGATTATGCAATAACCCCTGAACCACGGCTATATCCGCAGTTGGGAGTGAAAGGCTTACATTGAGCATTTTGTGGAGCACTACTTATTTATTTTATTGGTGTGTTTTTGTAGGATTGACGGTTGAGCACATCTGCGTTGGAATGCATCATCTTTAGTCCCTTGCTGTCAGCTGACATTGCAGTCCAGACGAGACCAGATTGTCAGGCATTCCAGAAAGCAAGACGTTCATCCCATCATTCATCATGTACAGTCATTTTTTTGTCTGTGTGTTTTGTTCTTTTAATAAACCAAAATGATCCATTAAGATGATTGTGTTTTTGGTATGTTAGCGTGCAAATGTTTGAACTCCTCATCAGCTATGAAGTTTTCTATTAAGAAAGAATAAGGAATTACTGCTTTGGGGAATTAAACCCCTTGAGTGCTGACATGATGTTTTCCATGTGCCAGGGAAAAACATTGCATTGCTACCATGCACATTTAAACAACTGTTGCTTCCATATTTATGGGAATCTATGCATGAAATTGCACAGAATGGTACATTAGGCATGACTAAATGTATTTTCAGATGATTTATGTAGTAATTTCTTGAAATTAATACATATTTGTATTATTTTGTGGAAATTACCGTAAAATACTCATAACCGCTTGCGATAGAAACCAAAAAACAAAGGGGAAAAATAGAAGATATGCCCCTCCTGATAAAATCTAACAGTATTCAGACTTTGGCTGACCTCCTACTGACAGATCACTGACAGCTGACAAGCTACAAATAGCCACATTGTGCTAGTGCATTGAGTGGCTTGACCCAGTGAAGTAGTCGGCTGCCGCATGCCCCCCACCCCACTCCATCACCCTAGTCTTCCCCTTGCCACTTATAATACTACTCACTGACAGTTGGCTTATTCTACAATGTGGTCCTGCCTGTCAGTACAGTGTTAACTCACTCACTAGTATGATTATGCCCCTTCCCATTCACCTGATACGCACCATTTGTATAGGTCATGAGAAAAATTCTCAAACAAATGAAAACAGTTTTGAAATTTGGCAGATCATATATTAAAAGATTGGTGTACAAAATGCTGAAGCTGAAATTTCAACTGTCTAACCCTCATGGTTGCTGAGTAATGGTACAAGTAAAATTAGAGACGTTTTCAGGTGAAAAATGTCTTACAAAATTCACAAGTCAGGTCAATACATCAGTTCCTACAGTCACATTTTGAATGAAATTTCACGTGCAATGAAGGAAGAGAAATGTTGAACAGCATCCAGTTGTTGAGTATTGTTCAGCCATTTGCTTTTCTGTTGTCTGCTTCGCTGCGGAGATAGTGGGTCGTGAACTTTTCACTGTCCACACACCAACTGCATAGTACAGTGACCTCATGGCTTGAAACGAGGCTAGGAATAACCAAAGAGTCTATTTCTGGGTATTAGTTTCAGTTAACAGAAATACTGAAAGCCCCGCAAATTTTCAAAACTCAAGTCAGATTTCTCCAGCGTTCGTAGACAAGGGTTGTTGGGACATGATCGTGAAATCCCGATGCTCGTAGCGAGAGAGTTAAGTGTTGGCTAGCTGCCAGTATTGCCTGTGGCCACAAACTCTTTGTGTCAAGTACTTGGAAGATCAACACTTTTCGTGTTGGGTCTGTCTGCTGCACATTTCATACCAACAGCGAGAAACTACTGTTTTCAACCTCATCTTGTGTCGGAATTGTCTTTTGAACCATCCTACAGTCATTTATAAGTTCTTGACTCAACTCACCAGCTTTCAAAGGCTGAAAACATGCAGCGTTGCAAGACAGCCCTGTTCAGCATTTTGCTGAAAACCAGTTTCTCTTTTCAGATGAATAAAACCAATCTGGTGAGGGTTGCATAGGTCAAAAAGTCATGTAAGGGAAGCCAGTCACTTTTATGAACCCTCTCTGAGACAGACAACATCAGTCAGTGCTTCCCTGTCATTTACATTAGGCTGAAACGTGCGTCAACATCAGTCAGTGCTTCTCTCCCATTTACATTAGGCTGAAACGTGCATCAAACTACCTCTGTAAATTTTATGTATGTAGGCACCTCAAAAGGCTCCGAGAGCTCCATAGATTTTACGTTGATGGCAGTTAAGAGGTTTTAAAATATTCTGTATTAGCAAGTAGAATTTGTACCCACTAGGCAAAAGTATATACACACTCGATTTGTTTGCCCTCTTAAAGGTCAGTCAAAATAAAAGTGGGTGTTTCTGACCAGGAATACAGACACCACTAAAAAGAACAATGTTTTACAAATTTTCTGCTGCTGCTGCTGCTTGGTATGCTATTCCCAGTTGATATATCTGAAACATATTCCCTCTGAGAGTTCCATCTATGCCATCAAACTGACTGCTCTTATTTTGGCACATAGCCACAGATAGAGCTTATGAAATTCTTCAAACTCTTCCTCGATGGTTACGTTTTCTTGCCTGGGTTCCTGGCCACGTTGGTATTCGAGGCAGTGAAATAGCTGACTGCCTTGCCAAAAATGCCTCAGAGGAAAAGATTCTAAATCCTTCATCCCCTACTGATGTGAAACCCAAAGTAGTAACTTTCAGAAAAATCTGGCAAGAGAATCAGGAGAACCAGAGAGACAAACATTAAATTTTACAGATCCACCATGACCTTAACCCGTTGACTCCCGCACCTTGTCCACCAACTGCAGAAACTTAACTGCAGGAAGCTGGTGGATAGGATGAGGGAATCAAAAGGTTAAATTTTTGCTTTGCTGGCTTGGTTGACAATGCAGGATGCTAGAGATAGGGTGCAGGAGTCAAAGGGTTAAAACAGTTCTTGCAAACAGCAGGAATGTTATGCAGGTTACTCATGGATGGGTCACACATTTTACACTTGTACCTTTTAAAAAATGAGGAAGGATCATGGTACATTCTGTGTGACAAGCCATTTGCCATTTAGTAGTGACAAGTCGCTTGACATCGAACACCTTACTGAATGCTTAGACTTTCATGATGTGAAACGCAAGCACTATACAGCAAACTTTTAAAAAATGTCTTAAGAGATGATCCTGCAGATGACATTTTCAAGTTTTACAAGAGAACAATAGATTTGATCTTAAATGATAATATATATGGGATTTTTTAAATGTATTTAACACTAAGGGATAATCAAGCACTTTGTTTTTAAGTAAACCTTGGATATGTTTTAATGTGGTGTTAGCCCTGATGTGACTTAAGTGGATGCTAGGTAATAAGCAGTAAAACCTTGACAGTATTTATTGTTTGATATCCCACTTGCTCAATCCATACAAGATAAATGTGCACATGACCATGTAACACCCCACACATACACACTACCCATAGGCAACTGCATGAAATCTGTTCTTAATATTTGTGGAATTAACTTAAATCCATCAAAATATGGAATAGTGCAGTGCTTCTGTCAAGATATGTGAATAATACTTAACATTTTATACTGTTTCAAATAATTTGTCCAAAGAAACAACAATGTATTGTTGATCAAGCGTTGTTTACATTTCAAGGCATCAAAGATCAGTTTTGGTAGGGGTTGAATAATAATCATCTTCACTCAGCAAGCAAAAGGCTATGTCTGCTTGGTAAGAATATTGCAAAATTATTTCCTTTTAGGAACCAACACACTGTAAAAAAAAAATGCACTTCATCTTCCCTGCCGATTTTAGAGAAAAATAGAGACAGGAAGGGAGCAGCGCTGAGATATATTTAGAAGTGCATAGTAGTTTTTGGAAAGAAAACATCCAAGAAAGCAAACATTGCTAAGTCATTTGTAGACTACTATTAATTCTCAACTAAAAACATCATACTTTAAACTGATTTTAAAAACATTGGAAAAGATTTATAACCAAACTACTCGCAGCAAGTCACTCACACTGTGTGTGTGTCTGCAGGTTTTTTCCCCCATGAAGATAGGGGAGAGGAAATTAACATACTGACACCATCAGAATGACAGTACAACTCTCATTTGCTTGCGAGTCAGTGCTCAATCTCTTACTGAGTGAACTACTAGAACGCACACCCTACAACACACGTAAGCACCATGTTCGTGTCAAGTTTGCCTAACCAGATACGGCCAAGTTGAAATAGACATGGGTCATGTGACCATGTCAGCAGGCTATTTTTATGTCTTTTGTTATACACTTTCAAGAGGAGTTGTGGCCCATATGAGTAAATCGGCTGAAGTCTGAAGAAAAAAATCGGTTGTGGTTGACTACATTTTCTGATCATCAGGTCTATAGATTGTGCCTACAGTGTCAGCCAAATGACCAAAACAGCATGCAGACACTCATTTGAGACAGCATTACTTGATAGCGGAAGAAGGTACTGTTTGCCCTTATAAATGCCATAAGCTGATTTCCTCCTCTAAATAGGATTTGCTGCATGGTGCGTACACTTGGTAGTAATTGTAGCTCTACATTTTTCCTACATTAGTCCCTTATCTTGATGATTGCATCTGAGATAAATGCTGTCCCTGAAATATGCTTGTCCATATCTTGCGCCATTAATTGGTCCACTCAGTAGCTCTGCATTTTTCCAACATTAGTCCTTATCTTGACCATTGCATCTGAGATAAACACTGTCCCTGAAATATTCTTGTCCATATCTTGTGCCATTAATTGGTCCACCCAGAGTGAATTTCCATGTATCCCTTATACACAGTTGGTCGTGGTCCATTCGACTCTAGTTATTTCCTTGCATCCTGTTTCTTTTCTTCACATTCTTCTATCTCGAGTTAAATTCCAGCCCGCAACATTAAAAACTGGCCTTTAACATTTCCATCATTCTTGTGGAGTAAGCTTTGTTTTTTATATGTCCCTCCACCCCCGTCCCAATTTCAAGACTTTGCCAGCGCATAAGGTTTTGTGCAGGCTCAGTTTGTTTGCCAGGTGATTGCTGGCAGATTTGGGTGAAGTGCACATGGAATTGTCTGAGTGCAATGAATCCTCAAACAAACTCCAAACATCAAATCCTGCAGACTGACATACCCATGATGGAGATGTACTGGGTCATGAACTCTTCCTACCTATCGAACCATAAATATTTTATGTGGGCCTATCAAATTTCTGTAGTCGAGCTCATTGTCCTTTTCCATTTCCAGATCATATTTTGTTTTGATCCATTCATTTTCTTCTCCTTTTGACGTAGTTTTCTCATGGAGTTGTTACCCACTGCTGCCTGCTAACCCTGTCATATCTACACCAGAGCCCCATTGGACAGATATTTCAGGACGATCCTGGGGAGAAACCAATCCTACTAGTTTTATAGTAGTAGTAGTTGGGACTGGCTTTCAATGGCCTAGGCCTTGCGGCCTATTTACGTCCCCTCTTTCTCAACTATTTATAAAACGGGTGTTAATGCGCATTTTCTTTTTGTTTCCACAAGCCTAATCAGGCCTTTAATCATCATAATCGAAGAAAAGTTCTTTGAATTTTGGAATTTCGTCCAAAAAATTCTTGAATTTGTTAGTATCTTGTGCAAATTTTATGTTAGTTGGGAGTTTATTCCACAAAGGGGCTACTCGATGTGAAAAAGAAAATTTTCTTGTGTTAGTACGACAGTGCTGAATAAATATCTTTCCTTCCTTGTTTCTTGTGATATTACATTGTGAAACAGAAAAGAGTGAGTCAACACAAATATTATCAACTCCATTAAATATCTTATACGTTTGAATAAGGTCACCTCTTGTCCTTCTGCCTTTAAGTGAGTGTAATTTCAAATACTTCAATCGTTCTGCGTAAGATTTATCTTTGCATTCTTTTAATAGCTTTGTTGCACGTCTTTGTACTCTTTCTATTTGCGCTGACTGTCTTTTCAAGGATGGACACCATATTGCATTTGCATATTCCAAATGTGGTCTAACAAAAGATTTATA
This sequence comes from Monoplex corrugatus, assembly GCA_030674185.1. Taxonomy (NCBI): domain Eukaryota; kingdom Metazoa; phylum Mollusca; class Gastropoda; order Littorinimorpha; family Ranellidae; genus Monoplex; species Monoplex corrugatus. The sequence continues at coordinate 39,257,606 of CM060305.1, read as the reverse complement.
TAGTCTTAGAAATATATCCTTATCTAAGTAAGAAAAGCTTCTCCTAATAACTCCCAACATTTGATTTGCTTTATTAACTATTTTACCAATATGTAAATCGAAGGACAAAATGCTGTCGAAAGTTACTCCCAAGTCCTTTTCCTCTTTTAGGATTTTTATCTGCTTTATGCTGTCATTTTGTCTCATATAATATGTGTGTTCTTGGTTGGTTTTACCAATATGTAGAACACCACACTTAGAAATATTGAAATATAGATTCCATACATCTGACCAATCTTGGAGTTTATATATATCATTTTGTAAACCCGTGAATTGAGATGTGTTGTCATATAGTTTTGTATCATCTGCAAATATTTTGCAGGTGCTATTTAGTGATATTGGCAAGTCATTTATAAACACTCTGAATAGTATTGGGCCCAGGATACTACCCTGAGGTATTCCACTTAAAACCTTAGCTTTATTAGATCTTTCACCACCTACTCTCACATGCTGTACTCGATCTTTCAAAAAACCTTGTATCCAGTTTAATAGTTTGCCAGATATACCATAAGCAGACAATTTGACTAGTAACCTTTCAAAGGCCTTCTTAAAATCTAAATATATAACATCAACATTATGACCATCATCTATTCTTTTTGTCATATCTTCTACTACTTAAAGTAATTGCGTTACACAGGATCGCTTTTTACGAAACCCGTGCTGACATTTTGCATACAATTCATTATCCGTAAAGTGAGTTACTATTGAATCTCTAATTATGCTTTCTAACACTTTACATATCACACAAGTCAGGCTGATTGGTCTATAGTTTCCTGGATCTTCTTTAGAACCCTTTTTAAACAAAGGTTCAGCTGTCTTCCAGTCTTGTGGTAGGGTACCTGATTCTAATGTCTTGTTGAACAAAGAACACAGTGGAACTGATAGTTCATCACCTAGTTATTTTAAAACTTTTGAAGGAATATGGTCAGGTCCCTGTGCTTTATTTAGGTTTAAGTTAACTAATTTATCCACTCGCTGCTTTTGGGGTGATTCTTACCTCTGACGAGGATACACCATTTGAATATGCACATTCAGCCAGTAAGGGTATATTTGTTACATCTTCATGTGTAAAAACAATAGCAAAGAAGTCAGAGTTTCTGCTTTTTCCTTATCATTTATGGCCAAGGATCCATCTGGTTTAATTAGAGCACCTACATCTGTATTGATTTTTAACTTATTTTGGACATACTTCCAAAATAATTTAGGATTATCTTTACTATCTTTAGCAACCTTTTTTTCATATTCCCTTTTTGTTACTTTTAACAGTTTTGTGCATTTATTTCTTTCCCGTATGTAATTCATATAATTCACTCCTGATTTAGTACTCAAGTATCTTTTAAATGATTTGTACTTCTTTTTAATGCTTCTCATAGCTTTTTTATTCATCCAGATTGGGGTATATTTCTTCCTAGCATTTTTCCTTATTTTGGGGATACACTTCTCCATTCCTTCATATATAGTATTCTTTATATACTTCCAGGTTTCCGCTATGTCCATATCTGATATAACCTTCCAATCATGTTCAACTATCATACTTCTTAATTTAGAGTAGTACCCCCGATTCAAATTATAAATAAATTCTACTTGATCTGTAACTTTAAGCTTTTCCAAATTTAAATGAAATGATAAGACGTCATGGTCACTTTTACCCACTGGATCGAGATGTACAACTTCTGAAATAAATGTGTCATCGTTAACTAAAACCCAGTCATCAAGAGTTGGGTTTTGTCCAGGTCTTCTTCTTGTTGGTTTAGTCACCTTTTGAATTAAGAATGAATCCTGCACCTATCTCATGATCTCATTTCCTTTTATCCCGGACCATTTTCCATCCCAGTGAACATTAGGATAATTGAAATCGCCCATAATGCATATCTTATCATATTTTAACATTTTGTCTGATTTTAAGACTTCAAATAGTTTATTATTATTCATTATTCTCTACGGTATTGGTGTTAGGATTTCTATACACACATCCAATCAACACTTTACCATTACACACACAATCAAAAGTACACCACACACTTTCTTGATACTTATACTCATCAAATTCATCACACTCTCGAGCATTCAGGTATTTATCGACATATACGGCTACACCTCGCTGGTGATCCCTATTAATGAACATGTCAAAATTAGGGATGTAAATTCTTAGGTATTAATTCAGTTAATGCAATTACACTTTGATGAATATTATCAATCCTAGAAAATAACTCTTCTTTTTTATTCAAGAAACCATCAACATTAGAATATAACACCTGGAAAAAATTTGAACTTCTGTTATTTACACTATGTACATGTTTGCCTTGTAGTCAATTGCCAGAAGAGCCGGCTCTATGGGTGGCCTCAGCGCCCTCGACAGCGTGTGACTGGGTTTTTGAGCCTGATTTAAGTGTTACTATTTTCCAGTTTCTAATAGCCAAGTTTAGTTCTCCTGCCTCAGTTCTCCTTTGTTTCTCTTCTCTCAATGTTTTGTGTTTGTCTCACTGGTATTTCGTGAGGTCGTGGTTTATATAAATCTTTGTATCTCTGGTAGATTTATCTTTGTTCAGTTGGGGAGCTTTTTTCATAATTTCTTTTCTCCCCTCTCACTGTCACCCTGAGCATTCTTAGTCTATGACCCCCTTCTTTCCCCAGCCTTATGGGCTCTACCAGGTCATCTTCTAGATCTACTATCTTCCTTATCACTGTTTTAGCAGCCTCCAGGTCATCTTTCCTTTTTTCTTCATTGTCCGTTTTTTTGCTCTCTTTTAGATTGACGATAACCAGATTCTTTTTCCTTTTCTTTTATAAAAGACACAAGTACGAGACACGCGATAATGGTAAACGACAGACATAAAATTATACATCTTTAAAGTAGGCTACAAAGCAATAAAAATATGTGTCACTTGTAAGCATGTTTGCACACACACACCAAAGAAACTAATAGATGCACAGACTATGTATAAATGTACACAAGCTCATTTCCACACGCACACACAGACAAATAACGGTTGAAAAAGATAGTTTTAAGAGTAGACTTGAAGGGAGTGACTGTGCAAATTTAGCAAGGATCCATCAACAACAGCTGAGAGGCATGTTGACATGTCTTCTGTACACTCATGTGCAAACACAGGCATTCCATGTGTCCATATGAATAATCTTTATTTAGAAGAAGGGGGGGAAAAACGACCATCCACAAGCTGATTGGGATCTGTGCCTTAGGAAACATAAGCATACACTACACAAATGGAAACGGACAACTAAATGGATCTAAAGAGGTTTTCTGATCCAGTCTGCCCTAGGCTGAATTGAATGTCTGCACTATAATTTAAAAACATAGGCATCTACAAACACTAGACTGGGGTGGAAAGGTGGTGGCAAAAGGACGAAAAGCTTGTATATTATATTTCATTCGGGGAAATGTATTCCTGGGCTTTGAATTTAATATAGCCGGGGGGAGGGGGGGGATAAATTCTATTGATACGAGTAATTACATATATTCTTGTTTTTGTGAACAGATGTCAAATGGTGGCATGAGTATACCCCAAAAATATGAAAACAAAGCACAATTTTACAATTTTGTTATGTGCCTCTATAGAGGCAAAACAAAAGTAAAAAGAGGAAGAAAAAATCCATTGAAAAATGCGCATTCATAATCATCAGTTCAAATGATTATCGACCTGTGGCTCACTCAAATTTAGTTGATAAAAAACGACGGTAAAATACCATGCATTCTTGTAGTTTTACAGGCCCACAAAAAATTGCTCCATACAGCCGGTGCCCTAAACAAAAATGAAGATGGTCAAGCTAGATTTCAAAACTAATTTTCATTTACAGGTTTTGATATATTTATACCCCAGATCAAGTAGGGGTGGGGCAGTCTTAGGGAAATTTCTGGACCTGTGAAATTATGATTCACACGGCCCGATGTTCAAATAAGCGCACACACATCATCATCATCATCATCAGGTGCCCTGCTGCATGGCATTGGCGATCATGGACTTCCATCTGTCTCTATCTCTCGTTGCCCCTAGCATCTCCCCCACCCTCCTCATCCCCAGCCACTCTGCAAGTCCGTCCAGCATTTTCTCCCTGGGTCTACCTGGTGTTCTCTTTCCCTCCAGCTTTTCCGTTGTGACCAGGTGCTCCAAATCCTCCTTCCTCATGAAATGGCCTATAAATGTTGCCTGTCTTTTCCTAATCTTCCTTATGAGTGATCTATTTGTGTCTGCCTCCATCAAAACTCTCGTTTGTTTTCTTTGCTGTCCATGGAACTCTCAACATTCTTCTTAGAAACCACATCTTGGCTGCCTCAATCTTGTTCTGGCTTTGCTTGTTGACTGTCCAGGCCTCACATCCGTACAATAGTATTGGTTCTATATAACATTCAAGAACTCTCTTCCTGATGTTAATTGATAGGCATCTGTTGGTAAGAATGCTTGTCATCTTCTTGAATGCTGTTTTGGTTGGCCGATTCTGCCGGCTATTTCTAATGTGCATCTGCTGTCTGATGAAATAATCGTTCCCAGGTATTTGAATTTATCAACCTGTGTCAAGATTGTGCCGTTTGCTGTTATTTTGCATGAGGGGATTTCATGTTTTTTACTGATCACCATGACTTCAGTCTTCCTGCTGTTTAGTTCCAGCCCCTTATCTTTGCTTTCTATTTCTAGTATATTCACAATGTTTTGTAGGTCCCTTTCATTTTCTGCAATTAGCACGGTGTCATCTGCGTATCAAATGTTGTTTATCATTTTCCCTCCAACCTTTAATCCAGGGTCTTCTTCTAGGTTTCTCATGATGTTTTCGCTGTAAAGTGAAAACAGATCTGGTGACAAAACACAACCCTGTCTGACTCCTCTTTTGATGTTTTGGAAAGAGCTTACATTGTTTTCTATTCTCATTGCAGCTGTTTGTTCCCGGTACATATTTCTGATTATTCGTAGATCTTTTCCATCAACATTGAGTCTCTCCAGTTGGTTGATCAATTCATCATGTCTTACCCGATCAAAATCCTTGGTGTAGTCAACAAAGCATAAATACAAATCCTTATTCATCTCAATTAACCTCTCTCTGATAGTTCTTAGGATGTATATGGCATTAATAATTCCTTTCTCTTCCACAAATCCACACTGTTCTTCTGGTATTTCTCTTTTGATTCCATTCCTTGTTCCCATCATGATTATTCTTAACAGGATTTTTGTTACATGACTCATCAAACTGATTGTGCGATGGAGTTTGCATTCTATAGCCCCTGTCTTCTTTGGAAGTGCAATGAAAATCGATTTTGACATATCTTTGGGGATTTTTCCAGTGTCGTAAATCTCATCTAGGAGGACTGTTATTTTTTCTATGCCAAATTCCTCCAGGGCTTCAATCATCTCACACCACAAAATTTGTAATATAAGTAGTATCAACGAGACGGTAAACAAAGCTAACCAAATGCTGGGTTTCCTCAGGCGCAATTTAAAGATCAGCTCCAGTTCCATCAAGGAGAAGTCGTACAAGGCGTTCGTGAGACCCCTTCTTGAATATGCATCATCAGTATGGGATCCATACACACAGAAGAGCATAGACAAGTTGGAGGCCGTTCAGAGACGTGCCGCCCGTTTCGTGCTCAACCGATATCACAACACATCAAGTGTCAGCCGATTGATCGACCAAATGGGCTGGCCATCTATTCATTTATAAAATCCACCATGGACTAATCCAGTGCCCAATTATCAGGAGCAAGGTAGTCCCACCCCTACCATGACACGCCGTACCCATAACCAGCAGTTCTGCCTCATCAACACCAGAACTCAGTACAGAGGTGGCTCTTCTCTATCCAGGACTGTTGGGGACTGGAAGCATCTTCCCGACGAAACAATAGAGGCAGCAACAGTCGATGCTTTTATGTCACGAGCCTCCGCCCAACAGTGAGGCAGCAACAGTCGATGCTTTTGTGTCACGAGCCTCCGCCCAACAGTGAGGCAGCAACAGTCGATGCTTTTGTGTCACGAGCCTCCGCCCAACAGTGAGGCAGCAACAGTCGATGCTTTTGTGTCACGAGCCTCCGCCCAACAGTGAGGCAGCAACAGTCGATGCTTTTGTGTCACGAGCCTCCGCGCCCAACAGCGAGTTTCTGGACACCACGTGGCCCTTTCGGTAACGGATTCCAGCAATGTCTACGGACAATGAGAATAGTGAAATGATCGGAGCTTACGAATGGACTGTGTCTACAACACCCCCTCTTTATGTGCCGGAATGATCATCCTCAAGATCGTGGGCACCAAAGGAAAGGAAGGAAGGAAGGGATATAGCTGGTCACAATACCGTACTAATAATCGCGAAAGAAGGCTAGAGATGCTCTTGACCAACTCTTTTGAGTCACAGACATGGACACATGTTGGAAAAAAAACTAAAGAAAGAAAGAAAACGAATGTTGTGATTGGACAACATTTGTTTCTGTTCGTGAGCGAACCATGGCGTACAATTTTGCAAATATCTTCGGAAGCGACGTTCGCGTAGCCGCAGTGAATCAAGGAAAGACAACCACCGATCACCAGGCTTCCAAACAGGAAGTGGGTATGCCCATGCGCAGTATCTAAGCAACATTTCAACATCGTGTTACCGCTGCAAATGAAGGTGGAAAAGCAGCGGCGGTGAAGTACTTGTCAGCTTGGGTAAAGACGGATAACTTCATCTATTTCAGCACAGGTAAGTGTACAACATTTCTGCCATATCTCCTTAATTTTCTGTCGCTGATCGGTATGTATATTTGGTGAAAAACATGGAAAAGTCCAAAGCTATTCAACTTCGAGAAACGATATCAAAATAATAGATTTGACTTTTGCATTGTATTTAATCCAGCGGTGTTCATACAAATTTTAGCTGGGTTCCGTCTCATTATGAACTTTATTAGAATGAAGTTTCTGACAAATAAGCTATAAACACGGTGCATCAGTCAATGCAAATATCATAGCGTTCAATAGTCTAGGACAATCAGTTCATGAAATTAGCTCTGTATTTCACTATTCAGTATTTGCAAGCAGAGTCTGATTGTGATTCCTCTCTCCTCCAGACAGCTAGTGTCTTTGATACACAAATTGAAGCTTAATTCTTGAAAGACAAAATATACACAAAATGCATGTGTTTGTTCAAAAGCGTTATCAATCTGTCATCTGTTCTGTGAATGTTCTGTTTTACTTATGATGTATACAGTATAGAGATAGCAGTTTCGATTTTTTGTGTACAGAAATTAAAGATATCCTTTACAACAAAAACAATGACATTATTCCAGTTGCCCAGCTTACTCCGAGATCCCCTGTTAGCAGATTGTTATGAAATGTTATTTAATTGTTATATGTTGTTATTTGACATGTTTTTAATTGTTATATAAATTGTTATTTGATTTAATCATTTCCCTTCTTCCCTTTAAACTCCCCCTTCCTTTTCTGGTTTTGTTTTGTTTTTGTTTTAGTCTGAAATCATGATTGTGAACATACATTAACTAAAAGATTCCTTCCTTTCTTCTTTCCTTCCTTCCTTCAACTTTGAGAATAAAGATTGATTTGTGAATGATACTGATAGTATTATTGTTCAGTTATATGTTATGTTTGTTTTTTTAACTATACAGCAGATAAATTAACACTATGATTGTTGAATGATACTGATACATTAATTATTATTTATTGTACAATTATGTATTGTGTTTATTTTCTAAATGTACAGCAGATAAATTAACATTTTGGTGTGGCACCAGACTTTGTTAAAAAGCTAAAGATAACTGCTTTAACCTCAAGTGCAAACTTGAGTTATGCAGCTCTGAGCAATATAAATTGTTCTCATCAATATGCGCAGTCAGTCTGAAAATTGAAGTTTCAGTCTCCAGAGGTCTAATTAGACATAGCTTTCTTTCTCTTTCCTTCATTTGTGCCATGATACAGTCTTGAACACATACAGTCATCATACAGTGCAGGCGCTCTTCCATTAAGTGTCAAAACCTCATTCACTGTTACATTTGGAGTTAAATCTCAAAGATGAAATAGGTCACCTTCTATAGAACATCAGCAGACCCAAGCAGCTTCTTCTACAGGTTCTAGGGTGTTGGCCAATCTCCTCCTCAGCAACCAGTATCTCTTACAGTCATGGATAATGTGTTCTATTGTCTGGATAGCTTCTCCGCAAGGATACTGGGGGAGATAATACAAACTTGAAGTGCTAGTTTATGTAGTGGTTCAGTTTGTTGTGCCCCGCCTGCAAGTGGAAAATAATGACTTGCTCTTGCCAGGACTGTCTGTGTGCTCTGAACAGAGATTTCATGATGGTTTCTGTCTGTGAGGATGATGCTGTTTATGCTCTGCTCCTAGCCTTGACATTTTGCCTGCCTCTTCATTTCTTGGAGTACCAACTGCTAAGGCATTATGGAATTATTTATTTATTTATTAATATTTTTCACAGTGTTCTGCTCTTCTTAGTGTGTGTGTGTATGCATGTTGTTTTGTGCACACTTGCAGGCAGTATGTTGCAGCATAGTCTGCATGCTCCATCTTTGGTGCGCGAGCATGCTTTGTATTTTTATGTTTACAAAAGTCACCAAACACTAACATGACTTTCAGGATTTCAAATGTGCATATTTAATGGTCTGAGTGCACATACACATGAAGAAAAATCTCCCTCTTTATACACTGGGTAGGAGGTACTCTGTCTGGATTAAATCCAGAGTGGAAGTCTAAAGTTTAATCCACTTGACTACTGTGCACATCTGTCATTGTATGTGTTGTTATGATTGGGGTGAGGGAGAGGGACTTTCTCAGAGAACTTATATGAGATCATACTATGAGTACTCAATACAGCACAGTTTCAGCCCCTTGCTTCATTTATTCATCAGTACATACATACAATGATACATGCAACATTATTTTAACTGGAAAGAGAACTTGTTTATCTCCATTGCAATGAATGTTTTGCTGATTCATAGAGAAATCTCCTTTCCACAGTGAAGTAAGCTCTTCAACTGGTTTACAGTGTTAGCTGACAACATACATATGTAGGCACTTCATTTGGATTGGCTTGTATTCAGTGTTTTCCTTACAAGGAATATTTCTCACATGAAGGAAGCATGTCACTATTGTACAGCACCACCTTCTTTTCCCAAGATGTATATGCATATTTTTGTTTACCTATAAAAGATACTTTGTTGATACTTGATATTGCTTAAAAGAGATAGTCATAGCAAAAAGCTAAAAAAAGATGAAAAGGAAAAAGAACAGAATGGCATGGCTGTACTATGTATGGTGAATACCATTGTTGACAGAACTGTGATTTAGCATCCTCTTCCGCAGTATGGTTCACATAAATTTGTAGAAAATCTGTGGATGACATATATGACTGGAAGTGTTCCTCCTTTAGTGATATTGCAAAACTACTGAATTTCTTCTGCAGATATTAAGGTCATTCATGGCCACATGTAAGAGGATTTTCATTCTAAAGTAACAATTTTTCAAAAGCAACTCCTGTTATTATGAGCAGCTAAAGGCTATGCAAAATGGATAGACAAAACTTAAATCTGGAACATTTAAACAGTAAGGTTTGTTATGGGTTGGTGGAAGACACTAGTTTTGCAGTGTGTATTTACAGTTCTGCACTTGTTATGATATATCATGAGACAGCTACATGTGATAAACCAATGCTTTATCTGAAGTTCTGACATTGGAACATTCCTGATTTCAGAGTGACACGTGAAGAGAAGACAAAATGGCGGCTGCTGTGGGGATGCCTCCAGTCATGACTGATGAGATCAGAACACTAGCACAGACCAAACGAATTCGTGTCACAGAATTCTTTCAGGACTATGATAAACTTCGGTCTGGGTTTGTTACTGGTGAGTTCTGCCAATGTCTTGTTTTGATCAGCTTGATAATTTTGTTAGAAATGAATTAACGATTTTGAGCAGATTGATGTGATCTTTGAGTTTGTCTAGGAGAAGATTAGACAGGGTGTGAGGGAAAGGATGGCTTCATCACAATTGTTCCTGTCACTGTGCTGTTGCAAAATGGTGAACACTTATGGAATTTTTTTCCAGCTGGCCAGTTCTTCCGTTGCCTCTGGCAGACATTAAACCTGAAGCTGAGCCCAGAAGATGAGCAGGTGATGATCAACCGTTATGATGTGCATCGTGATGGGAATATTAATTATCGCCTTTTCTGCGAAGATATCAACCTCAGTTTCAACCCCAAAGATTTGAAGAGGGACCCTGTCTCACAAAAAGTGGAACCATCAGAATTGTAAGCATAAAATACAAATCATTCTTTAGTTTCTGTGTTTTTCCTCAGTTTTTCCTGATAGCTGTGTTTGGTTTTTGTCTTGCGCACCTTTATGAAGGATTTGAATTGTTATGAATTTGTTTGTTTTGTTTGATTCCTAGCTCATTTATACAATCATTTGAATTGTTCTGAATTTGCTTGTTTTGTTTGATTCCTAGCTCATTTATAATTATACAGTCATTTATGTTAATTCAATTTGCATTTTTCTTTAATGGGAGGAATGTTGGTGATTAAGTATCTAGTTTAGTAGTTATCTCATTATTTGGTTTAGATTTGTCTTCTTTTGGGAATAATCAGATAACATTTAAAAAAAAAATCTGTCAGCAAATTGAGCGTGTAACTGCAGAAATAAAACAGGAAGACTTAAGTCTATTCTGCTTTTCTTCAGTCGTGTTAGCATTTCTTTCAACAGCCTTGGAACAATACGCACAGTTCGACCTTTGACTCGCACATCAGAAGAGACACTGGTGAACCTGCTGAAACGTATGCAGCATTTCTATGCTGTGCATGGCATCAACCTGCGTACCACCTATGAAGACTTTGACAGACACCACATGGGCATTGTCACTGAGAGTCAGGTACAGTAATGCCGTTTTTCTTCATCTCATTTCTTTGGCAATTATTGGATCAATGATATCCATGATTTTTATAACTTAAATGAATTATTTATAAGCATATATGCAGCTTTATTTTCAGGATTTAAAAAAATAAACAACTTAAATAAAAGTTTGGTTTACAATCAAAACAAAACAAAATGCAGACCTCTTTCTGCATCATTGTACTCATTGTGCACTTTACAGAAGTAATAAAAGAGTATTTTCCCCTTTGAATATGATCATTATTTATACATGGAACATATTACACACATGTTTTTTATTTTAATACTGTCAAGTGATTATATTCATGGGGTACTAAAGCATTATTGTTTGAAAAGAAAAATAAAAGAAAGCAAACAAAAAGAAAAGCCAAGAACAAAAATTATCCATCAGTGTCCATTTAATGATATAGAGAAAGAGAGAGAGAAATAGAGACAGATTCATATAAAGAGCTAGATCCTTGATATTTTACTATTTCAGCATAGTACTATTTCATAAATTTCATGATATGATCTCTGTTGGCATGTTGATGATTTTGACAACTTAACATAAAAGTATTTGGAAAATTAGTCTCCCTTTGATTTGTTCATCGTGGAATAAAATCTTACATATTAAAAACATCATGACAAAATTAAACAGCACTGTTTTTTTCCTTGCTTCTGACATTAAATGATTTAATGTGTGAATCTACCTTACAGTATGTATTTTCTATTGAAGTGAGAAAGATCTGAGAGGTAGAACTTAGCATTACTTTCATTTTTAACCAAATAATAATCTTCTATTTCGGTGATACATATCATGAGCTTGATATGCAAGTGTATTATAATATTCATCCTGATATTTCAGGTTATTTATGATTTTCAGTACTTAATTGTTATTTCAGGTTATTTATGATTTTTCTGTACTCTTAATGTTGAACAAAAATTCGCACTTCTGTAATTATCATTATATTGTGCCATCATCATGGAAATGTTTCACATTTTTTGGAAGTAGCTGTTAGTAAATTTTATGATTGGGAAGTTAGGCAAGGGCACAGATAAAAAATTATTGTAAAAGTGTAGTATGTACATCATTCTGTATTTCTTTCAGTTTTATCATCATTTCATTTTTAATATATACATTGTCTTGTTCTTTCATAGTTTTATCGCAACTTCCCTGGCCCATCGGATGTATCTGAAGAGGAAATGAAGCTGGTGGTGGACAAATATCGTGATCCTGTGAGACCAGGACTGATGAACTACCTCAACCTGCATCATGACATTCTAGCTGTTTCAGACTTTCTCACCAAGGAGGCAGAAGTTCCAACCATTCAGCAGTCTAACATTGACGCCGTCTCTTTGCAGGTTTGTTTGTTTTGTGTCCTTTGTATCTGTCTATCTGCATCTACGTCTCTGTCTGTCATCCCTTCCTCTTTAGCAAATTTAAGATGACTTTATGATAATGAGCTAGATTTCTTTTTCTTGTAAATTTGTTACCTCTACATCTCATGATAGAGTACAACACAAGGCAGCACAGTGCAACAGAACACAACACAGCACAGCACAACACTGTACAACACTGCACCGCATGGCATGGCACTGCATGGCACAGCATGGCATGCATGACATGACACGACACAACACAACATGACGCGACATGACACGACATGATGTGATGGAACACAGTACAACACAACACATCGTATCATACCATACTTTGAAGAGACCCCACAATTTCAGGACCTGTGTCCTTTCAAAAAGGACACAAAGAAGTTTAGATTAATGCATGCACTGTTCTTAAGGCCAGACATATGGTCCAAAATTTGATGAGTATCCCAATAATTAAACAGCTGGTAGCTTTTGCTTATATATTCTAAGAATCTGTAACCAGAATGGTTTATGAGGTGATATAGTACTTGCTCATTTTATGTCATAAGCCTGTTTTATTGCAAGCTGATATTTCTCTTTTAAAAACCAACAAAGGTCATGAACAGTTTTATGTAATGAGCCCGTTTTATTACAAGCTAGTATTAATTTCTCTCTGAGAAACAAATAAAAGGTGACTGTATATCTGTTTTGATTGTTGACTTATACCACTAATATCTTTTTGCAGTTGTCTCTGGACCCATCACTCAATCAGATTTTTGACAAACTGCGTGTGGCAATCTTCAAAAATGGTATCCGCTCCTTGGAATTCTTTAAAGATCATGACAAGCTTCGTAGTGGGGTCATCACAGAGAATCAGTTCATTTGTGGCCTTGTCCTGGCTGCTGGGAAGGAGGCTCAACTGAGTCGTGCAGAAATCCAAAAAATTGTGGAATTTTATCGTGTTCCTGATGGTCGTGTACGCTACAGGGAGTTCTGTGACATGCTGGAAAACAGTAAGTGTCGGATCTTTTTGTTTGTTTTGAGTATAGCTGTTGCTTTATTGTTATTTGGTCTTCTTTCAACATTTCCAGTTTATTTGATTCTTTCTTTCTTTGGGGATTTTCTTTTTTGATTTAAGGGTGTCTGTACACCCATATTCCAAAGATACCTACTTGGATTCCTTGATTGTGTATTTATTTCACCAAAATTAAACAATGGTCCATAGTCAAATTTAGCATCATATAGTGTATGATATACTATATGTGGCAGACCAGGTGCTACCTTAGCTAGGTATGCCACTCTGTCTGGCCAGATTTCAGTCCATAGACACCCCTGGGCCAATGCTGTACCTCAACAAATCAGTGGCCAATGCACTCACCTAGCTAGTCATATATCATTGTCATTAATTGTGTTTTGTATTACTGATTTGTGACTGAATTTTGTCTTTTTTCTTTGGCTTTTCATTTTCTTAATTTTTTTCTTTTTTCTTTAGCTTTTCATTTTCTCGACCACTGTGAGTGATTTGAATGTGGATCGGGACTTTTTCATGTTATTTTGATGAAATTGCTTGGGAAAAATCTACACTTTTAGACCAACTGGTTTTTGCTGATCATCAGGATGGTGTGAAAGAAGCCAGATCAATCCAAGATTGTCAGTCTTACTATGAACAAAATATCCCTCTTCCCTTTTAAAAGCAGTTTTGCTGCTCCTGCATCCAAGTCCTAGCAACGGAAAAAAAGAGAAGCGCATGCTCTTTCTTCTGCAAAATCGTCTGAGAATTTGAGTGGGAATGGTGCAGCTCTTTCAGCTGTTCCAGCTCATAGGAATGAATTAGTCGCATCTCAGATGGAAGAATGTCAGAATTGCCCATCTTCACGATTTTTTTACTTCCCCATTTTCAAACACATATTTCAACTGTCTGCAGCTCTACAATCCACTCAAGGTAAATGGATCATGAGCTGGTCTCCTCAGAGGCTCTCTTGTTTCTTCTGCCTCTACTCAATTTGTTTCAGGGTCTGAAGAATCAGATCCCTCTTTCTTTCATGCCTTGATGAGGAGAGAAGTCGGTTGTTTCTCAAATTTTAGTGGAATTAGGTTGACAGTCAGGAACTGTGTCTCCTTATCCCTTGGGTGATCTACTTACAGACTTTCAGAGTTTTCCCCTGCTGGGAACTACCCATGGTACTCAAGACCAGGTGTTAACAACATCAAGAAGTATATTGCAGTAGACATACCCTGGGCCTGTGCTGTCAAATCTTCATCCATACCCCCAACATGGTGAAGTCTATGCGGCTGTGTGCAGATATCATTCTTGGCCAGGAGGAGTTACGTTTTCTTTCGTATGTTTGAGTCAGATTATGCCTGCAAGCCTGCGGAATAGTCTGTGTTGGCAATGTTGGTTCCATGTTTTTGTACTGTTTACTGTGTGGACATCAGAAGGAAAAATCAATAAAAGAAGCAAGGAAATAAGATGTTAGAGATGGTAAACAATTGTTGTGTGAAGGATGTCACAACAAACAGCCAAGAAAAAGACAAAAACTACAGCTCACCATGTGTGAATAAGGGGAAAAGATATGGAGGGGGCTGGCATGGCAGAGATGGAGAGAATGGCTGGCACAGTTTCAGCTCTAAGGCCTTATGTTTGATCCAGATATGACCTACAGATTTATTCCTTCTGACCACTTTGAGGATAGTGTGTTTTTATGAGTGCCACAGATTGTTTACTTGTTTTTGATGCGTGCATGGTCTTGAGAGAGAGCTATTTTCACTTTTACTGTCTCTCTCTCTCGCTCCTCATGAATAAATGTGCATGGCAAACTTTCAAAGTCACAGTTTTACAAAGAGCGTAAAAGACCAAGTAAATTGCGTAGGGTGTAAGTTTATGTCATGTTGACTTTCTTTGTCTTTGTATGAGGGTCTGTTGTTGTCAGTTTATCGAAAAGGGAGAGACTGTTGCATTATAATATGAATTTGTTGCATCAAGCAATTGTTTAGCCAAACTAGACATTTGATACTGCACACAGAAAATGCAGAACAATTAAGCCATTTATTAAACACTAACATTGATACTACAAGCGCTATGGAATATGCCATGCATACAGTGATAAATAGATCAATTATTATCCTGTACAGCATTCATGTTCACATGAGAATGGTATCACTTTTACATAGACATGCACACTCGCATGATAGGCATGGGAAAGAATGGTGGTGGTGATGATGATGATGGTTAGAACAATGGAGACACTTGTGTATAGTTTGACTACCTTCTTATGCATAGTCCTATGTTCATAATGCTCACTTTTAAATCTGTTTGCTGTAACTTTTATTCATGGAAGAAAATCATGTATATTGCCCTTTTCTTTTCTCTTCAGCATTCACAATTCCTGACTTGGAGAAAAAGCCTACAGAAGAAGTTGCAAGGCCTTTAAAAGGAACCTTGTTCAGAGTAGGTTTTGTGTGGATGTGTTAATACCTGACTGATAAATCTCTACATCAATTCTACATTACATTGTAAGATCAGGGACAAAGGTGGATGAAGGGAGGTCAACATACTCTGTATATCAGAGATTCAGAGAGAATACTTTTGGAAATGAATTGTTAACAAATACTGGTTAGCAACTGGCAACTGGTTAGCCATGTCAGCTGTTCACCATAAATGAGTTTGCCTGACAACTAGTTAAACCATGTCTATAACATAAATGGTTTTTATTTTGTTGCAATGCAATTTTTGTGAAAAAAAAATTGACTGATTTATAACTCTGTATATACATTTTGATAGGAAAGAACAAGACTTTATGCTGGAGGCAAAATGTGAAAAAGTAGTAAAATAATTCATACATACATCTCCATCCTCATTTTGTTTTTTGCAAGAAAAGGAAAAATATGTCAGCACCAATTTTGTGGTCATTTATCAGTGGAATTTTCTTAGATTCTAATTGTAGGTTTGGTGCATTTGAAATATGAACATATGATATTAAATGGCATAGAATTTTTTAGTCTTAATAGTTTGAGAAATTGACCAACTTTTTTTGTAGATCTACGCACCTTTTGTTGTTTATTTTCATTTGATTGGGGTTTTTTTTCCTACTGTCTAATACTGTTTCTGGTTTTTCATCAGGGGCTAAAACCTTTGGATTCTGAAGCTGCTGAAGGCTGTCTGCAGGAAGTTCTCAATGAGTTGAGAGAGAAATGCCGCCGCCGCCGACTCCTCATGTATCCATACTTCAAAGACTATGATAGGGTAGGTGTTGTAGCAACAAAGAGCCAGCCCATTAGCCTGCACCTTTCTTTTTTAGTAATTTTTACTATAAAAATGTTAAAAAGGGACAGTTGAGTCAGATCGATGGTTGGCATCTGTGTGTGTTTATGTGTGTGTGTGTGTGTGTCAGTGTTTGTTTGTTTTTTTGCATATGAGAGTGTGTGTGTGAGAGAGAGAGAGAGAGAGAGAGTGTGTGTGTATATGTATATAATTATGTTATTAACACGCGTAATTGGATAGGAATCCTTGCACATTTTAACCTGCACCTTTCTTTTTCAGTACTTTTTTCTGTAAAAATGTTAAAAAGGGGCAGTTGAGTCAGATTGATGGTTGGCATCTGTGTGTGTATGTGTGTGTGTCTGTGTTTGTTTGTTTGTTTGCATGTGAGAGAGAGAGAGAGAGTGTGTGTGTGTGTGTGTGTATGTGTGAGAGAGAGAGAGACAGAGAAAGAGAGAGAGTGTATATGTATATAATTATGTAATTAACGCGTATAATTGGAAGGGAATCCTTTCATATTTTCAAATAATCATGAATTCAGTTATCTATTTTTCCTTGCAGTATTTCTTTAGGTCATTTCATTGTTAGAGGTGGAGTAATACTGAAATGACAGTTTGATATTACAGGTACTCAGGAGTAGAACCAGTTGTTCATTAGTTCGAAATGATTTCACTGAATAACAGAGACATTTGTTTGTTAACAATATGGACAATGCCTTTAACAAAATAGTTGTACTCCACTTTGAAGGGAATCAGTTATAATGGTAATTTATTTCAACGATTCATAAGCATATAGCCAAAGTGTATAATTTGATGGCTAATCAAAATGTTTGACAAAGCCAGGCCTATAGTTGTCTGATGACATGTCTGTAGCTAGGATGCATTCTGCACTACTGGGCCCTTTGCAATATCATACACATGATATTCTATTAGTGTTAAAAGTTAAAGGTTATACCACATTAAAAGGAGCATGGTTTATTCATAAATCATTTCAACACTATTACAATCATGTGTCTAAAAGCATGAAATGTGACGTCCAATCAAAATTTATTTTAGTTGTGTGTCCAAAAGCATGAAATGTGACTTCCAATCAAAATCTGTTACTACAGTTGTGTGTCCAAAAGCATGAAATGTGACTTCCAATCAAAATGTGTTATTACAATTGTGTGTCTAAAAGCATGAAATGTGACATCCAATCAAAATTTGTTATTACAATCATGTGTCCAAAAGCATGAAATGTGACATCCAATCAAAATGTATTTGACAGAGTCAGGCATACAGTCGTGTGGTGACACCTCTGCAGTTTGGTCGCATTTTACACTTCCTGGGGATGAATGTGTCCAATCAGGACCTGAAGCTTCTATTAGCCAAGTTCCAGGATCCGGCCACTGGAGATGTTAACTACCCTGCTTTTGTGCAGGCTGTGGACCAAGGTACAGTGTCAGTAATTTACTGAGTTACCTGTTTCAAGCTTTCAGGCTGCAAAGATTTCTGTTAAATAGTGTTCAGTTTCAATTCAATGTTGTCTCAAAGCATGCATTTACTTTCATCTTCTGTGTGGCCTTACCTCTGACAGTCAGTGTGGAGGTTAAGATGAAGATCTGGTCTTTAGATTTATTTCCCATGAAGTGCTCGTTTCAGAACAGACGAATCATAAAGCTGCTTGCTGTAGTAATTGTATTAAAATATAGCAAACAAGACGTAGTAGTTGGACAAATGGGCTGTCATTGGTATTGTGAAACATTAACTGCGTATATGTTCATGATCAGTAGAGATAATGAATGTCATCACTAATGGTCCGACAAATTGAATAAACTGGTTGCTTGAAGGTTTTTTCAGCAAATGTAGGTCCAGTGATGAGTAACAGACACGTAAGTTTGTATAGGCATGACCACATTCACAGTAGAAAGGATAACAGACAAAATCATAAAGTTGCATGCTGTAGTGCTAGTATTAAAGTACAGCACACAAGACATAGTAGTTGGACAAATAGGGTGTGACTGGAATTGTGAAGTATTAACTGCATATATGTTACTGATCAGTAGAGATAACAACATCATTACTGGTCCGACAAATCGAAAAAAAATTGGTTGCTTGAAGGCCTCTTCAGCAAATGTAGGTCCAGTGACTAGTCTCAAATGCGTAAGTTTGTATAGGCATGACCACATTCACAAAAGAAAGGATGTCAATATTTACAGATTTACAGTTATTTTCTTATAATACTTTTGTGCTGATGTATTGATGAAATATGATTGATTGTCCACAGAGTTTGTCGGTCACACAATGGATGATATTAGCATTGCTGATGACACTCGCACCAACGAGGTTGTGGAGAACAAGTTGCCAGAGGTTGAAGTGTCTTTTGATGACCTTATGGCAAGAATTCGACACATTGTCCTCACCTCAAGACTCCGGGTCAGTAACAAGTTTTTTTTGGGGGGTGACTGAGTAATGATACTTCTTTGTTTTTTTTTTCATTTATGTTCTTTCGTGAGATAGTGTATAAAGTGTGAAATGTACACTTTTCCCAAAAGTTATTGCGAATATTTTCTTAAAGTTGTGTGATGGCGTTGGGTTGGTAAGGGTGCAGGATAGCCAAGTGAGAAAGTACAGGTGATGATGGTACCTGGCAGAGAAGACCCAGTGAAGGTTGTGCTGGTGTTACTCAGTCTCACTTTAATGCCATCACTCATAACAAGACCAGATGAGAAAGACACCACGCAGACATTCACGCTGGCTTATATACCTTTTGAACGAATCGCAAAGACAGCCACATGAGCCTGCATGAAGATTCGGCCTTCTGGTGACCATGATGGGATTGATTAGTGTTTGTTCGTGCAGCATCAGCGGTGTTTATTTAAGGTCCATGAAGTAAAAACAAACACTCATAAAAATGCGTAGAGCAGAAAGATTTTCATAGGTCATATGTTGTTTACACAGTTTTCAGTTAAACTGAAATCACAAGTAACTTTATTTACTGAACGAACCTTGCTAAAAGGGATTCTGGCTGTAACAAATATTTACAGGTTACCATCAATTCATTCAATTACCATCAATCCATGCAAAATATAAATATGAATAAATCATGATAAATCGAAGTTTCTGTAAGCATATTTTCCAATAAGCAAATCAGATATTCTGAGCGGAAATCTCTTGACAAGTAGGTAATAGAAACCACAGACGGCAGATTTTGGTTTGTCATTGCTGTTCAAGGTAATGGATGGGATTGTTTCTATTATATTCAGGGTGAAAGTTTCTTTTTAGGATGGTCTTTACCTCTCTGAAGGAAATGGGGTGTTGTTGTTATAATCTGCTTCTTGCCTTCGCCTGGGAGTCTGTCTGTTTGTTTCCCCAGGTGTTACGGAGAGCAGTAATCCACTGTATCATTACTTGCCTACAATGCTTTCTTGTTCTGTTATGATTTTTTTTCAAGGTAGATCTGGTAAGACTATCAACAGGCGACTGTATACTCTCTGTCAAAGATTCGCAGTCTGTTAAAAAAACAACTTTGGAATTTGAGCGATCTTCCGCTTTTATAGTTTTTGCTATTTTCAATACTGCTGTCTCTTCTGCCCTGTAGTTGGTGGACAAAATTTTAATTTCTCATGGGGATGGACCTCTTTACTGTCAGGAGTGCGTTGTTTCCATTAATTTACAGCACCATCTGCTGCACCGTCTTTGAAGATATGCGTCCATTTTGAGCTGTTACAGATCTATTCAAATCAGGCGTTTCTAAGTGAGGGACTTTAGGACTGTCTTTGGTGATCTCTTTTGTTTAGAATGCCTGAGACTTCTCTGACAAAGGTAATGTTTGTCTGGGTGTTTCAGTCTTCACCTCATCTTCATTTGCAGACATGACCTGAGCATGTTTTCCCCCCTCATCTTCTTTGTAATATAATTGGTGCTGCTACACTTGAGACTTTTTTTAGTTGGTTGTGGTAGTTGTTCATTGTGAATTAAAACATTCTCCACTCTCCAAGTATCGAATGGAGTCAGCTTTGGGGTCTTCTCTGTGGCGTTGATGAGAGTGGTTTTCAGTCCCCTTGTGATGATCGTCATTACAGTGTTCTGGATCATGGCAAGTTTGTGTGTGTGTGTGTGTGTGTGTGTGTGTGTGTGTGTGTGTGTGTGTGTGTGTGTGTGTGTGGTGTGTGTGTGTGTGTGTGTGTGTGTGTGTGTGTGTGTGTGTCTGTGTGTGTGTGTGTGTGTGTCTGTGTGTGTGTGTGTGTGTCTGTGTGTGTGTGTGGTTCTTGGCAGCAGTAACCCAGGCAATTGATCTCTATTCCACCACAGACCCGACAGCTTCTGTATACATCTGTTTGAGGATCTTGCTATTGGCACCCTACATGGTGCCTGCCACTTTCTTCATTGGGGAAAGTTTCTTTTTGGCTTTCTGCTCTACATTTCTAATGTGTGGATTCCAAGTGAGTTATCTGTCAAGTTTGACACCAAGATAAGTTGGTCTATCTGTGACAAAATCTTTTCAGTTAAAGGTGAGCTCAATTTTGCTGGTGCCGATGGTGATGCACCAATCCTTTGCCCGATTTCTGAATAGTATTGAGAGCTTCCTGTACGTGGGTAGTGGCAGTTGACAATTTCTTAGAAACACCCTGGGTTGTGAAGTAGTCTGCAAGTAGAGCTCTCTGTACTGTTCCAACAGTTTCTTGGTAACATTGTTAATGAATACAAGAAATAGCTTGGTGAAATGACTCAACCCTGTGGTATGCTTATAGTTAATGAATACAAGAAATAGCTTGGTGAAATGACTCAACCCTGTGGTATGCCTGTCTGATCTTGATGAGGTTAGTCAGTGCCCCATCCAGTCTGACCTTTGCCATCCTGTTTTTCAGACAGCTATGTATCCTAGGATTGAAGGTTTGACTAGCAATTATTAACAAACCAAATCATGAATTTTCTTAAAGTATGACTTAAAGTAAAATGACATTGTGAATGCATATCACGCAAAATCATTGATATGATATAAAATCTGACTTCTGTAATGTTTGTTCCGCAGGTGCTGGACTATTTCCAAGACTTTGACCCTTTGCGCAGTGGATCAATCAGCAAGACTCGTTTCCGCCGCTGCCTTGCCACTTTGGGACTGAGTAAGCTGGCTCAGCACGATCTGAACAACAAACAGTTTGACCTACTGTGTGCAGCCTACCAAGACCCCAAGAAGGAGGATCAGGTCCTTTACACCAAGTTTGTGGCTGATGTTGAAAGTGGTAAGAAGATAGAACTTAGGAATTTAAGCGCAATGGGGAGTTGTAAATGAAAGGGTCACAGTCTAGAACCATTGAAGGCAAAAGAAAAAAGAAGAGGAAAAAGGAGATATCATTACACAGGTCAAACAGTCGTGGAGAGTTTGTGTTTTATTTCAACAGAAAATTGTTTTTCTTCATCCGGTCGCTTCTTTACTTTCATAAATATTTTCAGTATTGGGGGTGAGGAAGAGAGGTAGCAATGAAGATACAGTAACGAGAAAACATTTCAGTTTATGGGCCAAAAACTTTACATTATTCCATGGACAGATTTGCTGATGTACAACACAGTGCAGCAATATTTGTACAATTTGTATCATGAAAATAGCATCATCATAAAAGCAATAGCCTTATTCTACCGATACAACCCTCCACCACTACAAATACCTACACTCAACCCTGACCTTTCCACACACACCATCCACACTCACACTCATACACAAGTATATGCGCATATGTTCAAATCCCTTCTCTGTACCCCATGCTCTTGCTCTCACCCCAATCTCCTCCCCACCCACCTCATACTTGAGTGCAAGAAGGCATAAACACAACTTCCTGTGTATTCATTCTACTGGCCTGTCTCCTGTCAGTTTTAAAAACTGATGTTGCGTGTTAAACAAAAGAGTTGTGATACCTTGCCCTGGCTTTTAATGCTCTCATTTGACCACTGCATTCAATCACTGGACTGACAAATTTCTATATGGATGTGTCTTGTCCTATAAAATATCTGTCAATTAGTTTGTCGTCCGTCTATTATACAGTGCATCCAGTATATCTTTTGACCTCCCTGCCATATCTTCTGCTTTCTTGATATGCTTTTGATCTGTGTCTGCCGTCAAATGCCATCTCAACAAGAAAATCTAAAAAGGCACTGTGCACAGTTGAGAAACAAAGAACTTTTATATTTGTGGATTGTGTTTTGCTGCTCTATTTTCTGCATTGTTCTTGTGTCACTATACCAGCCCTGCTCGTTCAGCTCTCCAACACACCTCCAAACCCATTGAAACTGGTGTCAGCATGAGAGCAGAGCATAAATGGCTATAAAATCTGTGACAACTTTCACAGTGCCATGATGATGAGAATGGGGATGATAGTGATTATGCCTTGGAGTTCCATTTAGGACTGAAACTATTCTGTTTCATTTTATGACATATCTTGGCGTTATCCAAACCCAAGAGATACAGACATCTCTGGTGTTGTTGAAGAAGTCTGAGCAGCACCCTCAAAAAATAAGTAGAATGTTGGAAACATCATCGGGATTCTTCAAAGGTTATGTCTGTTTTCAGCTTAGAGTTTTTACATACATAAACAGCCATAAAAAAGCGGATGAGAATCAACTGTGTGTTCACTGTCTTCCCAATGAGCCCATAGTATGTTCAACTATGAATATGACCCAGTCGAAGCCAAAACGTCCCACAGTACTTTTGTAGAGTGACAGGGAATCAAACCCATGACCTCCAGGTCAGTAGTCTGTAGTGCAGACCATAAATTGACTGATAATCATAATGAAGTATATGTAATAGATCTAGATTTTGACTGGTTATCTAACTGAATTATATGCAGTAAATCCTAACTGACATTAAAAGACTTAAGTTTTCTTAGGCAGAAGAGACAAGTATGTGGGCTACTGAAGTTTGAAAGTTAAATTTAGTCAAGCAGGACTCATTGCACTGAATTGTATGTAGTAAATCCAGACTGACATTAAAAGACTTAAGTTTTTTTAGGCAGAAGAGACAAGTATGAGGGCTACTGAAGTTTGAAGGTTAAATTTAGTCAAGCAGGATTCGTTGCACTCAGACAATTCCCTATAAGCTCCACCCAATCTGTCATTTGTTAAGTGGCAGACTCCTTGAGCAATGCATAACCCTATGCATTGGCAAGGTCTTGAAATGCAAGGGGAGAGGTGGGAATGGGGTTACAGGACTATCAAACTCTAAAATGAGCTGACACCATCAGCATTATTGGAGCATTTATAAGATGGATAGTAAACAAGCAAGTTTATGCATTGTACGCTGAAATTGAGATGTCAGATATTTGAATTCACAGCTCTTTTACAAGAGCCAGCCAGCCAACTGTAAAAAATGTGGCCCACTTAAGGGTTGAACATGTGACCCTTGCATTATCAGCATTACACTCTAACCAGATGAGCTGAAGGGTCAGTTCAAAAACAGGAAAGCATCAGTGTTCAGTTACAAGCGGACACTTGTCAGAAACGATGTTCGTATTTTAAGTTCTACCTACCCGTTCAGTGTTTTTTCTTTATCCTGCCATTTACAAACTGAATATATGTATGTACATATAGTACAGTGATTTGATTTCTGTTTCTCTGGAGAGCATTCTTCAGAAGCCTTTGGTCCTGTTGGTCATTAACAAGTGTGAACTCTGGCCTACATAGGCATTTTTGCTTTGTCCTCAACTGAATTGCTTGAAAAACTTGGACAGAACAGACTGCCACCATATCTCTCAGTTTAATAAAAGCTATGAGATGATAGATTGTGTCTTGCCTCTGGTCAACAGTGTTTACCCAGGCTGGTTTGGAGCATTCACCCACCACAACAGTGCCTCCTCAGGAAGTATTCCGTGTTCCCAAACCTGGGACCGTGGACTGGACAGAGGCAGATGATGGCCACTCTGACCTGTATGAAGCAACCATGACCCGCATTCGTAGCCGAGTGGAGCAGAGACGCATTCTTCTCAAGCCTGTCTTTCAGGATTTTGACAGGTAAAGAAATACAGAAATAATTTTGTTCTCATAAGGGCATGACTTTCACGTTGTTAGATTTCAAATCATAAGATGCAAGCTTGACCCTGCTTAGTTGAACCTGGTGGCTACAGGGTGGAGAAATGTTATAATTTCCAAGGTTATCATGTATCTGCTGATGCCTTAAGTTCAAGTACATATATTAAAGATCCTGGTACACTACATTGCACTACACTGTACTACACTACACTGCATTGCACTAAACTGCACTACAGTACACTACACTCCATTCCACTCCACTCCACCACACTGCACCGCACCGCACCACACCACACCTATAAACTTAAACAACGGTTGAACAAAAATGATATTTTGTGTATGTGAACTTACAGCATAGTGTATACAACTTGTGTGATATTTCTGTCCCATCCTCTGAAGACACAACAACGGTCACATCACTCGAGTCCAGTTTTGCCAAGGCCTGACCATGCTAGACATTCCCATCAGCACACCAGAGATGGCTGCTCTGGAGGCACGTTTCTTCAATGATGTTGGTGTCAACTACTTGGCCTTCCTCAAGGAACTGGAACCACAAGAACCCCCAGAATTCATGTACGTCAAGCGACTGGAGGATGTGCGCCAGGCTAATGCCAAGGGGGCGCTGCCAGAACTTCATGCTGAATCAGATCTGGAGAAGATTTTGCTGAAGATCAAGACCAAGGTGAGGTGTTGTTTGTAGTAATTAGTATTTGTTTTCATTCCATTTGAGCAATGTCTACATGCCACATATGTATCTGGCATACCCACAGGAGTCTTGTTGTGTTTGTTTTCCTTCTGTAGCTTTGATATTGATTTGTTTGGTAAGAGTGTGTCTTTTTCCCGTGTAAATTTTGTTGCTATAGAGTTGGTATCTGAGGCATGCTATAGAATTGGTATCTGAGGCATGCTTGTAAGGTGCATCTGCTCTATGTGTATACATATGAGAGACAGAGAGACAGAGACAGACAGACAGACAGAGAGACAGACAGAAAGACAGACAGAGAGACAGAGGTAATGCAGTTTGTGATTACAGATAGCTGTAAAACAATCACTTACCAGTTGCTAACTTGTGTCTGAGGTTATGGAATAATGTTTATAGCATTTCAAAAACAAGCATCCCATGTTAGACAGAACCTGTATTATTTTTTCTCTGTTTTAACTCATATATAGAACCAGTATGCTGTTGCTGATGATGATATTGTTATAATTTGTAATGTCAGATGACTTTTCTTTCACAAAATTATGTGATCTCACAGATTAGCAAAGAACGTATTCGAGTGGAGGACTTTATGCGAGACTATGATAAGCTTCGGTCTGGACGTATGATGAAGACATCATTCAGGAGAGCGGTCAAGCTAGCACGTCTTGATTTGTATGAGTCAGAGCTTGCTATGATTGAGGACAAGTGAGTCTCACTTCTTTTTCATACTTTTGATTTGTTTTCATGTTGTATTATTCTTTTATTTATTTTCAGATAAGTTCACTTTTGTAAATCAGTGTCACAGAGTGAAAAAGTGCACACATGTGAACATTTTCTTTTGGTGTTAATACATTTTAATCTGTTACTGCACACATGTCAACATTTTGTTTTCGTCTGTCACTGGCCGGTATTCTTTTTATGCCAGTCTTTTTGGCCCTAGTCTTTTGTTTGTCTCTTGGCAAATTGTTTGAAGTGTTCATACTTGACATTAATTAAAGTATATGTTATTCTAAAAAGATTTTTTATGATTAAATATACAACTGATGAAACAAGAACATGCATGGACTTTCAGTATTCTTTTTATACAAACTTAGCAAAAAATCATATAATCAAACACCAGTAGAATGAAACCACTGAAAATAAACATAAAAACAAATGTGAGTCTACAATGATTTTTTTGTAGAATAAAATTAAGCAGGGCTACACTCCTGATTTCTGCAGTTGGGTCTTCAGCAATCTCTGACTTTACATTTAGATTGAATCAGGTTTTACACCAGCACCCATCTGAAGTTGTATGATGGAGATAACAGTTTCAGGGAGAGAGGATGCGTATCTCATTTTGTGCTGACATTACCATAGTGCCAGTGCCTTGTAATGATGATGATGCCCTCTATCTCTGACAGCTCACAGTGTAATCAGTTGAAGCAGTGACATTGAAAATGGGTCATGAAATTCTGCTCAAACTATTTTTAACTTCACAGTAGAGTGTATTACTGCATTACTTGAATGCGATATGGGGGAAAAGGAGTGGGTTTTCAAAAGTTAACTCACCAAAAAAGTCTTACAGATGCACTTACTCACATATAAATATACATGCAGGTACACACACAGCGTCGAATGAAATGGTACCATCCTCTCCATTTGTAAAGTGGAGAAAATGAAAAATGTAACCAGTCAGTTTCCTTTGCTTTCATAGTACTGGACCAACCAACTAGCCAACCAACCAACCAACCAACCAACCAACCAACCAACCGAACAAAAAAACAAACAACCGAACAAACAAGCAACCAAAACAAAAAAAACACAAAAATGAGCAAACAAATATCCCAAACACAAATAAATAAAGCACTCTCCCAAAGAAAAATCAACAAGCAAATAAAATCCCCTAACAATATTTATATATATATATATATATATATATATATTTTTTTTTGTAGATACCAGAGCATTGTGGACCCTGAGTACATTGACTACAAGCGTTTCTGTGATGAGATAGAGTCTATCTTCACCACCAAGCACCTGGAGAAGATGCCTCTTGAAGAGGTCGATCCTTTCAAGCCACCTGTAGAATGGGAACTCAACGCAATGAGTCCTGAGAAGAATGAGAAATTCATGAAATGCATGACCAAAATCAAAGAAAAGGTAAGTTATGATTACAGGTACTTTCGCCAAAATGAAATTCATCTCTCCACTACTTTGGTTTTAATATTGTGTGTGTGTACGTGTGTGTGTGTGTGTGTGTGCATGTGTGCGCGTGCGTGCGTGTGTGCGTGTGTGTGTGTGTGTGTGTGTGTGTGTGTGTGTGTGTGTGTGTGTGCTTGGTTTATTTTCCCGTTTTCATTTTTTTATTTCTTCCTTTTTCTCCATCTTCTTATTTATTTGTGTTTGTATCACATATTTTGTCACAATGGATTTACCATGTGAATTTCAGGCTGCTTTCAGCGGGGAGAGTGTCACACCACTCATTTTCTTCTTCTTTTTTTCAGTTTGTGTTTCTGATAATCTATGAAAGCAGAAAGTTTCTAAATGATTTGGCCTGAGACAAACCCCATCATTGTCATGGGTTCTTTAAAGTGTGTACACTGCATGCTGTACGCTGCATCGTAATTTAATGTCTCATTGGACAACAAGCATCCAACCACCACTCAAGTCCAAACATGATCTTCAACCTGTTTTTCTGTGTGAATGCTATGTTGTGTGTGTTGGGGGCCAAAGGCCCTGACACAAACCATTCTGCCCATTTGCTTCGAAAGGACGGGATAAAACGGATCCAAAACAGATCATCACAACGAGATGAAACAGATCCAAAACAGATCACTTGTCAGTGTAAAGGTATGTCTCAGTGGCCCATGGCATGGGGTTCAAAACCTGACCACTCAGAATACACTCTGATCTATTCATGAAACAGATGGCTGGCATCCTCCAGCTAATCAACACTCAGCAATGAGACAAAACTCATTTTTCAAATGGTGTCTTCCTGTAAAGCAATGAAAATCACCGACCCACAGACGATGTACTTGATAGAGTTGTATCAGGTTCATGATGTTTGTTAAAACCATAATCGGGAGAAGACAGTTCAGTGGTTCTACACCTTTTCTTCTGATGTCTGATAAGCAGAATGTCGCAGTGACTTTCACCTTATCTGTTTAAAAAATATTATGTAGCACTTCATTGCACCACTGCAGGTCTGACCGCAAAGCTTCAAGCAGTTCTCCAGGGCTTGTGTGTCAGCTGCTTAAGGTGTTTTATGATTCTGGTTTGTGTGAACAAACATGTATAAGTTTGTGTGTGTGCGCGGGCGCATGCGTGCGTGTGTGTGTGTACTTTGAGCCATGTCAGCACTTTAACCTCAACTTCTATTCTTCACTTTCTGTGCTATTCCTCCATTGTGGGTCATCCTGTTCTGTGTACTTGTCATATGTCAGGTCTCCAATTTGATCACAAACGTGTATGTATTGAATGCGTAGTGAAAATCATTTCTTTCTATCATTGGTTTTGCAGGTCCGCAAGCACCGCATGCAGCTGTTCCCATTGTTTGAAGACTATGACAGAGTGCACAATGGCTCCGTGTCACGGCCTCAGTTCCGCCGTGTCCTGAGCGAACTGCAGTTGGAGAGCATGGTCAGTCACGAAGAGCTGGAGTTGCTTTGGCAACAGTTCCAGGTCAAGGTTGGAGGAAAAGATGACGTCAACTACATTGCTTTCTGTGAAATGGTGTACCACATGGCTGGCTTTGAATGGCGCAAACCCTAAACAAAGGGTTTTGTTTCTGTTGACTTTATAAAACTCTCTGTTTTCTTTTTCTGAAAATACAGTTATTATGATAACCTAATAAGAGTGAAAATATTGAATATTTCAGAAGGCAATACACCATTTGTATTAAAAGCATCTAGATATCTTTGTTTTGATTTGATAGATTTGTGTGCTTTTACGCTTTCTTTTTCTTGAAAAGTGGTGAATTAGGGGATTAAGAACAAACAGCTAAGTGTTCTGAAGCAGAAATGTATTTCATTCATGTGTGATAAAATGCTGTGAAAGAACCTGGCACTAACAAACATGGAATCTTGTGTCAGTGCTTATTTGTTGACCAGCAGAAAAATAATGAACAGGAGCTTTATTTTATGTAAACATTCACTTGTCATGTTTTATGTAGCATTTGTGTGTGTGTCCTGTTTTCTGTCTTCATGTTTAATTTGGCACAATTTTTTTTTTGTATCATGATTTTATGTAACATTTTTTTGAGTGGGTGTATTGTTATCTTGTCTGGGCTAAATTTGGCACATAATTTTGTGTTAGATTTAACAATGTTTGTAAAGATTTATTGTATGTTTTACAGGAGTTGACAAGATGAATTGCTAGAAGACACGTATATATTATATTTGTAAGTCTGACAGCACGGAACTACTTTTCTGACATGGTAAATAATAATGACTGATATGAAATAGACGAGTTGTATTAAGTTTGCATTTTTGAAACAAGTGTATTTATCTTTTCACACAGCCGTCATACTGAAGAATATTTTATACTCAGTTTATCTGAATTGTGATGCAGTGATTATACTTTGTTTTAAAACTTCAGCTGGATGAAATGTTGACAGAAAATCGCCATGAATGTGTTGGTCATATGCTTTTGTTTCTTCGTTCCTTTTAAACAAAATGTGAAACTTCCATTACCCGCGTCTGCCATTCAGTTATGGGTGGCATCGTAGTTCCTGGTTATTTAGCAGTTCATCCACATATGATAGTATTTAGACTTGTATCGGATAGGTGAGGGGACGCCTGCTTGATAGTTTGAAAACAAACGAACAAACAAACTAACAAAAAAGAGAAAATAGACGGGGAAAATGTAAGTTTGGGAAGTCGACAGAAAGAACCTCCACTTGACAGTCTGAAAACAAACAAAACACAAAAAAGATGAAATAGGAAAAATGTAAGCTTGGCAGGAAGACAGAAAGAAATAATTTCTTTACACTGAAAAGTTAACTGGAGAACGTGATAAAAAAAAGTGTAATTGAAATACGTAATCTAGCCTAAGAATCAAACAAAACAGGATGTAGTTACACGGAATGACAGTATTTTGGTTAAGATCTTTACAGCAAAAATTGATAACAGTTACTGTTGATAAACTCTGAATTCCAAATAGTTGCTTAAAAATTGTACTCATTGACGGTATTCATACAGTCAGTATTGTCACAGATCGCCATGTATATAACATGAAATTCTGCCAGTTCCAATCATCAAAAGATTATCTCAGTCAGCATTTACTTTTATGTGACGTCTTCACCATTTTCTCTAACATTTTTTCCTTCTTTTATGATCTGACCATTGAAATCTGAACTGTTTGCTTCAGCACTGATGGCATAAAATCGGAACTAAATAAAGTGTTTTCTCTTCTGCCAATGTGTATGTAGTATGTGCAGGCATTCACTTGCGCGTGAATGTGTGTGTGTGCGTGTAGGCTATGTGGCGCGTGTGTGCGTGCATATATATATAGATACATATATATACATACACACACACACACATATATATATATATATATATATATATATGTGTGTGTGTGTGTGTGTGTGTGTGTGTGTGTGTGTGTGTGTGTGTGTGTGTGTGTGTGTGAACGGACTAACAATCAAAAGGTCTGATCATCAGTTTAGTCCTACTTTGTGGGTACAGGGTGGAGATTTTTCTGAACTCTCAAGTCAAAATAGGCCTATATGCAGACCCTCCAAATGAGAGAACCTGTCACTGAAATACTTCTATCAGGTTAGCATGAAACAGTTTCTGCCTCCCGTTGACTTCCAGACTATAATCATGATGTCCCATCTTCTCCAACCCTTCAAAGGGTTCTGTCCAATGCATCATAATTTTCTTACGATTTGTTGGGAGTGAGAGCAAAACTTTGACACCTTTCTTCAGAGCGTGCCCTTTTGCATGCTAGTCATACTGACTCTTCTTAATCATCCTGGATTGCTGGAAAGATTCCAATGCAAACTGATATGTTTCTTTCAACCTGTTTCGAGATAAACCACGTCCTGATCTGTAGTAATTACCTCCTCCGTGTCTTGCTCTTTAGGCCAAAGTTTCTTTAGACACTGACTTGATCCCTAACCATCCTGCCATAGAGCAGTTCAAAAGTAGAAAATTCTGCGCTCCCCTGCAGGGCTTCCCTATAAACAAGGAAGACAGCTGGAAAGTTGCATACAGATCACATGGTCTTTCTTCACACAACTCCTTGAGCATGCCTTCAGAGTCTTTGAATCGTTTCGTCAAACTCTTACTCTGGGGATGATATGTGGTTATGTACAATTATGTGACCCTGAGTAGCCGACTCTTCCTTCATCACTGCTTGAATCGTATTGTCAAACTATTACTCTGGAGATGATATGGGGTTGTGTACAATTGTGTGACCCTGAGTAACCGACTCTTCCTTCATCACTGCAGTTGTGAATATCGCTGAGTACCTCAGAGGGCACTCCCATTCAGGAAAATATGACTAGTAAAATTCTCGATATCTCATGCCTCAAGGATGGGGATTGCTCCAGGACGTGGATTGCTCCTGCTCCTAGGTCAGGAGGTCATGAGGGTACCAAGTCACCAGGGTACTAGGCTAGCGGATTTACCAGGGTACCAGGGCACGAGTCAAATCAGATTGTGGGGTCACTAGAGCATAATGTCGAGACTGAGCTATATAATAATAACGGCAACGACACTAATGGCGGTATTTATCACGGTTATAACAACATCACCATCACTGTCAGACATGAGCCGTTGAATGAGATAGGGTTTGACTACATTGAAATCGTAGTTGGATGAATTAAATCACACCGCGGAAAGTTCGTGGAGGTAGTTTTCTAGTTTGTCTCAGAGAACTTTTACGGGGATATGCTGAGTGTTGGCTGAGTCAACCTGCAAAGCATCTAACTCTGAAAACGTATCTTGAAAATGTTCTTTGAGGTAGCGGTAAGTGCGTGTTGACTGAGTCAACCTGCAAAGCATCTAACTTTGAAAATGTATCTTGAAAATGTTCTTTGAGATAGCGGTAAGACGCGTCTGAAACGTTTTCCAAGTAATTGAGCATGGTATCAATGAGCGATTGGGGGTTTCCTTCACTCACGAAACAACGAGGCACTTAAAACCCAGGAACATCGGAAGCCACAGAGACAGATAGAGGTATGTGTCTAGCGGTAAAGGTAGTGTTTGAATTAGATTGTTTTCTCTGGGGTAAGTCGTCAGTCTAAAAAAAAACCCTCCAAAGTCTAAAGTAGCTCTGTAAGGAAAGATGAAATTTTCATCGACCCAAAATTCCATACTGATCGAGTTCTTGCAAGACGGATTTCAGGGGGTTATACACTCCACCAACGTAGTTTTCTTTCGGGTGACTCCCCTGACAAGCATTTATATGTTCATTAAACCTATATGTTGTAGAATAAAGTTTACTGCATTTGGTACAAACTAAAGCGTGTCCTAACTTGTTGATGTCTATGGTGTGCATGAAATGATAGTTGTGATGCAAGACCCTGAGTGTGTCTGAATGTTTGTAGTCGCTGCGTCGAAGGGGAGTGATACAGGGCGGTTATTGAGCGGTGTCAAACTCGAAGACATCCACGTTGATTTGAAACGTGGTTTCTATGGAATCTAAGTCCAAGAGAGTGACACCAGGAAAATGAGAAAGAGGAGAGAGTGAAGAGAAGCACCTCGGTGTAAGGCCAGACAACGAAAAAAGCAGAGATTATCCGTATGAGGGTGTGAATGGTTTTCATCTCTCTGGACAGTATGCAAAAAAGTGTTATTTCAAATGAAATCTGGTAGTTCACCGGCAAGACACGCAACCAATAGGAAAACCTGGTAAAGGGTTGATATTGAAAGAAGTTGACATAATATTCTGCACGGAATAAGAAGAGTCAGGTCGTTCTTTTTGTATTTGTCCAAGAATGTCTTGATCATTGAACTCGTCTACGAAAGAAAGAAAGTCTTATTTGGAATTGTTCAGGTGCGGTCAATATAAAACTCTGTGATTGTTATGAGAGGCGTGAAAGAAAGACAGTTGGTTGGGTTTTTTTCCTTTCAAGAGAAAAGAATGCGAGAAGTTAATCTTAAAACGTGAACATGTCAAGAGAAAAGTTTGCCATTGAGGGGTATCGTGTTTAGGATTCCAAAAGTGTGTGTGAACACTCTGCACTTTTCCTTTTCGAGAATGAGTTTTGACACTGTCCCAATGTTTCTCATACATGTGTTTAATATTTGGGGGCAAATGCTCCAACAGGTCTTTCTTCCCTTTTTTCATCTTTGACCATTCTCTGTTTGTTTTGGGGAGGAGGATATAACAGCTCTTTTTCAGGAGCAGATGTGTCCTATCTCCGTTTGTTTTGGGGAGGAAGATATAATAGCTCTTTTCAGGAGCATCTGTGTCCTATCTCCGTTTGTTTGGGGGTGAAGAACAAGATCTCTTGTTGTTGGTTGGCTGTTTTGAAAATCTTGCGGCGTGGGTTTCAAGGTGCCTTGTCAAATATTCCTTTCTCACAAAGCTTTTGTTGCATAGGTGGCATCGATGAAGAACATTAATTTCTCTCTCTCTCTCTCTCTCTCTCTCTCTCTCTCTCTCTCTCTCTCTCCCTCCCTCTAGAGAGGGAAAATGAAAAAGGGAGGGGAGAGAGAGAGAGAGAGAGAGAGAGAGAGAGAGAGAGAGAGAGAGAGAGAGAGAAAAACCACTGTGCATTCCCAAATGACTATGCTGTTTGTGAAAACGTTTTATTTCACTGTGACTTTCCATGTCCAGTAATCAAAAGTAGAGCAATATCCTGAACAATTTCTGTTCATAAACTGACCTGTATATCTGAATCACAGATACACAAAAAGGATTATACGGACTTCCCCTCCACACTCCTTTTTTTTTTTTTTTAATGAGAACAAAGGAATGACACGGTTGACATACTACCAGAGCATGACGATCGTTGAGACTGAAAGAAAGAAAAGAAGAAAGAAATAAAGAAAGAAAAAAAGAAAGAAAAAAGGGACGAAAGGAAGAAAGAATGAAAGGACGAAAGAAACAGAATAGAAATTAAACGAAGACAAGAAAAACTCGGAAAGAAGATGATGATGAACTCCAATGAACGAAATCTGAACAGACTGAGATTTGTGAACAATGAATGCCTTGATAAGTGTATACAGACAACATTGATAAATGCACGATAAGAATTGTGAAGAAGAAAGAAAGAAAAGAAGAGAGAGAGAGAGAGAGAGAGAGAGAGAGAGAGAGAGAAAAGAAAAGAAAAAAAAAAAAGAAAGAACGATAATCGGTGTCCAGCGAAACACTAATGCAGTCTTCAAGGCGTCTCTCTTTCTGCCATTTTTAGTCCGAAAAACATGCAATAAGGCCCAAGCTAGAAGTGAACGAAAATGATTTAAAACTGTTTACTATCCATATTGATACTGTCTACAATACAAGACTTTAGCTGGGAACTATTCTTTGCTGCCATCAACTATTTTAACAGAATGACAGAAGTTATAACTGCTTTAAATGTTCTTTCAGAATTACTATCAAAATCTCAGTAGTGTTTTCCAATAATAAAGAGCAGCTTTTTGATTGACATTAATCAATCTGAAACGGACGAAAATGTTCATCAAATCCACAGTGTAAAACAAAGTTTTCGTAACACGAAATACGAACACAAGTGGAGTGAGCCTCAAATCTGTGACTAAGCGAGTTGATGGTTGTGAAGAAAGAGAGGCAGAGAGAATGAAAGCAAGATAAGAAAAGAAACGAAGAGAGAGAGAGAGAGAGAGAGAGAGAGAGGAGAGAGAGAGAGAGAGAGAGAGAGAGAGAGAGTTTGAAAGAAAGAAAGAAAGAAAGAAGAAACTGTCTTAAGCATGTATGCATGTTCGCCTCTTCTTGCCTCTTACAATTTGGGAACCAGGAGGGGTATCAGGTTTTGGCTGTTGTTGCCAACGTGCTACCAGCACGACGCGATCGCGTTATACTTTGGTCGTTGATCTTAAAGAATGCTGACATTGTGATTATTTGATGTCCTTGACAGTTGATAACCTTAAAAAACGCTGTACATGTTATGGATATTCATTTTAATAACAGATAATAACCATAACAATAACCTATTCACATCATCAGGTGCCCTGCGATGGCGTTGCAATCATGGACTATCCTGCTCTATCTCTCGTTGCACTCAGCTCCCCCACCCTCTCGTCCCCAGGTTCAGCCAGTCTTTTCTCCCTGTCTACCCGGCCCGTGTCTCCTTCCCTGTTCCCCTCTTTCCCCAGCTTTCCCATTGTGACCAGGTGCTCCAAATCCCCCTTCCTCATAAAATGGCCTATAAATGTTGCCTGTCTTTTCCTAATCTTCCTTATGAGTGATCTACTTGTGTCTGCCTACATCAAGACTGTCTCGTTTGTTTTCTTTGCTGTCCATGGAACTCTCAATATTCTTCTTAGAAACCACATCTCGGCTGCCTCAATCTTGTTCTGGCTTTGTTTGTTGACTGTCCACGCCTCGCATCCGTACAACAGTATTGGTTCTATATAACATTCAAGAACTTTCTTCCTGATGTTAATTAACAGGCATTTGTTTGTAAAATTGCTTGTCATCTTCTTGAATGCTGTTTTGGCTTGGCCGATTCTGCCGGCTATTTTTGATGTGCATCTGCCATCTGATTAAATGATCGTTCCCAGGTATTTGAATTTATCAACCTGTGTCAAGGTTGTGCCATTTGCTGTTTTTTTGCATGAGGTGATTTCATGTTTTGTACTGATCACCATGACTTCAATCTTCCTGCTGTTTAGTTCCAGCCCCTTACCTTTGCTTTCTATTTCTAGTATATTCACAAGGTTTTGTAGGTCTCTTTCACTTTCTGCAATTAGCACGGTGTCATCTGCGTACGAATGTTGTTTATCATTTTCCCTCCAACCCTTACTCCAGGGTCTTCTTCTAGGTTTCTCATGATGTTTTCGCTGTAAAGTGAAAACAGATCTTGTGACAAAGCACAACCCTGTCTGGCTCCTCTTTTGATATTTTGGAAAGAGCTTACATTATTTTCTATTCTCATTGCAGCTGTTTGTTCCCGGTACATATTTCTGATTATTCGTAGATCTTTTCCATCAACATTGAGTCTCTCCAGTTGGTTGATCAATTCATCATGTCTTACCCGATCGAAAGCCTTGGTGTAGTCAACACAAAGCATAAATACAAATCCTTATTCATCTCATTTGACCTCTCTATGATAGTTCTTAGGATGTATATGGCATTAATACATGTAGTTCCTTTCCCTTCCACAAATCCACACTGTTCTCCTGCTATTTCTCTTTTGATTCTATTCCTTGTCCTCATCATGATTATTCTTAACAGGATTTTGGTTACATGGCTCATCAAACTGATTGTGCGATGGAGTTCGCATTCTATAGCCCCTGTCTTCTTTGGAAGTGCAATGAAAATTGATTTTGACATATATCTTTGGGGATTTTTCCAGTGTCGTAAATTTCATTTAGGAGGACTTATTTTTTCTATGCCAAATTCCTCCAGGGCTTCAATCATCTCTGTAGTGATGTTGTCTGGTCCTGGGGCTTTTCCCGGTTTCATCTTTTTCAGTGCCGCTCTAACTTCATCTTTCATTATGGGTGGTCCTTCAAAGTTCTTTTTTATAATGCGTTCTTCGTTTCTGTCATCCTCAAAAAGGTCTTTAATTAATGTACTCTCCCCATCTGTATAATATTTTGTCTTTTTCCATGATAAGCGTGCCATCTTTTAATTTCAAGGAACCAGTTGATGTGCATGTATTTTTTCTGTGGACAATTTCTTCAATTCGTCTGTACATACCCTGAGGATCCGTTTTGTGTCGGTCTTTTATTTCTTTGCACTTTGTTTTCAGCCAAGCTTCCTTAGCTTCATTGCACTTATTCCTGATCTCCTTGTTTATCTTCCTGTAGATCTCCTCATTTCTCTTTGCCTTCCTCCTTTCCTCCATCAAGCCCAAAATTTCAGTAGTCATCCAGTTCTTTTTGCTTTTCTGTCTGCCGTAGGGATTTCCTCACAAGCTTCATTTATCGAATTCATCAACTTTGTCCATTGTTCCTCACTGTCACCAACGTCTTCCAGAGCACTAAATTTGTTTTGAACATGTACATTAATTTAAAATTTTTACGTATCACTTCAATGTACATTAAAATTTTTACGTATCACTTCATCTGTACTTTAAGAGTCCAAGGTTTAATTTGATGTTGTTTTTGGTCTGTTTCCTTTTCCTCAATTTCAATCTAAATCTTCCCACTACAGGATTGTGGTCACTGTTGCAGTCTGCGCCTGGTAGTGTTTTTGCTGACAGTCAAGAGTTTCTAAATCTTTTGTTGATCAGGATGTAGTCAATCTGATTTTTGTTATTATCTCCTGGACTCATCCACGTCCATTTTCTTCTATTAGGTTGCTCAAACCAGGTGTTTCCTACTATAAACTCATTAATCTGTGCCCATTCTACAAGTTTCTCACCCCTTTCACTTTGCGTACCAAGGCCATGAGGTCCAACTATATCCTCCACGCTATCCTGTCCCACTTTAGCATTAAAATCTCCCTTTATTACAGTAACTTCTTGTGATTTACATTGGACTTTGGCCATCTCTAATACTTCGTAGAAGTTGTCGATGTCTTCCTGAGTACTTGCGGATGTAGGTGCATACACCTGAATGATATTGATATCAAATGGTTTGTCTCCCAACTTGACCAGCAAAACTCTATCGGACACAGCCCAGTATCCCTTAACTGCTTTTGATTTGTCTTTGTCCATCATGATGCCTACTCCTCTTTCATGTGTGTTACCACCAGAGTATATCATTGTGTATTCTCCTGATGTTATCATGCCTGCCCCCTTCCATCTCACTTCCCCTAGTCCTAAAATACCAATGTTAAGTCTTTCCATCTCTGTCTTGATATTTTCTAATTTACCCTTTTGCAACAGTGTTCTTATATTCCATGTTGCAGCTTTGATGTTTTCAAATATCAGTTTAGGGTTCGCAGTAACTTGCTGACGGTCTGGTGTCACCTGCGCCGCATGACAGTCCCTACCAGACGAAGCTGCTCCATAGGAGCACCTATTTACGTCGTTGTCTTTGATTTTTTTGTTTCTGTCCATGATAACCTGGGGAAAATTACGATGGTGGTTTCCCGTTGTCTTCCATCGGTAATAACCATATTACAACTAGGAAAGGGTATAAAAGTAGAGTGACATCCCGACTCGTTACCATTTCTGTTTTTTTGCGACTGATACCTCTTTGTCTCAAAAACAAAGCAAAACAAAACAAAACAAAACTAACTTTTCGTTTTCTTTTTCTAGTTGTTGCTTCGTTGTGTTTGTGTGTTGAGATGGGTGGTGGTGGTGGTGTTTATTTCTTCACTTAATATGTGTCTGTGTGTGTCCTTCAGAATGTTTACGATAATTTCCGCCTACAGTGACGAACTGACAGCTTTGGGCGACAAGTCTACCTGTCTCTGTGTATCAAAATGGAATAACGAAGCTCTCTTACACATCCGCAGATACAAAATGGTTGGTGCAGGCTCAGATGAGAAAATATTTCCTACGAAGAAAGGAATTTGTTTGAATGAAAAAGAACTCGACACTATGATTCAGGTGTATGTATGTATGTATGTGTGTGTGTGTGCGTGCGTGCGTGCGTGCGTGCGTGCGTGTGTGTGGTGTGTGTGTGTGTGTGTGTGTGTGTGTGTGTGTGTGTGTGTGTGTGTGTGTGTGTGAGAGAGAGAGAGAGAGTGTGTGTGTGTGTGAGGAAATGAGTGTTTGGGTGTATATGTTTACGCATATGCGTACAACCATAGGTGCATGTATTTTATTCGGTGTGTGTGCAAATGTGTTTGCAGAGTGTGGGAGAGAGAGAGAGACAGAGAAAAGAGAGACAGAGAAAAGAGGAGAGAGAGAGAGAGAGAGAGAGAGAGAGAGAGAGAGAGAGAGAGAGAGAGAGGACATGGGCCGGTTGGATGGTGAGCCTGAAGCTGCTGAGCGTTACGCTCACGTTGAGAGCCGGTTTGAACGATGACTTGAATTCGATCAGTATTAGTACCGTACAAACTGTGATAAATATGCAAAAGAGACAATATTCAAATTTGATTGATTCGTTTGATGCCTGATATGCTATTGTATTATCTAATATTTGAACGTAAAATATATATACAATGTATCATAGCGCTACCTTCCAACAATGAATAACAAACGACAGTGGCACGGCGTGTGTATCCGGGCTATAGCCATTCAAGTGGTAGAAACGTGAAGTGACTGTCAATAGATAGGACCTATCTCAGTTTGTTGTTGTATGGGAGGTGGAATGTGTTTGGGAGGCTAATCTTGAAGATATTGTTATTGTATAGGAAGAAAGCCTTTACTTCCTCCAGGCTACGTCGAATGTCAACCGTGGAAAAAACATTGTGTGTTAAAACATTGGGGAGGAGGAGAGGAAAGGGGATTCTTGTCATTTACTGATGTGTGTGTGTGTGTGTGTGTGTGTGTGTGTGTGTGTGTGTGTGTGTGTGTGTGTGTGTGTGTGTGTGTGTGTGTGTGTGTGTGTGTGTGTGTGTGTGTGTGTGTATGTTGTTATGTGTATGTGTGTGTGCTTTTCATAATTTGATTTGATTTTTTTTTTATTACAGATGGCTGAAGTCAAAAAACAAACAAACAAACAAAAAACAAAAAGCGTTTGAATGTGCTTATTGTCCGGCATCGTTTTCAACTAAATTTAATCAAAAAAGACATATCAAGAAAGAACATAATAACGTACACGTTTACGCCTGTACAAAATCGCCTACTACTTCAGAAGACAATACCACCTGCTCTTATTGTGAAAAAACATCTACAAACAAAGATAATAAAAACAGACATATGAAAGAAAAACACTCTGAAAATGTTCTTCATCGATGCCACCTATGCAACAAAAGCTTCGTGAGAAAGGAATATTTGACAAGGCACCTTGAAACCCACGCTGCAAGATCAACAAAACAGCCAACCAACAACACGAGATCTTTTTCTTCACCCCCAAACAAACGGAGATAGGACGCATCTGCTCCTGAAACAGAGCTGTTATATCCTCCTCCCCAAAACAAACGGAGATTAGTCAAAGATGAAAAAAGGGAAGAAGAGCTGTTGGAGCATTTGCGCCCAAATATCAAAGACATGTATGAGAAACATTGGGACAATATCAAAACTCATTCTCGAAAAGGAAAAGTGCAGAGTGGTTCACACACACTTTTGGAATCCTAAACAAACTATTCTGTTGACATGTTCCACGAACAGACAAAACGTTTTAAGATTAACTTCTCGCATTCTTTTCTCTTGAAAAAAAACAACCCAACCAACTGTCTTTCTTTCACGCCTCTCATAACAATCACAGAGCTTTATATCGACCGCGCCTGATCAATTCCAAACAAGACTTTCTTTCTTTCGTAGACGAGTTCAATGATCAAGAAATTTATAGGCAAGTACAAAAAGAACGACCTGACTCTTCTTATTCCGTACAGCATATTATGTCAACTTCCTTCAATATCAACCCTTTACCAGATTTTCCTATCGGTTACGCGTCTGCCGGTGAACTACCAGATTTCATTCGAAATAACACTTTTTTGCATACTGTCCAGAGAGATGAAAACCATTCACACCCTCATACGGATAATCTCTGCTTTTTTCGTTGTCTGGCCTTACACCGAGGTGCTTCTCTTCACTCTCTCCTCTTTCTCATTTTCCTGGTGTCACTCTCTTGGACTTAGATTCCATAGAAACCACGTTTCAAATCAACGTGGATGTCTTCGAGTTTGACACCGCTCAATAACCGCCCTGTATCACTCCCCTTCGACGCAGCGACTACAAACATTCAGACACACTCAGGGTCTTGCATCACAACTATCATTTCATGCACATCATAGACATCAACAAGTTAGGACACGCTTTAGTTTGTACCAAATGCAGTAAACTTTATTCTACAACATATAGGTTAAACGAACATACAAACGTTTGTCAGGGGAGTCACCCGAAAGAAAACTACGTTGGTGGAGTGTATAACCCCCTGAAATCCGTCTTGCAAGAACTCGATCAGTATGGAATTTTGGTCAATGAAAATTTCATCTTTCCTTACAGAGCTACTTTAGACTTTGAAGTTTTTCTTTAGACTGACGACTTACCCCAGAGAAAACAATCTAATTCAAACACTACCTTTACCGCTAGACACATACCTCTATCTGTCTCTGTGGCTTCTAACGTCCCTGGGTTTGAAGAGCCTCGTTGTTTCATGAGTGAAGGGAACCCCCAATCGCTCATTGATACCATGCTCAATTACTTGGAAAACGTTTCAGACGCGTCTTACCGCTATCTCAAAGAACATTTTCAAGATACGTTTTCAGAGTTAGATGCTTTGCAGGTTGACTCAGCCAACACTCAGCATATCCCCGTAAAAGTTCTCCGAGACAAACTAGAAAACTACCTCCACGAACTTCCCGTGGTGTGATTTAATTCATCCAACTACGATTTCAATGTAGTCAAACCCTATCTCATTCAACGGCTCCTGTCTGACAGTGATGGTGATGTTGTTAAAACCATGATGAATACAGCCATTAGTATCGTTGCTGTTATTATTATATAGCTCAGTCTCGACATTATGCTCTAGTGACCCCACAACCTGATTTGACTCGTGCCCTGGTACCCTGGTAAATCCGCTAACCTAGTACCCTGGTGACTTGGTACCCTCATGACCTCCTGACCTAGGAGCAGGAGCAATCCATGTCCTGGAGCAATCCCCATCCTTGAGGCATGAGATATCGAGAATGATACTACTAATATCTCAACAAGCCCTTCTGACACTTCCCTATTTCGGTTTTGTGAAGAGCCACAGCCTCTGGATATCTGATGCTATAATCAACAAGGATGAGAATGTACCTGTGCCCACTGCAAGAAGATGGATCAATTGGTCAACTAGGTCAGTTGCTACTCAGTGGAAGGGTGTATATCAGAGGAGATTGCTGCATGGCGCCTTCCTGGTCCTGCCTGTTCACACAAACCAGGTCATGACGCTTGGATGCCCCGGTGAACTAAACATCTGAATACGTAATTTAAAAAAAAAAAAGAAAAAAAAAAAAAAAAGGAAATGAATGACAATGTAACCAGCCCACTAGCATAAACTGATCCCAACGAAGTCCTACACAAACACATCTAGGAAATCCACCCCCAAACAATATGATACAACACGATTATGTTATTGTCTCTGTCATCTCAACTCCTCCAGTCCATCCTCCATCCTCGAAAACAAAAGAAAACTAAAAACATGTGATACAAAAGCATACGCACACACACACCACACACACACACACACACACACACACACACACACACACACACACACACACACACACCTAAAAAACAAAACATCACAAAGAAACAAGCATGGAAAAACCCTGCAAACCTTCCAACGCTTTCAGGATCCAAGAACTTAAGAAGCTTTTCTCTTAACCATACTTACTTGCAGGAAAAATAAATCATTGTTTCGGCCCAGTAACAAGGAACATCCTCGAAATTATGAAAAAAAAATCCAGAACAACTTCAAAACATGCTTTCAGAAATAGCTCCAAAATTGCACAGATTGATGCCTGTGCTTTTGTCATCAGATCACGCGGTTTGTATATCCTTATATTGTTTCGGGAGAGACCAAAGCTGAGTGAGTAAACCCTGACAGAAAATCGTTCACCACTGCCTTTTTGGGTAGTCGTATAGGCTAGTGGAGAGTCTGTACAAAAGCCGATGGAAGGCAATGGGAAATCACTATCGTATCCTCCCACGTAAATCATGGCCAGACACACGAAAAGATACCTAAACGATGTAAATAGGGGTTCCACTGGAGCACCTTCGTCCGTTAGGGATGTCATGCTGCGCAGGTGACACGCGACCATCACCAAGTTACTGTGATCAGATAAAAATTGCAACGTGGTATGCTAGAATAATGCTCCAAAAAAGGAAAAGTAGAAATTGTCAAGAAAGAAATTGACAGACTAAACATCAACATTTTACGACAAGAGGCAATGAGATGGAAGTGAGCAGGCATGATAACAGCAGGCAAAGTGGATGAGTGGATGAGGACAGAAAGGGTGGGAGATATAGGCCTATATACATCAATGCAGTGACAATAGACAGATTCGTATAGAGGGCCATGATCTCCAACGCCATGCAGCAAGGCACATGATGATGATGATATTCATGATATCCATCTATCCATCCATCCATTCATCTATCTATCTATCTAATATCACACAACACACACACACACACACACCACACACACACACACACACACAATATATATATATATACACACACACGTTGTATATATTATTGTAACCTCCACCACCAATTCAGTCTTAACTCGCAGTCAGTCAAAGAGCACTAGGAGCTGAAAAGGTGACCGAGGGTCTATCTGGAGTGTTTTCACTTTTTCTCAAAATTGATTTCTATGGACTATAATCTATCCCCTATAGAATTTCTTTTCTTGAAAAAATATCATTAATCAATCTAAAATGGTATTTTAATGCGCTGATCGTAGCAGAAAGAACGCAATTTCTTACCAAAAGTACCTATTTTTGTCTTATATTGCAAACCGTAACCTGTACAGAACCCCCATATGTAATATATTGACAGAAAGCTCTTTGGTGCAACTTTCGGATAATGACAGTTAAAATTAGAAACAAATCATGTCAAAGCCACAAAATAAAGAAGTTTAAGGAAAATGTTTAAGAGAGCACATAAAAACTGTAGAGGCCGTTTTCTCAAAATGGCCGTCATACAACTTATTGACTTTAAACATAGCCTACATAACGTCTACATTTTTTTTTAGTACAAGCTTTATTCAAATACCAAAATAATCAGCAGAATGTATGCTTTCCAGTGATATACATATCTCAAAATACGCAAAATGCTAGTTAAGACTGATTTCGTGCTGGGAGGTCACAATTATGTGCTTTCATGTGTGTGTATATCACACTGATGTATATGAAAAAGTTGTAATTAGTTTTATACATTTTCTTCCTTACAATTATCATTTGCACTACTAGTAGTTGTATTATCTGTTACTACTGCATTACTGTATGGATCCTCCCCAAAGATCGTAAATGGAAATCCATGCACAGTCTTTGACCTTCTCTGCATTTTTACCCGTTTATGCTTTTTTCTTTCTTTCTGTTCTTTTCTGTTATTTTTTTTTCTTAATCCTTTTCTTCTTTTCTCCGGCTGTTTTATGTTTCACGGATTGAAATTTAGCTGGTAATGCTACTACTCTTGAGTAATAAAAAGAGTTCGAAATCTTAGGTTTTGAAATAACTCCAATA
This sequence comes from Monoplex corrugatus, assembly GCA_030674185.1. Taxonomy (NCBI): domain Eukaryota; kingdom Metazoa; phylum Mollusca; class Gastropoda; order Littorinimorpha; family Ranellidae; genus Monoplex; species Monoplex corrugatus. The sequence goes on along the minus strand of CM060305.1, from coordinate 39,213,028 downwards.
ACACCAATTTGTCCTGCGAAAGTCTAATCTGAAGTCGGTCTAAATTTAGGATCGGCGTGTCTCGAACTCGAGTCGGTATACCAATTACGGTCGTACATTTTCTCGTTTTCAACGCTAAAGAGTGGACAGGCATGCGTTATGTTTGTCACCAAGTTTCTTTTTTTTGTGCTAAGTTTATGTTCAGCTCAATGACTGAGAAAATTTAGTGATGTGGGGCTTGGCAGTATGACTAGATTTGGCGCCTGATATCAAGAACTGCGCTAGTATCGTATCAGCAAACCAGGTATGACTAAGTTTTGGCCGTATTTATTTCAAATTGATAGGGAAGACCGAAGAGTCAAGAGAGAATGTAAATACTAAAAATGTAACTTTGTAATGCGAAGTTGCGTTGTTGATAGTATCATAGTATGATCGATACAAGTAAAGTTGAAAGTAGGCCTGACAAACAGTACAGTAACATTACATAGCGATACTGCCATCATATTATATATGTGACCTGTTCTCACGAATGGGGTCACAACTTAATTTTGGGGGGTAGGCCTATAGAGATTTATATCACCGGAAAGCAGAAAAATGCTCTTTCCAATGATGTATAATTCAACTGTCTAACTGGAAAATCGAGCGAGTTACAGTAATTTAAAGGGAGTGGGTGATGGGACGGCCATTTTGAGAAAAGCAGAGTTAAAGAAGGACAACAAAATTCTCTGCTTTTTCCTTAGCAACCAGTACTCTGTCTTCATCAAACTTAGTGAACTTGTGAAGTGATAGATAAAGTGGTTCTGCACTACATACTAGCTATTTCGCGAGCTGATTCCAACGGTATGCGATATGCTGAGGTCCTGTACGGTTTCATGGCCTAAATTAAAGCTCAAACACACGCATTTTCACGGAAAAAATCTGCACATTCTCGATGGGTTGTCACTTTAAAATGTTATTTTAACACTCTTTCAGCCCAAATTTCACTTTAATCTTTCCATAATTAATAGATTAATGGTCAGACAATGTGTAGGAACAAAAATCTCAAATCACCCAGATCGAACCCTCACCACCTTTTCAGGCCCGTATCTCAGTTCACACGTTGCGACTTGTGACCCCGTTCGCAAGAACCAGTCACATATGGTCTGCTTGGCCAGTGCACATCAGGTCAGGCCCTCACGCCACAAGGCTAGGCCCTGCTCTTTATAGGCTGTCCGTTCTGTTTCAGTGAGCACTTCATGTTAGCCTGAATAGTCTAGATGTGTTAACACAAAGAGACAGTGCTATTATGCCATTACGGAAAATGAGGGGTCAGTACTTACAGGACTGGTTTACCATGATCATGATCAAGATTGCACGTGCAATTGAAAATGAATGAATCAGTGGATGACCATTGTGCCTGGGGAAATCTTGAGGGGCTGGCAGATGTGTATTGTTTGTGACATGAAAATAAAAGTCAGTGAAATTCAGTTACATCTGAGTCTCTCAGTTCTCTGCAAACAGAGAGTGAATGTCAGACTTCTTGAAGTTCGAGATGGAAGGTTCTGGGTTTGTTCTGCCTAGACACCTAGATTGCCTGGTGGGTAAAGGATGGAGATTTTTTTCTGAACTCCCAGGTCAGCACTGTGCCTTCCTTGCCCCTGAATACTGGGTACCACTTGCAGTTTTGATGGTACAACCTCTCTTCTTAGTGTTGGGTCTGGGCTGAGTTTTTAGCACAGCTATGCCCCTCTTGCAAGGTGGAGCTTCCATCTCCACCTAAATGGAGCATTCATGGTTTGCCCCATGACTGTGCAGTGACTGCCAGTTGCCATGAGCTCTGCTGTGTCAGTGCCAAAGGTAAGTGCCACTTGAAGTGCCTATTGAGTTGTAATATCTGCTCATTCAGTCCCAAGGGTAAATCTCAAAGTAATCTCTGCTGTATCAAATATGACCAGTCAAGCCATGGAGTCTGTTCTTTCCTTGCCAAATATAAGTCTCGAAGTGGTCACCGCTTAGCAGTGCAAATGAAGAAGAATAGCCTTAATCAGTTTCATCAGTCTCCACTCTGGCTTGTGCTGATCAAGGGACTCCACCACTGCACTGCCAGTTGAGCTAACTGCTTTGGACACTTCAGATTCTGCTCTGTAAGAGACAGGCTTCCAGCACACAGTGGAACTGTCCACCTGTGCTGCTTTCCAAGACAATTAATTTTAGCCTTGGACTTTGCTCGAGTACTGCCTGGTTCACATCTTGATGTAGACAGTGCTTTTTGAGTGCTGCACTCGGGGTCCCAGAAACATCAAGGGAGCCGGATACTACCTTATCTGTAGTGGCTTATCTGATCAGTGTGTTTACCTACGTGGGTGCTTTAGTCATTTTCTTTGGTGCTAGATCCAGGCTTAGTTCACCAGCCTCTGTATTCTGCTTGGCTCCTGGGTTGCCGTCCCACCCAGACAAGCATGCCCCTTTTTTCAGGCAGTGTCCTCTCTCTGCCTGCATAGGAGATTTGGACTCTGCCCCTACTCGTGGCACAGCACCATTACCCCATAGCTGATTGCCCAACTTTCTCAGCCACTCCGTCATCTGTATCAATCATTATGACAAGTGAACAGTGTAGGCTGTAAAAGTGCTGGTCAAATCATGGCTTGCCCATATGGCCTGGCCTCTGCCGTGGTTAAGGAACATTTCTGTTCCCACTCCTTTAGTTGTAATAATGTCCCACATTCCTTTTGTGGGGTTCAGTTCCATGATTGACGCATAGCCTGCCATGCTACTTGGCCTCTTTGTATCTTTTTTACCCAGCTAACATTACTAATTTCTGCAAGAGGAGATTCCAGCTCTTTTTGCGCGGGATCTGCAAACCTTTTCACAGCTGGTAGTTCATGGTTGATGAGTCCCCAGAGACCCAAGGTCGAGACCAGACCCACTCAATTAGGCATTGGGAAACATAATGCCACTATCCCCAGGAGGTACCACTTAAATTGGTGCTTCTACAGGATTGGACTGGGTCCTCTCTTTTTGTCCCATCTCAGGTTCCTCCATCTTCTTCCCCTCATTCCCTGCCTTACATTCTCAAGGATAGGGAATGATGCAGCACACCAAGTATCTCCTGTTCCCCTTAGAGTTTACGAGTCAGAAACAGTTTTGAGCTTACAGCTGACTCTCCTGGCACATCCCTGTCACTATGTGAGGATACTCTGCACTCCTTGAAATTCAAATCTGTGGCCTTGAGAGATAATTGAGACCATAGTATACTTCTTGTCCATGTACATTAGTTTTGATCAAAGTAGAGAAACTGCAATGTGTACCATAGTGTTCATATCTTGGCTCCAGGACTATTCATTGATTTGTTTTTTGAAATGAGTTTTTTGTTGGATTTTGTAATAGAATACTCTATCAGTGTACGGCTCATCCAGTTCAGCTTTGATGTTGAGTACTTTCCAAGAAATTTAACATTACTCTTCACTGAGTTGAAGAAGAAGAAGAGGAGGAAAAAATTCCTAATAGTAACAGTAAAAATAACAATAATAATAATAATAATAATAATAATATAACAGTAATGGTATTACTATTAGTACCAGTAGGTAGGTCCAGCCATTTTTGTAATTTGACAATATATTCAGTATTTTCAAATTTTCTAAAAGGTAACAGTAAAGTTAACATAAATGCAAAATATCTCGCTCATAGCTCTAACGGTTTTTGAGATACTGCTGTTTGAAATACTGTAAAAATGGGCGTTTTTTGCAGTTTGGTGAATTGGCCATATTTTACCCACATTTCTACAGAAGTAAGCATCTTATATGTATAAAAATTGATACAGTTATTGTATTCTATATGTAAATTAAGTCTGAATTATTTTCCTCTGTGCTATTTGTCTTCAAAAATGGCAAAAATGCCAATTTGTCCACTTGTTATTCTGTAGCAAACACACGTTAATGCTGTGTAATGGTTCATAACTCGGGGACTAGCCATGCTACATCCAAAATGCAGATATCAAACGATTCAGCACTGAATATGAAAACAAAACTTGTGAAAAAGAAGTGTTCAACCTTATCTTTATGTACATAATTAGATTAAACTAAATAAAATCTGACACATTTTCTCATTATTTGGAGGGGAAAATTAAAATGCTTTGACATCTCCTCAGGGAAATGATTTCCAAATTAAATGCATATCCAGAAGTAATAAATGAGTCCTAATTTCCTATGATCTTTACACATGTTTTGAAAGTCACCCTGTTCCCCTGTCCTACTGCTAGTTGCTATATTATTATTTGTACTGTGATTGGTGACGCAGTAAAGAGCACCCACGTCTTTTGTCTGCCAGTATTGTTTTCTACATTTTTCAGATAACTGATTTTCTCAAATGTGCATGAAGCTTGAAAATTGTTTGTGTTTGTTCAGCAATATGCTTCTCTAAAGCAAAAATCTTCTGCTTTTTCTCTGTGACAGATAAGGCCTTCTGCTTCTGCGTTCTCTATATCATTTCTGCTTCCAGCCTGAAATTGATACACTTCAGTGATTTGACTATGCTGTAAAACTGACACTCAGCCTGATCAGGTATAGGATGATATGACTGTAAAGAATTCAGTAGAGTTGTTGATGGTGCTGCTGAATGTATAAATGATGGGACAGGAATGTCAAATCTTTTTGGATAGTGGGATGGCTTATGAGAGGGAACCTGTTTTGAATTGTTTTTGAATTCATGGGGAGATCTGTGTAAATTTGTACCGTGGTCTCACCATCCTGTTTTCTTTCATTTGATCTGTTTGTTCTTTACTTCATCACGCATATTAATCAACCTGGGCAGCACTAATAAAGCTGAGATGTTCACACAAACATCTGACCCAAAGACACAGTTTTTTTGTTTCCAGTTTTTGCTGGATGTGAAATATACATAATTTCAGGAGTAACCCTACAGGAATGTTCTCAAGGTTCTCCATGCAACATGGTGTGTCTGATAAAAGAAGTGCTTTGGACACCTGGTGCTGTTTAGAAAATTGGTCAATCCATTCAGTGTTCTTGTCAACATTGAGAAATTCTTGTAGAAGTAATGATGTTTTGAAAAACCGATGAAAACGTGTGGACCAGCACTCGCAGCAGCTCTACGTTACGAGGAGATACAGGTTCTGTCTGGTGTCTGCAGATGTCAGTGAAGAGAGTCTGGACTCATTCTATGTGCCCCCTCATGTCTTCAGCATGTAGGCCTAGAGTTGAAGCAATAACTGTTTGTCCACATACGTGTTTGGCAAATATGGGCCGACCCTTCCTCTTTGGTCCAATTCTTTTAACAAGCAGTTGGAACTGGTCATCCTCTGAAATTCACACACACACACACACTTACACACACACACATCACACACACACACACACACACACACACACACACACACACACACACACACACACACACACACACACACACTCACACTCTCTCACACACACACACACACACACAGAGTTCAACCAAACCTCTAGCACACAGAAATCTACCAAATTTGAAACGATCACTAGTTAGATCTGATGTGTTGACAAAACATGTGTCAAGACTACTTTACCCCTTAGCAGAGCAAAAAATTTGTTGATATACACTGATTGAAATGATAACTATACTGTGTCCTGATGACAACATTTAGATTAAAACATTTTTAATGTTTTTTTTCAAATTCATTTGTTGATGTATATTTGGTCCTGAAAAGAGTTCGAAAAATATTTCTACTTTCGCTTGTATGCAGTTCTCATACTCGAGTTATTGTCCTTGTTGAAGCGTTTTTGCCAAATTTCTAATGCTTATTCATCATATTTTTTATTGAAAAAAATCATGAACCTTTCAAAGAATTTTTTTACAAAAATACAAGCAATTTTCATTTCTCTGATTGGTATCAGAAAGATATAGATCTGTTCTTTTATTTATATTTCTATCAAGGGAGATAAACTATTCTAGACCGAGCACATGCCTGGTAAGAAAATGTATTAAAATTTGTATTAATTATTTATGAAACATCAGTTCCATTGAAAAAAAAAATAGCAAAAAGATTAGAATAACGGTCGCTTACATACTTACCAAGATCACGTTCAAGATTTTTTAGATCTATCGAGTCAAAGTCGTTCCTCGGTTCGGAAATTGCGTCAGTTTCGGACGACGTCGTTGAACCCGGTCCGCTGTGTCGGTACCTTTCGTATTGGCTTTCGGAACTTTTACAAGCGGCAGCCTGTCTTATATTATATGCACGATCTTAAGAACAATTGAATTCTCTACAAAATAGATGGTAATACAACACTGTGCGTGTAGAGTTGTTGACTTTACAGTGCCTTTTAAAAATACGTTTGTTTTTCGGCACTGAAAAAAAACAAAACAGTATTCAATGAAAGGAATTATGACGAAATTTATTACACTAGGCCCTAGATTCTTCAGGCTGTCCCCTTTAATTTGATTTCAAAATCACCGCTGTGCGTAACGTTTTTAAAAGTTCCGACAGCATTTTCCGACAACTGGTGTTGATCGGTCCCGGGAAACTTTGCACGTCGCCGTGAACGTTGCGTTCGGTATGTGTATTTAGATAGCTCAGGGTCAAAGCACACTTCTTTCACACCACAAATAAAGACACAGGTTTCATGTCTAAAGCTCATTTAACGTGTCGACATAATTTTTTATCTTCCAATCGTGAATGGTAGACGAGCTGAAGCAATTTAAAATCGGCAATTTTTACCAGTTCTGCTGCATGTTAGCCATTAGCGTAAGAGAGGCTGGGCCTACCTACTACCAGTGATATAATTTATACAATTTTATTTAAAAAAAAAAAGTTAATTGCCGACATAGAATTAAAGAAAAGAAGAAAGTGAAAGAAATGTAGACATTCAATTAACATTCTGATGAAAATAGATGAACCATAATACATGTGACATCAGATAAGTTATAGAAATGATTTCTAATGAAACATTAACTGAGAGATAAGAGCAGATACATACTTGGTAAAGCAAATATGTGTCCCCAGTGGTGGTTGCTCTTTGTTTGCCACATCAGGACATGGGAGCACATTCAGGCTAATGGGTGGATTCACAGGGTGGTCAGTTTGGAGTATTACCTGCCATGGGTTTCTTCCTAATCAAGGGGGAATTGGAGGAAGTCTTTTTAGTAGTTTTACACTCCTCTCCAAAAGTTTATGGTAGGCTTTTTGTGGTTCTCCAATTTTTTTTGGGGGGGGGGCAGGGATGGTGGTGGTTGTGGTAGAGATCTGTTTTCAACCTTTCCAGTCTGTGGATTTCTGAAGGACTTCCCTTTTAGGATGTATACTCCAGTTTCCATCAGCTACTCCATCCACATTCATTTGGGCCATGTCCATAAACCTGGATACCTGCTTCCATATCCATATTTTGCTGCTGGATTGGATGTGGCTGTGTTTTGTCTCACTGGGCAGGATTTTTCAGTTCCATGCCTTCCCCTTTAGCTTGGCCTCTGCCTCTTTGGATTTTTAGCAAGGTGGACAGGGAGCTGTGTGTACGCCAGAGTGGTGTTTATCTTAAGGTCTGTCTGGATGCCCTGGTTCATCTTGGCCACATTGGCTGAGTCCTGCCACACTAAATCCTCCAGGTTCTGCGTCTTGTGTTGCAAGCAGGGTTTTTCCCTTAATCTGGGGAAGTCAGAAGTTTCCTCCTTTCAACACTTCACTCCATGCAGCAGGGCAGACTGGGATAGGACTATGAGATCTTCCCTTTCAAATCTTTAAATTCTGCAATTTGTTAGATATGGTAGAGTGTAAGTTACTGAAAGAGGAGTTTTCTCATGTAAATTCCCCTTTAGTGTTTACACTTAGGCCGACCTTGTCAACCCTTGGTGAGATCCTGTCTTGGTTTTGAATCCCAGTTGTAGAAAAGAGATAGGGTAATCTCGTGTGCTCAAAGCTTGTAGATAGGGTGAGCGCCCCATAGAGACTTTGTGACTGAATTCTCAGTGAAATCTGGATCTATAGGTTCCAGCCAAAAATAGAGTTATTGTGTGTCTCACTGCATTAGTTGGGCGTGATAAGTGTTCTAGCTAAACAGGAATTTTTACATGAAAAAAATGTTTCTGTTCAAAAAGTTGTGATTGTCTTTTGACAACCTTACTGACCAAGTCTCTTGTACATTGTGACTGTTACCATTTCAGTAAATGTTGGTGTTAAAAAAAATTATTCTCTGCATACACTGTATGATACAGTGAATCGAGTGATATATAGATGTTTGTGTGATTATGATATACAGTATGAATGAGGCCTGTTGTGTATCTTCTCATGTTCTCCAAATCCACTCCAGAGTTGTTTATTTGCTTTGTGTGGTGTTCTTTACAGGACCAATGGCAAGAAACTACTCCTCTGTAGATGGACGTAAGCCATCAGCATCAACAATGTTTAACATTCCAAAATTTAAAACCCAAAATACAGGTAAGAACTTTGAATGCATCTGATATCATCATCTGCTTACACACACACACACACATACACACACACGCACACACACACGCACATGCGCACGCGCACGCGCGCACACACACACACACACACACACAACACACAACACACACACACACACACACACACACACACACACACACACACACACACACACACACTGCCTCAAAGCATCCCTCTTTCAGAAATTTCTTCAAAACAGACCTTCATAATTTATGACTTTACTGAGACAAGTCATGTTGCAACTGATCTGTGTGCATGAGAATGTGCGTGAGTGTGTGTGTGTGTGTGTGTGTGTGTGTGTGTGTGTGTGTGTGTGTGTGTGTGTGTGTGTGTGTGTGTGCCCGTATGTTTTTTGTGCGTGTGTGTGGTATGAAAGACTTGCATTCATCTAATGATTTTTTGTGTGTGTGCATGTTCCGTATGACTAGTGGTGGTGGTGGAGGAGAATATGTGTGTGTGTGTGTGTGCATGTGTGTGTGGTGTGTGCGTGTGTATGTTTGTGTGTGTGCGTGTGTGTGTGTGTGCGTGCATGGGTGTGTGTGTGTGTGCGTGCGTGCGTGCGTGCGTGCGTGTGTGTGTGTGTGTGTGTGTGTGTGTGTGTGTGTGTGTGTGTGTGTGTGTGTGTGTGTGTGTGTGTGTTGTGTGTGTGTGTGAAAGACATTAATCTAATGACTTTTTTTGGTACATATTCTATATGACTAGTCTTACTCATTTGTGATGTTTTGTTGATATCTGTTTTTTTTCTTGATGAACTGACTTTGCTTGCTTGCTGATGTGGTTTGTTTTTGTTCACAAATTAGGCCAGCTATTACCATTATATAAAATGAAATAATGATCTGATGATGATGATTATGATGGACTGTCGCATTGATTCATTGCCTGGTTATATATGTCTCCATGTAGGATGTAAGACAGATCTCAGAGGCATAAGTTCTTGCAGGCACAGCTTAGGAAGGTGTTATGTTGGCCCTGGGTTCTGCTTCTGCCAGTCCTTCTTCTGTTGAATAGCAACTTATTCTGCACTGTTTAAATGTGATTGTGGTCTGCATGCACTGTTTCATCAAGACACTGTTGCTATAGAAATTGTCATCTCAGTTGGTGGTGTTCCTGCTATAGCTGATGAGGTTGGCCTCCAGAGTATCTTCATATTACTTTAGTGATCTTGTTCCTGCTGCCACTCATGGTGCTGGTATATGTCTCCATGTAGGATGTAAGACAGATCTCAAAGGCATAAGTTCTCGCGGGCACAGCTTAGGAAGGAGTTATGTTGACCCTGGGTTTCTATAGCAACAGTGTCTATAGCAGCCTCATCACCTGTAACAGGAACAAGATCACTAAAGTAATATACTCTAAAGGCCAACCTCATCACCTGTAGCAGTCCTCCTTCTGTTGAATAGCAACTTATTCTGCACTGTTTAAATGTGATTGTGGTCTGCATGCACTGTTTCATCAAGACACTGCTGCTATAGAGTATCTTCATATTACTTTAGTGATCTTGTTCCTGCTACCGCTTATGGTGCTGGTATATGTCTCCATGTAGGATGTAAGACAGATCTCAGAGGCATAAGTTCTTGCAGGCATAGCTTAGGAAGGAGTTATGTTGGCCCTGGGTTTCTATAGCAACAGTGTCTATAGCATTCTCATCACCTGTAACAGGAACAAGATCACTAAAGTAATATGAAGATACTCTATAGCAACAGTGTCTTGATGAAACAGGGCATGCAGACCACATCCTACATGTGGCCAACCTCATCACCAGTAGCAGGAACAAGATCACTAAAGTAATATGAAGATACTCTAAAGGCCAACCTCATCACCTGTAGCAGGAACAAGATCACTAAAGTAATATACTCTAAAGGCCAACCTCATCACCTGTAGCAGGAACAAGATCACTAAAGTAATATACTCTAAAGGCCAACCTCATCACCTGTAACAGGAACAAGATCACTAAAGTAATATGAAGATACTCTAAAGGCCAACCTCATCACCTGTAACAGGAACAAGATCACTAAAGTAATATACTCTAAGGGCCAACCTCATCACCTGTAACAGGAACAAGATCACTAAAGTAATATGAAGATACTCTAAAGGCCAACCTCATCACCTGTAACAGGAACAAGATCACTAAAGTAAATATACTCTAAAGGCCAACCTCATCACCTGTAACAGGAACAAGATCACTAAAGTAATATGAAGATACTCTAAGGCCAACCTCATCACCTGTAACAGGAACAAGATCACTAAAGTAATATGAAGGTACTCTAGAGGCCAACCTCATCACCTGTAACAGGAACAAGATCACTAAAGTAATATGAAGATACTCTAGAGGCCAACCTCATCACCTGTAACAGGAACAAGATCACTAAAGTAATATACTCAAAAGGCCAACCTGATCACCTGTAGCAGGAACAAGGTCACTAAAGTAATATGAAGATACTCTAAAGGCCAACCTCATCACCTGTAACAGGAACAAGATCACTAAAGTAATATGAAGATACTCTAAAGACCAACCTCATCACCTGTAACAGGAACAAGTCACTAAAGTAATATACTCTAAAGGCCAACCTGATCACCTGTAGCAGGAACAAGATCACTAAAGTAATATACTCTAAGGCCAACCTCATCACCTGTAGCAGGAACAAGGTCACTAAAGTAATATGAAGATACTCTAAAAGCCAACCTCATCACCTGTAACAGGAACAAGATCACTAAAGTAATATGAAGATACTCTAAGAGGCCAACCTCATCACCTGTAGCAGGAAAATGATCACTAAAGTTAATATACTCTAAAGGCCAACCTCATCACCTGTAGCAGGAACAAGGTCACTAAAGTAATATGAAGATACTCTAAAGGCCAACCTCATCACCTGTAACAGGAACAAGATCACTAAAATAATATGAAGATACTCTAAAAGCCAACCTCATCACATGTAACAGGAACAAGATCACTAAAGTAATATGAGATACTCTAAAGGCCAACCTCATCACCACCTGTAACAGGAACAAGACCACTAAAGTAATATGAAGATACTCTAAAGGCCAACCTCATCACCTGTAACAGGAACAAGATCACTAAAGTAATATACTCTAAAGGCCAACCTCATCACCTGTAACAGGAACAAGATCACTAAAGTAATATGAAGATACTCTAGAGGCCAACCTGATCACCTGTAGCAGGAACAAGATCAAATAAAGTAATATACTCTAAAGGCCAACCTCCTCACCTGTAACAGCAACAAGATCACTAAAGTAATATACTCTAAAGGCCATCCTCATCACCTGTAGCAGGAACAAGATCACTAAAATAATATACTCTAAAGGTCAACCTGATCACCTGTAGCAGGAACAAGGTCACTAAAGTAATATGAAGATACTCATTAAACATTGCCAACATAACTCCTTCCTAAGCTGTGCCTGCAAGAACTTATGCCTCTGAGATCTGTCTTACATCCTACATGGAGACATATACCAGCACCATAAGCGGTAGCAGGAACAAGATCACTAAAGTAATATGAAGATACTCTATAGCAGCAGTGTCTTGATGAAACAGTGCATGCAGACCACAATCACATTTAAACAGTGCAGAATAAGTTGCTATTCAACAGAAGGAGGACTGCTACAGGTGATGAGGTTGGCCTTTAGAGTATATTAGTTTAGTGATCTTGTTCCTGTTACAGGTAATAAGGTTGGCCTTTAGAGTATCTTCATATTACTTTAGTGATCTTGTTCCTGTTACAGGTATGAGGTTGGCCTTTAGAGTATATGGCTTTAGTGATCTTGTTCCTGTTACAGGTGATGAGGTTGGCCTTTAGAGTATCTTCATATTACTTTAATGATCTTGTTCCTGCTACAGGTGCTTAGGTTGGCCTTTAGAGTATATTACTTTAGTGATCTTTTTCCTGCTACAGGTGATGAGGTTGGCTTTTAGAGTATCTGCATATTACTTTAGTGATCTTGTTCCTGTTACAGGTGATGAGGTTGGCTTTTAGAGTATCTTCATATTACTTTAGTGATCTTAATCCTGCTACAGGTGATGAGGTTGGCTTTTAGAGTATCTTCATATTACTTTAGTGATCTTGTTCCTGCTACAGGTGATGAGGTTGGCCTTTAGAGTATATTACTTTAGTGATCTTGTTCCTGTTACAGGTGATGAGGTTGGCCTTTAGAGTATATTACTTTAGTGATCTTGTCCTGCTACAGGTGATGAGGTTGGCTTTTAGAGTATCTTCATATTACTTTAGTGATCTTGTTCCTGCTACAGGTGATGAGGTTGGCCTTTAGAGTATATTACTTAAGTGATCTTGTTCCTGTTACAGGTGATGAGGTTGGCCTTTAAAGTAAAACTTTAGTGATCTTGTTCCTGTTACAGGTGATGAGGTTGGCCTTTAGAGTATCTTCATATTACTTTAGTGATCTTGTTCCTGTTACAGGTGATGAGGTTGGCCTTTAAAGTATATTACTTTAGTGATCTTGTTCCTGCTACAGGTGATGAGGTTGGCCTTTAGAGTATCTTCATATTACTTTGGTGATCTTGTTCCTGTTACAGGGATGAGGTTGGCCTTTAGAGTATATTACTTTAGTGATCTTGTTCCTGTTACAGGTGATGAGGTTGGTCTTTAGTCATATTACTTTAGTGATCTTGTCCTGTTACAGGTGATGAGGTTGGCCTCTAGAGTATCTTCATATTACTTTAGTGATCTTGTTCCTGTTACAGGTGATGAGGTTGGCCTCTAGAGTATCTTCATATTACTTTAGTGATCTTGTTCCTGTTGCAGGTGATGAGGTTGGCTTTTAGAGTATCTTCATATTACTTGAGTGATCTTGCTCCTGCTACCGCTGATGAGGTTGGCCTTCAGAGTATATTACTTTAGTGATCTTCCCTGGTCATAGTATCTTAGTTTCAGCTCTCTGTACAGGAGCATCATTGGAATGCAGTTGTCATATAGATTACATATCCAGTGAAGCTGCTTTCTTTTGTTGTTTTTTTCTTTGAGTCAACACTTTATTCTGGTTGCCCACAATACTTTCCTGGCAAGCTACAGAAAGTTCAAATTTCTGCTGTAAGATGAGTTTTGAAGGCTTGTGAATATGATTGTGTCCAGCCCCTTATTTGCAAACTTTAGTGACTTTTAATCCGAGCTCGGGTAGACTTTCAAATTTCCACTCTCTGTGAACGTTTTTTTTTCCAAAACTACCCCAACCTATATTTTTGATTTGCTCACAGCTTAAACTGTTAATTTTTTCTTCCGCTCGATGAAGCAGCAGGGAAGTTTTACTTTTTAGTCTTTTTCTCCTAATTTTTGTATTTTTGTATTTGTTTGTTCTTTCATGATCTTACATTTATGCTAGACAAAATTTGTGCCCCTCTTGTCTGGTTGTATTAAGAATATTTGTTCTGATTCTATTTTCATGATTTTCTGGTTCCTGTTTGCTTGAACGAAGGCAGTTGCACTTTGTTTTGGATTTCATAATACAATATGTTGTTGTTGTAGTGGCAGTTTTAATTAAAACAATCTTTTATTGGGGGTGGAGGATGGGCATGGGGAGTTGGAGTGATGTGGTCATATTGCCATATTGTATGATTGGTTGTCTGAGATACAGTGCCATATATGTATGTTTTATTGATTTGTTTGTAAACCTCCGTCAGTGCATATGCATTTGCCAACATGAACCCCAGTGTAGACCCTGGTTTCGTTATGTGTTTTTGCACATACAGGTATATCTGTATGTCTGTGTATTGGTGTATGGATATTTGTTCATATTAGAAAAAAATTAATGTCACACTTTTTGAGATTGTTTCTTTTCCTGCTTTGTGTTATATTATTCTTATATCATTAACTTATTGTTGATTTACATCTCAGTGTACATATGTTTACATGTTCTGTAAATGCAGAGTGCATAAGTGCTTGCTTCCCTTGATGTTGTGCTGTGTAATCTTCTGTTATTATTTTTATGTCACTTTTCTTTAGAACTTGGAAGGTTGGTGCTAGATCTTGCCACATGATGTAATAAATCATGGGTATAATCAAAGGGCATAACTCTTGAGAATTATCTCCCATGTTGTATAGAACTTCTCAAATCTTACACAGTTTGCGCTACCCATTCAGCTAGTATAGAAGCAGATACAAAGTACAAAAACAGTAAGCTCAGAACACTCCCCAGCCACTTAGTGCATGTCAGGTAGCAGTGTTTGCCTTTGACCACTACTGCATGTTATCGTTAAAAAAGCCATGGTAAAAAGTTAATGCATTGTATTAGAAAAAAACATGGTAACATGGAGTTTGTCCTTGACCACTTACTGTTTGTTATTGTTAGGAAATCCATGATAGCAGAGGTTGTCCTTGGCCACTTAGTGTATGTTCTTGTTAAAAAGCCCACAGTAACAGAGAATTCCTTAAATACAGAATAATAAGAAGAAACTGGACATTTGAGACAGTAGCTGACAGGTTTATGACTTTTACACTGTTGGGAGACCTTGTTCTTCAAAATTGGTAGCATTATGTCTACCCCCCAACTGTTGAAACTTCCCCTACGTCTCATTCGTGATTACGATCGGACGATCATCACTACCTTTCGTGAATCAGAGAAATTACACCGCTCCCTAGCGAAGTTCAGGAACCATCTACACTTCACACTGCACTGCAAACATCACGGCGTCTTTCCCACCAGCCTAAAAATCAAAACTTCGATGAAAGGAACAGCAGCAAATAATATCATCAATCAGGCACAACGAGCACTCATGAACGAACGCATCAAGCAAATCAACACCCACATCACTTGTCTGGAAGGGAAAATCCAAGACCTCGAGGAAAGACTGAGCTCTAGCACACTACCAGATGCTATGCTCTCCGAAATCAAAGAGTGGCTAAACAACACACGACGAATAGAATGGGACAAAGTACGCCAACGCCATCGAAAGAAATTCGAACTTCTAGCACCAAAAAACAACAGGAGACAACAGAATGACAAAAGCGAGATTACACCTGTACCGGAAGAAACAAAAAGAAAGACCAAAGAGAGGTGGGTGATCAATCTATCAGATCGCCAACTCACTAAACCAGAACAGGAAGTACTAGAGAAAGGACTAAATTTCGCCGTAGCCCCTAACAAGCTTCCAGTGGTAGACCTCATCACAAGCATTGAAACAGCTTGCAGGTATATTGGCCCTAATTCAGAAGAAGCCACACACTTAAGATCAGACTGTGTCAGAATCATGAAACAGGCCAAACTACCGAAATCCAACTTAACACCGGACCAAAGACGGGCTCTGGCGGATTTAAAGAACGAACACGCCACGATGATCCTACCAGCTGACAAAGGTCGTGCCACAGTCATCATGCCTAGACCCATGTACTATGAGAAGGCAAGCGAACTTCTGGAAGATACTACAACATATGAACGCCTCAAGAAAGATCCTACTTCCAAGTTTTCCAACAAACTGAAAGACACACTGAAACGCCTGAAAGAGACGGACCGCCTGTCATTAGAACAGTACAGGAAATTATACCCAACTGTGTCCGACGTCCCCAAGTTCTATGGTCTACCCAAAGTCCACAAGAAAGAAGTCCCCCTCCGTCCCATAGTCACATCCAGAGGTTCCATCATGTATGAGACGGCTAGATTTGTGGCGGACATCCTATCACCTCTCGTAGGACACACAGATCATCACATCCACAACAGTGCTGACCTAGTGGAAAAACTGAGTAACTACACCCTCGCTCATGATGAACTCCTTGTGTCATATGATGTCTCTGCCCTATTTACCAGCGTACCAGTGAAAGAAAGCATAGAGATCATACGCCGAAGGTTACAAAACGACCAAACCCTCCACCAACGTACATCTCTCACAGTGGACGACGTATGTGAACTCTTGTCCTGCTGCCTCACCACCACCTACTTCACCTTCCAAGGTGAATTCTACCAACAAAAAGAAGGAGCAGCCATGGGCTCCCCAGTAAGCCCAATAGTAGCCAACCTGTTCATGGAGGATTTTGAAGAGAAAGCATTGGCTTCTTTCCACTCCCCACCACGATACTGGGGGCGCTACGTAGACGACACCATGACTATCCTCCCCCAGCAACTGGTCGAACAGTTCACAGAACATCTGAACAACCAACACCCAGCCATCAAATTCACGAGGGAAGTGGAACAGAACAACTCCATAGCCATGCTGGACACCCTCATCACCAGAACTGATGGCATTCTATCCTTCTCGGTCTACCGTAAACCAACTCATACGGACCAATATTTACAGTTCGACAGCCACCAGCCC
This sequence comes from Monoplex corrugatus, assembly GCA_030674185.1. Lineage (NCBI taxonomy): Eukaryota > Metazoa > Mollusca > Gastropoda > Littorinimorpha > Ranellidae > Monoplex > Monoplex corrugatus. Next base: position 39,196,349 of record CM060305.1, on the reverse strand, counting down.
CTTGAACACAAACTGGGAGTGATTCGAACCCTTACCCACAGAGCTAACACCATATGCAGTACCCAAGAGGCAAAAGACAAGGAGACAAACCACCTGAAAAAAGTGCTCACCATCTCGGGCTACAAAAAGTGGGCCTGGAACAGCCCGGGAGGCAGGAAATCCAACACCGCATCCCAACAGCCAGTGAAACAACACCAGCGCAAGGGACACATCACCATCCCATACGTAGGAGGTGTGAGTGACGCTCTGTCCAGAAAGATCAGAAAACTGGGGGTGGCTGTACATTCCAAACCTTCCAACACCATACGCAGCCAGCTGGTCACCCCCAAGGACAAAACCAGCAAACTCGACAAAGCTGGCATTATATACAGAATAGACTGCCAGGACTGTAACCAACATTATGTCGGTGAAACTGAACGCCCCCTTCAGAAGAGACTAACAGAACACAAGAGGGACTCTTCTCCAGTAGGAGCTCACCTACACGCCGAAAAACATCAATTCAGTGCGGACAATGTCAACATCCTGGACAGAGAAAATAAGTGGTTCCAGCGAGGAGTCAAGGAGGCCATCTACATCGCAGCCACCAACCCCCCGCTCAACAGGGACCGGGGCCGTTACACCCTGCCCCCGGTGTACCATTCTCTGATTCGATCTCGTGAACTGGGTTCATCCCATGTTCGCGAGATCTGAGTAGAGATTCACGCAGACAGCATTAGAGCGCTGACGAAGATGGCGAGAACGCCATCGAAAGCTACGGAACTGTGAGTAGCGATTTTTACACTGTTGGGAGACCTTGTTCTTCAAAATTGGTAGCATTAGGTTTATGACTGTTAGTACATGTCTATAGAGAGTAAGTACCCTGTGTCTTCAGTGTTCATCACTTCATGAATGCCAACCATGAAAGGTTTTATCATTGTTACACACCAGGAGCCTTTTTGTTTTGTTTGTGTATGATAGTATCAGTACTATCACTGTCAATAGTCATTTTAAGCTAGTTGAAAAATATGCTGACTTGTAACTTTGCTTTCCTGTTTGATCATTATCAATTTTTACTTTATTAGCCAGGAACAAGACATTGATAATATAATTGATGTTTGTTTTCTTTTTTTTTAAAACAGGAATACTGGAATACATGCCCCTACAGATAGAGAGGCAAGAGATTTGATTGAAGATGTTGATCGTACATGCTTTTTTCCCATGGAGAAGTTCAGGACACAATGGGAATTAACTGCTGTGCATATGGCCAAGCCTACCTTTCGTGTGGAAGAAGACTACAGGTTAGAACGTGCATGCTCTGTTTAGTGAAGTAATAATAATAAAAAACACAAAAAAAACAACATACTTTCTCATTTTTTGATTTCACTGTATTCATCTTTTACATAGAGAATAGCCATAATATTTATTTGCGCATTTATCCACTGGATTTTGTTTCAATGAAGTATCAAAGCATTTGTTTTGTAAAGCAGTCTAAAAATGGTAATAATGTGAACTGGCGGCCTAATCAATAAAAGCATCTGCCTGGGAGTCGGAGATCCTTGGTTTGATGAGAGTTTGAACATGGATTTTTTCACACCTCTACTAGACCTTCATGGTGGTCTGAGTGCTAGTCTTTCACATGAGACAGTAAACTGCTCTTACCTGAACATAAAAGAGATCCTATAACTGTGGACAAGTTGCCCCTGGCAAAATTCTGTTGAAAACCCTACTTTCATAAGTTTAAAAGTAACAAAATCTGCATGCACACAGGGTAAAGAAATACAAAAGACAGCATTGTACTAAATATTATGTTATGCTTTTCCTGGGAGAGCAACCCACATTTCACACAGAAAAATTCCCAAATGACCCCAAAAAAAAGACTTTTTTTTTTTCAACCGAATACAGTACTATACAATTGAATGGAATTGATAGGCTTCATGAAGCCAAAATACTTGAAATGAAAGCAGTGCTGTAGACATGCTGCAAACTTCTGACATTGTCCTTAAAAATAAGTGCAAAATTTGATATTCACACAAGTGTTGTGTCAGTGTGTATGTGAGTGTGCGTGCATGCGTGCGTGTGTGTGTGTGTGTGTGTGTGTGTGTGTGTGTGTGTGTGTGTGTTATACACGTGAGCGTACATCTGTGACGAAATTGTGTCATCAATGATAGTGTTAGTTGTCAGAGTGAATAAGTGAATAAATTATGGTCCAGAATGGACTGGAATGGTCCAAAATGTGAAAACATTTACTTAACATTATGTTGGCTAATTGATGTACAACTGTTTGGTATGGGAGCAGTATATGTTCCTGTAAGTTTTATGTCAAAGGTCAAAGTCACAAACTACACAAGACACATTTGCCAGTGTTATCAAGAAGTTCGTGATCATTTGTCAGTAAGTTTTGAGCACATATCCATTGTGTTATTGCAGAAGATCTAGATACTTATACCAGATTCAATATTTGGACTGCTGGAGTTGATAATATAGAAATGGTTTTAAGTGTTTATATCATGGCTATTTGTGAACTGATTTAACACATCCGTGACGGGCCGCGACTGTAGTTGTGAACGCCGAGCTTCACCTACTGCCGGGCTGCGCTAAAAGTCGTTTCGGTGATAATGGTACAGAACTGGATGGCGGCTAAAAACTATTTAAGTAATAGCTTTATAAATACCACAGCTAAACTCAGCATCCTTTTTTCAAGTACACACATTTTGGTGACAATTGGACTTCATTCAGCCTGCTAGAGAGTGTTTTTTTAACAACTACTTGAAATTTATTGGAGGCAGGCTCAGTCTTGCCGGAAGTTCAGGCAGAGGCAGGGCCAGTCACAATAGTGTTAATTAAAATTAAAGTCGTATGTTTTTTATGAGATAGCAAAATTGCAAAACTGACTGCTGAAAAATTCAGTGAGATCAGTGGCTTTTTAGGGTAAGTGTCTTATAACATGTGTTAAAAGAGTGCAACAATGCAGATTAAAAGTGTAACTGATCATTGTTTAAATATTCTTTGTGAGGGTAAGTGTCTTATAACATGTGTTAAAAGAGTGCAACAATGCAGATTAAAAGTGTAGCTGATCATTGTTTAAATATTCTTTGTGAGGGTAAGTGTCTTATAACATGTGTTAAAAGAGTGCAACAATGCAGATTAAAAGTGTAGCTGATCATTGTTTAAAAATTCTTTGTGATCATTAGTTATCTGTACCATTTTTATACCTCAGATTTTGCCCATTGAAAAGTTTCAATGTCTGATTTTTAAACATGGTTTGATATGCATGACTCTTGACTTGGAAGTCACTATTTGGAAACCGAGAAGTGCTTTTAAGTAGACTTTTCAGCTGAGTACTGATAGAAGGACATAAATAGCTTCGAGATGTTAAACTTGTTGGGATCACAACGCTGAAAACATTGACTGTGATTAGTGTACATCTGTGATAATATTATCACTGAGCCTGTCAGAATTTGGTAAAATTGCTTTTGCAGTTAGGATTATCCTTCCTATAGAAATGTTAACTATAAACTATGAAATATTCTTGTTATTACTGGAACTATAACAATGATTTCTTGTATGCTTAGAATGTTATGATTATAATAATGTTGTCTAAATTTGTTGTTCATGTTAGTTTTTATCCCAGCAAATTGTGTTCATGTTAGTTTTTTTTCCCCAGTGAGTTGTGTTTATGTTCACTTAGAATGGCTGAACATTTTTGTCTGTGCTAATGTCCTTGTTTTATTTGCGCTTGTTGAAAAATAAGTACTTGTTTGAGAATTGATTGCAGTTGATATTGTATTTTTGTATATCAAATGTTGAATGCACATTGAATATAATCATGCATTATTTTCAGACTGAAACGGGTTGAAATGAGAAGTCAGTGTAGGAGCCACCAGTCACAAGAAATACTTGGCTTTTTCATTTGCAAGGACAAATTCCAGGCCAGGAAGATTGCTAGATATGGAATCAGGACAGATTCTTGCCGCAATACATATTTAGGTAAACTCTCAATGAAGGTTGTTTCCTGACCATGGCATTAACAAACAAACAAACAAACAAACAAACAAAGAAACAAACAATCAAAACAAACAATTTCCTGACCATGGCATTAAAAAGCAAGCAAGCAAACAAACAAATGAACAAACGAACAAACAATAAAGTTCTTTTATCTTCAAGGTCTGCTGGTTGCTTTTCATCCTGCTCATGAGGTTCTCTCTAGGTAGAGTTAGTGGTCCTCTTTCTTTTATCAGGAATTATGGTTTGTGTCTTGTGTCCTGTGGTGCAATTATTGCTCGATGCATGTGGATAAGTTCATAGATCATTGATGGCTGTATTCATAGTTGGGATTTACTTAATTTGAAGACCATGCTGTTAAACCCATCTTTGAACAAAGAAGTTGGATAAGAGTTACCTAACAAACCAACCTACGTTCATATCATGGGACAGTACATATCCCACTTTTGTGGCAGCATCAGCCAATAGGCCTATCTCTTGCAGGAAGGAAACCCCATCTTTACTGTTATTAGAGGAAGAAAATATTCTTCATTAATCAGACATATCTCCTCTCCTGGCACAACTTCACTGGCTCCCTGTATCAAAGCGCATACAGTACAAACTAGACACCATGTGCTACAAAAGCCTCAATAACGCAGCCCCCGATTACCTGTCAAGCCTACTTGAGATCTATGTTCCCTCACGTACCCTCCGCTCTGCCTCCGATCCTCTGACTTTTCGCTTTCCACGCACTAAGCTCAATGCCTATGGTCCACGAGCCTTCTCTGTTTCTGGTCCACTTTCCTGGAACAAACTTCCTCTCTCAGTCCGTCAGCAACCTACTTTTGTCTCCTTCAAGTCCGCTCTCAAAACTCACCTTTTCTCCTCTGCATAAAATCTTGACCTCACTCAATCCCCTCTGCAGCCTGTCTCCACTCGGAGGGGAATCGCATTGTAATATATAATTGTATATAATATGCTCTCTATAATTTTCCATTGCTTTTATTCTTTCTCCCCATTTATACTAGCCGTGTGCGTGTGCATGTGTGTGTGTGTGTGTGTGGTGTGTGTGTGTGTGTGTGTGTGTGTGTGTGTGTGTGTGTGTGTGCGCGTGCGTGCGTGCATGCGTGTGTCCTGCGTGCGTGCGTGTCTGTTTAGCGCTTAGATTTGATTTTATCAAGATTTTGCGCTATATAAAATATTGTATATTATATTATTATTATTATATTATTTGGTCTCACTCTGAAGCCATTCTTGATAGAGTTTCACATTTTGATTAAATTAATGTTAGTGGTCATTTTTACATCAAATTAATGTTGAAGCCAATTATCAAATGCATGAATAGCAAATTTATACTTTGAATGCTTGGAATTACCTCTAAGGGTGTAGAGATATGTGTGTGTGTGTGTGCATGTTTGTGTATGTGTGTGTGTATATGTGTGTGTGTCTGTGTGTGTGTGTGTGTGTGTGTGTGTTTGAAAAAGAGAGGGGATGGAGAGAGAGAGAGAGAGAGAGAGAGAGAGAGAGAGAGAGAGAGAGAGAGAGAGAGAGAGAGAGAGAGCGAGAGAGAGAGAGCGCACTCATTATGGAAAATGTATTTGGATTTGCATATTAGTTTCACTGATTTGCATGTTATTTTTATGAACAGATCTGTGTTATAAATTTATCACTTATTGAATATACTGGCAAATGTTTCCAGGTAATCCCAGTCAGGGTGTGTACCTTTACCGGTATCTGGATGTTGCTCTTCTGTCACAGATGTTTAGACCAAGCACTTTTGTGTTTGTATTGAAGGTAAACAGGTTTACCCCTTTCTCTCTTTGATAATTACTGGTAGTTACGATGGAGGTTTTGTTGTTGTTAATTACCATTCACTTTGAATTGTTGATCATTGTGTATATGCTGTGGAGAGAGGGTATCAGATGACTTCCCAAGATAAATAAATTTTATGCCACCCTAGAAGGATGATTGATAGGAAGGAAGATGGAAATTTCGTGTCTTTCAATGAAAATGTAGCAGCATCTTTTTTGTATCTTATACCAAGTTCACTTTGTATGTTCACCACCACTTGACATATACATGGGCTTGTGGATTGGCTGGAGAGTTGGTCTTCAGACTGGCTGGTAAAATCTGTGAAGATTGGAGTCTTTCACATCTATGACTGTTTGATGTTGAGATGAATTGGTCTCACCATTAATACCAGGAATCTAAACTGAATCAGATTTCTGTCTTCTTGGCTTCTGAGTAGGTATTGTAAGTTACATATACATTGTTGCAAACACTATGTGTCTACAATCATCCACACTATACACTACTGCCTATTTTCAGGAATGCTGGCTTTGCAGCTTTTCATGTCTGGCAGTAGGAAATGCAGTTGAGATCTAAACTGTCCTCATAATTATCAGTAAGCTGATTGTATACACTTAGCTTTTGTAACAATCATCTGTAATTTACAATACATACACAGGAGAAGCCAGGAGATGTTGGTTTTTTTGTTTTGGTCACAAAGGCGGACTATTTGCCCATAGTGTTTAACTCTGTTTTTGTTTGGAAATGGATTGTTCTTAAAAAATATTCCAACAAGATTCCTTTGGAAAGTAGATCTTGATTTTCAAATTACAAACCAACAAATGGATACAAAATTTCCTTTTTTCCTTTTAACGTTTTTCATTGGAAGATGGGGTCACTTGCACATCATTCACTGTCATTCAAAATTTCTTTTGACAGTGGAGTGCTGATTTTATTTATCTCCTCAAGAATACTAAAGCAATGTTCGAACAGCAGAAGACCCACAAAGATTTGATGTCAGATTGCTGGATTAAAAATATTGAGTATTAATCATTACACTATAAAATGCTTGTGGCCTGCCTGAAGGACAATTCATGTCCCCTGAACTAACAGCTAATCACAATTCATACTGGATTGGGGATTGATGGAAGGCTTTATGTGTTTTCATCTATTTCCACTTGATTTATTTTTCATATAACAGTGCATATGAAGATATGGAGATACACATTTCAGTACAGTATGGCACACTGACCTTGCCAGCATGTAGGATTTATGTTGAGGCTGATGGCTTACGCTGTGTTCAGTTTAGCTTTTACCATAACACAGCAACTGTGACATCAGTTCATATGCAGTTCACTCTGAGTGCTGAGACACTATCTTCACAAAATGATTGTGTTTTTTTGCATATTGAGGAAATTTTTCATGATACACCTTGCAACTACTACTGTCTGTGTATCTGTAGAGATACCATAATGTACGTTGTGCAATTGCTTAAGACTTTTGTTTTTGATGTTAAAAAACTGCTGTCATATCTAGAGGTAATATATTATTTAATGTAGAAATGTGGAAGTGTTAAATTGGTACAGATCATATTATTGCTTTTCTGATTGGTTTGTTGTGTGTTTATGTGTTTGTGTGCATGTCTGTGTATGTGTACACAAATTGCTATTACTGTCACCTTGTGACATTCTGAAAGACCAAGTACTTTCTGTCTGAATTGGTTGTATTATTTTTTTATATATTTTTTAAAAGATCATTTCACTCAGGGAGCTACCTTAGTGCTCACCTTTTAATTTTTTCCCATCTCATTTTCTGTGCCGATTTAATGGCCTCAGAAGCTGAAACAGTTTTTATTATGCGATGATGATGATGTCGATGTGGATGATAATCATGATGCTGTGGAGTTCCATCTAGGATTGAGACTGCATGACAGGGCTGTACTCTACGCTTATTATCATAATATATCCTGGCATCAACCAGGCCCAAGAGATACAGACACCTGCGGTGTTGGTCAGAAGATTTGAGCCCAACTCTTGGTAGGAGCCTGTTAGAGCCGAAAAATCCCACAATGATTTTTGAAGGTACTGATGGGGATTCGAACCCACAACCTTCTAGTCTGTTGTCCGTTGTGTTAACCACTACAAAACGGCGACTGGTTGGTTGTATTATTTATTGTCAGTTCATCAAGTCAGTTTCAGCAGGCTGAAGTTAATATGATTTTTGAGTATTCACTTTAGATCAGTTGATTATGTCAAACAATTTTCTTTCCTTGTTAGACATTGTTAGATAGAAATAAATTTGCAAACTGTTTGTATGCTAACAGGTTCAGCTGGGACGTGTGAAAAAGCTGTCTGTGTCTAAGTCCAGTGGTTTTGCATCAGAAATAGAACCAACTCCAAATTTTGATGCACATGGAAGTTTAGCAGCTCCTCAAAGTGATGATCCCGTTTCCATTATCTGTAAAAAATCCCAGGTATTTGCTGTTTAAAATGCATATTGTAATTTTGTTTCATTTCTAGCAGGGAAAAAATGAAGCAGCAATTTCTAGGTCTTGAAAGTTAGTGAATTTATTCAGATTTGGGAATTACAGAAAGTCAGTGATGCAAACTTTCTGTACTCATTTGTTTCCATCAGCTGTTTTTTTTTTTCATTTGTAAAATGCATAGTCTTTGCTACAACAGTCAGGTAAAACTGGCTGAACAAAATATCTTCTGTTTCATATTTAAAGCCCAAAAAATTGGGAAGGGCTGTCTTTTCAAATTTTCATGAGTTCGATCATTTTCTGTCTGCCATTCCTACCCTTATTTTGATGTCTTTAGTACATGTGCCATTATGAGCTTTAATTGAGCCTAGATATTTGGAAACACTGACATTTTCTAATACAGTCGTATTGGTTTGAGTATCTCGATATGCTTGACTTGCATATCACCATTCTGTTGGATCTTTACTATTGTTCCTTTTACTTTTAGATTGCCTCAGCACATATAAAACATCACATATGCTATGATCTTCAAAACAAGATCGCCTCTGCATACGAGAAACATCACTCATGCTGTGATCTTCAAAAGAAACTTCTGATGAAGCAAAATGCTATCAGGAGTCAGCTGGTGAAAGTATCTTTAAGTTTTATTGTGTCATCTATTTGGAACACACTGTTGGCTGATCTTAGGAATCTGCCCACCCTTTCACACTTCAAGTCACAGTTAAAGATTTACCTGTTCACTCAAGCCTTCCATTGTTGTGCATAATTGTTTATCCACCAATGTGTATTTCCACTTTTAAGTACTGGTCAAGTGGCATTTTGTAATCATTCATGTATACATACATTATTTGGAGTTCATTCATGTATACATACATTATTTAGCGTTTTAGAGTTTTACTGAAGAGGGATTCATCCCACTAAAACAATTCCATATGTGCTCCCTCCAAATCTGCTAGCACTTGTTTGGCAGACTCCCTGAGCCATCGCAAAATCATATGTGCTGGCAAGGTCTTGAAATAGAGATGGGGGAGAGGAACGTATGAAACACTAAGCTGACACCACCATTGAGATGGGCAGCAAACAGGCTAGTTTTTAGTGTTGCAGGCTGGAATTGAACTGAGATATCCGATCTTGAGATCCAAAGCCCAATTAAAGGAACCAACTCGCCTGCTACTTATAACCATATGACCATTTATGACCATAGGGATATGTGTATATAGGTTAGATATTGTTAGTATATATTCATTTGTGAACATGGATTAATGAGTGTATTCTGATGTTTGTATGTATGTGATATATTAGAGCTTCTGTATGTATTACACTCTGTTTCTTGTAAGTGTGTAGTGATCAATGAGCCCAAATGAATTTTGAGATAATGCTTTAAAGAATTATTTCATCACTATTAAGATAATGCTTTAAAGAATTATTTCATTATTATTAGTACATTTTGTAGAAAACTTGAAAAGGAAGAGGAAATAGGGAGAAAGATAATAACATGTTTTGTTTTTCAGGTATATCTGTATGAATACAGAAATGATACAATGCCAGCACGACACCCACATCAGTGCCTGCCGTATGCTTTGCTGGAATTTTCCAATTCTGAGCGTATGAAGCAGAATCTTGATACAAACAAAAGTTCAGAAAATATCACTGGCTCCTCCTGTGTAGGTGATGGTGAGGGACTTGTTACATACGCATTTTCAGACAAAGGCAGCAGACCTGTTGATAGAATGTCTTCTCAGCATATTTCGAAAAAGAAGGGCTATTCACCACCGTATTCTAAAACTACTCTGTCTCCCCAAGACTGTCAGATAACTTCTGAAACTCATCAGATAGATAAGACAGAGAAAAATCCAGCACATTTTGCATCAAGCGATGACAATTCAATTCCTGATTTCCTGATTTCAGCATGGGGCTGTCTTTCACCCAGTTCAGATCAGCAGAATGACAGAAGCATTTCTGTTACTCAGAGCACGTCACAAATAGAGAACCAGGAAGCCAGAGATATTTGTAATTCTTCGGGATTAAAATTGGGGACTGCCGAAGATGTCATGAATAAAAGTTGTAGCTTAAATATTAGTTCAGTTTGTCAACCTCCAGAAAAAAGCCAGAAAAATGACTGTAGTGTATGGGATACACGACCTTTGTCTCCTTTGGTTCTCAATTTCCAAGACCCACGATTTTATGAAGTGATTGGACCAAGTGATTTTGAACCAAAGTGCTGTAAAATTCAGGAATGTTCACAATCTCTTGTCACAAGTAAAGCTACTGGACATAGTCCCTTGGGAAGTTCTCGCCGTGAAAGTCATTCAGTACTGGACAAGAAGGTCACTGTCAGTAGAGATCCAAGGCTTGGTCAGAGGAAAGCAGCTGTCCCACCAACATTTAACCCAAACATTTCCAAAGGTGACACTGCTGTACACAATCAGCAACATCAGCACGGGGGCAGCAGTTCATCTCAGAATGTAATGGCCATTATCAACAGATTTTTGGCAGGCAGCACAGCTTCTCAGCAGGTTGAAACGGATCCAACAGATTCATGGGGACTGACTTGGAACGGCAGCTTTTGTGGTGAAAGTGACCAAGATGCAAATATGGAATTATTACAAATTAAAAGTTTGTGTAAACAGAACTCCAGTGTAGCAAATGTTGCTTTCCAGCAACTGAAGGATATTATAAATTCAGTCAAGAGCGGAAACTTACCCTCTCATAGTGTTTCTCTTCTGAGTACTGAAGTATTGCAAAGTTCAGTTGTATCTGACAATGTGGGGTGCAAACAGACAACAGTGTCTTCCACAGGCGTATCATCCGCTAGTGCTGCTACATCAGAGAGCTGTCTGCCAAAAAGTGCTTTGAATATACTGAGGTCTTTTACACAGGATGCGCTGAAAAATGTTGGAATGGTTACTTCATTGTCCACTGAATCCAGCAAGACCACCGAAAACAATGGAACAGCCTCACATGACTCTACTGAATCCAGCAAGGCCACCAAAAACAATGGAACAGCCTCACATGACTATCAACCAAATCAGTGGGATGTGTTAAGATCTTTCACTCAGGAGGCTATTAAATGCACAGCATGGCACCCACCCACCCCTACACCAGCATTGGACATTGGATCATCTGTGGTATCCAGTAAACCAACAGTTCTGGAGACACAAGGTGCAGTAACTTCAAATCAGGTGGTAACTGCAGGCTTGTCACATGGTCAGCTGTTGTTGAGTGATTCAGAGAAAGCTTGCAGATACTCAAGTGAAACTTCAGAGATTGCTGAACAAAAGAAAAGTCAGACTGATCAAATGTACCAGAATGTGCGGTCTGCACTAAGAACTGTACATATTGCTCAACAGCATAGCAAAACTGAAGATATGTACCATAGTGTACTGTCGGCACTACAAATCTCTGACGGGGACGATAGCCAAGCTGATGATGAATGCAAACAGCTTGATGCAGGAAGAAATAGAAATCATAAAATATCAGTTAGTGATAACTCCTTTCGTAGTCACAGATATGAAGAAATATTACATGAAAATGATTCACAATTAATGTCGGGAAGCACCAAGAATCACAAAAGTGAAAAGCAGCGTGACACAGATAGTAAAGTTATGGACATCGGATTGTCTGATGGCAGAGCAGCCAAAAAGACTACAAGCGGGGAGGATATGCAGCTCCAGAAATGTCATCAAATAAATACTGTAGTCAGGTCACTGGAAATGCCTGTCCACCAGATTGTGTTTGATGGTACCTCAGAAAGCTTTGACAGTAAAATAAGACCTTTGCCTCAGGAAAAAGAACACCAAAAAAGATGCCAACAACTTGGTGGTGTGGACATGAATACAGACACAGGAAAGAATGCAGTGAAAGGTGCATCTGTTGATGTTGTTGTGACTAATATGGATCAAACAGCTGGTGAAGTGGATAGAGCAAGTGTGCAAGTAGCGGTCAGCATTGGAAGTGAAGAGATTCACAACGAATGTGAAAAGACAGTGAATGAGATACAACAGTACAATGGAGGTACAGAAAATTGTGCTGCAGTTCCAAGCAAACCTGAGAGAAAAGTAAGAACATTAAGAAAAGAGATGATTCCAAAAAGTACACATGATTCATCAAAGTCTGGTGAAGGTGTGGCGTCTTTGTCAGCGGTCACTGTGTCACACAAAAGAACTGCGTCAGCTTCAAAAAACTTACTGGCACAAAATATGGCTGGAGAGGATCAAGTGGAATATGTGGATAAAACTGCTGAACACCTAACTCAGCAGACCTGCAGGGATGAAAAACTGAATAGGAAAGTGCAGTTGGATGCTGTGTTGGAGAATGAAGATAACAGCGTTTCAGAATACTCACTGGAACCACAGTGCAAACCCCGAATGGAACAAGAAGGCTTACTGGAGAAGACAGATGAAAGCACAACACTATTAACTTGTACTGATGAAGTGTTCAGTAAAACAACTGCTCTGCTGGATGCTAAGTTAGTTGGTAAACATGGCTCTGCTCCGAAATTGATATCACATTCCATGTTGGGAGAGGCACAGCAGTGTGTGAATGAGAATTACACAAAGAAAGTCCTGCCATCTGATACGGATAAAGAATTTAAACAAAAAACAGCACCACCAGATATGTCAGCAGATCAAGATGGCTCTACCGTACAGTGCTCAGTGTCACAATGCAAAGGTGGAGGGGAAAAAGATCTGAATAAGAATGGCAAAACAGCAGCTTTTCTGCTTCATGCAAACGTTGAATTGAACAAAAAAACAGCGCAATCAGAAACCATGTCAGAAAATCACAACAGCCCTGATCTAGAATATTCTTTGGTCCAGATTATTACCAGATCAGAACAACTGGATATGTCAGCAGATCAAAATCGCTCTACTGTACAGTGCTCAGTGTCACAATGCAAAGGTGGAGGGGAAAAAGATCTGAATAAGAATGGCAAAACAGCAGCTCTTCTGCTTCATGCAAACGTTGAATTGAACAAAAAAACAGCGCACTCAGAAACCATGTCAGAGAATCACAACAGCCCTGATCTAGAATATTCTTTGGTCCAGAGTATTTCCAGATCAGAACAACTGGACAGTATTAGTAACAGGGATATAACTCCATCATTTCACACTGAAGTAGAATTTACAGGGAATCCAGTGCATTTGGACAACAGAAGATCAGCCAGCACAGAGAGTTTTGAAGTGGAACACTTAAATCCTCTGTTGCATAAGTTTTCTGAATTATCAGGTGATATGACAGTGGAACATGAGAAAGTTATGGGCAAACAGGAGGTTGACCCCCCTGATGTAAACATAACAGAACTGCAGTCGCTCATGCAGCCTTTCAGAAGAGCCTTGTCCAGGAGAAAACCCTTGTGATGATCTTGGAATGACTGCAACAAACAGAACTCATCTTCAGTGTGAAAACTCCAGTCAGAAGGGAAATGAGGTAAAGCTACTTTTAAATATTGAGTACCGTCATATTTCATTTCATGTTTAGCTTTTGATGAACTAGATTGATGAAACATTCGTTTTATGAAATATACAAAATATAGTAGAGTTTAACTTGTATTTTCCCTTGTGGGGATGCAGGGGCTCTTTCAGTGTAAATAGTGTCCCCACCTTCGGGAAATTCTGTGCTGGACATTTCCTCTTTTCTATCACTATCTTTGTTTCTGCCTTGTTCCTTTGTTTTCTTTCATTTCTTCCTATCATTTTCTGCCTTGTTGGTCCATTCACCTGTATGTGTTGGATAAAATCTTATATACTTTTTCTTAGGATTAATAATTGGGCATATGTATTAAGTGTATTTTTGGCTCTAGGGAGGTGAGGTATGCGAAAGAAATTTTAGGTAATGTATGCTTGTTTTTAGATATGTTTTGGTGTCCTGAGGTTTGCATAAATTTGTAGTCAGGTATGTTTTTAAAATCCCCTGTGCGATAAGTTGGACGGAGTGGTCAACGCCAGGGGTATGTCCTTAGATTATGTGCGCGAATGCATTGATATGTGTACCTAATTTTTTTTTCCTTTTTATCTCCTGTTGAAGTTTTGTATTTTGTGAATTGAAGCAGTTATAGCCCTATGCAATTGGCTGGGCTTTAAACAACAATAACAATAACCTGTATTCATGGAGAAGTCCATTTGGGAAACTAATTTCCCATGGCTCATATACAGTGTTTAATTACTATAACTTATAAGGGGATACAGCACTTCCAGCAGTAATATGAATTTAAAAAAACAACAACAAAAACTACACAATTTTGTATGAATATGAAAGTCTTTTTACTGTTATGAGGGACATCCAATAAATAGCGAGTATGGTCTAATAACTTAAAAAGTAATTATCACACAGCTTTGAGACTTAACACATCTGGCCCAGTTATTCTGTGATCTAATTATAAAATTACATGTAAGAATTGTGATGAGGCCATGAGGTCCATCTATGTCGTCTATTTTTTCCTGTCCCACTTTAGCATTAAAATCTCCGTTATTATTGTAAAGTCCTGTGATTTACACTGAGCTCTGGCTGTCTCTAATTGTTTATAGCAGCCGTCAATTTTTTTTCAGTACTCACAGATATTGGTGCTTATAGCTGGATGATGTTGATATCAAATGGCTTGCCATCCAATCTAACTAATAAAACTTGGTTTGATATAGCCCATTATACTTTGATAGACTTTGACTTGTCACTGTCCAATGTGATGCCTACTCCTCTTTTATATGTGTCTCCACCAGAATGTATAATGTTACGTTTGCTGAATGTTACCATGCCTACTCCCTTCCATCTCATCTCCCCTAGTCCTAAATTATTGATGTTAAGCCTTTCCGTATCTATCCTGACATTATCTAATTTTCCTTTTTGCAATAATGTTCTTACATTCCAAGTAACAATTTTTTTGTTTTTGAATCTGATTGCATTAACTTGATGACGATCGGGTCATATCAGCCATTATGACACACATAATTTTTATTTGTGCTCTCTGACCCTAAAATCATTTAATGGTCTTGCTTATTAAACATCACGGGTTTTCCAGCAGAATCCAGATTATTGTTTAGTTCTAATTTTGTTGTTAATCCACCATTTCAATTTTTTCAGAGCAATCAACATTGTTTTTAAATTGTTCAGTGTTTTTGGTGGTACCCCACTTATGGTACCACTCCAGTTTGTTTCACCAGTCCTATGTTTAGGGAGACTGTGAAGTGGTAGGGCTATGTTGGACTCTGATATGCTCCCTTCACTAAGCCATGGGCCCATGAGCATACAGAACTATGTAACATTGTTGTGACATTTGTGATGTTCAGTTACCTTCAGTTCAGTTTTGTGGCAGATGTCTAATATTAGAGAATATAAAAGATGATAAGTAGTGAACTTTCATCAAATTATTCTGTATTCTAAATGGAGAAGTTCATGATAATAACTGTGCAAGATTGAATCAGAAAATAAAAGAGGCTTGAGAAAAAAACACATTTTGGTCAGATATAAACAGACTTTACCACATAAATACAATATTATTTACCAAGCAACAATATTCAACTTATCTGTGATAAATCTTTTTAATAGTAAGTATTTGCCATGAAAAATAATTGGTTGTAGTGGGACAAAAAATGCCTATAGGCATTCATACAATCGAAATTTTGCTAGCGTCCTTTTTATCTTTAGTACTAGTTTCATCTTATTTGAAATGTAGCCTATTACCTGTTCTAGTATAAGCAGGCAGAATATAATACCCGCTGAAAACAAACTATTTGTTCATAATTTAATTTTAGATTAGTCTGAACGGTTGAAGTTTTGTGTGTGTGTTTGCGTGAGAGAGAGAGAGAGAGAGAGAGAGAGAGAAGAGAGAAGAGAGAGAGAGAGAGAGAGACTGACTTTCACAAAATGAATGTTTCAGAGTGAACTGTTGAATGTGGACGGGTCAGAGAATGCTGGATCAGGAAATGATGAGGACACTGATGGTTTGGATGCCCAAGCTGATGAAGCCAGAGAGATTGCCATGTCTGTATATGAATCGGACAATGTTCGTTCAGTCAACGACAGGCCAGCAAAATGGGCGGTGAATGCATCTACTAGTTCAGAAAGCCATGCGCTTCCTTTGTCCATTCTTGGTTTACAGCATTGGACGGAGGCTCTTGTCATGCCCAGCCTGAGTCCAGAGCTTCAGCTGGTTGATCTTCGTGAGGTAATATTAAGTCATTTCAAATCTTCTATTTGTGTGGGTCATAAACATGTCAATTTGTGATTATATCTGCATTAATTTTTAATATTGCGTTTGCCATATTGATCTAGTGATTTTTGACATTTAGTTTTATTCTTTTTAAAAAGAGAGAGAGAGATATGTTCTCTATCATAAAATCTTTAGTTGCTTGAAACTTGGCATTGTGGGGTGTCTTTTAATAATTGTTATTCCAGGTTATGCAGATAATGTTTCCCATACCTTCAGCATTCAACAGCATTCAAGAAGATAAAAAGCATTCTTACCAACAAATGCCTATCAATTACGTATGATGTATATTTTGTGCATCAGGCTATCTGCAGTAGATTAAACAGATCAAAAACATGGTCAGCTGGTTCTCATGTTGTCTTTTCTTCCTTTGAAAACACGCAAAATGTGCAGCCCTCAATCTCCTATCTTGTATGTGTACGCGCGCACGCACGCACGCACACACACACACACATTTTTTTTTTCCCAAAGGAAAAGGGACAAATGTTAGAATGGGTGGACCATTTTTTCTTGTCTTTTTTTTTCCACATGGTGACAGCTTTTGATTCTAGACATCTATCATCAGTCCATGTTTTTTCCCACACCTCTATGATTATGATAATAACATTGACTCTAGTATTTTGCTAGAAATGTAATACTGACAGATGTTTCATGTGTATATTCTTTGTTTACTCTAGGTTCTCTCTGTTTTATTTGTCTGCAGGCATATTTGGGAAAAGCTGACTTTGACAACTGTGCCATATGTCAGAAAGTCATTGACTGGGCATTCCTGTTACCAGATGATCAAGATGAACAGACTGAGATCAAGGAGGCATCACAATGTATTGAAACTTCTCCATCAGATTCATGTACCCGCAACAGTGCAACAGTTGACACTGAATGTATTGATTTGTTGGATAATTTGACAGAAACAGTACAGTATAGCAGTACTAATGAAAGTGTAGATTGTACATCTTTACGAAGTCATTCAGATACATTTGTTGAAAAAGATACACCCAGGAGGTATTCAGTGTCATCAGAGCAGGAATTGGATAAACCTGGGACTGAAACAGAAACCTACGAGCAGAGCTGGTCATCTCAGGTTACTTCGGCACAAGGTCACAATTTGAAGGTTCAGTCAGTACAACACAGTTCCAGTAAACAGTCCTTAGAACAAAGCTCCCAAGTACAGTCAGACTCCTATGTACAACCACCTGGAAAAAACGCCAGTGAACAGTCAGCTGGACAACACTCCAGTGAACGATCAGCCAGACAAAACTCTAATGAACAATCATCGGGACAAGACTCCAGTGAACAATTATTAGGACAAAACTCCGGTGAACAATCAACAGAACAAAACTTTTGTGAACAATTATTGGGACAAAACCGCATTGAACAGTCGGCTGGACAAAACTTCAGTGAACAATCAACAGAACAAAACCTGAATAAACAGTCAGCACGACAAAACCCTAGTGAAAAGTCATCAGGACAAATTTCCAGCGAACGGTTACATGGACAAATCTCAAATGAAGAATTGCTAAAACAAAAGTCCAGTGAACAGTCATCAGGACAAAACTCTAGTGAACAGTCAGAACATAGATCCTATGAACAACCAACAGAAAACAGATTCAGTGAACAGTCAACAGCAAACAGTTCCAGTGAAACTCTTGGAGCACTCTGGTCCAGTGAATGGTCAGCAGGAGGCATGCCTATGGAACTGTCAGCTGGACAAACCGTGGGTGAACAGCCAAGAAAAGAGGAACAGTCATCGCATTGTAAGTCCAAAGAACAATCAACAAGACAAGGCTCCAGTGAGCAGTCAGCAGGATTTGCTCGCAAGAAACCAGCATCAAGGCGCATGTCTGAGAAACCATCTAGAAGACTCAGCTTGAAGGAACAGTTAGCTGTGCACAGGTCCAAAGGTCAGTCAACACAATGTACTTCCATGGACCAACAGGAAAAACGAAGATCCAAAGAGAGGTCATTGTCACACAGGCATAAATATAATTCATACAGACAGTCTCCGTACAGACGCAAGGAATTTTCATCAGTTAACAACTCCAAAGTGAGTCCAGCAGCAAAGAGATCTAAGGAACTTTCATATACAGACTGGCCCAGGCAGTGTTCATCAGCAAACAGGTCCAAGGAACTTTCATCAAAAAACAGGCCCAAGCAACTTTTATCAACAAAGATGCCCAAGGAACTTCCATCAAAAAACCAGCTTAGGCAATTTTCATCAACAAACAGGCCCAGTGAACTTTCCTCAATAAACAGGCCCAGTGAACTTTCCTCAACAAACAGGCCTAATAAACTTTCCTCAACAAACAGGCCTAATGAACTTTCCTCAACAAACAGGCCCAGTGAACTTTCCTCAATAAACAGGCCCAGTGAACTTTCCTCAACAAACAGGCCCAGTGAACTTTCCTCAACAAACAGGCCCAGTGAACTTTCCTCAACAAACAGTCCTAGTGAACTTTCCTCTACAAACAGGCCTATTGAATTTTCCTCTACAAACAGTCCCAGTGAACTTTCATCAACAAACAGGCCCAGTGAACTTTCCTCAACAAACAGGCCCAGTGAACTTTCCTCAACAAACAGTCCTATTGAACTTTCATCAACAAACAGGCCCAGTGAACTTTCATCAACAAACAGGCCCAAGGAACATTCATCAACAAACAGGCCCAAGGAACAGTCATCAACAAACAGGCCCAGTGAACAGTCATCAACAAACAGGCCAAAGGAACTTTCATCAACAAACAGGCCCAGTGAACAGTCATCAACAAACAGGCCCAGTGAACAGTCATCAACAAACAGGCTCAATGAACTTTCATCAACAAACAGGCCCAGTGAACAGTCATCAACAAACAGGCGCAAGGAACAGTCATCAACAAACAGGCCCAATGAACTTTCATCAACAAACAGGCCTAATGAACTTTCATCAACAATCAGGCCTAATGAACTTTCATCAACAAACAGGCCCAGTGAACAGTCATCAACAAACAGGCGCAAGGAACAGTCATCAACAAACAGGCCCAATGAACTTTCATCAACAAACAGGCCTAATGAACTTTCATCAACAAACAGGCCTAATGAACTTTCATCAACAAACAGGCCAAAGGAACATTCATCAACAAACAGGCCCAGTGAACTTTCATCAACAAACAGGCCCAAGGAACATTCATCAACAAACAGGCCCAAGGAACAGTCATCAACAAACAGGCCCAGTGAACAGTCATCAACAAACAGGCCAAAGGAACTTTCATCAACAAACAGGCCCAGTGAACAGTCATCAACAAACAGGCCCAGTGAACAGTCATCAACAAACAGGCCCAATGAACTTTCATCAACAAACAGGCCTAATGAACTTTCATCAACAAACAGGCCTAATGAACTTTCATCAACAAACAGGCCAAAGGAACATTCATCAACAAACAGGCCCAGTGAACTTTCATCAACAAACAGGCCCAAGGAACATTCATCAACAAACAGGCCCAAGGAACAGTCATCAACAAACAGGCCCAGTGAACAGTCATCAACAAACAGGCCAAAGGAACTTTCATCAACAAACAGGCCCAGTGAACAGTCATCAACAAACAGGCCCAGTGAACAGTCATCAACAAACAGGCTCAATGAACTTTCATCAACAAACAGGCCCAGTGAACAGTCATCAACAAACAGGCGCAAGGAACAGTCATCAACAAACAGGCCTAATGAACTTTCATCAACAAACAGGCCCAGTGAACAGTCATCAACAAACAGGCGCAAGGAACAGTCATCAACAAACAGGCCCAATGAACTTTCATCAACAAACAGGCCTAATGAACTTTCATCAACAAACAGGCCTAATGAACTTTCATCAACAAACAGGCCCAGTGAACAGTCATCAACAAACAGGCGCAAGGAACAGTCATCAACAAACAGGCCCAATGAACTTTCATCAACAAACAGGCCTAATGAACTTTCATCAACAAACAGGCCTAATGAACTTTCATCAACAAACAGGCCAAAGGAACATTCATCAACAAACAGGCCCAAGGAACAGTCATCAACAAACAGGCTCAAGGAACATTCATCAACAAACAGGCCAAAGGAACAGTCATCAACAAACAGGCTCAAGGAACATTCATCAACAAACAGGCCCAAGGAACATTCATCAACAAACAGGCCAAAGGAACAGTCATCAACAAACAGGCTCAAGGAACATTCATCAACAAACAGGCTCAAGGAACATTCATCAACAAACAGGCTCAAGGAACATTCATCAACAAACAGGCTCAAGGAACAGTCATCAACAAACAGGCCCAAGGAACAATCATCAACAAACAGGCCCAAGGAACATTCATCAACAAACAAGCCCAAGGAACAGTCATCAACAAACAGGCCCAAGGAACAATCATCAACAAACAAGCCCAAGGAACAATCATCAACAAACAGGCTCAATGAACTTGCATCAAAAAACAGGCCCAAGGAACAATCATCAACAAACAGGCCCAATGAACATTCATCAACAAGTAGACCCAATGAACTTTCATCAACAAACAGGCCCAAGGAACATTCATCAACAAACAGGCTCAAGGAACATTCATCAACAAACAGGCCAAAGGAACATTCATCGACAAACAAGTCAAAGGAACATTCATCAGCAAACAGACCAAAGAAACGTCCATCAACAGACGGGCCCAGAGAACTTTTATCAGTAGACAGTTCCACAGAATGTTCATCAGCAGTCAGGCCCAAGGAATGTTCTTCACAAAACAGTTCCATGGACCGTTCATCGACAAACGTTTCAGTGGAATGTTCATCAACAAACAGTTCCACAGAATGTTCATCAACAAACAGTTCCACAGAATGTTCATCAACAAACAGTTCCAAGGAATGTTCATCAATAAACAAAACCACAGAATGTTCATCAGCAAACAGGTCCGTGGAAGTATCCTGTCATTCTAGCGAGTCACATGTCAGGGAAAGTTTGCAGCAACAATCATGCGAGAAAGATGTGCTTGATTGGTTTAGTGATATTGTTGGAGAAAAAAGAAAGGCAGCACCGGTAACAGAGTCAGAATCTGTATCAAAAAAATTAAGGCAAGATATGTCTGTCACTGGCAAGAGTTGTGTGAAACAGAACTCAAAAGAACCTGTCAGTGCAGTGATGAAATTTGCATCATGTAGTCCAAAAGAAGAATACAACGAACAGTTTATGTGCAACCGAGCTAAAAGGTGTGATGATAGTCAAACTTCAAGCAGCACAGTAAAACTGAAAGTGACCACAGGCGTGAAAAGAAAGAATTGCAGAGATAATGATTCCTCTGAAATTTACAGTAGATGTAGATTACAAAAACATAAGAAAAGGTTTGAAAGTAAGCAGAAGTATCATGATGGGAACTATAAAAATGATTCAAATAAACGCAGAACATCACCAGTGGAAACCAACACCGTCAGAGAACATCATCATTTATCCAAAAACTATAAAAAAGTCTCCTCTAGAAACAGTTATCTGAGAAAGACGCCTGTTGGCACAAAAAGGAAATGTGACATTTATGCACTATTCTCTGACAACCGTGAAGCACCTAGAAGATCATTTTCTCAACGGCAGACAAACACGTCAGATGACAAAAAATTGTCGACAGTTGAAAGTGATGACACAGCCACTGACCAAGGGAGTTCTAGCAGAATTGCAAAAAAGGAGGAGAAACAAGACTCTAACATAGACAAAGTGAAGGCTGATGCAACATTTCAGTCTAATCAGCATGCCAGAAATGTTCCCATTGAAACTTCAGATTACACTTTTGCAGTTCCAGACCTTCCTTACAGTGAAAGTTTCTCTGCAGATACATTTGTAAATTCAGAGAATGATTGTGCTATCTTGCAGCCATCAGCCTCTTTGGATAGTAATACAAGAGAAAGACAGTGTGGTGTGCAGCAGTGGGAAAATGTTCCAAGCTCCACATACATTGCACACCATGTACTAGAAAACTCTGATGTGAGCAGTGATACATTAATTCCTGTTGAAACAAATGAAGAGAATTGTGTGCAAAACCTTGACACAGAACTGAGATCAACTGTGTCCACTCCTGTTGACTTGGACAAACAGCATCATGTGGAAAATTTAATCACAGACCTAAACACTTCTGTATCCAGTCCTGTTGATTCTGACAGGAATCATTTGGAAAACTCTGACAAGGATCATGGCACAGCTGTGCCTGCTCTGGTTGACACAAGCAGTCAGTATTATGAAGAAAATGGAAATGCAGACCCATGCTCTGCTGTACCTGCCTCCACTGATACAAGTAATCAGTATTGTGTGGAAAACGCCAGTGCAGACCCATGCAATGTTGTACCTGCCCCCACTGACATGAGCGTACAGCATTGTGTGGAAAACAGTAAGGCAGATCCATGTGCTTCTGTACCTGCCCCAACTGACGTGAGTATACAGCAATGTGTGGAAAACAGTAAGGTAGATCCATGTGCTTCTGTACCTGCCCCAACTGACATGAGCATACAGCAATGTGTGGAAAACAGTAAGGTAGATCCATGTGCTTCTGTACCTGCCCCCACTGACATGAGCGTACAGCAATGTGTGGAAAACAGTAAGGTAGATCCGTGTGCTTCTGTACCTGCCCCAACTGACATGAGCATACAGCAATGTGTGGAAAACAGTAAGGTAGATCCATGTGCTTCTGTACCTGCCCCAACTGACATGAGCATACAGCAATGTGTGGAAAACAGTAAGGTAGATCCATGTGCTTCTGTACCTGCCCCCACTGATACAACCAGGGATTCTTTAAGTAGTGCTCAGTTCAGACCTGATAGTGTCAGCACGTTGTTGACTCTAGAAAGCTTTACTGTAGAGCAAATTGATAAGGAACAAAAAATACTTGATGGATGCTTTAAACTGCTGGAATACACAAGCTTTGGTGAGACAGATGTCAGCTTAAGACCATATGTATCTGACCAGTTTGAACATGTCAGTTTGAAGATGTTGAAAAAGGCACTTCGAGGTGTATTAAAAGACTTTGAAATGACAAGTTTGAATCTTAGGCACAAAGGCGGAACTCA
This sequence comes from Monoplex corrugatus, assembly GCA_030674185.1. Taxonomy (NCBI): domain Eukaryota; kingdom Metazoa; phylum Mollusca; class Gastropoda; order Littorinimorpha; family Ranellidae; genus Monoplex; species Monoplex corrugatus. Next base: position 39,172,884 of record CM060305.1, on the reverse strand, counting down.
CCAGTGTTTGCCTCAAGAACGACATAAAATCCTTTTGGAAAACTACACAGGTGATACTGATAAAAAGAGTTTGGATTGGCTGCAGAAATATCATGACTTTTATACCATCTGTGAAGACCACTTGAGATGTGTGGTTGGCCCTGAAACTGTTGCAAAGATGCCTTTTTTTAGGACCAACTTTGAAGCTGTACAGCGCTATCAACTATTAGTACAAAGAGAAATAGGAAACATGCAGTGACAAACAATTTTGCTTTCATGTTACCAGCTCTCTGTTACTAGCACATTCAAAACACTGTATTTCTCGGATTGTCACTGAATATTTGATTTTTATCAAGCCTGAATGATTTGTTGTTCTGTTGCTGTGGTCAGCTTCACCTTGTTACATTTTTAGTCTTCTATGTCACTTTCTCTGTTCTTACAGTTGCTTTTGTTAGCTTAATCAGAGGTCAGTGGCTGTCCACACAATTTGGAACACACTCCTTGTAATAGTTTCTATTTGCATGAACATCTTCTGGAATATACTCGGGTACTACCAACCACATACAGGGGTCACTGTTCACTATCACATGCTCACATAACAATGACTAAGAGATGACAGTCCTTGGTTTGCTTGATATTAACTCTGTAAGTTTTTGCAACATCCCATTTTTATGGTGCTGTTAAGTGTTAAAAGGTGTTGTGATGAAAACTTCATGTATCATAACACTCACAAACTGTGTCAATCTAAAACATCTCTGGAGTTGGTCTCTGGGATGGAGATTGCAAACAGTCCCCATACCAAAACTAGCAAAATAGTCCAAAATAGTTGCCACTGTCCTTTGCCTTGTTAATAATGACATTGAATATTTTGGAGAGTCTGCTAGACATAAAGTATGTTACTTTGCTGTTGATACAGGACAGTCTACCTTTAGGATTGGCAAATAATTCATATTAATTATTATAGGAGAATGTGTGCTTTGATGCAAAGCATGCAGTTGAGCCTCTAGAAATTACTTTAATGTGACAGATTCTTTTTTATAAATGCTGTTTTATATTGTTTATAGTTTATGTAGGCCTATTTGATGTATATGTGTGTGTATGTATTTGGTGTGTATGTGTGTGTGCTTGAGAGAGAGAGAACAGGGGGGTGGGGGTGGGATGATAGCATATGATGTCTATTATAGTGGACATGTTTTTAAAAAAATCCTCGTTTAATTAAAAAACACTCCAGAAGAATGATCCTTTGCCTTTACCCCTGAAAAGTGCTCAAGGACTGCGTAACACGTCTCAAAATGTCTCTTTACAGTGACATGTCGTTGCCTGCTGTTTACAGTTAATGTTCTTTGTCTGCTGTCTTTTCTGGTGGACATTTTTGTATCCACACATGATCACTGCTTGTGCATGTGTGTTGTAGCTGATTGGTTTCTGGTATACTTGCTATTGGCCCTTTGCACATCATACATTGGCAGCTGCTGCTATGTCAAAACAGTCAGTATGACCGAGATAATCAACAATGAATATTTACTTTTTGTATCGTTATATTTCAACATTTTCTGAAGATGTGTACACTTTTGTTGGTCCCCTGATGATATATTTTCGATGATAGTCTGGTTTTTGTGAATATTTCAATGATTTTGTATTGTATGTAACACACACCTGTCAAGTTGAGTGATCTTTGAATTTCATTGTGAGTCAGTTTGCTGAATCAGTTAAAATGGCATATTACATAATTTTGTAAAATGACTAACAATTGAAATGTCAAATGACGTAACTTTGTAAATGTTCTGTATAGAAATAAGTACATTGGATTTCTAAGAAGTGAAGAGTAAAGTATTTTCAAACACAGATAGACTTCTGTATTTCAGGTTGGGTTATTTTATTTTATTTTTTGCACATGTACACAATACATGTACACATATACTGGTATAGATATACACACACTTCATACAATGTTATGTACTCATTATATACACACACGTACTGCACACATACACACACTGCATGCATGTGCATGCACACACACACACACACACACACACACACACACACACACATGCATGCACACACGCACGCACACAGAGAGCCTATTTGGCTATTTACATGAGGAACATATGATACAGATTTGACAGAACTGTTTAGTCATTTACCTCAGCAGTAATGTTAATTCACAAATGATATAGTTCTTTTCCTTTAGTTCCCTGTCTACATGGTCAGGCCACCTCTGGTTATGAAGAATTGGCCATTTTTTCAGTTCCTGACTGTTGACCTGTTCAGGCGCAGCAGATGTAATAGCAATAATACTATTGATAAGTAAATAATGATCATATAAAAATAAAATACATTAATTCTATGTTTGTATACACATACTCATACTCACATATCAAATATACACATATCAAATATACGTGTACACATATAATTATATGTTGTATATATAAGTTCAACTATAACATTTTGTACACACGTACACATATGTACATGTCCTCATCTTTCTGCATATTGTTCAATTGCACACTAACACAGCTCCACTGTCTATCAGCTCAAACAAGCAGGTAAAGGAATAAGTTTCCAGTCAACCCAGTAAATTCAATTAAGCAGTCAGCAGTTATCCGGTTCATCATCATCATCATCATCAGGTGCCTTGCCGCATGGTGTTGGCGATCATGGACTTCCATCTGTCTCTATCTCTTGTTACCTCAAGCATCTCCTCCACTCTCCTTGTCCCCAGCCACTCTGCAAGTCTGTCTAGTATCTTCTCCTTGGGTCTCATCGTGCTTTTCCCTCCAGCTTTCCCATTGTGACCAGGTGTTCCAATTCCCCTTTCCTCATAAAATGGCCTATAAATGTTGCCTGTCTTTTCCTAATCTTCCTTATGAATGATCTGCTTGTGTCTGCCTCCATCAAGACTGTCTCATTTGTTTTCTTTGCTGTCCATGGAACTCTCAACATCCTCCTCAGAAATCACAGTTCACTATTTAAAGCAAATTAGTCTTTTTTATAAATTTTTTTTGTTAACAATCAGTGATTTTGTATGTGTGATTGTAACACTTCAGGATCAGTCCTGAATAATGTTGTGATTAATTTTTATTGTTGAACTCTTCAAAATCCCCTGACTGCCTACATTGCAGGGTAAAAAAAATGACCATACTCATAATGTATCAATTACAACCTGGCTACCAGGTGAAATGAAGCATCTGGCTGGTAGACCTACATTTATTCAGACTGACTGCTCCCATATTGTGCGGCATATGAGGCAATCAAGGCGCTTCACCATGCACAGTCCTTGGCCATTCTGCTGATCTCCTTCCATCTTCTGTTGACCAGTGAGTGCTCCCTTTCCACATTCTATCGCCAGGACTCATCCTTGGCTGTCCTTGCTTTCTCTGGCCTGTTGGCGTCCATTTAATGTCTTGACTTGCAGTTCTTGTTGTTGGGAGCCTCCAGACATGCCCTAACTGGTGGAGGCACCGTCTGCAAATGGTGGTTGACACAAGGATCTGTTCTAGACCTTTGCATTTGACACGGTCTCTCCAGGATTTTTTGTAATAATCTGGTGCCAGGGGTGGTCTTATGATGCCAGCTTTTACAGCCGTGGACCAGTGTTGATATCATGTTCAAATTGTAGGACTTCAGTTTACTTCCAAGGGAAAATTTCCGACTGTTCCCATATTTTGCGCATCTATTTGAATGCTGCTGTTCACTTTCCAATACGGATAGAAGATATGCAACAGTGACAAAAGATATTTTCATATCATTATCAGGTATCTTGCCGCATGGCATTGGTGATCATGGACTTCCATGTCTCCATCTTTTGTTGCCTCAAGCATCTCTTCCACCCTCCTTGTCTTCAGCGACTATGCAAGTCTGTCTAGTATCTTCTCCCTGGGTCCACCTGGTACTCTCTTTCCCTCCAGCTCTCTCGCTGTGACCAGGTGCTCCAATTCCCCCCTCCTCACAAAATGGCCTATAAATGTTGCCTGTCTTTTACTAATCTTCCTTATGAATGATCTACTTGTGTCTACCTCCATCAAGACTGTCTTGCTTGTTTTCTTTGCTGTCCATGGAACTCTCAACATTCTTCTTAGAAACCACATCTCGGCTGCCTCAATCCCGCTCTGGCCTCGCCTGCTGACTGTCCACGCCTCACAACAGTACCAGCTCCATATAACACTCAAGAACTCTCTTCCTGATGTCAACTGACAGGCATCTGTTGGCAAGAACGCCTTTCATCCTCCTTAACGCTGCCTTGGCCCGGCCAATTCTGCTAGCCACCTCTGAAGTGCATCTGCTGTCCGGTGAAATGATCGTTCCCGGATCCCAGGCATTTAAACCCATCAACCTGTCTCAAGGTTGTGCCGTTTGCTGTTAATTTGCATGAGGGGATTTCATGTTTTTCACCGATCATCATGACTTCAGTCTTCCTGCTGTTTAGTTCCAAGCCCTTACCTTTGCCTTCTATTTCTAGTATATTCACAAGGTTTTGTAGGTCCCTTTCATTTTCTGCAACCAGCAAGGTGTCATCTGTGCATCGAATATCGCCCATCATTTCTCCTCCAACCTTTAATCCAGGGTCTTCCTCTAGGTTTCTCATGATGTTTCTGCTGCAAAGTGAAAACAGATCTGGTGACAAAACACAACTCTGTCTGACTCCTCTTTTGATGTTTTGGAAAGAGCTTATATCGTTTTCTATTCTCATTGCAGCTGTTTGTTCCCAATACATATTTCTGATTATTCGTAGATCTTTTCCATCAATATTGAGTCTTTCTAGTTGGTTGATCAATTCTTCATGTCTTACCTGATCGAAAGCCTTGGTATAATCAACAATCAATATTTTCATATGGAGGGCCATTATCACCTGTCATGTGGAGGGCCATAATCACCAGTGCCATTTGGCATGGCACATGATGTCGATGATGATGTTTAAATTTAAGTTATTGTTAATACTTTTACAATTTCTTGTTCAATCATTGCATTTTCCCTTTGCTTTCTGCCTTGTTCCTTTGCTCTCTGTCATTTCTTCCTATCAATTTCTGCCTTGCTGGTCCATAAACCTGCATGTGTCCAATAAAGTCTTGCGTACATTTTCTTAGGATTGATAATGTAGGCCTATTAAGTACATTTTTTCAGTTTTTGCAAGAGATCAATAGATTTCACCCGATATGATTTTACATCCAATTATGGTTTTCTTTAATTGGATTTTAGACTTGCAAGGTTAACGGTGAGCATGGTTTTTAACTGTCTTGTTGTCATTTTTGACGTGGTGTTAGCCCTGATGTGGCTTTAGTAGTCAGCTGGGCTATAAGCAATATGGACTTGAACATGCATGGTCAGACATTTTAGGTTGTATCCATTTGTGCATGTTTATTAATGTGCTTATTGTGGTGTGTGTGTGTGTTGTGTGTGTGTGTGTGTGTGTGTGTGTGTGTGTGTGTGTGTGTGTATGTATGTTGTGTTGTGTGTGTGTGGTGTGTGTGTGTGTGTGTGCGCGCGCGCACATGCTTCTGTATCTGTTACACTTTGCGTCTTGTAAAGTGTGTAATTTGCAGCGAATCCAAATGAAATTGGAGAATGCATTGTATAAGAATGATTTGGTATTAGCTTTAGTGTAAGTATTAGTATAGTTGGCATTGTATAAGAATGATTTGGTATTAGCTTTAGTGTAAGTATTAGTATTAAGTACTATAAAAGTGCCATATTTCATAAGTTGTAATTGCCTTTTTATGAAATATGCAATACCGTGTCTACCTATTTCCTGCTGACATGTTTTCGTGTTTCTTTGCATTGTTATAGGAGTTAGTACATTTCTTTTTCAGTGTCATGTCATTTACTGCTGGCATATTTTCCTACTTTTTATGACAGAATTTGTCACAGCAGTATCTGTGATTTCTTTGCATACTGCTGTCACCAAACTGAGATTTGTTTATGTAATAATTAAGATTTGCTTTCAGTCATATCTTCCTTTTTCATTTTCTGCCTTGCTGGTTCATTCACTTTTAAGTCTTCCATATGACCTTACGATACTTTCTGTCTATGAACTGTGGCAATTTCAGTGGCAGTTTTAAGTATTATACTTATATCTGTCTAGCTAGCTATCTGTGTATATGTTATCTTATGTATATATTCTGTGCACTTAAGTCATTTTTTCGCATTTGTATTCAGGTTTGCTTTTTTTAATCCCCTGATGATAAACTCAGCGGAATGGCCAATACCAGGGGTATATCTGTAGATTATTTCGTGAATGCAGCGCTATATGTATTTAATTTTCTTTTCCACATTGTCTTTTTCCCAGGGTTCTTTGATGTGTTGAAATTTGCGTGTTTTGTTTGAGATGGTTATAGCCCTGATGTGGCTCTGATCAGTCGGCTAGTCTTTAAACAATCATATTATTATTATTATTAAGAAGAAGAAGAAGAAGAAGGTAGACAATACAGGATGCTGGTGAACAGGGTGCCGGAGTCAAAGGGCTGTGTATGTGTATGTATGTGTGCAATTATATGTGTGTGTGTGTTTGTGTTTTTTCATGGATGTGCTCTGGAATATGAAAATATGAAAAACTTATCTTTAATTCTATACATTTTCCTCCTGTCTATATGCCCTTTGTACTAGTATTAGTAGTAGTAATATTATTTCATTATCTCTTGTTGCTCGAATGCATTGATATATATACTTAATTTTCTTTTCCTTTTTTCCTGTTGAAATATTGTGTATATACTGAGATGCTTATAGCCCTGATATGGCTCTGTGCAGTCGGCTGGGCTTTAATAAAGAATAACAGTGATCTCTTGGTGCTGCATTTATGTATGGACCCAGTAACCTCCTTCCACAAATGTGTATGTGTGTCTGTCTTTTCTTTTGTGTGTGTATGTGTCTACAAAACTGTACTTATCACGTGACTAATATGTTTTCTTTCCGATATATTCTTTGTGGGTTACGGTCACTAAACTTAGGATCGTCTGCTTTTACTTTTGATGAACTATGTTCATGCTGCATTAGTGTGTTGGTGTGTGTGTCAAGACTATGTGGATACTGTATATATATATATATATATGTATTGACATGACAACTCCCCGCTCCCTGCCCCCTTTTTTATCTTTGTAAAGTGCAGCAAGCATTCTTTGACAAGGACTGTTAGCACATTTCAAACAGAATTTTTAGTATTATTATCAAATGTTTTGGAACTGTCTTTTTTCTGTTTTTCATGTTTTGTAGAATGAAAGATGTAGATATAAACCGAATTATTGTGTATTTTTTGTATATAGATGTAATGCCTTTCTTGTACATATATCCTACCTTCACCCCTACTCTCTTTCCAAGAACAACTTGCCATTTTCATATAACTTATCATGTCGTTATACTCCATTCACTTGCTGTAAGATAGTATTAAATGTTGTGGAATTTTTTTAAATCTGTTTTTTGTGCTTTGTAGAATAAAGGATGTATATATAAATTGAACTTTCGTGTATTTGTTGTATATAGATATAATGCCTTTCTTTTTACGTGTACCCTACCTTCATCCCCATTTTTTCCCTAGAACTTGCCATTTTCATGTAACTTATCATGTTGTTATACTCCATTCCCTTGCTGTAAGATTTATAAGTAGACCCGTTCTTCTTGCGCTTCTTCATCCAGTTCAAGTGGACAGAGAAGCAGTGGTTGAAGTCCAAGTTAATTGTCCACCAACAACAGGTGACCAACAAAATGATACTCACAAGTTACAATTAGGGTATGATGCAAGTTTAATGGCTCAAATGGAAATTCAATTCTCAATGATTTTGTGTGAAATTTCATAAATTATGACTGGATAATGTTGCCATATTTTGGTTTGTGATTGATGGGCATGGTTGCCATGAAGATAAATGTGGGACTTCCAGTCAGGTAGTCCGTTAGTCCTGGGTTCAATTCGTATTAACACCTTCACCTGGTGGATAAAGGTGATTTTTCTGATCTTCTAGGTCAACATCTGTACAGACCTGCCAGTGCATAAGCTCCCTTTGTGTGTATATGCTTGCAGACTATCAAATATGCATGTTAAAGATCTGGTCATGGGCTGGCTTATAGACACATGAAAATACTCAATATTCATGTCCACGGAAGACAAAGTATGTATACTGTAGAGCAACATACTGTCAAAAAGAATGTAGGCCTACATACACACATCCACGAAAACTTGGAATGTTTAAAAAAAGTTCCTAATTGATACAAAGTTCAGGTGAAAATTAGTGCACATATCAGCTTGAAAAACAAGTGTGATCACCTCGGGCACAAACGACATCTTTGTGTCTTGCAGGCATGAAATAAATAAGCCTGATCAGGAAGTATCTCTCTGTGGAAACAACTGCAAAACTCGTTCTCTCCTTCATAATGTCTCGCATTGACTATTGCAATTCACTCCTGTCCGGTCTTCCTGCCTCCACCACTCACATCCTACAGCGCATTCAAAACAATGCTGCACGCCTTGTACTCAAAAAGAAAAAAGCTGACCACATATCTCCTCTCCTGGCACAACTTCACTGGCTCCCTGTATCAAAGCGCATACAGTACAAACTAGACACCATGTGCTACAAAAGCCTCAATAACGCAGCCCCCGATTACCTGTCAAGCCTACTTGAGATCTATGTTCCCTCACGTACCCTCCGCTCTGCCTCCGATCCTCTGACTTTTCGCTTTCCACGCACTAAGCTCAATACCTATGGTCCACGAGCCTTCTCTGTTTCTGGTCCGCTCTCCTGGAACAAACTTCCTCTCTCAGTCCGTCAGCAACCTACTTTTGTCTCCTTCAAGTCCGCTCTCAAAACTCACCTTTTCTTCTCTGCATAAAATCCTGACCTCACTCAATCCCCTCTGCAGCCTGTCTCCACTCGGAGGGGAATCACATTGCAATATATAATTGTACATAATATGCTCTCTATAATTTTCCATTGTTTTTATTCTTTCTCCCCATTTATAGCCGTGTGTGCGTGTGTGTGTGCGTGGGTGCGTGTGTGTGCGTGCGTGGTGTGTGTGTTTCAGCGCTTAGATTTGATTTTATCAAGATTTTGCGCTATATAAATATTGTAATTATTATTATTATTATTATAAATGGAACACTTGATAATGACCATGCTGATGCTGGGCCACACTTGCCTGATGACCTGACCCTAAGGAGCAGACGGTCAGGGTCTTTGCTGGACAGTTGACACCTGACTGAGATTTATCCCCAAAATGTTCAATGGGATCGAGGTCTTGGGCTTTACAAAATCCACTGCATAGCTGTGATATTGTGTTGCAGGAGACACCCTGCTGGTGAGCCTGGCAGTTTGCTGCTGCCTTCATTGTCTTTCTGTGGATTTAAATCTGCCTTCCTTGTCTTTCTGTAGATTGAAATCTGCCTTCCTTGTTTTTCTGTAGATTTAAATCTGTCTTGTCTTTCTGTAGATTGAAATTTTGGAGCTGTTGGAAGAAAAGTGCAACAATGGGCCTTAACCCTTTGACTCCCGCACTCAGTCCACCAGCATCCTGCATTGTCAACCATTCTAGCAAAGCAAAAACTTAGCCGTCTAATTCCCTCACCCTATCCACCAGCTTCCTGAGGGAATCAAAGGGTTAAGTTTTTGCAGTTGGTGGATTGGATGTGGGAGTCAAGGGGTTAAAACCAAGTCACATAGCTTTGTGCTACAATGTCAACTGCCCCATGTTTACACTGTACCATTGATCCAAAACACAGTTTTATATAGTCATGTGCTTGACAAGCACAATGGGAGATTTTAGAGGTGAGATGAACATTCTTCAGTTGTCACCATGTCCAGTTTAACCACTATCTACATTTTAATGCATAACAAAACTAAAAACCTTTCCCAGGAGATTTTTTTTTTTGGTTCCCTTTCTGAGTTTCTCAGGGATGGTGAATATTGTAGGCACAAATGTTCTTCTTCTTCTTGATTCTTTCTCATGCTTCGTAATGACAGTTCTATAATTTTCATTTAACTAGTAGCTTGTTCTCAGTTTAATGGTTTATTCTTTCTACGGAAGTGCCAGTTGGACAGAAATAAAACATACTCCTGGAAAAAAGATTTCTGTATGTGCGAAATGCAAAGAAAATCATTGGCTGCAAATCAAAGAAGGTAAATGAACTTGGGATTGTTGAACAATATGTTATTGCAAACCTGTTGATTCTACGTTCTAAACAAACCCCTTATTCAACACGGTAGTGGATTTTCTTAAACAGAAATAAAAACGACAACAACAACAAAGCTGCAAACAAAGCAAAACAAAACAAACAAAAAAGCCAAAGTAAACAACTGATTGTTTATCACTCAACTTAGAAACTTATCTTTTTTTTTTATAAACTGTTTAAAGCAAGTTTTTGTTTTACAATAAACAGAATTATATCATTTTGGTGTATATTTAAACATCAGTGAACACACACACACCACCGGAAAAAAAAAGCACTGCAATCACATGATTAGTTGTTCAGAAATAAATGTTTGAAAATAGTAGGTGTGAAATTAAATGCTCGCATATATATGAAATTAGGGATATAAGGGAACATATGTGACCTCCCACCACGAAATCAGTCTTAACTCGCAGTCAGTCGAACAGCACTAGAAGCTGAAAAGGTGACTTAGGGTCTATCTGGGGTGTTTTGACTTTTTCTCAGAACTGATATCTATGGACGATAATCTATCCCCAACATAATTTTTTTTCTTGAAAAAATAGTATTAATCAATTTAAAATGGTAATTAATGCACTGATTGCAGCAGAAAGAATGCAATTTTCCACCAAAAGTGTCCACTTTTGTCTCTTATTATGAACCGTAACCTGTACAATGCCCCCACATGTAATATACTGACGGAAAGCTCTTTGGTGCACCTTTCAGATAATGACAGCTAAAATTAGAAACAAACTGGTCAAAGCCACCAAATAAAGAAATTTAAGGAAAGTGTGTAGGAGAGCACACAAAAACTTTAGACGCCGTTTTCTCAAAATTGCTGTCATGCAACTTAATGACTTTAAACATACATAACTTCTACATTTCTTTGAGTACAAGCTTTATTCAAGTACCAAAAAAATCAGCAGAATGTAGGCCCTACACTTTACAGTGATATGTATATCTCAAAATGCCCAAAATGCTAGTTAAGACTGATTTTGTGCTGGCAGGTCACATATATAAAAAACAAATGCTGGTATATTAAACTGATAAAAACATGCCACAAGATCACAGTGACAATGAAATTACTGGTTACATTAAGAGTATGTTGGTGTTTAAATGAATAAAAAGCAAATGCCATTACTATGATCGCAAAAATACCGGCATCCTGAAAAGGCCTGCTTGTTGACGTTTCGACCACATGAGGACGTTTGCCAATACATCAGTATGATGGCGAAAGTGTTAGCAGTACAAAAATAAACTGATTTGTTTAGAATAAAGACGAATATCAGCATTGCTGCTACATGAAATCTCTGACTATACAATATTTTTGTGGGTTATTCATAGCACTTTGACAGACAACAGTCAAGTGCTTTTCTTCTCACAGTCGATGACGACTTTAACAGCTTTGCCAGACTTGGCCATGTGGAAAGCCTCCAGCGCCTTCTCAAGTGGGTAGTAATTGGTGATCATGGGCTTGACATCAACAATCCCCGATGATAACATCTGCACTGCTGTCGGCCACCTGGTGAAATCACATCACCTATGTCAGAGTACTTAAACGTGTCCATCAAATACAAAACCGTTTACAGTTAAATATACAGAGCATAATGTTAACGGTAGGCACAGCCCATTATCGAATTGTAGTAGACACACGCGCTTCATAAAGACAGCATTCAAATTTGCCAGGAAAATCCAGTTTGCTTGCCTTTAAATTATAAACAATACATTTATCCACCTGCTTCAATGAAAACCTTAAAACGAAAAGATACGATGTGCTCTTAGCTATAATGAACTCCCAGGGGAAGGGGGTGCAGGTGGGGTGGGGAAGAAGGTTGCTACATATAGTGTATGTTCTACTGTTTATTCACTTGACAATGGTGAACGTTGACTACCAGCAACAGAGCTGTCTAGCTCACCACCAGAGACAGAAAGAAGTCGAGCTATTTGTTGTTGTTGTTGTTTCCGTTATAGTATTTTTGTTTAAAGCCCAGGCAACTGTGCAAAGCCTTTCATATCAGGGCTGTAACCATCTCAAAGCACATGCAACACCTCGTTGGCCCCTTAAAAAATGGAAAAGAAAAATAAGTAGGGCCTACACATATCAATGCATTCCTGTACATAATCTAAGGATATGCCCTGGCACATCCCGCTCAATTTATCAAGAAGGGTAGGGGGTGCACGCACAAACAAACAAATATAACTAGGTACACTGAAACATATACCGTATAAAAACTGGCCTAAATTATCTTAATTGTTTCTGCACATCAAATTCCCCAAGAGCCAAAAATGCACTTATACATATACCAATTATCAATCCTAATAGAAAGTATGTAAGGCTTTTTAGATACAGACGAAAGGATCAGAGATGGCAGAAAGCGAAAGGAACAAGGCAGAAACAAACAGAGTGACAGAAAAGAGGATTTTCTTGCTCAGAATTTACAGAGGGCGGGGATATTATACTGAAATAGCCCTTGGCATCCCCAGGGGGTTTGTGACAGGTAAGATAGGGTGTACATGCTCAAGATGCAGCACACATTTCATATAAACGAGTCTTTTAATGTTACTGAGAACACAAATCAAATTAAGCTATGGGAAAAAGAGGGTGGGGTAGGTGCTTGCAAGATCTGTTATATCTTTAAATGTCAACAAAAATTGTTCATGATAATGAAATTCGATTTTAGGCTATAGCCTATTCTGAAATGCTCAGAAATCACCTGTATATCGACTTACCACTGTCATGCTGTTTCATCTTCTATGGGAAAATTGAATGCTACTCCAGTAAATCATTCAACTGTAGACTAGTTTATTTCATAGACAACATGCACACATACAGCACACAATTTCACTCACTAAAACAACGAGTAATGTAGGCATAGCAACTCTCAAACAAATTTGAAGCAACTTACGTATTCTTATATCGAATAGATCCTCGAATGTCGATCTCGCGCATTATGGTATCAAGAATGGGTATGAGAACCTCATTCTCTGGTCCCAGTCCAACCAAAACGAATGCACTGTTTGGTTTCAGCGCCTGGAATACGTACTGAACTGTGTTAGAATTAATCAAGAGAACAGAAGCAACCTTTTACCTGGCTAATCACACAAAAAAAGAGAACATGTTTACAGTATAGTTTATTGACACAACTTCATGATGATAGGGGCTCCTTACTATAGAGCGGGACAAGAACATACACACACACACACACACACATGCAGACACACGCATACAAACACACACACACACACACACACACACACACACACACATACATATACATATATATATATATATATACACACACATACACACACATCTATCTTATATGTATATATGTATGTAGTCCCTGTATGTATACATACATATATATTCATACATACACGCGCGCGCACGCACGCACGCACGCACACACACACACACACACACTAGATATCCCCTTCTCTCTCCAACGTGATGAAAACAACATTGTCAGATCTATGTGCCAAGATGGAAAGAACCGACATATTATATCAGGTTGGAGAACTAGAGGGATCCAGTGATAATGCCACCAGGGTTAGGAGTTGGCAGAAAAGGTGACATAAAAAACAAATAAAGAAGGAATACCTCCCCCACTTCATACACCAAGCCAAACAACCAACTAACCAACAATCAGTGACAGTGACAGTGACAAGAGCAATAGCCATGATGGTTTGGATGTCAAGCAGACTTCTAACAGAAAATTCTGGGTTCAATCCTGCCTAAGTGGGGCCTAGTGAAAAAAAAGAACAGTTTTTCAATCTCCTTAGTCAACATAGGCCTACTTGTTGATCTGCTGGTGTTTGAACCCCCTTGTGCGTATGCACACGTTAAAGATCCTGTAAGTCATGTTAGTGTCCTGAAAACAAGAAAATACCTAAACCAGATAAACACAAGAATAGAATCAAAACGTGTATATTCAGCCAGCTGGTCTGTGTCAAGCGTGAATGTAACTTCTTGAGTGCCATATCCGTAAAATTTATGGAGCTCTCGGAGCCTTCTATGGTGCCTACATACATGAAATTTATGGAGGTAGTTTGACGCACATTTCAGCCTATTGTAAATGGGAGGGAAGCATTGACTGATGTTGTCAGTCTCAGAGAGGGTTCATAAAAGTGACTGGCTTCCCTTACATGGCTTTTTGACCTATGCAACCCTCACCAGATTGGTTTTATTTATCTGAAAAGAGAAACTGGTTTTCAGCAAAAATGTTGACACCAGGACTGTCTTGCAATGCTGCATGTTTTCAGCCTTTGAAAGCATGTGAGTTTTGTCAAGAATATATAAATGACTGTAGGATGATATAGAAGACAAATCTGACACAAGAAGAGGTTGAAAACAGCAGTAGTTACTCGCTGTTGGTATGAAATGTGCAGCAGACAGGCCCAACATGAAAAGTATTGATTTTTTGAGTATGTGACTCAAAGGGTTTGTGGCCACAGGCAATACTGGCAGCTAGCCAACACTTTGCATTGTTGAGACAGACGACCACACTGTAGAATTACACAAGCCACACTATCAGGAAGTAGTATTAGAAGTGGCAAAGGGGAAGACAATGATGATGGAATAGGATGGGAGGGGGGGGGGGGGGGGGCGTGCGCAGAGGACGACTTGACCTGGTCAAGCCACTCGGTGCACTAGCAACACTGTGGCTCATTGTAACTCGTCAGTTGTCAGTGATCTCTTAGTAGGAAGTCTGCCAAAGTCTGAATACTTTTAGATTTCATCAGGAGGGTCATATCTTCTATTTTTTCCTTTGTTTTTCTGGTTTCCATCGCGTGTGGCTATGAGTTTTCTACGGGAATTTCCACAAAAAATTACAAATATGTATTAGTATCAAGAAATGACTACATAAATCATCTGAAAATGCATTTAGTTATGCCTAATGCACCATTCAGTGTAATTTCATGCATAGATTCCCATAAATATGGAAGCAACAGTTGTTTTAATGTAGGCCTACATGGTAGCGATGCAATGTTTTTCCCTGGCACATGGAAAACACTGGATGTCCAAAAATGTCAGCACTCAAGGGGGTAAGATCACAAATGAATAAACGCCAAGTACAAAAATTAGGAGAAAACGACTGAAACTTCCCTGTTGCTTTGTCCAGTGTGAAAAAAGGACAAAAACGAAAATACCTAGCCTGTGCACCCATGAAAAATGAGTGTGACTGCCTGCATGATAGGGTGAGCCACTGAAAATGAAGAGCAGTATTTTGTCGCAACATTCTTCTTGCTCGCCTTCATACTTGGAGTTTAGTCTCGATGATGAAATAGATAGTCTTTTGTAGTGTATCCACAGGCCTGTAAAGCATTCCAACAAGCCCAAGGCCATTGGCCAGATCTCTTCCATCCTTATCATCATCATCATGGCGTTGGCAATCATGGCCTTCCATACGAATCTATCCTTTGTCGCTGCAAGTATATCTTCCACCCTCTCTGTGCTCAGCCACCCTGCAAGTCCATCCAATATTTTCTCTCTGGCTCTACCTGGTGTTCTCTTTCCCTCCAGCTTTCCTGTTGTGACCAGGTACTGTAATTTCCCCTTTCCTCATAAAATGGCCTATGAATATTGCTTGTCTTATCCTGATCTTCTTTATCAATGATCTTCTTGTGTCTGCCTCCATCAAGACTGTCTCGTCTGTTTTCTTCGCTGTCCATGGAACTCTCAACATTCTTAGAAACCACATTTCGGCTGCCTGCAATCTTGTTTGGCTTTGCCTGTTGACTGTCCATGCCTCACAACCGTATAACAGTATCGGTTCTATGTATCGTTCAAGAACTCTCTTCCTGTTAATTGATAGGCATTTGTTGGTAAGAACGCTTTTCATTTTCTTGAATGCTTTTTTCCTTTATCAGCCACTGGCAACTCTCGCTGTCTAGCCAGCTTCGGCACAAGGCCACTGGGGGATGGTACGAGTTGCAAGGGTGTGTTGATGTGGTGGTTCAATCTGTTGTGTCCAGTTTGCAAGCGGAGGATAATGATTTGCTCCTGCCTGGACAGCTGGTGATAACTGTCATGTCGCTGGGGTTGCTTTAGCTCAATCGGATCGTGCCAAAAATAAATCTCTGTCATTTCCCTTTACTGCTTGGATACGTGACGGAGATTTATTGACGGCGGACATTCGTAATTTTTTTTAACGTCAGAAGCGTCAGTTATAGGGAAAACCCTACTGGGAAGCGAAACTAGGGTATGTTTACAGCAGTTATTTCCCTTAGACCGTTTGTGGCAATGTGAAACAAAGACAACAATAACCTTTTTTCAGTGCTACACGCGACATGCGAATTTCACTAAATCCAAAATGGTGTCAAGGAAAGCAAGTCGAACCTACACAATGTTGTGAATATTTTTGTGCTCTGGAGCAACTGTATGCAAATAGTGACAACTACCAGTGATCTTGTGTTTTACAACATGTGAAATCAGTGATTTAAAACATCCATGGCATGGAAATTATGTTCTGGACTTCATCTAAAACTGTTTCACAGTGGTGTTCATATCCATCAAAAAAAAAAAAAAAAAATTACCCCCATTTGGATACCTATTTGGACACCTCATCATTTACAAGTAGGCCTATATGGAATACCATACATAAGGTAAGATTATTTGTAAAGATCTAATCCTGGTCTTTCTGTATCACTTTACTTTGTTTGTCTAAGTTATTTGGTTGTTTTTCTAATCTTTTTGAGGGGTCGGAATGACCATGAAGACTGCGACTTGACTGAGTTAAACAGGCTTCATGATGGTTTTCATCTCTTTTAGGGTGATGATTTTGTCTTTCTGTTCATGCAGAAAACAATCAACAAACCAAAAAAATCACACTGACAACAAACATCTTCCTAAGGCTTGTAGTTTACCCGAATGCCCATCTGCAGACAGAAAGGTGCTCCAGAGGCCTCCACAGCACAGTCCGGCATGAAGCCCAGTGTGTCTATCACTTGCTGGGCAACTTCACTGGGGTTCTGGGACTGCACTAGCACTGTCTTTGTGGCTCCCATCTCTTTGGCCAGCTTCAGGCGCTCTGAGCACAGGTCTGTTAATCAAATGTAGGTGTTTAATACATGTATTTACTTAGCGTACATACGCTATGTAGTGTGTGTGTGTGTGTGTGTGTGTGTGTGTGTGTGTTGTGTGTGGTGCGTGCGGTGTGTGTGGGAGTGAGGATGAGAGGAGAGAGAGAGAGAGAAGAGAAGAAGAAGAAGTAGTGTGTGTGTGTGTGCTGGTTCCACTTGCATTCTTTACCACATTCTGTTATCAATTATATCATGTACATGCTTGTGAATACGCCTGCGTGCGTGTATGTGTTTGTATTCATGTGTGCGCATGTGCGCGTGCGTGTGTGTGTGTGAGTGTGTATGTGTGTGTGCTGGTTCATCTGCCTTCTTTAGAATATTCTGTTATCAGTTATATGTAGTGTGCATTCGTGCTTGTGTCTTTGCCCGCGTGTGTGCGCATGTTTTGTGCATGTGTGTATGCATGCATGCGTGTGTGTTTTCTGCGTGTGTGTGTGTGTGTGTGTTGTGTGTGTGTGTGTGTGTGCGGCATGCGTGCAGAATTATGCACATTTCTTTAACTTCCACAAACAGAACGTGAGGAACTCCATCCGTCCCTTCTCTTTCTCTTCCATTTCGACACTCCACCTCTCGCATTCTCTCACCTCTCACATTCTCTCTATTCTCGTTTTCTTAAAATGTTCTCTCTCTCTGTTGCTCACACCACACACACACGTTCTCTCTCTCTTCCTCTCTCTTACGCATACACACACACACCCACATTCTTTCTCTCTCTCTCCCTCTGTCACACACAAACACACACACACACACACAAACACGCACACGCACACGCGCGCACACACACTTTCTCTCTCTCTCTTTCTCTCTCTTACACACAGACACACACGCAATTGTGCACACTCAAGAACAACACACAACTCACCTGTTACGATGATTTCAGAGGCCCCCATGGCTTTGGCACAGACTATGGTACAAAGACCAATAGGTCCTGCACATAAAAACATTCACTATGGTATGAAGGAAAAAAATCACTCAGCTGTATTGATCTTCCAATTACTGTCACCATCATCATCACCATTACTATATCACCATCTGGAATCTACACTTTTGAGTTTGTTTAACCATTTGATTCCTGCATCCTGTCCACAAGCATCCTGCATTGTCAACCATGCTAGCAAAGCAAAAACTTAACCCTTTGATTCCTGCACCCTGTCCACCAGCATCCTGCATTGTCAACCATGCTAGCAAAGCAAAAACTTAATCCTTTGACTCCCTCACCCTATCTAGCAGCTTTCTGCAGGAAGCTGGTAGATAGGGTGAGGGTGTCAAAGAGTTAAATTTTAGCAGTTAGTGGATAGTGTGTGAGAATCAAACGATTTAGAGAGATTAATCGCATTCACAACTCCACATGCGCTCCATCTAAATCTGCCAGTAAGTATCTGTTTGGCTCAGTCCTTGAAACAAAACAGTGTGCATAGACAGTCTTGAAATTGGAGTGTAATGAGGCATGAAACTCTGACACCAGCAGAATGGTTGGAGCATTAAGACAGGCACCAAACAAACCAACTTTTATGTTATAGGATGAGGGTGGGGGTGGGGGATTGAACTCGACACATGAGTTCTTGGAGCCCAGACATCTATCAAAAGACCCGGCCAGCCCATACTATTTTCACTAGCACCATTATCATTATCACTACCACCACCACTACCACCAGTATCATGATATCGTCATCTTCATGTTGGAAAGCATCATCGTAAAAATGGTTACGCTGAAGACCTGCTACTTTCCCCCACGTTTTTCCATAAAACGACGAAGGCCCAGAGCCTTAGAATAATACGAAAGAAATGATAATGGGATGGAATTACTCCCTCTGCCTACAGAGATAAGATAGATAAAGGGCTAGGTAGGCCCTCACACCTGCAGATTTTATGAAGGAATACATGCCTAGACTCCTCTGCTTCACTAATATGACCTTAACACTAACCCTAGCCCTACCCCTAGTCCTCATACTTTGGGTTGGCATTCTGTTCACAGAGAAAATCGATCCTGAAGGTGAGGGGTTGCGGGTGGGCTTAGTACCGATTAATCCGTCTCCCTCCGAAAAATCTGTGAGAGAGAGTTAACTGTACCATTACACACTGGATATTTTTTGTTCAAACAGGTGTAGCGCCATAGGCCCATCTCAGTCATTTCAGTCTGATTTGCCTATTGTTGCTTCACTTACTCTTTGATACGCGGCAACCCTCAATGGTCTCTTTTGAGTTTTGCCAATGCAACCTCTCTCTGTCAAACGCATACATGTGCACAGGCACAATCCATAAGCGGGTGATTGAAGAGAGAAGGAGAGAGAGAGAAGGAAAGAGGGAAGGGAGAGAGAAAGAGACAGAAAGAGAGAAAGAGACATTGTAAAATGGCTTGACCATTATGTTATTCTTCTTATTATTGTTATTGTGTCAGTCTGTCAATCAATCCACCCAGAATAAGTCCACTCAGAATAAAACAATCGACCATAAATCAATCAATTACAATGACCGAATGATTGAATAATTTGTTGATTAGTTGGCTGGCTGGCTGTTGCCTGGCTATTTGCTTGGTTGAATGACTGATCTGTTTAGCGTTAAGGTTTTTGGACAAGTGCCTGCCTGCCTGCCTGCCTTATTGATTGATGAATTGATTAAGTGATCGATCAATTGATTGATCAGTCGATGGATTAATTGAATAGTTTATTGATTGACCAACTACATGATTATATCCCGTTTTACCAGCTCCACAGACGAGGACCGATTTCCCCAGGCTGACTTCAGCTCGTCTACAGGCGTGAAGAGCCACAGACAGTGGTTCCATAAGGGCTCCTTCCTCAAAACTCACACTGTCTGGCAGTCTGTGTGCATGCACACAAACACAAATGCATACACAGACACACACACACACATGCGCGCGCGTGCACACACACGCACACAGATGCATGAAAGTGATAGCTGCTCACACACATGATGTAGACGTGTGCGCTCCTGTTCATGTGCAAACACACACACACACACACAAAAAAAACCACACACACACATGTACATCACACACACACACACAACACACACACCATAAATAAGTCCACTTTAAGGTCTGCTATCTGTACGAGGTTGGGAATAGTTACACGGAGTGAGGATAGAAAATTGTACATGTGGGTTTTACTTGTCCCCCGACCTGAACGATGTTTTTCATGGATGCGAGTACACAGCTTATTTGGCCCACACTATGCAGGCGTTATGTTGATGCACAATCTGCATACTCTGCATCTGCGTGCATGCTAGGTGTTTTTGAGTTTCCATACGCTACCAGAGACTGACCTAATTTACAAGACTTTTGCACGTGTATTTGAAGTTCTGCGTACGCATACATACCATCGGAGTTCACACGCTATCAAGTCTGCACATAGGTCAACCCTTTGAGTTCCTCACCCTATCCACAAGCTTCCTGCTGGTTTATTTGTTTGTTTGTGCAGAGGATGAGCATAATGCTCTGCCCTGCAAAGTGCAATAAAACCCCTTTCGGTCAAACATGCAGAACTGGCCTACATCATATTACATTTGCATTGAAATCGAGAAAACATGTATACGATTTTATCCACCAAGCCTTTAATCCCCCCCTCCCCCTCCCTAATAATGGTCTTCTTGTTAATAACAGAGAAAAAGGAACATAAATATGAAAAAACAAATAAACTTTCCGGACTTGCTTCCAACCATACTCCTGCTCCCCTAAACCTTCCCACCCCTCTACCCCCATCCCGCCCAACCCCGCAGACAATTACAGACATCAGGCATACTATTGTGCGTCAACAACAGGAACCTACTTGTAGCACAAATCAGCAGGGTGCACGAGAAACCTGGCCAGCCCTCCATCGACAGGAGGACAGGCCAGACAGGTGATGTCAGGACACACATTGTAGCGGCCTTCTTTGCATGTCTCACACCTAGCACACGGCACGGCAGGTTCTATGGCCACACGATCACCTGATGGGTTGGATGACACAATAATAATAATAATGATCATAGAATAAAAAATAACAACAAGAACTACAACAATAATATAATAACAACAATAATAATAATGGTGATGATGATGATGATGATGACGATGATAATAATAACAACAGTAACAATAACAACAACATGAACAACAACAACAATAATAATAACAACAACTATAACAATAATAATAATAATAACAATAATAATAACGTTTACAAAGCGGCAATGTGAAGGTTTGAGGTTCGAACTTCTAATAGCAACAACAACAACAACAATAATAAAAATATAATAATAATAATAGTAATAATAATAATATTAATTATATTTATATTAATAATAATAATAACAATGTGTACAAAGTGTCAAAGTGCAAGTTTAAGATTTGAACTTTTTATCAGTTCATATCATTGTGAGATTTTATGATGTCAACCTGCTTTCATCCAGAACTGAGCATGCTATGAGCTCATCGGGAATACTGAGATCACTCAGTGAAGTCTCATTTACTTCACGGACGCGTCATGGAAGGTGTTGCTCAAATTTCCAGACCAACATTGCAGGTATCTGTTTCTCTTGGTCCTGACTGACCCTAGGAGATATAATAGGAATGGGGAATGTCGGGCACAGCAAATCTGAAACGGAACTCCACACATCATCGTTATCGTCCCCATTCTAATGTATTGTCTTAGCACCGTGAAAATTGTCTCAAATTCTGTGGAACTTAATGTATATTTGCCCCTTCCTTCCCCACTGACTTCATGTACGTAGTAGTAGGGGAGGAGAAGCAGAACTGCAATCTTTTGTTCGCCGTTTACATGGTCAGGTCATGTCTGGTGATGAATGTGGCCATTTTTTCTTCCCCTGTACCTGTTATGCCATAGAGTTTGGTTGCCAGATGAAAAAGATGCGTTAAGAATTATCATTAAATAAACTTAACCCAATCACTCCCACACCTCTCCTTCTTGCAGAAGCTGCTGGAAGCTGGTTGATAGTGTGTGGGTATGGGGGGATCAAGTCAGTCTACTGACCTACTTTCAGACTGGTGACCCCCTGACCCAGTTTGGTGACCACAGCGCTACACTCGTGACCTAGTGCTATGGGCTTGTCCACTATGAAGTCTCCAATGGCGCCCCACTCCCACAGGTGTACGTCACTCATACACACCGACACCTTCCGCATACTGAGCTGTACCTCTGCCAACATAGTACGATTAAAAATCAAGGCAACTTATACAGGTGAAACTTTACAACTACAAAACAACGACAACAACAATAGTTGACAGAAATACTCAATATACACTCAAACAAATATAACAGAGAGGACAGAATACTCATACATTCACATGCACACACACATCTTCTCATACAAATCCCTCTCTCTCCCTCCCTCTCCCTCTCGTATGTGCACACTTACATGTATACATACTTTGCTTACATAGACAGACAGACAGACAGATAGACATACATACATACTTGCACGCATGCATGCATGCATGCAATCATGCATACATACATACATGCATACATGCATGCATACATACATACATGTACTCATGCAGACACAGGTCAGCAGGACACAATCAGTGATACAACAATCAATACACACACTGCTTGTCCAGCGGATCAACAGCTATCAATGAATTGTTGTTAAAGACTTGACTGTGTACAGTGGACAGAGCAGTAAGTCTGTCACGCTGGTGTGAAGAAAGGAAACGACTTTTCCCAAGGGCATCAAGTGGTCTCTCACTCATTCATCTCGGAGACCTTTGTACAACTGATGTACTACAGACAATCTGGACATACTCTTCTTGCATGGTCAAATTAACTAAAGTGCATAGACATGGATGCATGGAGTTTAAAACAGTTTTTAATCCTTTCATTCCTCACCTTATCCATCACCCTCCTACGTATTAAAGTGATGAAAGCTGGTGAATTAGGTAAGGAAGTTAAAGAATTATGTACTGTCTATTATGATGATACAAAACTTCTCAAGACCATGTAATCAAGAATGCAGGTAAAGTTCTTACCACCAGGTCCTGGTTCTGGAATGGGTCGATCAACCTGATGAAACAATACAACAAAACATGTTTAGACAGCGAAAATGTACAGAACTGATCAATCAAAATTATCTTGAAAAGTGAGCAAAATGATGCCCCCCTCCCCCTTCCATCTCTCTCTACATGGACAGTTTGCACTACACAAATGCACTGTCATTATCAGAAATACAAATTTAAAGAAGACAGATTCAGTGGGACTATATAAATAAAGTTCTTTGTCTGCTCGTGTGTCTGGCAGTAAGTAAGTGTGTAAGTAAGTCAGTAAGTCAATAAGTAAATAGTTCAGTAAGTAGTTGAATACATAGTTAAGCATGCAAGCAAGCAAGCTTGCCAGCCAGCCAGCCAGCCAGCCAGTCAGTCAGTCAGTCAGTCAGTCAGTCAGTCAGTCAGTCAGTAAGTGAGTAAGTCACAAAGTGAGTGATTGAGAGAGTGAGTCAGCGAGTGAGTGAGTGAGTGAATGAGAAAGCGAACGAGTGAGCAAGGAAGCAAGCAAACAAACAAGCAAGCAAGCAAGCAAGCAAGCAAGCAAGCAAGCAAGCAAGTAACTTAAAGTAAGTAAGTAAGTGAGCGACTGAGCAAGTGAGTAAGCAAGCAAGCAAGTGAGCGAGCGAGCGAGCAAGCAAGCAAGCAAGCGAGCGAGCGAGTGAGTGAGTGAGTTTACCATTCTCATGTCTCCCTTCTTGAAGAGAACAGCGGAGAGATTGTTATCTGTCATGATGATGTGGGCTGGCACTTTTTTTCGCAAATCTGAAACATGGCAACCAGATGGCAAAATGGTCAAGTCATTGTAATGATCCCCTTTTTATACAAACTTGTCTTTATCTCTCTCTCTCTCTCTCAAACACACACACACACACACACACACACACCACACACACAACACACAACAACCAGATTAATCAATTTGTATGTCTCAAGGTCACTGTGACTTTGAATAAGATTCAGAGGAAAGAAAATATGGCGTGAAACGAGGACAATGACGGGTTATCACAACTGCGAAACCAGAAATTACTTTGTATCACATCCATCCCACTGACGGGAGAGTCAGTTCGTTTGTTCTTTGATTTAACGTCTTTTCACTATAATAACTATATAAGTGATATTAGACGGGGAGAGTCAGTTATCATCATTGTGTTGTGTGTGTGTGTGTGTGTGTGGTGTGTGTGTGTGTGTGTGTGTGTGTGTGTGTGTGTGTGTGTGTGTGTGTGTGTATGTGTGTGTGTGTGTGTATGTGTGTGTGTGTGTGTATACATGTGTGTGTGTATACATGTGTGTGTGTGTATGTGTGTGTGTGCATGTGTGTGTGATGTGTGAGTGCATGTGTGAGTGCATGTGTATGTATGTATGTGTGCATGTGTGTGTACATGTGTGTGTGCATGTGTGAGTGCATGTGTATGCATGTAAGTGTGCATGTGTGTGTACATGTGTGTGTGCATGTGTATGTGCATGTGTGTGTATGTGAGCATGTGAGTGTGTGTATGTGTGTGTGTATGTGTGTGTGTGTGTATGTGTGTGTGTGAGTGTGTATGTGTGTGTGTGTGTGTGTGTGTGTGTGTGTGTGTGTGTGTTGTGTGTGTGTGTGTGTGTGTGTGTGTGTGTGTGTTTGTTTTGATTTGAGGTATGTTTTCATGCATGTCATTGTTGTAATTTGGTCCACACTATGCAGGTGTGATGTTGCTAACACTGACACGCAGGCAATCACGCACCGTTTCACGGCTGTGCATGCTCAGCATTTTCAGTTGTGCTTCCAAAGGCCACCGAACACTGGCACGGCTTTAACCCTTTGACTCCCGCACCCTATACACCAACTGCAAAAACTTAACCTCTGACTCCCTCACCATATCCACCAGCTTCTTCTACAGGGTGAGGGAGTCAGAGGGTTATGGTTTTGCTTTGCTAGCATGGTTGACAATGCAGGAGACTGGTGGACAGGGTGCAGCAGTCAAAGGGTTCAGACCTTTAATGTGCGTCTGTGATCTTCTGCGTGCTTATAAATTATACACATGAAGAGGGTTCAGGCAGTAACAAGATCTTCATACATGTTGACCTGGAAGATCACAGCAGTTTCCACCCTTTACCCACAGGGCATTTCCTAAGCAAGTTCGTTGAACTTTTAACGTTATGAGTGGACGTCCGAAATCCAAATTTCATAATTATTGCTCCCTTTAAGGCATGTTTAAGGTACCGGTACTGGCTCATGGAGGGTATCTTTTGTTTATTTTTGTTGTGAAGCTTCTAATCATTCTATTCTCAGGAAATGTTGACATAAAGTAAAGAAATGACAATACTGTTGACAGAAAATTCAGGAAGTATATATACAAGGCACACAACTGGTATAAAAATTAAATAATGACAAAAATGCGAAATATCATACCCGAAACTTAGATGCGCTTTGTACAAGATTTTTCATAATCCAACATTAAGAACAAAAAGATTTTTTTATATCATGCACACCGCCTTTTATCTTGGTTTTGTTCTAAGACGAAGTTAGTAGGATCAATGTTTTATCAGACTCGGATTATCTAAAATGCAGAATTTTTTGGCTAAAAAATGCTTAATACAAAAATTCATAACTCAACTGTGCTTTCAAACGATATTGTACACCAAATTTCAAGGCTGTGTCTTGAAAATTGAAGAAAATATGATATAAAAAATGCCAAAAACGTTGAATTTTGGACAACTTTCGGACCCCACAAAACAGGGTTTGACAGACATATTTCCTTACTATGCTGACTTACTGTTTTGATTTAGAATAGAAACATCAATCAATCTATTATCTACTGTTTTGATTTAGAATAGAAACATCAATCAATCTATATCCTTCTAACACTCCATTTATCCCCTCACCGTCACTACTGTCAGACTCAGAGTCAAACTGATCGCTGCATTCATTGCTCTTTTTCACAGAAATCATACAAGTTTCTAGTTTTACCTCACTTTGAGTGGGTGTGGCACTGGGGGGGGGGGGAGGGGGCTGTTCGCTCCTGATCCAAAACAACGTTCGATTCTTTGTCTGGTTCAGCTTCGTACTGGTTCTGTAGAATAATCCACAACGGGCCTCGTGGCCTATCCCGTGGATGGGGCCTATCCCGTGGATGGTCACTACACAAATCATCCACCACATTGTCCGTCGCTTCTGAGTCCATTTTCAGCCTTTTAGTCCACTTATTTCCATGAAAAGTCCTTTTTCAAGCCCACTCCCCACGTCTGTTTTGGATCACAAGACATCGTGGCCAAGAACACAGACAGAAAGTTGGGGGGGAAGCACGGAGGCCTACATTTAGCACAAGGGAAATAACTCAAGGAATGTTTATTATTTGCTTCGCTGCGAGGGAGAAGCTTCGTATTTTCAACAAGAAACGAAAAAGTAAAAGCAAGCTCAAAACACGCGTTTTAGACCGTAAGTTTGGCAGATTCCAGCCCCCATTCCCCTGGTTTGAACGTGAATATCTCCGGAATGAGGTGCCCTAGAAAAAACAAAAACCTGCACAATAGATTTCAATGTTTTATGTATGCATACATATCACTTACATTTCAAACTGAGCAAACTCGATTTTCGGACCCTTTCTAGCCAGCATCATCATCAGGTTCCTTGCCACATGGCGTTGGCGATCATAGACTTCCATCTGTCTCTATCTCTTGTTGCCTCAAGCATCTCTTCCACCCTCTTTGTCCCCAGTTACTCTGCAAGTCATTCTGGTATCTTCTCCCTGGGTCTACCTAGTGCTCTTTTCCCCTCCAGCTTTCCCGTCGCGACCAGGTGCTCCAATTCCCCCCTCCTCATAAAATGGCTTACAAATGTTGCCTGTCTTTTCCTAATCTTCCTTACGAATGATCTTCTTGTGTCTGCCTCCATCAAGACTGTCGTTTGTTTTCTTTGCTGTCCATGGAACTCTCAACATTCTTCTTAGAAACCACATCTCGGCTGCCTCAATCTTTTTCTGGCTTTGCTTGTTGACTGTCCACGCCTCACAACTGTATAACAGTATTGGTTCTATATAACATTCAAGAACTCTCTTCCTGATGTTAATTGATAGGCATTTGTTGGTAAGAATGCTTTTCATCTTCTTGAATGCTGTTTTGGCGTGGCCGATTCTGCTGGTTATTTCTGATGTGCATCTGCCATCTAGTGAAATGATCGTTCCCAGGTATTTAAACTTATCAAACCTGTCTCAACATATATCAACATGGAATATCAGAACAATGTTGCAGAAAGGTAAATTAGACAACATCAAAATGGAGATGGA
Organism: Monoplex corrugatus; assembly: GCA_030674185.1. NCBI lineage: Eukaryota > Metazoa > Mollusca > Gastropoda > Littorinimorpha > Ranellidae > Monoplex > Monoplex corrugatus. Next base: position 39,145,427 of record CM060305.1, on the reverse strand, counting down.
AAGGCTTAACATCAGTATTTTAGGACTAGGGGAAGTGAGATGGAAGGGGGCAGGCATGTTAACATCAGGAGAATATACAGTGATATACTCTGGTGGTAATTCACATGAAAGAGGAGTAGGCATCATAATGGACAAAGACAAATCAAAAGCAGTTAAGGGATACTGGGCTGTGTCCGACAGAGTTCTACTGGTCAAATTGAGAGGCAAACCATTTGATATCAACACCATACAGGTGTATGCACCAACATCCGCAAGCACTCAGGAAGACATCGACAACTTCTACGAAGTTTTAGAGATGGCCAAGGTCCAATGTAAATCACAAGAAGTTACAGTCATGATGGGAGATTTTAATGCTAAAGTGGGACAGGATAGGGTGGAGGGTATAGTTGGACCTCATGGCCTTGGTTCACAAAATGAAAGGGGAGGGAAATTTGTAGAATGGGCACAGATAAATGAGTTCATAGTAGGAAACACCTGGTTTGAGCAGCCTAACAGAAGAAAATGGACTTGGATGAGTCCAGGAGATAATACCAAAAATCAGATTGACTACATCCTGATCAACAAAAGATTTAGAAATTCTTGACTGTCAGCAAAAACACTACCAGACGCAGACTGCAACAGTGACCACAATTCTGTAGTAGGAAGGTTTGGCTGAAATTGAGGAAAAGAAAACAGACCAAAAGCAACATCAAACTAAACCTTGGACTCTTAAAGACAGATGAAATGATACGTGAAAAATTTAATGCACATGTTCAAAACAAATTCAGTGCTCTGGAAGACGTTGGTGACAGTGAGGAACAATGGACAAAGTTGAGAAGTTCGATAAATGAAGCTTGTGAAGAAATCCCTAAGGCAGATAGAAAAGCAAAAAAGAGCTGGATGACTAATGAAATTTTGGGCTTGATGGAGGAAAGGAGGAGGGCAAAGAGAAACGAGGAGATATACAGGAAGATAAACAAAGAAATCAGGTATAGGTGCTATGAAGCTAAGGAAGCTTGGCTGAACACAAAGAACGACACAAAATGGATCCTCAGGGTATGTACAGACGAATTGAAGAAATTGTCCACAGGAAAAATACATGCACATCAACTGGTTGCTTAAAATCGAAAGATGGCACGCTTATCATGGAAAAAGACAAAATACTGGACAGATGGTGAGAGTACATTAAAGACCTTTTTCAGGATGACAGAAACGAAGAACACATTATAAAAAAGAACTTTGAAGGACCACCCATAATGAAAGATGAAGTTGGAGCAGCACTGAAAAAGATGAAACCAGGAAAAGCCCCAGGACCAGACAACATTGCTACAGAGATGATTGAAGCCCTGGAGGAATTTGGCATAGAAAAAATAACAGTCCTCCTAAATGAAATTTATGACACTGGAAAAATCCCCAAAGATATGTCAAAATCAATTTTCATTGCACTTCCAAAGAAGACAGGGGCTATAGAATGTGAACTCCATCGCACAATCATTTTGATGAGTCATGTAACAAAAATCCTATTAAGAATAATCATGATAAGGACAAGGAATAGAATCAAAAGAGAAATAGCAGAAGAACAGTGTGGATTTGTGGAAGGGAAAGGAACTATTAATGCCATATACATCCTAAGAACTATCATAGAGAGGTCAATTGAGATGAATAAGAATTTGTATTTATGCTTTGTTGATTATACCAAGGCTTTCGATCGGGTAAGACATGAAGAATTGATCAACCAACTAGAAAGACTCAACATTGATGGAAAGATCTACGAATAATCAGGAATATGTACTGGGAACAAACAGCTGCAATGAGAATAGAAAACAATATAAGCTCTTTCCAAAACATCAAAAGATGAGTCAGACAGGGTTGTGTTTTGTCACCAGATCTGTTTTCACTATATAGCGAAAACATCATGAGAAACTTAGAAGAAGACCCTGGATTAAAGGTTGGAGGGAAAATGATAAACAACATTCGGTACGCAGATGACACCGTGCTAATTGCAGAAAATGAAAGGGACCTACAAAACCTTGTGAATATACTAGAAATAGAAAGCAAAGGTAAAGGGTTGGAACTAAACAGCAGGAAGACTGAAGTCATGGTGATCAGTAAAAAACATGAAATCCCCTCCTGCAAAATAACAGCGAATGGCACAACCTTGACACAGGTTAATAAGTTCAAATACCTGGGAACAGTCATTTCATCAGACGGCAGATGCACATAGGAAATAGCAGGCAGAATCGGCCAAGCCAAAACAGCATTCAAGAAGATGAAAAGCATTCTTACCAACAAATGCCTATCAATTAACATTAGAAAGAGAGTCCTTGAATGTTATATAGAACCAATACTGTTATACGGATGCGAGGCATGGACAGTCAACAAGCAAAGCCAGAGCAAGATTGAGGCAGCCGAGATGTGGTTTCTTAGAAGAATGTTGAGAGTTCCATGGACAGCAAAGAAAACAAACGAGACAGTCTTGATGGAGGCAGACACAAGTAGATCACTCATAAGGAAGATTAGAAAAAGACAAGCAACATTTATAGGCCATTTTATGAGGAAGGGGGATTTGGAGCACCTGGTCACAACGGGAAAGATGGAGGGAAAAAGAGCACCAGGTAGACCCAGGGAGAGAATGCTGGACGGACTTGCAAAGTGGCTGGGGATGAGGAGGGTGGGGGAGATGCTGGGGGCAACGAGAGATAGAGATGGTTGGAAGTCCATGGTCGCCAACGCTATGCGGCAGGGCACCTGATGATGATGATGATGATGATGAACCTGTCTCAAGGTTGTGCCGTTTGCTGTTATTTTGCATGAGGGGATTTCATGTTTTTTACTGATCACCATGACTTCAGTCTTCCTGCTGTTTAGTTCCAACCCTTTATCTTTGCTCTCTATTTCTAGTATATTCACAAGGTTTAATAGGTCCCTTTAATTTTCTGCAACCAGCAGTGTGTCATCTGTGTATCGAAAATTGCTTTTCATTTTTCCTTCAAGATCCAGGATCTTCCTCCAGGTTTCTCATAATGTTTTCGCTGTAAAGTGAAAACAGATCTGGTGACAAAACACAACCCTGCCCGACTCCTCTTTTGATGTTTTGGAAAGAGCTTACATCGTTTTCTATTCTCATTGCAGCTGTTTGTTCCCAATACATATTTCTGATTATTCGTAGATCTTTTCCATCAATATTGAGTCTTTCTAGTTGGTTAATCAATTCTTCATGTCTGACCCGATCGAAAGCCTTGGTATAATCAACAAAGCATAAATATAAATCCTAATTCATCTCGATTGACCTCTCTATGATAATCTTAGGATGTATATGGCATTAATGAACTGAAAAATTACCGGCCTATCTCTAATCTCTCTTTCTTGTCAAAACTCCTTGAAAAAGTTGTCCTCAACCAGCTGAACTCTCACCTGTCTGCCAACAATCTCCTCAATCCTTTCCAGTCAGCCTACCGCCAGCGCCATAGCACTGAAACTGCCCTACTACACATTCTCAACAATCTCCTCCTTGCAACTGATACTGGCAAAGTCTCTCTCCTCACACTCCTTGATCTGTCTGCAGCCTTTGATACCATTGATCATTGTATTCTCCTTTCTAGACTTCATCATACTTTTGGCATCTCTGACATTGCTTTCTCCTGGTTCATTTCATATCTATCAAACAGAAAACAAACTGTTCTCATCAATGGCACTTACTCTCAACCTGCATACCTGACCTGTGGTGTTCCACAAGGATCTGTCCTTGGCCCTGTTCTTTTCACTCTTTACACCTCCCCCCTGTCCACCATCATCAAATCCCACTCTATAAAACACCACTTCTATGCTGATGACACCCAGCTTCAAGACAGTGACTCACCTGACAATATACAGCGCCTGTTGACTCGCACCACTGAGTGTTACTCGGACATTAAGAACTGGATGACATACAATAAACTTCAGCTTAACGACGACAATACAGAAGCTATCCTCATTGGCACTCGTCAGAAACTTTCTCAGCTGTCTCCTCTTTCTCTTCCATTATGTAACACATCAGTCCCAATTTCTGATTCAGCTAAAAACCTTGTGTCTGCCTTGACTCTACCCTCTCCATGAACAACTTTGTTTCTCAAACTGCCAGATCTTGCTACTATCACCTCCATCGTATAAGCCTGATCAGGAAGTATCTCTCTGTCGAAACAACTGCAAAACTCGTTCTCCTTCATAATGTCTCGCATTGACTATTGCAATTCACTCCTGTCTGGTCTTCCTGCCTCCACCATTCACATCCTGCAGCGCATTCAAAACAATGCAGCACGCCTTATACTCAAAAAGAAAAAAGCTGACCACATATCTCCTCTCCAGGCACAACTTCACTGGCTCCCTGTATCAAAGCGCATACAGTACAAACTAGACACCATGTGCTACAAAAGCCTCAATAACGCAGCCCCCGATTACCTGTCAAGCCTACTTGAGATCTATCTTCCCTCACGTACTCTACGCTCTGCCTCCGATCCTCTGACTTTTCGCTTTCCACGCACTAAGCTCAATACCTATGGTCCACGAGCCTTCTCTGTTTCTGGTCCACTCTCCTGGAACAAACTTCCTCTCATTCCGTCAGCAACCTACTTTTGTTTCCTTCAAGTCCGCTCTCAAAACTCACCTTTTCTCCTCTGCATAAAACCCTGACCTCACTCAACCCCCTCTGCAGCCTGTCTCCACTCGGAGGGAAATCACATTGTAATATATAATTGTATATAATATGCTCTCTATAATTTTCCATTGCTCTTGTTCTTTCTCCCCATTTATAGCCATGCGTGTGTGTGTGTGTGTGTGTGTGTGTGTGTTTGTTGTGTGTGTGTGTGTGTGTGTGTGTGTGTGTGTGTGTGTGTGTGTGTGTGTGTGTGTGTGTGTGTGTGTGTGTGTGTGTGCGTGTGCGTGCCTATGTGTCCTGCGTGCGTATGTGTCCGTTTCAGCGCTTAGATTTGATTTTATCAAAATTTTGCGCTATATAAATAAATATTGTAATTATTATTAATAATTCCTTTCCCTTCTGCATATCCACACTGTTCATCTGCTATTTCTCTTTTGATTCTATTCCTTGTCCTCATCATGATTATTCTTAATAGGATTTTTGTTACATGATTCATCAAACTGATTGTGCGATGGAGTTCTTTGGAAGAGCAATAAAAATTGATTTTGACATATGTTTGGGGATTTTTCCAGAGTCGTTAATTTCATTTAGGAGGACTGTTATTTTTTCAATACCAAATTCCTCCAGGGCTTCAATCATCTCCGTAGTAATGTTTTTTGGTCCTGGGGCTTTTCCTGGTTTTATCTTTTTCAATGCTGCTCTAACTTCATCTTTCATTATGGGTGGTCCTTCAAAGTTCTTTCTTATAATGTGTTCTTCGTTTCTGTCATCTTCAAAAAGGTCTTTAATGTACTCTCCCCATCTGTCTAATATTTTGTCTTTTTCTATGATAAGCGTCCTATCTTTCTATTTTAAGCAACCAGTTGATGTGCATGTGTTTTTCCTGTGGACAATTTCTTCAATTCGTCTGTACATACCCTGAGGATCCCTTTTGTGTCGGTCTTCTATTTCTTTGCATTTTGTTTTCAGCCAAGCTTCCTTAGCTTCATTGCACCTATTCCTGATTTCTTTATTTATCTTCCTGCATATCTCCTCGTTTCTCTTTGCTTTCCTCCGTTCCTCCATCAAGCTTAGAATTTCTTTTGTCATCCAGTTCTTTTTTGTTTTTCTATCTACTTCAGGGATTTCTGCACAAGCTTCATTTATCGAATTTATCAACTTTGTCCATTGTTCCTCACTGTCACTAACGTCTTCCAGAGCACTAAATTTGTTTTGAACATGTACGTTAAATTTTTTTACGTATCACTTCATCTGTCTTCAAGAGTCCAAGATTTATTTTGATATTGTTTTTGGTCTGTTTTCTTTTCCTTAATTTCAGCCTAAATTTTCCCACTACAGGATTGTGGTCACTGTTGCAGTCTGCGCCTGGTAGTGTTTTTGCTGACAGTCAAGAATTTCCAAATCTTTTATTAATCAGGATGTAGTCAATCTGATTTTTGGTATCATCTCCTGGACTCATCCAAGTCCCTTTATTTCTGTTAGGCTGCTCAAACCAGGTGTTTCCTACTATGAACTCATTTATCTGTGCCCACTCCACAAGTTTCCCTCCCCTTTCATTTTGTGTACCAAGGCCATGAGGTCCAACTATATCCTCCACCCTATCCTGTCCCACTTTAGCATTAAAATCTCCCATCATGACTGTAACTTCTTGCGATTTACATTGCGCCTTGGCCATCTTTAATACTTCGTAGTGTTGTCGATGTCTTCCCGAGTACTTGCAGATGTTGGTGCATACACTTGAATGATGTTGATATCAGATGGCCTGCCTCCCAATTTAACCAACAAAACTCTGTTGGACACAGCCCAGTATCCTTTGACTGCTTTTGATTTGTCCCTGTCCATTACGATGCCTACTCCTCTTTCATGTGAGTTTCCACCAGAGTATATTACTGTATACTCTCCTGATGTTATCATGCCTGCCCCCTTCCATCTCGCTTCCCCTAGTCCTAAAATACTGATGTTAAGCCTTTCCATCTCCATTTTGATATTGTCTAATTTACCTTTTTGCAACAATGTTCTAACGTTCCATGTTGCGATTTTGGTATTTTTGAGGTTGGTCACAGTAGCTTGCTGAGGGTTTGGTGTCACCTGCGCCGCGTGACGGTCCCTACCAGACGAAGATGCTCCATAGGAACACCTATTTACGTCGTCATCTTCATTTTCCTTTTGTCTGTCCATCCATGAATATCCTGGGGAGAATACGATGGTGGTTTCCCGTTGCCTTCCATCGGTTTGTTTACGGTCTCTCCGCTAGCCTTTGTCATTCTCACAACAACCTACAAGGCAGTAGGGTGATTTTTTTTCAGGGTTAACTCCCTTAGCCTTATTCTCTCCCGAGATGTCCACAAGGCAGTGGAGCTATTTACCCATAGCTTGGGGATCTGGTTTGTGGGCACCAGGGCATATCCATACACCGGTGGGCCTGCGTGGCGAACGTCTGGGGGCCAGACCTCCTCCGAGTCTCTCGAGATTTAGCCTGAGTCCGTGGGGTGCTCAATTACCGCATGTCGCCACGAGGAGGCATAACGTAGGGCTTGCCGATGGAGAGCTTATGTACTGGCAGGGAGAGACTTACGCATTCTGCTCTTCTTTTCGCATAGCTGCAAGTAGCAGTGCTAGCCAGCGGTGCAGGCTGAAAGTGAGAGGTGACAAGCACGCAGTCACTAGTCGAGACACTAGACGCATCGCATCTACCTTTGAAACATGTGTGCATTAAATAATTGTGAATATTACTAATAACTCACCTGTAAATACCCCTAGAGAAGATACACTGCACTCAGTCCTGAGCAACTGTACCTGACGGAAAATCAGTTGATACTGAGCTATACAGATAAAAAGGCCAACTACAGGACAAGAGCGATAATAGAAAGAAATTGCATATGAATCATCCTTTTCTACATCACTTCATTAACATACAAGTTCAAGGAAACAGAAAACAATAGCTACTTGACTGACACTTAAGGTCACATGTGCTCCGTGTACCTGCATACAACTGATATCTTTAACTGTTACTACAGACAAATGCAAAAAGGAACAGAAAACAAGCAAACAAAAAAAGCAAGCGAACGAACGAACGAACGAACGAACGAACGACACGAACGAACGAACGAACGAACGAACGAACGAACAAACAAGCAAGCAAGCAAGCAAGCAACCAAACAAACCACAGACAGTCTGGACATACTCTTCTTGCATTGGTCAAATTAACTAAAGTGCATAGACATGGATGCATGGAGTTTAAAACAGTTTTTAATCCTTTCATTCCTCACCTTATCCATCACCCTCCTACGTATTTAAAGTGATGAAAGCTGGTGAATTAGGTAAGGAAGTTAAAGAATTATGTACTGTCTATTAGGATGATACAAAACTTCTCAAGACCATGTAATCAAGAATGCAGGTAAAGTTCTTACCACCAGGTCCTGGTTCTGGAATGGGTCGATCAACCTGATGAAACAATACAACAAAACATGTTTAGACAGCGAAAATGTACAGAACTGATCAATCAAAATTATCTTGAAAAGTAAGCAAAATGATGCCCCCCTCCCCCTTCCATCTCTCTCTACATGGACAGTTTGCACTACACAAATGCACTGTCATTATCAGAAATACAAATTTAAAGAAGACAGATTCAGTGGGACTATATAAATAAAGTTCTTTGTCTGCTCGTTTGTCTGGCAGTAAGTAAGTGTGTAAGTAAGTCAGTAAGTCAATAAGTAAATAGTTCAGTAAG
>CM060305.1:39117085-39124585 GCA_030674185.1 Monoplex corrugatus | reverse complement strand
GGAGCGATATGCTCATAACGCAAGGATTCTGGGTTCAACTCTCGGGCTAGCCATGGCGGTTTTTTTCTAACGTGGCCCCGGCAGCAAAGTAGCTAGAGCCTCATGCTGATAACACATAGGTTATGGCTTTTGAAACTCAGGCGGGCCATATGAATAATATTTGCATAGGGTTTATGTTTAGGCTTGTGGCTTATGCCATATCCGTTTTGATGTCCTCTATCACATGGTATCAGTGGCGTAAGTGCATATGGAATTCATTGGGCGTGGAGACGTAAACTTTAGAACCTGAAACTGAAACACAAAGAAGGAATACTGGCATCACTAATAGTAGGCCTATATAAAATGGAAATTGTCTAAAAGCACTTACGAGAATAGATGTTAAAAGAAATAGCATGAACGAACAATATAAAGGAAAAGCACTTTACTGCCATTTTTCGTACAGGGGTAGTATCTACTTTCTATACTATCAGTAGGAAAAACACCACTGAGAGTTATTCTTAAGTCCACAAACCCTGAACCTAAACATTGCTGGAGTATCTTTCAAATATTTGCATGTAAACGTGTTCAACGTTTTTCAAGCCAAAATAAATCTGAAAGGGAACAAACGTAATTTACACTCTTTTATTTTTATTTTTATCTGCGTACCAATTCTGTTTGAAGGTAGCAATGAGACTTGTCTTCAAATTCAGCAATAACATGAGTTTAAACACCAATGGTTTGACTTGAACCATACAATACTAAGTCTATCCCGTTAACGTTTTCTTTACTTGTGACACCCAGCTGAGAGAGAGAGAGAGAGAGAGAGGGGGGGGAGGGAGGAGAGAGAGAGGGAGGGAGAGAGAGGGAGGGAGAGAGAGAATGACACTGACAATGATGCTTTATTTTCCAATGATAAAAGTCACTGATTAGAAGCCATTTTTCAAACTTGCCGTTACTTATCGTTATTTATCTAGACACAGAACATGTGTTTACAGTTACAAGTACAGCTTAAGGAAGATACATCATGAATTACGAGAGAGAGAGAGAGAGAGAGAGAGAGAGAGAGAGAGAGAGAGAGAGAGAGAGAGAGAGAGACAAAGAGAGAGAGAAAGAGAGAGAGAGAGAAGAGAGAGAGAGAGAGAGAAGACAGAAAGAAAGAGAGAGAGAGAAAGACAGAGAGAAAGAGAGAGAGAGAAAGAGAGAGAGAGGGAAAGAAAGAAAGAAAGAAGAAAGAAAGAGAGAGAGAGAGAGAGAGAGAGAGAGAGAGAGAGAGTAGTTGTAGTGGTGATAACAGTAGAAGTAGTAAGAAGAGCAGCAGTAAGAAGAGGGAGGGAGGGAGGGCGGGAGGGAGCGACAGCATCAACAGTATTACATCACTGTACAGCAGAGTGTGAGACTGGCCGGGGACTGTTTTTGTTGATTGAAGAACGATAAAATGGAATTGGCACGAGCGCCGCAAGTGCAGAGCGCGGACAACATGCAGCCAAGCGTGACGAAACGGCGGAAAGTTGCCTCCTGTTTATCAACGAAAAGGGGGATTGAGAGGTCGGAGGGCGAGGAGGGAGGGAGGGGGAGAGCGGGTAAGGAGAAAGAAAGAGAGAGGTGGTTGGGGAAAGAGAGAGGATCCATGGTGATCTACTAGTGATGGAACTTCAGAAGTATTTGAGAGAGAAAGAAAGAGAGAGACAGACAGACAGACAGACAGAGAGGGAGGCAGGGAGGGAGGAAGGGAAAAAGAGAGAAAGAGAGAGACAGAGACAGAGAGAGATACAGAGATACAGAGAGAGAGAGACAGAGAGAGAGAGAGACAGAGAGAGAGAGAGAGAGAGAGAGAGTAGAAGTGTGTGCGTTGTGGGCGAATAGCTTAGGGAGAGAGGCTGGCAGTGTGGATGTCAGGAAGAGCACCCAGTCTCTCTTTTCCTCAGATCATCAATCTTACCCTTTGCCTACGGTAACGCTTTTTAGACGGCAAGTTATAACCGTCTTCTGCTGGTCCCCGGTCTTCTTTTTCTTTTTCTTTTTCTTCTCTCCTTTCCTCTGGCTTGTTTATTTTCACGTTTTTTATATTGACTCCTGTCTCCCTTCTTTTCATGAAAACTTAGATCGAGCTGTGTGTTTGTTCGTTATTGTTTTTAAATATCTATTCACATATGTGCTTTTAGACGGGATAAAATTGATGGACAAATAAATGAATAAATAAACAAACAAATAAATAAATAATAAATAAGAAAAAGAGGTGTCTATGGGGTGGATGAATTTATGAAATCATAAAAGCATTGCATCATATAAAGTAACATCAAACAAGTTAACGAGCAAGAGTAAAGCATCAGTATGGTGTGTGTGTGTGTGTTGTGTGTGCGTGCGTGCGTGCGTGTGTGAGTGAGTGCGTGCGTATGTGTGTATGTATGTGTGTGAATGTGTGTGTGTGTGTGCGTGTATTGTGTGTGTGTGTATGTGTGTGCGTGTAGGGGAATAACATACTTGGGCTGTGGATAGATGTATCTTGACCACATTAAGGCCTCAGGTTTAAATCCAGTGGTAATTATAAAAAAAAGTATATGTTTTAATAGTCTCTTTTATTACTTTATTCAGCAACACAAAACATGTTAACTATAACAGTCAGACATATTTCACACTATCCACAGCCTAACGTCACTGGGGGCGGATCGCGAATGGCATTCAGGTATGACGGTTTTAATGCGAAATAGACTTACCTGGACGAATGATTGAAGTAGTTCCCGGATCAACTGGCGATGCTTGCTATCAGGATTGGGTGGGATAACACTTGGCAAGGCCAAACTTAGGGAATATCCTATATGATAATTCTGTGACTGAGCCATTCAGCGGATAAGTTCATATTTCTGAGTTTGGTCAAGAAGTATTCATCGTACTCGGACAATTCCATGTGTGCTCCACCTAAATCTTCCAGTAATCATCTGTCAGACTCCCTGAGTCTGCCCAAAACCATATGCGCTGTCAAGGTCTTGAAATGGGGAGGAGGGGAGAAGGGACCCAAGAAACACCAAGCTGACACCATCAGAATGATGGAAACTTTAAAATGGGCAACAAGTAGACCTAGGGCAGATTTTTATGTTACAGCCTGGGACTGAACTTGACATGTCATATCATAAGTCCACCACTATACTGAAAATGGATATTGGCCGCCTGAAGCCTTGACCCCTAACCTCACAGGCCATGGTAGATCTTTGGTCACGAATCTGGGTAGGTCTTTGGTCACGAAGTTTGGGTAGGTCTTTGGTCACGAAGTCTGGGTAGGTCTTTGGTCACGAAGTCTGGGTAGGTCTTTGGTCACGAACTCTGGGTAGTCTTTGGTCACGAAGTCTGGGTAGGTCTTTGGTCACGAAGTCTGGGTAGGTCTTTGGTCACGAAGTCTGGGTAGGTCTTTGGTCACGAAGTCTGGGTAGGTCTTTGGTCACGAAGTCTGGGTAGGTCTTTGGTCACGAACTCTAGGTAGGTCTTTGGTCACGAATTCTGGGCGAGGCAAATCCTTCACAAAATCTTGAGGACTGAAGTCAGAGGTACCGGTGTGCAGGTGTCTTCTAACAAACCATGGTACCATGCAGCAAATGCAAATGTCCACATGGACATTTCAATCAAATGAGCTTTGTGCTCACCCAGCGTGCTCCCTTCAGGCTGGAGCAGGTCGGGGTCCGGCACATCAGCACGATCCATTCTCAGCTACTCCGCTAACCATTAATATCCCATGGCAGCCGACAAGAACAGGAAAAACGGTCACATTATTCACTAGGCATGGCTTGACCACATAGACGGTGAACGAAAAAAAAAAAAAAAAAAAAAGACGAACAGATGTAAGCTACGAGGTTTGCCAACGCGTAGCCCAGATTACACATGTTTTTAGTATCATACCATTTCAGAGTCACAATTATGGAAGCATCTTACTGTATAGGGATGACAGTAAAAAGAGAATGCTAACATGATTTAACCACCTTGGTTTTTTTTTTTATCTTTTCGTTCTTTGCGACACCCCTCCCCTTTTTTCTTACAAAAGGCTGCTGATATAATCTTTGTGTTTGTTGTCTTGAGTCTATCTTAGAGAGAGAGAGAGAGAAGAGAGAGAGAGAGAGGAGAGAGAGAGGAGAGAGAGAGAGAGAGAGAGAGAGACAGACAGACAGACAGACAGACAGGCAGACAGAGACAGAGACAGAGACAGAGACAGAAAGAAAGAAAGAAAGAAAGAGAGAGAGAGAGACAGACAGACAGACAGGCAGACAGGCAGACAGGCAGACAGAGACAGAGACAGAACGAAAGAAAGAAAGAAAGAGAGAGAGAGATAGAGAGAGAGAGACAGGCAGACAGACAGACAGACAGGGCAGGCAGACAGACAGAGACAGAGAGAGATAGAGAACTTTGAACTTCGCTCAAGTTGTCAGGTCTTAATCTTTGATCAGCAGGGCGACTAAACAGAAGATATTAATTATCTTGCTGATGAGGAACAGGACCATAACGGATACACAGTAATGAAACGAGTGTTTGTTGTACACTGATGGTCCCAGCTCCACTCTTGATGGCCGGTTTGTTACAGGAAGTCCATACAATTTCCCACCAGCAGAGAATGGTCCAGATGACGTACATGAGTGCCAAACCTGGTTGTTCCATGACAGTGCAGCTCTTTAGAACGTTCCCTGTTAAGGCTACAGACATGTTAGTTCAATTCAGTTCAATTTGATTCATTAACCATTTATAGTTAGATAACTATAAACATGGATAAGTTTCATATCTACGTTTTATCGTTTTTGTGTATGGAATGATTAATGCATTGTCACAGATTTTTTGATGAAGAAGTAACTAGATGTACTCTGAGTTTCACACAAAGGTCACTGAGCGGGCGTTGTCAAGATTTCAAGACCACAATGTCTTCGTGATCCGTCATTAGCATCATGCCTTCAGAAACCGGTTTGTGGATACTTAGTTGCATTGATGGCGAACTGTTGTATGTTATCGATATATAACACCGAAAACATTCTTAGACTGTATTCATAGAAAGTAACACTTATCCGTGTTATTTTATGTCCTTGAGTGCGCTAGGCTGAGATTTTTCTACCGTGCAGATGTGACGTCATCAATTTATGAGGTGTCATCTGTCAGTCCGTCATGCCCTGACAGTCCCTGCCATGGCCGTTGACTCTTGACGGGACGTTCCCCAAGACAGGAAATACATGTCGAACTTGGAATAACATCATCCTCTGATTCGATTGACTGCATGTGAAGCGGTCTCTTCTGAAGTTCCAACCATGTTCTTTTGTTTAATTGTTGATTTTACTCATTTATTTTTTATTCTTTGCCGAGCAGCGTAATATCACAGACAGGAAAAGAATGCAAAAGTTGATGACCATCATGTATACATTGAACTACTGAACACTGAGGGAAAGCAAGAGTAGATAATCAACACCTCGGGCAACTATAACTTGACCTCTGAAACAACTTTATCCTTATCAGAGTCAAGTTTGCGTATAGTTGTCTATGTTTCAATAAATTAATCGTATGTGTGTGTGTGTGTGTGTGTGTGTGTGTGTGTGTGTGTGTGTGTGTGTGTGTGTGTGTGTGTGTGTGTGTGTATGTGTGTGTGTATGTGTGTGTGTATGTGTGTGTGTATGTGTGTGTGTATGTGTGTGTGTATGTGTGTGTATGTGTGTGTGTGTATGTGTGTATGTGAGTGTGTGTGTGTATGTGTGTGTGTGTGTGTGTGTGTGGTGTGTGTGTGTGTGTGTGTGTGTGTGTGTGTGTGTGTGTGTGTGTGTGTGTGTGTGTGTGTGTGTGTGTGTGAATGTTTGACTCCATGAACAAGTTATTGTTCCTTCACATGATTTTCAGACATAATTAAGTCCAAAAGTATTTTAAATCAATGTTCGATATGCATTATATGAGCGGGTCACCAAACGCCAGTCATGTTTCTCAAACACTGAGGTCTTGATGTGGTGAACTCATCAAATGTCACAAAACAGGCAATAAATTCACTAGGGGTCTTGTTTAGTCATGTGCACAATGAATTTCCTAAAAAATAGTCATCCTGGCACAGTCAGATAAAATCCATCTCTCTTTATCTCTGTATGTTGTCTGTCTGTGTCGCCTGTCTCTCCTCCCTCCCCCCTCTCTCTGTCTCTGGTCTTTGAATGTTGTCTGTCTGTCTGACTGACTCTCTATCTGTTTCTCTCTCTCTCTGTCTGTCTCCTGTCTGTCTGTCTGTCTGTGTCTCCTTTCTCTGTGACATTAACATGTTAGTGTTAATCCCTCCCCACTCTCTGTCTCCCCCCCCCCCCCTTGTGACATTAACAATGTTAACCCCTCTCCACAATCTCTGCTTTATGTCTGGGTCGTTGGTCTTCACAATAAACCATGTGTCAATGTCAGTGTCAGTGTCAGTGTCAGTGTCTCTCTCTCTTTCTCTCTATGAGTCTGTTTGTGGAACGTGTGCCGGGGTGTGCATGCGCGTATGTGTGTTCAAGACGGCGATGATTTTTTTTTGTGTGTGTGTGCATTAAATGACGGGGGGCTGTGACAGGCCGGAGGCTAATGAAGATGATAGCGGTGTAGTGGGGCCTGCTCGCCGCTGGCCATCACAATTATGAAACATAACCACACACCGCATATTGACACGGCTCCAAATGAAGGGGGCGGCTGCTGCATGCGTAGGCGTCTTGTGCCTGCCTCCACCAGGCCACTGGTCCCAGTCAGAGCTATAGTTGTGCAGGGGCTGAGACTGGTGAGGCCTGCCGTTTGGGCCGTTTGCAGGTCCGTGTTTCTTGAGGGTGGGAGGTTTCAAGTGGCCGTTAAAAGTCGGTGAGGGGCAGCGGTCCTTAACTGGATCCATTGAAGAGGAAACCCGTGGTTGCAGTGATCAGCTGGAAAGTGTAGGGTGCCTAGGAAGCGAAAGGAGGTGAAAATGACGGGGACCCTGCCCGGGAGTTTTGCTTATTACTAAACTTGAGTCATAGACAAACACAGCCGTAGTGTTATTAAGCTTTATGGACTGTTTTGTTTAATACTGATCAGGAGTCATATGCAAATACAACTGTACCATTATTAAGCTTCATCATGGGTTTTTGTGGACTGGCTGTGCGTTAGAGACCGCTCTCCTAAAACCAGGTCTTGCCGCAGTTTAGGAAAGATCATGATCATCATAATCATTTTCCCAGAAAAAGCGACCAACAACTAGGCCAGAACTTTAAAACCATACAGAAGTCTTATTATCCAGTCAAGCAAAGATATGCTCAATGTCATATCCCACAGACTATATTGCAAGCAAAGAATTACAGACTATCTTTGCTGTGAGGCCAGCTGCTTTTCGTGCGTGACGAAACAAGTAAAACAAACAAACAAACAAAACAAAACAAACAAACAAACAAACAAACGAACGAACGAATGAACAAACAAATGAACAAACAAACAAACAAAACTAAACAAATAAACAAAGGAAACACACACACACGCACGCACGCACGCCCAAATAAGCAAGCAAGCAAACAAACAAACAAACAAACA
>CM060305.1:39082085-39114585 GCA_030674185.1 Monoplex corrugatus | reverse complement strand
GTGTGTGTGGGTGTGGTGTGTGTGTGTGTGTGTATGTGAGTATGTGTGTGTGTGTGTGTGTGTGTGTGTGTGTGTGTGTGTGTGTGTGTGTGTGTGTGTGTGTGTGTGTGTGTGTGTGTGTGGAGTGTATGTACGTGTTATTCGTATGTACGCGCGCGTGTGCGCGCGCACGTGTGTGTGTGTATTTGCGTGTGTGTGTATGTTTGTGTGATTGTTAGTGTGTGCGTATGTATGTGGAGTGTATGTGCGTGTTGTACGTATGTGTGTGTGTGTTTGTGTGTGTGTGATTGTGTGTGTGCGTGCGTGTGTGTGTGTGTGTGTGTGTGTGTGTGTGTGTGTGTGTGTGTGTGTATGTGTATGAGCGTATGTTTGTGTGTATGAGAGAGAGAGAGCATGTGTGTGTGTATGTGCGTGTGTTGTGTGTGTGTGTGTGTGTGTGTGTGTGTGTGTGTGTGTGTGTGTGTGTGTGTGTGTGTGTGTGTGTAAGAAATGTGGGTGTATGTGTGAGTGATCGTGTATGTACGTAGTTGTATGTGTGCGTGTGTGTGCGTGTGTGTGCATGTGTGTGTTTGTGTGTGTGTGCATGTGTGTGTTTGTGTGTGTGTTTGTGTGGGTGTGAAAAAGTGTGTTTGTGATTATTTGTGTGTGCGGATGTAAAAAGATCATCAAGGGTTTATGGGTTCATTAAGGACGTGTCTTCATTAAATACAAGTATTTGTTATTTGTAGGGCATGTCCTGGTCGCAATAATTGTAACATTACATGTATGTCCCAGGTACTGAGCGATGACAGTAATATCTTGACCATGCTTTGGTCATAGGCATGGTTCTATATAACATCTTTGCTGCGTGAATTGAAAACTAAACTGTGTACAGATATGCGCCCTAAGAATTGTCCCGCTGATAGACTCTATGTTATTACTATCATTATCTTTACACTGTTCTTACTGTTGTAGTTCCTATTTTTGTTGTTGTTGTTGTCGTTGTCGTCTTTAACGTTATAATCATTTATGATCATTGTTGTTGATGTTATCATCATCATCATCATCATCATCATCATCATCATCATCATCATCATCATCATCATCATCATCATCATCATCATCATCATCATATCATGCTTATCCTCCTTCTTCTCCTCCTCCTCATTGTTCTTTTCTTCATCTCCTCCAGTGAAATAGACAAGAATGGCTGAAGAAGTATTGACGAATTTGTACCTTTGTATTTTGTCACATTAATATTGTTATCATTATCATTATCATTATCATTTTTCTTCTTCTCGTTATGATGATGATGACGATTGCTATTGTTGCTATTGTAGCTATTTTTGCTTTATCTTTGACATAATAAATCACCAAAATCAACTACAACATCATTATCATTATCATCATCATATCATTATTTCATTGTCACAGCATTATCATCGACGACGACAACAACAACAACAAAAACAACAACAACAACAGTAATAATAATAATGATAATAATAATAAGCAAAGACTACACTGAGGTTGAATGACTAATCGTTCTATTGTTGCTGCCATATTATGATTATGATTATGACGATTGTTGCTATCATTGTTGCTGTTAATGTTGATATTAGAAATAATAATAGTAGCAGTAGTAGTAGTAGTTGTAGTAGTCGCAGCAGCAGTAGTAATCATCATCATAATTATCATCATCATTATCATCATCATCATTATCATCACCATTGTCACCATCATTGTCATCATCACCATCGTCATCATCGTCATCGTCGTCTTCGTC
The DNA here is from genome assembly GCA_030674185.1 of Monoplex corrugatus. NCBI lineage: Eukaryota > Metazoa > Mollusca > Gastropoda > Littorinimorpha > Ranellidae > Monoplex > Monoplex corrugatus. The sequence continues at coordinate 39,112,820 of CM060305.1, read as the reverse complement.
GTCGTCCTCCTCCTCATCACCGTCACCATATCATCATTGTCATCCTCATTGTCATCATCACCATCATCACCATCACCATGACCACCCCACCACTACCACCACTCCCACTTCCACCACCACTGTGACGATGATGATGATGATGACGACGACGACGACGATGATGAGACGACGACGATGACACGACGACGACGATGATGATCACCATCATCATCATCTAACATTGTATTCTTGTTGTTGTCTGTGGCATAATGGAACCCACCAGAGCCTCTCTCTTTTCTGACGACTAACAGGTGTTGTGGAGAAGGGGAGGGAGACTGATTGTTCACTTTCTTTCTGCCAATGGGTTTTAAAAATCAGTGTTAATTACGTGTTCAGTAGGAGTGCAATTATGTGTGTGTGCATGCTCGTGCGCGTGCGCGCGCGCACACATGTGTGCGTGTGTGTGTGTGTTGTGTGTGTGTTGTGGTTGTGGAGAGAGAGAGAGAGACAGAGAGACAGAGAGAGACAGAGACAGAGAGAAAGAGAGTGTGTGTGTATGAGTGTGTGTGTGTGTGTTTGTGTGTGTGTGTGTGTGTGTGAGAGAGAGAGAGAGAGAGAGAGAGAGAGAGAAGAGAGACAGAGAGAAAGAGAGAGAGTGTGTGTGTATGAGTGTGTGTGTGTGTGTTTGTGTGGTGTGTTGTGTGTGTGTGTGTGTGTGTGTGAGAGAGAGAGAAGAGAGAGAGAGAGAGAGAGAGAGAGAGAGAGAGAGAGAGAGAGAGAGAGAGTGTGCGTTGTTTGTTTGTGGTGTGCGTATGTACGTGTGTGGTGTGCGCGAGAATGAGCGAGCGTGTGTGGTTGAGTGTGCGCGTGTGTGCGTGTGGGCGTGTGTGTATATTAGCGTGTGTATTCGCGCACGCGCTCGTGTATTACAATGGACGGTAGTGGAACTAGTGGTGAAGAGTTCCATTTGCAGAAGAAAACACAGTTAACAATGAAGTCTGAAATAGAAAATGTGAAGTAGCAGCCTGGGTGGTCTGCTAGTTAGCTGATCGCGCTAAGGTGTTGATACAATGGCCTCAGAGAGAGGGGAGAAGAGGAGGAGGAGTAGGAGGTAAAGACTGAGGAGGAAGAGGAGGAGGAGGAGGAGGTAGAGACTCAGGAGGAAGAGAGGAGGAGGAGGAGGTAGAGACTGAGGAGGAAGAGAGAGGAGGAGGAGGAGGAGGAGGAGAGGTGAGGAGGAAGAGAGGAGGAGGAGGAGAGATGAGGAGGAGAGAGAGAGGAGGAGGAGAGAGAGAGAGAGAGAGAGAGCGACAGAGTAAGACAGAGTGAGACACAGAGAAAGAGAGAGAGAGAGAGAGAATAGAGAAAGAGAGAGATAGACAGAGCGACAGAGAGAGACAGAGAGAGCTAGCGTGAGAAAGAGAGAGAGAGAGGAAAGAGAGAGGAAAGAAGAGAGGGCGAGACAAAGAGAGAAGAGAGAAGACAGAAGACAAAAGAAGACAGACGAGACAGACAGACAGACAGACAGACAGACAGACAGACAGACAAAAGACAGAAACAGAGACAGAGAGAAAAGGGAAATAAAACTCGGCAACTCGAAAATTGTTAAGAACGCTGGCCGGCAGATCCTTTCACAAGTGGTAGTAAAAAATTCATATTTGTTTTTTAACACGATGAGAGACAAGAAAACGATATGTGGTGCAGGTATGTGTGTGTGTGTGTGTGTGTGTGTGTGTGTGTGTGTGTGTGTGTGTGTGTGTGTGTGTGTGTGTGTGTGTGTGTGTGTGTGTGTGTGTGTGTGTTCGTGGTGTGGTGTTGTGTGTGTGTATGTTGTGTGTGTGTGTGTGTTTGCGTGTGCGTGTTCATGTGTGCGTGAGTGTAGGGAGGAAGGGAAAGAGAGAGTATGACAAATCACACTGATTCACTCCTTTTATTATTGCGTGGAAATTGGCTTCGCTCCCACACCCGTCTAGTGGATGAATTCATTTGTTAACATGCCCTGGATAACAGTGTGTGTGTGTGTGTGTGGTGTGTGTGTGTGTGTGTGTGTGTGTGTGTGTGTGTGTGGTGTTGTGTGTGTGTGTGTGTGTGTGTGTGTGTGTGTGTGTGTGTGTGTGTGTTTTTTCTGTTTAGAAGACTTTTCCGCATGCTCAGTGTTAAACCGACTGCGACTCTGAACATTTTTTAAAACCTGTTTTGACATTTTGGAATGGAACATATTACTGATATACAAACACGGAAAATATCAGTTTCTGTTAAAAGCCATGGGCCAACAGTTTGGGTTTTTAAAAATTTTTCTTATCTATTTTTGTTTTTGTAATTCGTGAGAGAGAAACTTTTAATCACAGCTAAAACCGCAGAACATCGGAAACAAAACACGCTGTAACAACAAATATTACTATTATTACAGAATCAGTCAAATAACGCCTAAACATTAGAGGAGCAAACTGACCCCAAAGATAACACCAGAATCATGCTTTACATTTGAAAAGGCCTACAATATTTAGACAGGACAGACTGATGATGCAGACGGGCCTGTTACCATCCTTGTTAATTAAAAAGAGGGGGAATGCAATTGTATGAGCGGGAGAGGTGTTTTGCCCTCATCTGGACCCAATGAAGCGAGGAGAGAGGACGGGGGCTGATGAACAGACTCCATACATCTTGCTACCATCCTCAGACAGCCAGCCTCGTTTTCAGCAGCCCTGTCACGTGACATCTCGGTGACAAATGGCCGCCATCTGATCAGCGTGGCCACAAGTCAAGCGGCACATTGAAATGGAAGACTTGACGGAAACGTAAGTTTGGACGGAGTGAAAATAATAGAGATGAGAGCAGAGAACGTCACCACTGATGGTGGGCTGTTCGGTTCAAAGCAGAGAGAAGGCTGTGGGGTAATGACCTGCACTCGCGTGCCACTGACAGAGAAAGATGTGGTCCATGTAATGCTTTGATGACGGTTTGAAAACAGATAGGCTGGCCCTTTAACGAAAAGGATGACACGTGAAAATAAGATTTGAAGTTTTGAACTGACGTAGATTCATGCTATAAATATCTAAATTGTCTCGAATTGTTTATTCTGGAAGCAATGAATATTGTAGAAATAATGCAGGCCTATAATAGCAAACACAGTCCTAGAAAAATACATCTTTTATTGATATTATGGCTAGGTCTGGTTTCAGTTCCCAAAGGTAACGACATACACACGCCATTGCACACACGCACTCACACAGACACATACAAAATTATTCATGGTCGAAGTATGCACCAAGGTAAAACGTGACGTTTTGGCGTCTGGGTAATTCTGACTTCATGCGGTTTTGAGTCATTTCCCCGAAACAAATAGATACATCAGCTTTGTCCATCATACTGCTTGAACGTAAATGAGAATGTGTGACAATACGTGCACTTGTTTAGCTATGTGAATACAATCGCTGTGCTTGTGTGTGTGTGTGTTTGCGTGCGTGCGTGCGTGCGTGCATGCGTGCGTGCGTGCGTGCGCGCGCGTGTGTATGTGTGTGTGTGTTTCTGAATTCGTTATTTCTTTTAACGTCTATTTACATATGTGCTTGTGTGTGTATGTGTGTGTGTGTGTGTGTGTGTGTGTGTGTGTGTGTGTGTGTGTGTGTGTGTGTGTGTATGTGTGTGTGTGTGTGTGTGTGTGTGTGTCTGTGTGTTAGAGAGAGATAGAGAGAGAAAGAGAGAGAGAGAGAGAGAGAGAGAGAGAGGAGAGAGAGAGAGAGAGAGAGAGAGAGAGAGAGAGAGAGAGTTCTCAAATACGAAAGATTTGACATGTTCAGGGACAAGATTTAAATGTGATGATATATTGTTCGATGAAGTACTTGACAGTGAGTGTGGTCTTTTGAGAAAAATGTTTAAAAGAAACAAAAATTCTGTATGGGCATCATGACACCACAACTACCATGCCTTCAGTTCTGATGTTTTGTTCAAGAGCGGTTAATTACACTCGTCCAGTTTCATATGCGTCCCACCCAAACCCGCCAGTAATTAACCCTTTGACTCCCGCACGCTGGCCACCAGCATCCTGCATTGCCAACAATGCTAGCATAGCAAAAACATAACCCTTTGATTCCCTCACCCTATCCACCAGCTTCCTGCAGGAAGCTGGTGGATAGGGTGAGGGAATCAAAGGGTTAAGTTTTTGCAGTTGGTGGATGGGGCGTGGGAGTCAAAGGGTTAACTGACATTCACAATCAGTCTGCGGAAAATCCTATGTGCTGACAAGATTTTGAAATAGGGGCGGGGGCAGAAGGAGGGGATGGGACCTTTAAAACACTAAGCCGATACCATCAGACTGGAGCATTTAGATGGGCAGCTAGCAGGCCAGGTTTGAATGTTGCACACTGGGACTGAACTCCAGATATCATTCATATCTTGACTTCATGGTTCTATCAACAAAGCGGACTGTAGTTTTTGAGTGAAAAAATCCAAATGGTCTGTATGGCTTAATGGATAAGACAAACACTTCAGATGTGAAATATCCTGGTTTGATTCCTGTTATAACAGGGACAGTTCTCTCCCCTCCTCCTTCCACAAGATCTTAAATGATGGGTCGGGTTGATACTCTTTCGGATGAGACGAAAAACCGAAAATCCCGTGGGGCAGCATGCACTTTGCACACGTTAAAGTTCCCACGGCTATAGAAGAGTTGTCCCTGGCAAAATTCTCTAGAAAAAATTTCCGCTTTCGTAGGTAGACAAAAATACGCGCACTCAGAAAGAAAGGGCATTCCGCATTTAAATACACAAAAATTCAACACTGTGTGTGTGTGTGTGTGTGTATGTGTGTGTGTGTGTGTGTGTGTGTGTGTGTGTGTGTGTGTGTGTGTGTGTGTGTGTGTGTGTGTACTGTAGACACAGCGAGATAAAAGAAATCGTGTTGCTTATAGCCCAACCGACCACTAAGACCACGTTAAAAAGCACCCCTAATTCTGATTACAAAGCCAACAGGTAGAAATCAAAGAGCGAGAGAGAGAGAGAGAGAGAGAGAGAGAGAGAGAGAGAGAGAGAGAGAGAGAGAGAGGAGAGAGAGTATTTGAATGGTATTGATAATGTTAACATCAAAATCAAACACAAAGCGTTCGCATGGAAGCAGTTTGAATTAAAAAAAAAAGATGATGATGATAGGGATAATGATGACTATAACGACGATGTGACAATGACGATTGTTCACTGTGTTGATTGAGGCGGTAACACTGACACTGGCGTCAAAATGAGATGAACTGCCACGCAATATATTAATTACGTCCCTGCCGCCTATATATGTGGTACCTAGGACAAGTCTGCATGACTTGCCCACCTTACCCTATTCCAAAGCTCAGCAGGAATGACTGTGATGAACACAACGGTACTCTGAGTGTAAACGATCCACCCAGAGACTGCTACAACTTGTTCTCTGCTGTGGTGATGGTGATGGACGGTCTGTCTCGGACACCGTCGTTGTCATACTGCCTTACGTGAACACCATCACCGACCTCACTGTAGGCGGCCATTTCTCGCCATCGTTAGCGGGTCCGGGGAGACAACTGTGGGAGGATTAGTCTCATCTCACACTTAGATCCACACCATAAACTGCCCTGGCTCCCATACGTCACATCGTCCTGATGAATAGATCCACTTAACTTTAACAGCTTCCCAACCAACGTATAGTGGTGGGAAGGGAGGGGAGGTGGTGGAAGAGGGAGGGTCAGGAGGAGGTTTTCGATCGCAGTATCATGTCACACTCAGACGCACGCGAACGACAACTCTTGTTGGCCTGTTCCGAAGTGTTAGGAGCGAGTGTCTGGGAGAATGGCGGACATGATTTATGTTTTACTGCGGCGGCGGGTGGGGGTGAAATGACCGCTATTGAATTCAGCAGACCACAACTGGCCGCAGAAAGTGACACTGAGCTGACCCGCATAAATCTGCTTTAATGGCGAGGGTTAGAGCAAGGGAGGTAATTAAAAACGACCAGTTACACGTTCCGCCTGACAGACCAAGGGAATAAGTGGTGGGAGTGGAAGGCAGGGAGGGAGGGTGTGAGGGTGGGGGAGCAGGTGTTTGGGGATCGACTGGTAGTGGAGATGAAGGAATAGAAAGTGGGGACGATCAAGAGAAACCTTTTAAAAAATCTCAAGTCCTGTTTCCCCCCTATTTCTTTCTTCCTTCTTCTTGATTTTTTCATCCATGTGGCTTGGGAGAGCTATAAAGACATTCATAGAGACGTCCCCTTTTCATTGATTTTGGACACCCCTTGGTCCTTTGAAAAAAATATGGTCAAATCAATTTCAGCTGTTCCAAAACTAATCTTCTTGTACTGTCCATGGATGAATATTTTCCGATATGTTATTGTGCTATATACAAGGATGCCAGTTAAGCAAATACATGGAAGTAACAAACTTGGAAGGGAAACAATTCACCGTTCCAATATTGTCACTAGAAATGCCAAACGATTATTTCCCCTGTGTCAGAATATTTTCCTTGCGCTCTGTCTGTCTGTCTGTCTGTTTGACTCAGTCCCTCTCTCTCATTTTTTTGAGGGGGAGGGAAAGGAAGGCTGTAAATATGGCTATGCCATCTTTTTTCATTTGTAAATAGTGTATTCTCCCTACCGTACTTTGTTTCTTCTCATTTCCTCTTGAATGTCGCTATGGGCCTGCAGAGAGAGAGAGAGAGAGAGAGAGAGGAGAGAGAGAGAAGAGAGAGAGGAGAGAGAGAAAGAAAGAAAAGAAAGAAGAGAGAGAGAGAGAGAGAAGAGAGAGAGAGAGAGAGAGAGAGAGAGAGAGAGAGAGAGAGAGAGAGAGAGAGCTTTGTTCATTACTTGATTTTTAGTTTTATCATCGTCGTTGTTCTTCTCCTGATCATCATCATCATCATCATCATCATCATCATCGTCGTCGTCGTCGTCGTTGTCGTCATCATCATCATCATCATCATCGTCATCATCATCGTTATCATTATTCTTCTGTTAATGATGTTGTTGCCTGTTAGATATATGTATATATTCAAAGTTATTTATCTGAGTGGCAGAGGGTTATGATTGAGTCCACGTGCAAATCAGAGAGAGAGAGAGTGGGGATGAAGAGAGAGAGAGTGGGGATGGAGAGAGAGAGAGAGAGAGAGAGAGAGAGAGAGAGAGAGAGAGAGAGAGAGAGAGAGAGAGAGAGAGAGAGAGAGAGAGAGAGGGAACGAGAGAGAGAGTGTGTGTCTGTGTGTGTGTTAGGCCATGATGCAATTTCCTCTTTGTGACAGGTTTTCAATTTGATCATTTTTATCTCCTTGACATTATGAAATCTGTCATTCCATTTCTCTGCCTCCATCCCTCTCCATGCTGTATTTCAATACTCTTTTTTTTTTTGTTATCTTAGTTCTATTTTCTTTGTCAAACTCTTTGCCAGTTGGAATTCGCATGGACGAATCATCCGATTGTGCCAGTGACTAGTGTCTGTTGTTCATTTTCTAACTGGTGTGAGCTTTCTCTTTATTTAAGTTTGCCTGAAAATCGTGAAGTGAAACTATCACCAACTATCACCACAGAACACTCGAACCTGTATACAATTTTCAGATGATCTGGTTCTATTGCCTGTTGTTTGACAGTGAAACACAAACCGCAGTGACCGCCCACGTTCAAATAAACAGGAACCAGAAAAAACACAAAAATAGAATCAGAACACGTGTATAATAATATGACAAAATAAGACAGGTGTAATTTTTTGACCAACCGGTCTTTGTCACGCGTATACAAAAGACAACAAAGAACAACTACAAGAAAGTAAGGGGAAAAACAGCAGGATTTCCCGGTGTTTCGTCAAACTGGAGGCTATAACTGTTATGTGTTTGTGAGCTGTGGTAACGGGGAAGCAGGGAAACACACACGTAAACACACATACGCACTCACACGCACACACGCGTACACACACGCACACACACGTACACACACGCACACGCACATAATCTATCTATCTATCTATTCTATCTATCTATCTACCTACCTACCTATGTATGTATGTTATGTATGTATGTATGTATGTATGTATGTATGTATGTATGTATGTATGTATGTATGTATGTATGTATGTATGTATGTATGTATGAGTATCAGTCTGTTGTCTGTCTGTCTGTCTGTCTGCCTCGAATCTTTCAACAATCAACCTTATGCTTTGAATAGGGTCCTTAACTTTTTGTTTGTTGTTATCAAATTTGACTTCAGGTGGGGCAGAAAGACTGTGAAGCACTACCAATGTATCACGTATAAATACAGGAAATTAGATGTCAGGTTTTGATCAACAGAAGGGAGATATAAATCATGAATATTTATGATTGTATAGAATATTTTTAACCATACTGCATTGGATCTCCCTGGCTGTATAATTTGCCCCGAGAAGGTTCCGTGATAGTTTGGGTTAAATATGGCTGGTAAGGTTTACTTGGGTCTGCTGGTCATGATCAAACAGTTTATCATATGAACAATTCCAACTCTGAATTTATTTATAAAAAAAAGTTTATTCAAAGCAGAGGCAGGCGGAATCTATGAATAAAGATGACTCGGTCAAAACCATGACTAGGCATCAGTGATTTATGTACTGTATCCATTCTCTCTCTCTCTCTCTCTCTCTCTCTCTCTCTTCTCTCTCTCTCTCTCTCTCTTTCTCTCTCTCTCTCTCTCTCTCTTTCTCTCTCTCTTTCTCTCTCTCTCTCTCTCTCTTTCTCTCTCTCTCTCTCTCTTTCTCTCTCTCTTTCTCTCTCCATTCACCTTTACTTTTTCAAGAATCACCGCAGCTGAATGTGAAGCTTGGACAATCAACAAGCAAAGTCAGAACAAGAAGCAGCTGAAATGTGGTTTCTAAGAAGAAATAGTAAGAGTTTTTATAAGAGTTCCATGGACAGCAAAGAAAACAAACGAGACAGTCTTCTAAGCAAACACAAAAAGAACTTTAAGAAGATCAGGAAAAGACAAACAACATTTATAGAACGTTTTATGAGACAAGACAAATTTGAGCTCCGGTCCCAACAGGACAGCTAGAGGAAAAAAGAGCACCAGATAGATAGAACCAGACAGAAAATATTTTGCAGAGTGACGGGACGAAAAGGGCAGCGACAATAGATAGATTCATAAGGAGGGCTATGATCGCCAATGGCATGCGGCATGGCACATGATGATGATGATGATGATGATGGTGGTGGTGATGATTATGATGATGATGATGATGATGATGATGATGATCATTCATTCTCACCACCAGACTGCTAAACACACTTGTCACTTCTGTCTGACAGGAGGTGTGGCTGACTACAACTCCACTGACCACCACCAAGCATCATGGAAAATGGCAGGATTTGGAAATGAGATCACATTTATCGCCAGATGTATCCTGACCATGTAAGGCGACAAATGCAAGAAGAAGGATGTCCCTCCTTTTCCAACAGGTTAATTTTTGTGTGGAATGGCTGTAACTATACAAAAATGAACTAATAGTTAATCAGTATAACTCGATTTTAGGGTATATTTCAGAAAAGACTTGTTGGCTGGTTACAGAGGAACGTGGACGAAGTATTGGTCACACATTTCTGACGAGTAGATTCACAATGACGATTTAAAAAAAATCTCAACATGAAACTGGGACAAAACTTTCCAAGTTACATAGGAGCAAGTTGTTGTCAGTGACACTTCCACGGGAAAAAAGTGTCTGAACGGGAGACGGAAAGAGAAGACTGTCAATTTGATAAAAACAAATTCATCTACTTGGTGGTTGCTTGTTTGTGTTTGTTTTTACTTTGAAGGTAGCTCGTGGTTATTGTGTCCTATCTTGTTTGAGGAGTGAAGCATACGCCTGTTGGAACATGCAATGTCTCGTTCCGCTGTGAACGGCGCTTTACTTGTTTGTGACCCACACCGTAGCAAGGAAAACTCTTGGAGATGCTATCGTCCTCACAACTGGGTGCCAGTTCCTGTTAATCATGTCTAATGCCTGTGCCAGTTTAGAAATCGCTCGCAGGAAAGCGCGCAAATGACAAACCGCATTCAACGTTGTTCTTGTATAAAGAGGAAGTAGTCATACATCATTATCCTCAAGCAAAATTCAGTTTTGCTGTTTCCAGTAATTACGCGTAGATTCATCACATTCTCCCTCCTCTTTGCTTCCCTGCGGAATAGAATCTACACTAGGAAGGAACTGAAAGGAGAAAAAGTGGGCGATTTATTTGGAAGCGACCACTTAGATCGGGGCTTTGATCTTTGGCAAAAAGCTTGTTGGCAAGTCGTAAAGAAAGTGGCGCGCTTTTGGCGAGCTGGGTCGATGTTGTCGGGCGATGCAGGAGGACTTCTTATCAGGCCGCAATCTGGCCAGGAGGCGAGTTACCAGCTAAGACCTCGCCGGCTTCAAAGACGAACCCTGCAGTCTTTGATGTACACGCCTAGCCTGTCCTCATGACTTTTTTTCTTTCTTCGTTCTTTTTTTCTTTTTGTGTGTGTGTGTGTGTGTTTTTTTGCCTTGATGAATTCAACAGAAGACTTCTACTTGCGTGCGGTGTTCTTTGCTGTTCTTTGTGATCTCCCCTGTAGTTGTGATCTCTCCCTGTTTCGCTCTTGTTCGTCAGGACGTGAATAAGCTTAGACTCTGGGTGCTGGGGCATTTGCTGTTTCGTTTGGTGGCTGTAGCTTATAATTGCATACAAGCGTAGCAGCATAAAAGACTGGTGCTTCAATGGATGTGAGACTATCAGCTGGATAGTCATACGGTGCTTGAGACTGAAATATTGTCATTATTGTTGTGAAAGTGACTTCAAATTTGTATTGTTAATGTTACCGAACTTTGTGTGGTATATAAGCTATAAGTTAACAACGGGTGAGGGGGTGGAAGGGGGAAGCAAATCAGAAAAAATAGGCGAGAACGTGTTTGTTGGGTTGGTTTGGGGTGGGGGCAGACAGGGGCAAGGGGATATCAAACAAACAAACAAACAAAAAAACCTAACAACAACAACAACAAAGAGAGAGAGAGAGAGAGAGAAAATCAGTAACCAAGACCTTGAAGCAGCAGTTGTCGTGTACTTGACCCCGCCTGACATCACCCATGGCTCATCCATACATTAGAAAAACAGTTTGACTTCAGGTTGGCATTTAACTAGAATCTTATTTCCCCTCGATGTATGTCTCACTTTGAAAATGTGTCATCTATAATTTCAGTGAAAATGTACTTTGTATTTATCAACCCGTTCACAGTTTTGATCAACGTCAATCGAAGATCAGCATTCATTCACAGAGCAACGTTGCAAAGAGATGCTTTGTTGTTCTCTTTGTCGTTGTTGTTGTCATGTTGCCTAGTTGCCATTTTTGGAAAACGGAGAACTCTGATACAAACATACAATCGGTAATGATGACTGACAAATGAATGAAAAACACTTTTAGATTTTTTTGAACAATGTAACGTTTACGTTCTCTGAGAAAACACGATTTTGTGAGCACATCATAAGGTATGCCTGTTGTTACTCAGTACATAACACAATACTATTGTATCTTCACATACTTTTCTTGATAAACCAAAAAGTCGTGACCACATTATAAACAAGCACATTGTAGTTTTAATTCAAATGCTTCAGCAAGAATTATCAGTCTTAGTAGAGGTATCTTTTGGGACTCATTTTTCCTCTGACCATCAATGAGCTATGCATTGCTCAGTTGAATAGTCATAATCCATTTCATTGTAAGGGACAGTAACATGAAACAGGCAGTAAGATCATCAGATATTGGAGAATGTGGACAGTTTTAACCATTTTTAACTCCTTGTAGAGATTCTGGACCAATAAGCTCATCCACAGTTCTGCTGTCTTCTGCGTCTGTTCTTCCTCTTCTTCTTCTTCTTTCTCTTCTTCGACTTCCTCCTCTTCTTCTCTTCTTCGACTTCCTCCTCTTCTTCTCTTCTTCGACTTCCTCCTCTTCTTCTTCGGCGGAGTGGAGAGAGGGATGAGGGGGATGGGAAGGAGCGTGGTGGTGATGATGAAATTCTACGATCAGCTTGAAATACCTGGGTCTATGTATTTTCAGTACTGCCTTTAAGGTTGATGATAGGAGGTTTTTATGATCTTTTTAGCATCGTGCTGTGTCATGTTGTAAATCAACCCCCTCATGCTCTTCCATGCACCCTCCTCTTCCTCCTCCTCGTCTCTGTCATTTGTTCGCTCGTTCCCTCGGCGTACCCATTGCCTGATACGATTTCGATTATCAGAACACAAATCGGAGGACGTAAACATGCTGCGTGCCCGAGGTCAGTAACTATAGCTGTACCCGGGGTAAATCTACCCGTTTCTCCCAGGCCCTCACGAGAGAGCCCAGGCGAGGCTTTCAACCCATTAAATCCTAACTTCTACTTACGCCTCAAAGAAACGTTTTTCAACAAATGGACTCGGGAGATCAGAATGGGCCGCAGAGCCACATCAAGGCTTTTTTATGGCCAATAAACACCCAGTGCCTTTTCTGTCAAGTCAATCCAGCGAACAGTGTTGAAGTCAGGCCCCTTCAGAGTGGACAAATTTGTGGAATCGAGCGTTGAAATCACTTTGATATGAGTATCCCACTAACACCGTTGAATTTCCACTCGGCGTTAGAATTCACAGTCCAGGCGCAAAAAAAAAAAAAAAAAAAAAAAAAAAATTGGGGTCAGAAAGTGCACATCACTGCGGACAGACAGACAAAGGGTTAATGGGCCCGGGATTTATTCAGGTAGCCGGCTTTCCCTCAGGTCCTATGTTAGTAACTGTTGCTGTAAAAACTGGATTCTGAATTTCATACGTATAACTTGATAACTACGCCGTTCTTTTGGATCTCACGATTATTCCGCGTAAGAACCGTCTTACTGTCGTGTGCATGTAGTCAATGTGAATGAGCGTTCCGGAACCATTTGAGTCATCTTTGGCTCCAGCTTTACCTACTGAGATGTATTAGCACATATATATATATACTTGGTGATGATGGTGATGATGATGATAATGATGATGATGATGATGATGATGATGATGATGAGAGAGAGAGAGAGACGGGGAAAGAGAGAGAGAGAGAGAGAGAGAGAGAGAGAGAGAGAGAGAGGTATAAATGGTTAACACAGGAAATTGGTAGCTTTTTGATGATTGCACAAGATTTACACAAACATCACGCATATCTACAAAACAAGACAGTGCAATCTTTTAAAGGTTCTCTATATCAAGTATATTTCCATGGTTAAATGATTCCGAGTTGAATGCATTATGAAGTTTAATCTACCTGCACACGGTAGCGGACATGTTCTCTTGAATCATGAAATGAAGAACAGAAACATGTTTAAACATAACATGACATAACAGTTTTTGTTCTGTAAATCATCCCTTCATACAGAAACACAATCAAGAAAGAAAGAAACAAACAAACAAAACAAACAAACAAACAAATGGGCACAATAACCACGGGGCGGATGGTGAGGGGTTTTGGATCACCATGTTGAGTTTTTCCTTCGAACCATCGAAATTTGTCAATTTGAATATTCTGGCCGAAATACTTGAAAGAAGACGTAGCATATCATCTCTGTCTCTGTCTCTCTCTCTGTGTCTCTGTCTCTCTCTGTCTCTATCTCTCTCGGTCTCTCTCTCTCTCTGTCTCTCTGTGTCTGTCTCTGTCTGTCTCTGTCTCTCTCTGTGTCTGTTTCTGTCTCTCTCTGTCTCTCTCTCTCTCTCTATCTCTGTCTCTGTGTCTCTGTCTGTCTGTCTGTCTGTCTGTCTCTCAGTCGCATTTTCTTTTCTCACAACATAAGTGCATTTATTATCACAGAGTCTCGGCCTTGTGTTGAGTACAACGACCCTCTCGTTAATTCTTTTAAAAAAGAGAAAGAAAAACCTTGAATTATAACTATATAAAAAAAAATCCGAATAACATCAACAATACATTTCACAATGTGGAACTGCACACATGACCATTGCAGACTCCCAGGTCCCAGTCACAGTGTGACAGTGGGCATAGCGAAGGGTGGCTGCTTCCATTAGAGATGAAAGATAAACAGACAGGCAGCATCACACTCCACATCTCCCATTTCTCTCCATTTGCTGCACACGGCAGGAGCCAATGAACTCATCACCAACACGTTAGCACAGCTTTATGGTAGGATTATTTCGTCGTCCAGGAAAACTGGAATTTTCACAGCAAAAACGCTCTTGAATGATTTCGTTGCAAGCATGTTATTTATAGTTTTGTTGTGTCCACAGGGGTAATGTCTTTTGTTCCATGAGTACGTTATTCGTGTCTTTGTAACCTCGTAAAGTTCATTGAATTAACAGTTATCCAAGTGTTCGAGTACCTACGGTACTGCTGTTTTTATATTGGTAGAAAGGGTAAACAGTTGTAACATCATGTATGTAGTAGTTTGTTTTCAACGTTCGCTACTGCTGAAGCCAGGAGATCAGGGAAGAGCTTTATCACACCCCTTGGGTGATAGTAGGTCCTACTTTAACATTGATTATAGTCCAGCTCACCATCATGGATGTAAAATCATCACAAGCTTTTTCTTGATCAAATCTGAACCATCCTTAGCACTGTATAACTATCTAGCCTATTTTAGTAAAAAAGAAATTCTGTGGATGGGGAACAGCCTAGATGGTTCCTCTTAGAGCGATTTATCAGTATGTAGGCCCATCAATGGAAAGGTCCTTATGCTCCTGAAGTTATTGACGTTTTTCGCTCTGTGTAGAACTTGTCGGTCCTGCTACCTGGCACATCAAGAGGAGAGGGGTATCCACATATATGTCGAGTGATCCACCTAAACCACAGGCAGCAAAACTCCACAAAGCGTAGATACATCGCCTAAACAAGTAATACAGCACCTAGTGAAGGTAAATGAAAGAATGGAAGAAAATTGAAAAGAAAACATGCTTTTCAATCTATAGAAGCAGCCATGAGTATTTCAATGTCTATGAAAACAGAATGACTGCTAGGTACGCATTGCTAACAGAAGTAAATGCAGGTACATTACAGCCCCTGGAGAGGGAACCTGTGGTTGTCTCCCTTACAATGCTACGAACAAACAGAAAGAAAAAAAAAAAAAAAAAAAAGCAAACAAAATAAACTTTTTACCCAACAAAATAAGAAATACAAAACGAAACAGAAATCTTTGAGGAAGACGATGCTGTAATGGACTTTTTAATCCTTTGACTCCCGCACCCTGTCCACCAGTATCCTGCATTGTCAACCATGCTAGCAAAGCAATAATTTAACCCTTTGACTGACTTCCTACAGAAAGATGGTAGATAGAGTGAGGGAGTCAAAGGGTTAAGTTTTTACAGTAGGTGGATAGGGTGTGGATCAAAGGGTTAAATGAGGTAGTCGTAGTGGTACCATGTCGTATCCAGAAAATCTCTGACGACCTGACA
This sequence comes from Monoplex corrugatus, assembly GCA_030674185.1. Classification (NCBI taxonomy): domain Eukaryota; kingdom Metazoa; phylum Mollusca; class Gastropoda; order Littorinimorpha; family Ranellidae; genus Monoplex; species Monoplex corrugatus. The sequence goes on along the minus strand of CM060305.1, from coordinate 39,097,455 downwards.
ACAATCATGTGGCCATCATATCAATCACGATCAGAAATAATATTAACGACTAAACCCATGCCTCTGGTAAGAATAAGTAACCTTTTATATGTATATATATAATAAGAAAAAAAAAACTCTGAATCTGGTAATATCAAGAGAGGATATATCCCCGTCCCTAGTCCACATTTCTCAAAACAGGATAGACAACTCCGATTATGTCAATAAATGTTCCCGGAAAGGCAAATACTGCACACGCTTGCTATTGTGAAAACGGAACCTTATGAAAATGTCAGCTATATCTAAACAATGTTTAATTGTTTTTGTTTTTGTATATTCAAACCAGAAGTTGAGTTTTCTCTTTTTGAAGCAAGTGGGTTACCATTCAACTTCAACTCGTCTGTTGCATTAAAACACAGACAGTGACCTGTCACTCATTCTGCCTACCACAGGGACCAGATCAGACATACCTTACTGTGTTGACATGGTAACGTTTATGACATCTTCAGGCAGTTTGAGTGTGTGTAGAAATAGCATGTAGAAACAAAGTATCAGTGCAGATGTCTTGCTGTCTACCATAACGAGAGCCAGGTCTCTACGAAAACGTAAGAACTTTTGATACGATCGATAATGGTTGGTATGACTCAAACATTTTTGTATGCCTCAAACGTTTTGGCATGACTGAAAAGTTTTGTTTTATTTTGGTATGACCCATAACTTTTGGTATGCCATAAGTTTTAATGATCGATAATTCTTGGTATGACCCATAACTTTTGGTATGCCATAAGTTTTAATGATCGATAATTTTTGGTATGACCCCATAGCTTGGTCGTAACAACCGGAAATGTGAACATTTTTATGTGCTTTTCTGCAGTTCGTGGGAAGGATCGGTCGAGTTATGGTGAAATGGGAGCAGTTTGTTTGTGAGTGTATAGACATAGCACTATGTGCTTGAGTGTATAGATAAAGCACTGTGTGTGTGTGTGTGTGTGTGTGTGCGTATAGATACAGCACTATGTGTATAAGAGTTCAGATGAGAAAGTGATGGGCGACTTCGGGGGTGGGGCAAAATCCTGAGGTCCTTGACGTTTCATACAAGCACAGTATTACCAGCCTGCAAAAGTGTAGTAAAATCAAGCGCGCTGTTGATTTCTTTCTAGATCTATCCACAGTTTTTATACAGAAAATTTGAAATGGCGTAGCTGTCAATCAACAGGCTTGCAAAACAAACGAGCAAACAAAACTACATTCCACAAAAACAACAACAAAAAACAAAACAACAACGAACAAACAAGCAAACAAACAAACAGACAAACAAACAACAAAACAATGGCTGAATTCACTTCAGTTAATGCCAGGGAGTAGAGGGACAAAGGATAAAAACGAGAGAAACAGTAACCGGATGAATATACATTGGAGCATAAGATCACCAAAACTGGAAACAGATATCTATAGTCACCCATGCTGTGACAACCATGACACCAGTCACGGCCTAGGTGAAAGTAAATTTACGTATTTATTTCTATACATACTCAAATTGTCTTAAGATGTGATAAACGTTATCACGTCAACACAGTAAGGCATCTGGCCTGGTCCCTAGTGATCCCTGTGGTAAAATGTAAACCCTAAAGGAAACAGAGACTCAGTGTTCCGTTGTTCTTAACTCTTCTGTGACACTTCACGCCGCTCCTTTCGATGCGCATCGCTCTGTGCCTATGATGTTTGCAATGCATCCAGTGCAACTTCACACGCATTCGAAATGCACACCACACACGGAGAGCGATTTTTACTAAACCAACAAGGAGGATAACACCTTTGCGGCTTCTTGTTCACAGCTCTCCACATCAACACACACACTGGCAACTTAATACGCACATGCGTATGCGTCATGGAGACATAGGCACACGACGCTACAGTGCTCATCTTACTTCTGTCAACGTTAATAAAGCATCACCAGAAACTGTCCAACTTCAGATCGCCGTGAGGTCATTCAAAGATGTACCTGATATAGAGGTACACATGAAATTTTAAGATTGAGAGCCAGTCTGCTTGCTGGGGATAGTGTGTTAATCTTAAGATAATGTTCTGCTGTTTCAATATTCGACTTGCTTGCATTTACGCTTACAGTTCTACACAGTACATAAAACAGTTCAGAACCCAGTCACTGCTACACCAGGGCCCACAAGCACAACATAATTCTACCTCCTAGAAAGATTCTAGATGTCAAAACTGTGTTTTTACGAGAAAGAATGTAAAACTAGAATGACTATAACACTTGAAATACTAGGAAACAGAATTGTGTTATGCACCTGAGTCTTCTATTGTTGTATCAGTCAGCTGACCTGTGAACTCAATCACACAGCCAAACAGCTTCAAATGTTTGCTGCACTAAGTCAATATGGAATACGGAATTTGTATACTGTACTACTTTGTTTGGGTTATAGTTATACAGCAAAAATGAACCGGAACGATTGCCCTTTCCCTTTATTTACGCTGATTCCTAATACGTCTATGAACTCAAAAGAGATCATTTGATGTATGTTTATGTAACTTGTCACGATCTTATGCTTTTAGTATGTATGTATATATGTATATGTATGTATGTATGTATATATGTATGTATGTATGTATGCATGTCTGTCTGTCTGTATGTATGTATGTATGTATGTATGTATGTACAGTATGTATGTATGTATGTATGTATGTGTGTATTTATGTATGTACCGTATGAATGTATGTGTGTATTTATGTATGTATGTATGTACGGTATGTATGTATGTGTGTATTTATGTATGTATGTATGCATGCATGCATGTATGCATCCATGCATGTATGTATGTATGTGTGTGTGTATGTATGTATGTATGTATGTATGTACGGTATGTATGTACGGTATGTATGTACGGTATGTATGTATGTATGTATGTGTGTATTTATGTATGTATGTATGTATGCATGCATGCATGTATGCATGCATTCATGCATGTCTGTCTGTCTGTCTGTATGCATGTATGTATGTATGTGTGTGTGTATGTATGTATGTACATACGTACGTGTGTGCGTATGTATGTACACACGTACGTATGTGCGTATGTACGTGTGTATATGTGTGTGTATGTATGTACGTACGTAGGTACGTACATACAGATGGAAGTCCATGATCGCCAACGCCATGCGGTAGGGCACCTGATGATGATGATGTATGTATGTATGTATGTATGTATGTGTGTGTTGTGTGTGTGTGTGTGTGTGTGTGTGTGTGGTGTGTGTGTGTGTGTGTGTGTGTGTGTGTGTGTGTGTGTGTGTGTGTAATTACAATGTGTCACATAAAGTCGTCAATGAACACAGGCATCTTTAAGAACTAATATGATCTAAATAAATTTACAAGAAAAAAATCTTTGTATGAAATAGACTGAATTATTTGTATGAAATAGACTGAATCATTTGTATGAAATAGAATAAATCATTTGTATGGAATAAAGAAATTGCTTACGTGAAAGGTAATCTCATTGGTTCCATTCCTTAAAAACCACAGAAAAGAAATAAAAGGAACCACAGTGTGCTGCAGTCTGCAGGCTCTGACAGAACGGGTGACTGTCTAGCCAGTCCGTGACAGGCTAATTGACAGAACAGGGAGATAGATAATCATTCTGATTACTTACCAATTTTCCCATTTCCAAGCAAGCTATCTTCTCTCCGTCTCTGTCGCTCTATCTGTCCCAGATTTTCTCATCTAGGTCTTTGGTTAAATTTTTGTTCTTGTTTTTGTTGTTGTTGTTGGTGCGTTCCAGAATAACAGGCATCCTTTGGGTTATTTCTGACACGGTGAATATTTTTTTTCCGGTTGGCAGTCAGTATACCTTTTGCTATGTTTAGAATTGTAATTTTTTTTCATAACATATTTTCATTGTCATGACAACAAATTTATCACTGCATTTATCTATTTATTCATTATCAGTGCTGTTATTGTTATTGTTATTATTATTGTTATTATCACAAACCCAACCAAACATATTTAAACATTGCATGTTTGGATGGGCATGTCTCCTTTTAGAGAATTATCGTTCTGAGATGTCATCTTATCTTTTTATCTTACTTGACTCGCGCCATTATCTACAGAACCTAATAATTGCCTTTTATCTCTGTTCTGATACAGGTATTGTGGTTGTTGTACAATGAAGAGACCATAAAGCAGTTAATTCATACTGACAATTTTGACTCTCATATCATAGTTTCTCACACTGCCTATGCAGATTCTTTTCTCATTCCTTTCTTCCATTTTCTGTTTTCTTTTCCTCTTCATTTTTAAAAAGGCAAACCGTCTGTCGCGTTTGTGTTCTTATATAGATATTTTCATTGCAGTCAAAGTTTGCGACGGTCGTGCGGACTTAGGCTTCAAGGATTTTTCATTGATGTTGTGAATAGATGCATATATCTTTAATAATAACACTTGACTAATTGTACAGCGCCCAATCTCACCAAGAGCCCTGTGCGCTTCACAGAGCATGACAGACGAAAAGCAGACGCACGTAAAGCACATATGTCATTTTGTACCGCTATAGTATATTGTTCTTTGAATAAGAACTTAAAGGAAGGAAATGGAAATATTTCAGGAAAATGTTCTCGTAAGATCATACTTTTAGGGATCACTTCAAAATTAAAGTATGTTCTGCCGAGACGTCAGGTAAAACTGACAGGACCATCTATTTATGGACAGATTCCTTCATCTTTATTTATTTATCTAATTCCTCCTTTCTTTTGCTATACATGTAATATATTGTTCTTGTAAAAAGAAAAGAATTTAAAGGAAGTAAACGGAAACATTTCAGGAAAATGTTCTCGTCTATTTATGGACAGTGATACCTTCCTCTTTAACTAGTTATCTATTTCCTCCTTTCTTCCTTTATGTATTTTTAACAATTATTTCCCAATGCAGTGCTGGGTAGATGTTAAACACCATTTTACTTGCTCCTGTAGAGAGGGAAGGAATGTTTGCTGTTCTTGTTCTTTCTTTCTTTCTTTTTTTAGGTTATTATTACATTACAAAAATGGTGCAGGCACTATTCTCTCTGTCTCTGTTTCTCTCTGTCTGTCTTTCTCACTCTCTCCTCAGATTTTTTCCCTGATCGTCAACTTTTGTAATAGTAATCTCTTAAAACCGTATCAAAGGCACTCGCTTTGGCCGTATCGTAAGATAGATAGAAGAGAGAGAGAAAGAGAGAGAGAGAGAAAGAGAAAGAGAGAGAAGAGAGGAGAGAGAGAGTGAGGGAGAGAGAGAGAAAGAGAGAGAGAGAGCGAAAGAGACAGACAGACAAACAGACAGACAGACAGACAGACAGACAAACAGACAGACAGACAGACAGACAGACAAACAGACAGACAAACAGACAGACAGACAAACAACAACAACAACAAACAAACAAACAAACAAACAGACAGACAGACAGACAGACAGAACAGACAGACAGACAGGAAACAAACAGACAGACAGACAGACAATCTTTTTGATGTGGCAACAGTTGGCTTTCCTTGTGATAGAAACAGGAATATATTCTATTGGCTGAACAGTCTTCTTTTCTTCCGAGATCCATGAAGGGTTAAAACACAAAGCAGGGGTAGGTGACTAATGAATGCTATGACCATGACCTTCCCGGTCTGTCATCGTATCTATAATCAACAGGAAACCAGGTTGTGTGTCTGTCCCGGTATGACATAAAATAACATCATCAAACTGTCTTAGCTGTATAGGGATGGACCTATACCAGAGAAAGAAACATCCTGACTTTACCCAGTTTCGACCACATAGCTCATTAAACCCTTTGACTTCCGCACCCTAACCACCAACTGCAAAAATTTAATCCTTTGACTCCCTCAACCTATCATCATCTTCCTGCGAGAAACTGGTGGACAGGGTGATGGAAATCAAAGGGTCATGTTTTTGCTTTGCTAGCATGGTTGGCAATGCAGGTTGCTGGTGGACAGTGTGCGGGGATCAAAGGGTTAAGAAATCATGAAACCTTAAATTTGAATGGGCATAATCTAAAACAAGTGTGACTGCCTGCGTTCAAAAATACAGGAACGAAATAAAACACGAAAAAAAGAATAAGAACACGTATTTAATACAACAAGACAAGACAGGCCCAAATTTTCAACCAACTGGCCTTTGTGATCTTACACTTGACAAAGGCCAGTTGGCCAAAAATTGTGCCTGTCTTGTCTTGTTGTATCAAATATGCGTTATTCTTTTTTCGTGTTTTATCTGGTTCTTGAATGGGCATGTTATCTTACTTGGACCACAGTAACAGACAATGCGAACACGTGGTATAGATTTCTTCTTTCACGATAGGCTGCACCCACGTTTCAGTTAAAAGTCTGGCCACCACAATACAAGTTAAATTAAAACCTGTCAAAACTCAATATCACGATTACACAAAACACGTCTGATGATGCAAGAAACAGGAAATGTGTTAATGTGGTGTGATCATGTCTTTCTTATCCATCACAGAGGCAACTCCGTCCTTTGTTATTCAACAGACGAACATGATTTACAACGTTCTTTGTGATCTGTCGTGTGTTCATTAATGATACAAGGACACATGATATGTCGGCACCGGTCTCTTTCCATCAGTATTATCGGGTTGTCGCAACCTTAAGAGTGTGTCTATCACGTGCATTGCTTATTTATTGTAAATTACCTAAATTGCCTGACAAAATCATTACTTCTCTCGCTTTCCCATGCTTGCATGCATGCCACACACACACACACACACACACACACACACACACACACACTCACTCATACACTCACACGCGCTATTACAAATAGACAAATGGACATCTGGCGTTCATACATGCACATTTACACACACACACTCGCATTCATAGAAAAACAGAAGGACAGCCAGGCAGACAGACAGACAGACAGGCAGACAGACACACTCTTCGTCTCCAAAATGGCTACAAAAGACAAGAGATCTTACCTCTCAAAATAACATTATTTTATTCGTTTCACCTGTACAATAGTTCCAAAGGGGGGTGGAAACGGGGTCAAAGGGCGCACCGCTGTGGAGAAACCCATTCATCCTGTAGGTCACCAATCCCACTTATTGATTTATTTGTAAACGACAAAAATGCGATGATAACTGAACAAAAGACAGAAATGGCTATGCAAATTAAAGAGGACAATAATAATTATAATACATGCTTGATAACATTCGTAATGTTTTCGCATGAAAATCACATTAAAAATATGAGTGCATTTCAATGTTTATTAAGAGACTAAGATGAATGCTGCTGGTGGAGGTAGGGGGGTGTCCTGGAACAAAAGAGTGAATGGCTGTTACTGGGTCTGGTAATGGTGGTGGTGTGTATGTGTGTGTGGCGGTGGAGTGGGAGTGCAGTAGAACTTTAATGAAAAAGTACAGACTTTAAATAAAACGAATAAAACGTTTTACATTTTGAGATAGGATTGTTGTTGTTTTTTTTTCTTTGGAGGTGTGTGTGTGTGTGTGTGTGTGTGTGTGTGTGTGTGTGTGTGTGTGTGTGTGTGTGTGTGTGTGTGTGTGTGTGTGTGTGTGTGAGAGTCTGTAGTTTTTGTTTGTTCATTTGAATGTGTGTGTGGTGTGTGTGTGTGTGTGTGTGTGTGTGTGTGTGTGTGTGTGTGTGTGTGTGTGTGTGTGTGTGTGTTGTGTGTGTGTCTTGTGTGTGTTTATGTGTGTGTGCGTGTGTGTGCATGTGTGTGTGCACGTGCATGCGTGTGTGAGAGTGTGTCCGTTTCTCTCTGTGTATGTATGCATGTATGTGCAAGTGTGTGTTAGAGAGAGAGATAGAAAGAAAAGAAAGAAAGAAGAGAGAGAGAGAGAGAGAGAGAGAGAGAGAGAGAGAGAGAGAGAGAGAGAGAGAGAGAGAGAGAGAGAGAGAGAGATCGTATTTCCTTGGTGGAGCAGAGTGAGTGAGACAGGTGCTGGGAGCGATGTGAAAGGGAGAAGGTTGAATGAGAATCAGCTCATAAAGATGTCTGTGTTCCAGCGTCTTGTAAATAAATATCAACACAGACTATGAAGATGGAAAAGCACACGAATGTAGAACAGATGAGGACGCTACGCTACGCAAGCAAACAAACAGGAACTAGCGGACATGCCAGGAAGATGAAGAACAAAACACAGCATCTTTCCTTTGTTCCATCGCAAATGGATTACATATATATTCATGATATGCAAGTGATCGTAAAATGAATTATACGGGAAGCAAGTGAGAAAGAGGCTAAATTTGGCATGACAGTGGAAACATAAAAACGCCGTATCCTTTCGGTGGCTATCTCATCTTTGTTTTTGTTTTTTTCTTTCTTGATCGTTTCTCTTTGCTCTCCCCTGATGTTATCTGGTCAGTCTTCGCGTAAATTTCTCTTCCTTTTCTTTTCTAGGAAGATCCTGCTCCTGTCTCATTTTTATAGTTTCTTTTTTTCTTCCTTCTCTTTTTCTTTCAGAACCTGTTATTTTTCCATGTTTTATGGTAGTCGGTTTCTGCTTCCTTTAACTGAATGCTTTTACACATGTACATAAACAGTACTGTTTTGAATAACTTGTTCCAGTCTTTTACGAACAGTACAATGTCATTCTTCCTGCTCTTGTTTGTGTAGTGGCCAGTTGCACACGTTCTCTTTTCTGTTCTCATTCAGGTATGTCATCAGACCGTGATCACACCATCAACATACCGCTGACTTACCGGCGATAGTTTCGTAGCCAAGACGAAACCTCGGGTTAAGTCAAAGCATATAGTATTTAAATGTTCTAACTTTGCCAATGACCTAAATATCACGTCCATTAATAAACCTTCAAAAAAATGAATGTTAATGACAGAGCGAATCTTTTGGAACAGTCCGACTTGCCCATGAATTTAATGTTCATACCACTTTCCTGTCGTCACTTTAACATGTAAGGCTATGGTATACCACAGCGTATTTTCCAACTTTTTCGGACCGGGTGTGTGGTTGAAAATTGTACATAACAGAAGAAACCCCCTTCAGTGATGCCAAGTCATTGTTACGCTACATGTGAACTATGCCGATGTTGAGGTAACGTACCATCACCCAAACACGGATCCTTCATAAACAGGGGAAAGCATGTGGACACAAAATCGATTTTTGAGGACACTGTGATCTTGAAAACGTGCCATGATCTCTTGCTTACGCGATTTCCCCTATCTAACAGAGTCATATCTGCAGTCCAATTCGTTCATAAACACAATAGTAATAGAATGAATGCGGATACATTTTTGTCAACAGATGTACACACACCTACAGACATTACTGAACAATCTGAATCCTTTACCGATTCAGAAAAACAAAATGAAACTGGAAAATGGAAACAAACAATGAATGATTCGTATTTGAAAAAAAAAATGTTATGTATAAATATTTCTGCGGGTATGGGTTTACAAAAGCTGAAAGCCACTATGAAAGAAGAAGGAGTCATGTACCAACATACAAGAAATAAACCAATAAATGCAGCACACACACACACAATGTGTTATATTGAGCAACTCAGTAAAATATTACAAACAATACAAGAAATATTCACAACGTACTCATTACAATATTACGATCTGAATCTTCTCTGGCAAGATTTGCTTGTCAATAGTCAAATAAAAAAAGAGATTCAATATCTCGCACCTGGGCGAGCACATCTACGTAATAACAATTACGGTAATTAAATAAAGTGCATCAAAAACATCAAGCGGTCAATCACAGAATTGATATATAACCATACACTTCTTAGAAGTATTCCATACATTGGAAATCTTCTTTTATTTTCTGACAAGTTCTTCACTACCCCATTAGCAATCTGTTAAATACCCATCGTCGACCAGAAACTAAACATGAAGATAACAGCAGTGTTGTGAAGAGCAAATGTCTTCTACGTTATGTCACCCAACTCCTCAGTCTGTCCAACCTTTATCCTGTCGTTTCGGGTCAAAATTGTATAAACTGTTCCTACTTATCATGGCAACTGTTCGAACCTGTACGGACATGTGGAGTATTCAATGGCTTGAACTCTGCGAAAACAAAACAAAATAAAACAAGCAAAAAACCCCTGTTACTACACTTTTTCACACAGTGTGAAACCACGAAAATATTTCCTTATTGGTTTGACTTTTCGCTTTAGGCCAAACTGAGACTGCGCAATTTTCAATACAAATTCGAAACAATAACAGTTTAACATAAAAAAGAAGAAATAGAAATCTCATATGGTCAGACAATGTGTATAAACAATTCCTAACAACAAGAACAACAGCAACAATCAGCAGACCTCTTGCAAGGGCTGTATGTAGTAGTCACGCAACGAAATACGTACACACAAAGGTAGACATTATTAAATGGTGTTTGAAAAGATCATTCAAATTTTGGTTTTCACGAGAGATTACCAAAAAAAAAAGTATGATACAGAAAAGACTGAGAGGGAGGAGGGCAGGGGAGGAGAGAAGGATGGAAGGGGGAGGATAAAATCGGCGCTTTAACGACATTTCCATCTGAGCCAGGAGTGGCGCCACATATGACAGAGCAGTTTCAATCCGTGAATGGTCTACAATTAATACATTAATGAGTTATTCAGTGAAAATGAGACAACTTTCTACTGCACAAACCAAATAAGTTTTCTGATAATATCTCATTAATTTCGTATGGAGAAATGTCCACTGTACACAGTTCAACAGAGATTGTTATCTCCTCCCAGTGAGTAAAAACATTATTTACACAGTCATCATATTGCACACAACACACATTTTGATTGGTTCTGTGGTATCTGCAATGAAGGACATGAGTTCTCAGCAGTCTGTTAAAATTCAGTGTCACAGTGACCGCAGATAAAGTGCACATGCTACATTCGTCATCTACAATTAGAAGCAAGATATGCTGAGTTTCCAGCTTATAAACGAATCGATTTTGATCTTTACATGGACTCGCAGTTTCTGCTCAAAAGCATTTTCTGGTCAACGTTCACATTGATAACAAGTTTCACATTTCTCCATCTTCAAAACGAAAAGATCAGGAGAGAAAGCTGAGGGGACAGGGGGACGAGGAAGGGGGCAGACAAAAAAGTCCCAACGACTTATAATCATACCTAGCATTTGTTCTTTGCAAAGATTGAAAACGCATGGAGAAAACCATGATTTTGAAAAAAAAATCTGAAAAAGATAATCAGTACCTTCAGTAGCTTAAAAACAGTAATACTGGACAAATTCATGAGTTAAAAATGACCGACTACACCTTCTAAAAATGACAAGAGAAATAAAATTCACCCACAAATGGCTAGTTCTACCGAGTGAAACTATATCACTGTACACAGATAATCTGGTTAGATCAAAGAGTTAAGTAAAGGTAAGAGTAAAACATTTTCATAAAGTTTAATGAGTGAAGTGGCCAAAGTCTTGAGTTAGGTACTTCTACTTTCCCTGGTGTTCTTCTCCTCGCTCTCCCATTGCCCATCAAGACAAGGTAACACGTAACGCTCATGTACATTTGCACGACACACATAAACAGCTAAGACGTGTTGGATAAAAAGATTAAAATGAGTGTAAATAAGGTTCTGCCTCACTGTACACATACATGTCAATACAATATCAGCGATATCTAGAGTCTATACTAGTTCTGAGACGCGCACAATTCAGCCATTGAAAAGCTAACGACAGCTGACCCAAGTTCTCATGTTACCACTGTGTTTTTTTTTTTATGCCATCTTGTAACAGTCTTTCACACACGCTCAAACTGCCGCACATGGAGCAATGACACGGTATAGGTTTTCAAAAAACTTGGGACTAATCTACTATGTTCGCCGGATGTGTGGCAGGGTTTCCGGCGGAAGTGCTGCCGGCACTTGAGCTCCTCACTGACCACATCAATGAGATTCACGCGTTTTTCACATCACTGTCACCACAGAAACTCCCACCAAGTACTGATTTGCTTGTCTTTCTTTCTTTCTTTGTTGAGGATTCAGGGAAAGGCAGTCAGTTGCTTGATCACCGTAACCACAAGCGTAAATACGTTGACTGTCTTGACGCTGATACACGGCAATTTTTTCCCCGCCTCTTCTCTCTTCAGCCAATTGCCTGCTGAGACATTCACAACCAATAACATGTTGTCCTATGCACACACCGCAAGAGTAATTGGCCATGACTCAGTTACTCCGTCTTCATCTTCGTGTTTACCAGTCTCTCTATCAAGCCCATGTTTACCAAATTTGTTGAACATCAGGCCTGTGCTTACCACTCAAAATAAACACCAGGCCTATGTTCAAATTTTGCCAAACAGCAGACCTCTTTTATCAATCATGCCGGATAAAATTCTTTTATCAATCATGGCAAACAATAAACCTATCATCAGTCAAGCCAAACAATAAATCTGTTTTGTCAGTCTTGATAAACAAACCCTTTCTATCAATCACGCCACACAACAAACCCTTTCTATCAATCACGCCACACAACAAACCCCTATCAATCACGCCACACAACAAACCTCTATCAATCACGCCACACAACAAACCCTTTCTATCAATCACGCCACACAACAAACCCCTATCAATCACGCCACAAACACCCTATCAATCACGCCACACAACAAACCCCTATCAATCACGCCACACAACAAACCCCTATCAATCATGCCACACAACAAACCCTATCAATCACACACAACAAACCCCTATCAATCATGCCACACAACAAACCCTATCAATCACGCCACACAAACCCTATCAATCAGCCACACAACAAACCCCATCAATCACGCCACACAACAAACCCCTATCAATCAGCCACACAACAAACCCCTATCAATCACGCCACACAACAAACCCCTATCAATCATGCCACACAACAAACCCCTATCAATCATGCCACACAACAAACCCCTATCAATCATGCCACACAACAAACCCCTATCAATCACACACACAACAAACCCCTATCAATCATGCCACACAACAAACCCCTATCAATCAGCCACACAACAAACCCCTATCAATCATGCCACACAACAAACCCCTATCAATCATGCCACACAACAAACCCCTATCAATCATGCCACACAACAAACCCCTATCAATCACGCCACACAACAAACCCCTATCAATCATGCCACACAACAAACCCCTATCAATCACGCCACACAACAAACCCCTATCAATCATGCCACACAACAAACCCCTATCAATCACGCCACACAACAAACCCCTATCAATCATGCCACACAACAAACCCTTTCTATCAATCACACCACACAACAAACCCTTTCTATCAATCACGCCACACAACAATCCCTTTCTATCAATCATGCCACACAACAAACCCTTTCTATCAATCATGCCACACAAACCAAAGTTGTTTATCAGCTGTAACAAACACAGGCCTATGCTGACATATACACACACATGGCAAACACAGGCTTGTGTGTACATGTGTATGCAAACAGTCACACTAAACATCAGGCCAATATTTACCATATAGTTACGCTAAACATCAGGCCAATATTTACCATACAGTCACACTAAACATCAGGCCAATATTTACCATACAGTCACACTAAACATCAGGCCAATATTTACCGTAAACATCAGGCCAATATTTACCATACAGTCACACTAAACATCAGGCCAATATTTACCAAAAGTTACGCTAAACATCAGGCCAATATTTAACCATACAGTCACGCTAAACATCAGGCCAATATTTACCATATAGTCACGCTAAACACTAGAATCATATTAAGTTATACAATCATGGTAAACACCAGGACCATATTTACCATACAGTCACGCTAAACATAAGAATCATATTTACCATGCAGTCACGCTAAACATAACAATCATATTTACCATGCAGTCACACTAAACATAAGAATCATATTTACCATACAGTCAGTCATGCTAAAAATAATCATATTTACCATGCAGTCACGCTGAACATCAGGCCAATATTTACCATTCATTCACGCTAAACATAAGAACCAAGTTTACTACACAGTCACGCTGGCCCAAGAATCATGTTTCCACAGACTCACGCTAAATACCATACAGTCACGTTTAAACACCGAAACCAAATTGACCGCACAGCCTATGTGTAGTAGTACAAAACGCTGAACTTCAGTCCTGACGATCAGTGTTGAACAGCTACGTCAAACATTCGATCAGTATTTGTAATACATAGCTGATCACAGTCAGCGCGTCAGCACTGTGACAAGCAGGGCCGCTCATGTGTGTTCCAAATGAAGCCAGCGATCCACCACACGATTTTCCCACAACGTCACTCACAAAAGCCCACTGTATTGTTCATCCAATACACGAATCAGCAGTCATGTCCAATCGAATGGATAAAAGAAAACAAACAAACAAACAAAGATAAAACAATTTCTGTTCATCTGACGATCATTATTGTGGATCAGAGACATCTGTATAATTTCTGAGTGGATGTGGAACAAGAGAGCTGCAGCCTCCTCCAAAGTTTTCAGTCTCTCTCGTCCATCACAGATGGCACTGACAGCGCTGTTCTTCTAGCAGTCTTAGACAGCAGTGACAGATTTATGGGGGCGAAAACAATTAAATGAAAGATGAAAAGATCTGACAATAAGAAATCTTCATACCAAGATATAAAACACAATAAAAAATAAGAACACTACAAAATCACACTGTGGACAAACAGGGACAGGGAACTAACAGAATGAAACGGATAAGGTTAAATAAAAAGAAGATGAAGATGCAATACGGAACAATCAACCTTAATAGTTGCGGTTTCACAGTCGCCGTAACTTGGACTGACGTGTTTTTTGAGTTTTGTCCAAATAGTGTTCACAGTAAATCACTGTCAATCGTCAGAGACAGAGGCCATGAGCGCCTACATTCTTTTGAGTTCAGCGGGTGCTCAGTGTTCATACTGAGCGTAAGCATCCTGCAGAGAGCGGCCATTAGGACTTAGAGGGTGAACCGGCCGTGGTACCTGCAACCTCGTTTCTCAGTGTGCTGGTGGCGCCGTAGTAGTAAGGAGCATCTAAAAAACAAAACAAAGCAAGACGATAATGATAATAAAATAGGAAACAATAATGATAATACTAATAATAAATAAGATAATAACATAATAAAAACGATAAATAATAACATAATACTAATGAAAATAATGACTTATCAAATATTCAATCGTATGCACACACGCACATCACACAACCAAGATACACAAATTTAATTTTACAGGGCACAGTCACAATTCCACTTCCCGCCTTCAGTTTTGAGTAATCAGGCAAAAAAGCATGTTGATAACTAGGTTTTGAAAACGGGGAGAAAAGGAGCATCACAATTGCTCAAGAGATAGAATTCCAGATAACTACAGTTTAAATTATTAGTAGTTATTG
>CM060305.1:39059585-39077085 GCA_030674185.1 Monoplex corrugatus | reverse complement strand
ATTTGGAATAACACACACACACACACACACACACACACACACACACACACACACACACACACACACACACACACACACACACACATCTTTTCCCTGTCTCCTCTCATCATTTCCAACTTTTTAATTTGATTTGCAAAACTTCTTTCAGGTTAAAAAAAAAGCACATGAGTAATCGATTTCATTTGTACAACTATCAATTTTATTTTGTGTTTGATTACGCATGGCAAAAAGGCTAATTTTAGTATGTTTTATTACAGTAGCAAAAATCCTATTTTTAATGCAAATTTTTATATAGAGTCTATATACATATATGCGCATATATGTATATAGACTCTCTCTCTCTCTCTCTCTCTCTCTATATATAAATAAATATATATATATATAATATATTGTGTGTGTGTGTGTGTGTGTGTGTGTGTGTGTGTGTGTGTGTGTGAACAAAATTACTTTTGTTATGAATCATGAAATGAGATTGAATTACGAGAATGACCAAAAAAAAAAAAAAAAAAAAAAAAAAAAGTTATCTGACGCAGAGCAGGGATTTTTTTTTAATGTGTCTTAGCTGACATACAACACGCACACGGAAACGGATATCAAGTTATACAAATGCAAAGAAAAAACAATTTTTTACTATGACCAATAAAACAAATATTTTTTTCAAGATACGTCGTTCCGTAATTTACGCATTCTCGACTTCTACTGTTCACAGTTACAGGGAATTCATTCACTGATTGCATTCTTTTCATACAAGATGACAACAACAAGAAGACAACAAAACAATGTTGTATGTTTCACGCCTATTAGCACATACTTCGTGTGAAAGTGGCCAACTTTCTTGGCGATGATGGAGACATTCTGGTGGTGTTAGCTTAGTGTTTTAGAAGTCCCCCCCCCTTCCCCCAATTTCAAGATCTTGCCAGCGCATAGATAATTGTTGGCAGATTTGGGTGGAGCACATATGGAATTGTCGGAGTGCCATGAATCCCTCTTGATGGAAACAACAAAAGAAGATCAAACGTTTCATGCCCATCACACATACTTTGTGTGAAAACAGCCTACCTTCCAAGCAGTAATAATAATGTTACGTTGTTTAACCTCATTAATGACCGGATAGAATGCGAGAACGATTCTAGTTGACGATCACAAATTACTAGATGGAACAACAAGAAGCCAGTAAAGTTTAGCAAGAAAAGCATTAGCAGTATCATCTGCCGAACTCCACCAGAGCTGACTGATGGGGCTGTATAGTGTGGTATGGAGTGATGGAGCGAGAGGCACAATTACAGAGTGGGGCCTAGCAAGAACAGCTCAACGAACCCCCCACCACGTTACTGGCGGCGGATGACGGCTAGCCGAGTAAAGGTTAACTATGTCCGAGCGCCCATCTCATTAACGCCTTGACAGCTGATTTCACCGCACGACACCAATCCCAGCGCCGTGATGCTTTAACCCTCTACCCGTCGCAGCAGGCAGCCCAGCAGACTGGCCTAATCGCTCGCAGAAAATGAAGCCATTCCGTCAGCACTAAATAAGGATCTCTAAACGCGTTTGATATCAAAATGATCTCATTTTCCCCGTTGCGAGCTGCAATTTCTTTGATATTCATCCCTCCTATTGTCGTCAATGAGGCTAGTGAAGTGATGAACCAAGCAGTGCTGTGTGGTGAGACCCCAGCTCTGAGGAGTGAGGATGCGGATGGAGGCGTCCTTTTCAAGCGTGAAACGTACAAGCACCTCTTACAGACACATTTTTTTCTCTCTTTTCACACCGTTGTTTTTCAAGTGAGTTGTGTAAGTACCCTTCACACACCCTCTTCCTTGTCTTCTTTATTCATTTTTCTTCTTTCCCCTCAGTTTCTTTTCTTTTCTTTTTTTGTTTCATTCTCTTCTCTGTCATTTTTTCGAAAGAGGAAGAGGACTAGGTGGTGGTAATAGCAATGGAGAGGAGATATGGCGTGTTATTTTCAGCTTGACAGGTGCCTCACCACAGTGGAGAGCCCGTATTGTCAGAGCCCCCAAACATGGCTGCCAAGGCGTGACTGACAAGAGTTATCACCCCTTAAAGCAGGAGCTGTTTTTGCAAGGACAGTTAGGAGAAAACGACATCGATCGGTTCTTGTAGTTGAAGCTCCAGAAAAGAGTCTGTGTCACATTTAGAGCTTGCAGATGGTACTTTTCACAACCACAAGAATATCAACAACTGGCGGGACTATTTCAAGGGTAAGAAAACGGGATGAAGAGGCCCTTAGGTGGTTTGACAGATAACTGGGAGTTATTGATCGTCTCACAGCTAGAGGAGTCGAAAGAGGCAGACATGACGGCTCTCTCTCTCTCTCTCCTCTCTCTCACGCGCGCACGTATATACACTACCGCGCCTGCACACACACACACACACACACACACACACACACACACACACACACACACACACACGCACACACAGACACACACACACGAACACACGCGCACATACTCTCCAACAGATGTATAAATTAGAAAAGCAATATCACTCTTAGTGAAAAGACTTTAAATCAAAGAACGAACAAAAAGCAAAGTAGTCCTTTTGTAACAAAAGCAGCTAGAATTACCAAAAGATCACTGACAAACAATACAACAAACATGACAAAGAACGGGTCACATATTCACGGAACCATTTCAGAGCTCCGAAGACGTGAAGAGACAAGCAGTACATATACTTATAAATCGATATGTCAGGAAATGTGCAAGTTTTAAATTCACAGATACGTAAAGCCAGTCCTGTGTTTAACTCTGTACTTACTTTGATGGTCATAGTTCTGTTACGTCCATAGTTCATGAATTGTCTGTTATACAGTCGTGTGTAGAACAGTTGTCTGTAATGTTATTGTCTAAATCATTACTGACAGAAGTCTATTGCCTGTAATATCATTGTCGGTAGCATATATTACTGTCTGTAGTATTATTGTCTATACTGTCATTGTCTGCAGTATTATTGCCTGTACTATTATTGTCTATAGTATTTATTGTCTGTAATATTATTGTCAGTGTCCTAAATATGATAACAATATTGTCTATAATATTACTGTCTGTAATAATGTTTTTGTCTGTAGCAATACTCTCTGTAATAATAATGTTTATAATATTATTGTATCTGCGAGCTGTCTGTAATATTGTTGTCTGTAGAATTATTGTCTGTAATAACATTGTCTAAAATATTATTGCCTATGATATTATCGTCTGTAGTATTTTACTGTGTTGTATGACACGATTTGTCAGCATAAGCGTTTCGTTATTCTAAGGTTTGTGGATATCACTGTTCTGCATAGAATAAAGTCTACTGACTGTCTTACTGCACTGATTGCATTACATAATTTGAGGAACAAAACAAACAAACAAAAACAAACAAACAAACAAACACAGACACACACATCCACACACACAAAAACCCATCGATTTTTGATGTACAATATTTGAGACAGCATACAGTAAACATTAGGGTAGAAGTGAATGATACTCACTGGTGACAGAGCCGGGTGGGTTGGGATACATCTGGGGTAGGACGATAGACACGGAGCTGTTGTTTGCACTCTGGTTGTAAGCTGCTGACGGATTACTGCTGTAGCTGATAGGAGGGCCTGCATCATCACCATCATCATCATCATCATTATCACCGCCACAAACCGTCACCATTATCAATCACCATCATCATAATTAGTACAATGTCCATTCTTTATAAGCGACACACGGTATTGCATTGAAAGTATTGTCTTTTAGATTGCTTTCTTACAATCTGTGTATATATGGTTTCTAACGAACTTTCAGCTGTATCAGAACCGCATTTTTGTACAAGTTGGTGTCCTTGTGTTGGTTCATTACTTACAGAACCTTCTTCACATGTATACCGACATCTTGGTGTTGCTATAGTGGCAGCTAAAAGTTCGTCAAAAACGAGGCACAGGCTACAGATCCTGCCAGCAAACTATTTTCTTCAATATGTAAATAACGACAATAAGAAACGATTCCCAAGAAACAGTAACATTTTTCGTTTGGTATAAAAGATTCTGAGTTCAACGCAAAATCATTTTGCATCTTAGTAAGAAAAAAATGTGACCTAGAATTACTTGGAACTAGAAATTATCGGTACCTATCTTTTCTTTCGTATTTATTCATTCGGCTGTTTCTCTCTTTCTTTATTTTGATGTGATGAATATTCTTTTCAACCGACAACTGTCCAGTAGTCAGTCCGATGACGTTACATCAAAGCGACTGGTAACCCAGATGTTACACAATTTCATGGTTCCCCCTTTTTTGTTGTTGACAACTCTGTTATCAGTACAGAAAAACAGTTTAATGTTTACGTGTCTGTTACTGAGAAATCCATCAATACACTGGCATACATTTATTTTGCAGAACGGTACTTGTAAGTTTTACAACTTTTCACTAAAAAACATCTAACATCTTTGGAAAAACCAAGAACGATTTATATCACAGCAAAAAAAGAAACAAATGATTGGCATCAGCAACTTTCCTGAATACAAACTTTTCTGAATACAATCATTTGAAAAAGAACAAACTGAAAAATTGAAGAGAAACATAAAACTGCATGCAAACTAAGTAAACTGAAACTTAATTGACACATCAATCCATAAATCCATCCATCAAACTGAAATACATACATACATTGGGTCAAAGGGCAGCATGCTTTGTGGTGGGACTCGACAAATGAATCTAGTTAAAGGTGAACATGCACGGGGATGTCGCACTCAAGGAATCAATATAAACAGGGTACTACACTTAAAAAACTAATATGTACAGGGGCATCCCACCTATGGCAGGGAACAGGACTGATAACAAAATCCTAAAGGGGAGCTACTGACGGACGTCAGGCTTACGTACTGGAGAAGTTCTGTATGGGAGGCAGGGTGTTGTAACCATTGCCATTGCTGCCTGCTACACTGGTGCCCATGCTGTTGCTGCTGCTGACGATGGCCGAGTTGTTGACGGGCTTCAGTTCAGTCAAGGAGACCGTGTTTGTCGTGCCAATGTCTTTGCTGGCCAGGCTGCCGTTGTGAGTGGAAGGACTGCTGGGATCCTGCTTTTCCATCTTTTCAATGGGGCTGGGGATGGGGATAGGCGCTTTGTTGGGGTCCTGGGGCGGGGAGCCACTATCACTACCGTGGTGATTTTTGCTAGGGGGAGTGCTGTGCAGGTGAGACAATCCGCTGCCGCCATGCGCTGCAACGGTGAGACAAAGCATACGACATGCAACAAGCCTTGGACACTACAACACCAACACAGGGCGAACAGAATCCACAGCAAATCAAACAGAAATGTAAACAAATTTTCAATATGGGGATGGCAAAAATCGAAAACAAAACAAAAGTCAAGCATGCCAGAAAAAAATCAAATTACATCAAAACATGATGGCAACAAATTCAGTCAAATTCACAACAAACCAAACCAAACCAAATCAACCATGCAAACCAGCCAACCAACCAACCAATCAACCCAATCTACCAACCAAGCAACCAAACAAATCAATGCAGATTTTCTTTACCATACTGACTCGGAAGCCAAAGAAAATTGGAATGGAAAATTGCGCAGGCGTATGTAATTTCAAATACATTGACATATATGATATTTTACAGTTTGACTTTACTATTTCCAAGAACGATGTCAAGTCCATAACGAAGCAATGTAACAAATATGCAAAAATCTATCATTTTCAAGAAATGCCCGTTTTAAAGCACAGAATCAGATTGATAGATAGCTTCATTATCATATCAAAACTGGGATGCAGACAACAAAGACATCAAAATCATGCGGTACAGAACAGGGCAATGCAGCTCAGTCATGCTGTATGCACGCAAGAACAAACAACATAAAGAAGCAATGTATAGAACAAAAACAAAAAATATTAAACAAAATAAAAACAAAAATGTTCAATAAAATATAATATGATAAAAGAAAAGAAAAAAACAAAAAATTAAACTAAAACCTCCAA
The DNA here is from genome assembly GCA_030674185.1 of Monoplex corrugatus. Lineage (NCBI taxonomy): Eukaryota > Metazoa > Mollusca > Gastropoda > Littorinimorpha > Ranellidae > Monoplex > Monoplex corrugatus. The sequence goes on along the minus strand of CM060305.1, from coordinate 39,071,103 downwards.
TGTTCAATAAAATATAATATAATAAAAGAAAAACTAATAATAAAAGAAAAACAAAAGAAAAGAAAAGAAAAAGAAAAGAAAAGCATAATAACAAAATGAAACAAACTGACATACAGCTTCAAATCAAGGACCACGAACAATAACGTAAAGAACATACCAGCAAAAACACTCCCCTTAATCCTTTGATTCCCTCATCCTATCTACTAGCTTCCTGCTTCTACAGGAGGATGGTGGACAGGGTGAGGGAGTCAAGAACAGACCACGTGCAAAGTCAACTCACCGAGGGAGGGTGTGAAGGCAGCAGCAGCAGCAGTATGGGGCTCTCCCGATGCTCCAGTTATATGGTACTCGGGCTTGACTTCTCCAGCGCCGTGACCTACCGGCGTGTGGTGGGGGAAGTGTCCGCCGGGTAGGGGGTAGCCCACAGGGGGATGGACGGGGTGCAGGGTGAACTGACCGTTGGTCAGCACGTCCCCGCCCTGCTCACTGTTGCCGTTAGCGTCGCTGACCGTCAGGCGAGCCATTTTCGAGGGTCGCCCTTCGCTGTTGTAGCCTTGCCACATGGTCTGGTGTCACAAGACACACAACTGATGTCAGTCTGACTTCATCACTAACACACTGTGAACAGCTGCAGCAATACTTCGTGAAGCCGCAGAGGATAATGAACAAATAACGGTTTTAGTCCCTCATCACAGTCTTCAATACATCTTAAACAAATCAGCATTACATTCGACTGCATACCACAGGTTTCATTTTGCATCATTGCACCATTTAGTTATTTATATATTACTTCAATATGCATTTTGAAAAAAATCTCTTTAGACAAACATCTAATATCACACACACACACACACACACACACACACACACACACACACACACACACACACACACACACACACACACACACACACACACACACACTATTTCATCAGACCGTTGACAGATACGCTGTAGAACAATTTAAGTCTAATAAAACCTTTTACTGACAACTTATATCTACTACAGAATATTGACAAAACCGTTGACGACCAACTTACATCTAATGCAAAGACAAAAGTGTTGACAAAACAATGACAAAACAGTTGATGCCCTACTTACATCTAATCTGTTCTCTCCTTCACCCTCTCTTGCTCCGTTTGGCACTGAAATCAAAACGACAAACGCATGTGATATTATCAAAATGACTGGATCAGTAAGGCGGAATGGAAAATAATTGGTTTCTGCATGAAAATCTAATTTGAGGGCGACATCAAAACAAGAACAACAATGATTATTACAGCAGTAGCAGCAAGAACAACACAACGCAACAACACACTGGATTGCTAAGAACCTCCCCCAACCATCCCATCAAGAGAGAGAGAGAGAGGGAATATCGAAAGCAAGAAACGCTCAGCAACAATGCCATCCCCCTCCCCCCCCCCCCCATCCCAACCCACCTGCTTACTCTCCCTGCCTTCTCCCCTCCACCTTCACTCCTCCTTCTCCACACTCGTCTCTTCTTTTAATCATAATCTCATATGAAGGCCATGCCATCGCACTTCGATCGTTCGCAGGCCATTAAGCAGTAATATGGCGTCATCCAATATGGATGGCGTTGAAGGACAAAAATTGGATCTTGTATTTACTCCTGTTCGCACGAATCAAGTATTACACTGTCGCGTCATCAACCAAGAGTTTTATTCGCCTTCTTCGTCAGTCTGCGGACCGAACACCACTCGGACAGTAGTAGTCATAAGGTTTTATTCGTAACACACATCCTGCACCACTCAATGGCAATCGAATAGAATAGAAGACGGTCGGCGTGCAATAAAGATGGGAGCTTTGTAGCCACATCAAGTAGGGATTTTGCAGTCGCCCAGACAGCAATTATGACTGTAGGGGAGAGAAACAGAAAAGAAAAGAAAGAAAAGGAGCTTTCGCGTGTAAAAGCTAATTCGAAGCGCCTCGTAGGAACTCTTTCTGTGTTGAGATGTGGTGGAGGTATGTGAATGGATTAGGATGGGTCCTCTTCCAAATGTATCTCTTCTTGCACTCTGCATAAGTTAGTGGTGCACGTCACTGTTTCTCGTATGAAGGATATCTTACAAACCTTAAAGATCTGTCACAAAGATCAGCTGGTTATGAGTTGAAATTTATTCGTTTTTCCATGTTCTCTCGAAAAAGGTTCATTGCGCAAACAGATATACTCGCAAACACGAAAATTGAATTGAAATATTTTCAGGAGTTACAGAGAAAGTGCTGTTCACACACGTTCCTCAAAAAGTGCTGAGTTAGGCACTTTGCTCTTGCTTATGTGATCTTGACCTAGATCTAGACACCATGATTTCAAACTAAGGCATTCGAGACTCTTCAACGATATACACCCTTACTCCAAATTTGATAAAGATTTATCCACAGATAGCTGAGAAAATCTTGCTAAGACATTTCGGTAACAGACAGACAGAATGACTGACACACACACACATACACACACACGCACGCACACATCATTCTAGTCATTATAAAATCTACCATAAGAAAAAAAAGTCATGTAATTCACTTTTCCATGTTCGCCGCAATCTTTGTCATTGTTAATACTATAACTACACTGAAATGGTTTGTACCGGGCAAATGCAACAGACCAAGTACATCGAAATGACTGGTGTGTGTGTGTGAAAAACAGGCTACAGCTTAATATTACGCTAAAAAAAGCTATCCAGACCACAGGACCGTAGGGAAACAGAAGCAAGGCAAATACAATTACTTGAAATAGGTTGTTCCAACAGAGACCCACACAAGCAGCCAGCTCCATGGCCGCTGGACAGTGACACATGGATGGTGGTGTGATCACTACCAATCAAGTTGTTGCGGCCATGTTGCGGGGAGGGCGGCCCAGAAGCCGGCCAATAAATCGCGCATTGAAATACCCGCACGAGCTTCCTGTTCAAGATGGCGGGGCTGGGGCTGGAGACAGGGGCTCACCAAGACATGTGCACGACGGCTCTCTCCATCAGTCCAGCTTCTAATTACACTTCATTTCCTCGCCGGCCATCGCCTCCCCTCCCCAACTTGGGGCACGCCTAATACGGTGTCGCTCCACACATCCGGCCCTTCCACTGCCTCGCGTAATGTACACCGCTTTGCCGGAAGTGACTTCAATGAATCGCTCCGCTTTGCTCCCAGACGATATTGGCATCGTCCTTTTTGCTGCCAGAGCCGGGATTAAAAGGCTCCGCTGTCGTGAGACTGGCCCAGAGAAATCCCTCCGCTACTAGGCCTAGAGATGGAGACTGGCGACGCCGACATAGGCAGCCTACACAAGCGTGAGGAGACCCTTCCCTCCCGCCAAGGTCAGAAACCCAATATTGCCAGACGCCCGCCTAACAGGCTTAGATGGAGAGGAAGTGAATAGCGATGACGAGAATTCGGCCTTTCATCGAGAAAAAAGATTAGACGCTCTTTGAGGGGGAGATTTTCATGACTGCTTGATGAAAGATTTTCATATCAATGAATACGGCGGGGAAGGCACAAGTCTTGGAGAGAAAGACGCTGTTCAAGTATGGATGACACAGCCCTTATAACCACAGAAAACCTCTTTGGCGGTCGTCATGACTAATGGTCATTATTACAAGATCACTGATGCAAGATCTGATTATGAGTCTTTTTTGATACAAAGGAAACACACAACATAATGTAATGGGCAAGGGACGGCAACGGTTGATGTGACATTTGAAAAGTGCAACTACCTAAAGAGCATCAGCAACGGAAGGAACAACAACAACAACAACAGCATGAAAGATAATATCAATAGTGATAATGATGATGATGATGAAGGAAGAAAAAAAGAAGAAGAAGAAGAAGAAGAAGATGATGATGATGATACTAGCCGACCAATCCAGCTTACTATAAGCATAAGCATGTCCGTGGCTGACAAGGAGGACAAATAAGAGGAAGATGAAAGAAGGAAAGAGGAGGAAGAAGACAAAGCAGACGCACGACGGATAGCCCTGCACAACATTATCTACAAAGACTGATCAATACTACATAGTTTGGCGAGGGAAACATCCAAGACCACTGTTCTCATATATCTGACATATCACGTCTGTGTCCAGTTATTTGTACTACAGCAGATCTCTTGAGGTGAAGTTATTCCCGGATCTACAGACCATTTAAATCCTTGCTTCTTACAGAATCCCTCAGTGGCTGATTCATTCTTACAGAATCCCTCAGTGGCTGATCCATTCTTGTAAAATCCCTCAGCGGCTGATCCAATCAGCAGCAGTGTTAAGATTTCCCCAGTTGACCCCTGGCTTTCCGTGTCCATACTATACCATAGAGCACCCACCCCCTGCCATTTCTAGCGGCCCAGTTCAATGCATTGTATTTCTGCGAGTCTGTCCGGAGACAACACCCGCCAATAAATTTACCCCCAACTCGCCACAGGCGGTAAAACAGCCGCCTTAATTGACAAACGGATCAATTTCAAAACGCCATCACTGGCAGGACCAAGCTGGATTGTTCCCCTTGTCACAGCCGATGACGTCCCCTGCGGAGATCAAACCGGCGTCCATGGCCCAGCGAGACTAGCGAGGAGATTAGCGCCCAGTTGACAAAGACTAATGTGCTTTATCCACCCCCTCCCCCAGTCGCTCTCCACCGTCAGCCCTGCTCCATGCTGTGTCTTTATCCCGACAAATCGCCACCATTCTCCTTCTCCCGTTGGCTTGAACCATTTCAGACTCTCGCGTCCTTCGTGTCCAAGCATCCCCGGCGTCGGGTGTTGGCGTTTTGTTGGAAGAGCTCGATGTGAGCAGTTCCGGTAGTAGACGTCAACCCCCAGACTGGCCCGAGCTCCGGCCATCACTCGGAGAGGCAGAGGCCTTGGCTGGAACTGGGCACAACGGTTTCAGCAGCCTGAGACTGTCGCCTTGGGCAGGGAAAGGTGGCACGTGTCGGCACGCCTGCTGCACGCACACGTCAGGAGGGAAGAATGCAACGTCCTTCTCCTGTCACAGTCGACGCTCGTTCTCTGCACGCGAACACAAGATGGTGCTCGGCTGTCCTTCTTTCAGTCTCAGTGCTACACATTATAGAGCGGCCAAAGCTATCAGACTCTTACTTTTGTGTGGCTTTGTTTCTTTCTGCGTTAACCACAATAAAAAAATTCTATTAAAATAATTTAAAACCCAGTTCTTTGAAAAATAAAAGCCGAAACAAAGATTTTTTATTGTTCGATTTCCAGCAATTGATATACCCGACACATTCTCAACGTCACATGAATAATGTATTATGCTTTCTTGTGTTACACACGAATGACCGGCATCAGTTATCATGTTCCCCATTTTACCCGAGTCTCATGGCAAAGTGATCACAGACGTAGTTGTCTAAAACGCTGGCAAAATGTTCCATGTATTTTCTTTGAACATCGTCCAAACAAGTGCACTTTTTAAAGATGAGTGTGTGCACTTACTCTTTGGCCTTCGTCTCTCTCAAATCTCCGTCCGATTATTTAAAAAGAGACTGCAAATTTCTAGGTCTTCTAAAATACCAACATTATATCAGACAAAGTAGAGCTTATTTTGTCATACACCACACACACACACACACACACACACACACACACACACACACACACACACACACACACACACACATATATTTATATATAATTATATATATATGTATATATATCTATATATATATATGTGTGTGTGTGTGTATGGAGGGAGGGAAGGAGGGAGAGAGAGAGAGAGAAAGAGAGAGAGAGAGAGAGAGAGATAGAGGGAGAGAGAGGAGACTCGGAGAGAAAAAGGGTTACAATGTTCATCTATTCATTATGGTTGCTTTTACGACAAATAAAAACATCTTAATTACAAAACAAACGAAATATATTTTGGTATCTGAAGACGCTGTAGATGTTATACTTTAGACTGGGCTCAGAAAAGAAACGGACATTTCAAACTGAGATATGAATAAAGAGCATCTGGTCTGTAGCCACTAAAATTCATGTGACAACATTTAGTTTCATTCACATATAGATGGACAAAGTATACCAGTTAGTCCATACAAATATCGTCTACATACAAACAGCAACGTATTCTGCAAAGTTATCACAGTCACCTGTTCCACTATAACAGAATCCACTGACCAACAAGCATCGTGGTCTGTTTTCGACTTTTTTTCTTTCTGCCTAGTGCAAGTGCATTTGACACGTCTATTCACGTTGAAAGCAAGATCGAGGTCAGTGAACACATTACAGAATAGTATACATAGTCCATGTACCTAAAGGAACAGGCTGAAATAGAGTCAACAATGTGGCATTACTACATTTGCCTGGGAGTGGGAGGAAAAGGCACAGAATCCTTGTGGAATCACACGAACCAATACCTCCAGTGTTTACCAACAAAGCGCAGACGGCGAGCTCTGACATCATTTGTAACCGAATTAATTACATGCATCTCTTTGGAACACCTTTCCTGTTCCCCCTTCTCCCTGTCCAACCCCTCCACGCAACATACACACACGCACGCGCACACACTGACACACACACACACACCACACACACACACACACACACACACACACACACACACACACATCCCTCACCCCTCACGCATACTATCTGCGTCAGTTGCAGGCTCCCGCTGAGCATGTGTATTAGGCATAAGGGTTTTGGAAGGGAAAAGAAAAAAAAAAACAAGAAAAAAAAAAAACTAACCAAAACAGACTAGTGTGTACGGTTGTCTGTGTCGATTTATTCCATTTGAGGGTGGACAAAGCAGCGGCAGACGCGGGAAAAACAGACAGTGATGAGAGGCATGTGTTTAATTGATTTGTGGACAGAGAGCTGACAAGGCCTCTGCGACTAGAGGAGAAGGGGGGTGGGGTGGGGTAGGTGGTAGTCAGCGACAATGAGCAACAGTGGATACAGGGCACACGACACTGCCGATCCATCACGTTAAGACAGCTGACCTCAAACAGCTTTAACAGCTAACATACTGGACCAACATAGTTGTGTGTGTGTGTGTGTGTGTGTGTGTGTGTGTGTGTGGTGTGTGTGTGTGTGTGTGTGTGTGTGTGTGCGTGTGTGTGTGTGTGTGTGCGTGTGTGTTGTGTGTGTGCGTGCGCGTGTGTGTGCATATGTGTGTATGTGTGTGTGCATGTGCGCGCGCGTGTGCGTACGCATGTGAGCGCACGCGTAACTGGGTGATGGAGAATGGAAGAGGGATCGGGTGTTTTGATTTTTGATGATTGCAGTAGCGGAGAGCAGGGTGGGAATGCCAAATCTCTAGGGCTTTTCCGGCAAGGCCAGCGATGCCAAGTCAATTTTTACAATGCAGCGATCGATGGGATGAGGATGGCGGTGGATGCTGCTATGATTTCAGTTTGAGGTCTGTAGCACGCTGACTGGGCTCTATTTCATACATCAACTACTAAAACCTACGTATCATCTGTCCTAGGAATGACAGACACCTGCCGTGCTTATCACTGGATCGTCTACACATTCAATAATCACAGACGAAAACATGTTTGAACTAAAAATGTCGGTGAGGCACTGATCTCATTTGAGAAACATACTATTGTGCTGCATTGCATTCATTGTGTCATACTATACCATAATGTACTACATCGTACTGAACTGTAGTATATTCTAGTGTAATGTATTGAACTATATTCTAGCGTAATGTATTGAACCTTATTGTGTTAAGACATTGATTTGTGTAGAAAGAACTACAAGGCCTCTGTGACGGAAGGAAGAGGGGGATGATGTGGTAGGCAAGCAGCGACAATGAGCGACACTTAATAGAGGGACACATGACACTGCTGATCCATCACGTTCTGACAACTGACCTTAAACAGCTTTAACTGCTAACATGCTGGACCAATACCGCTGATTTTTGCATGGATGATTCTGAGCATGTGTGTGTGTGTGTGTTGTGTGTGTGTGTGTGTGTGTGTGTGTGTGTGTGTGTGTGTGTGTGTGTGTGTGTGTGTGTCTGTTTGTGTGTGTGTGTGTATGTGTGTACGTGTGTGTTTGTGTTTGTGTGTATGTATGTATGTGTGTGTCTGTAATAGAGAAATATAAAACACAGTTGCCAGATATTTATAGTTTTTCTTCAATTAAATTTCAATGCAGTTGTCACAAGCTTGAGACTAAGTTTGGTAAACACAATGGGGAAGACAGACAAAGCAGAATGTGTACGTTTTGTGATGACAATGTCTTAGGCGATGAGTTTCACTATATTTTCGAACGTTGTACATTGCGTGATGACCGACAGATTCCACAAAAATGTCTGTCAATGAAATCATTATTCTCACTGTATAACTTCATTTCCGGAAGAATAAAAAAGATAAAGTGAAATTAGGAAAATTTATCAAATTTTCTAAAATCGTGTCGTTATCTTTTGAACACTTCGAGAATTCTGTCGTAAGACAATCTCAAATGTACTTTTTCCGTTGAACTAGGTTCTTTTTGCTTCATGTTATATGATAATCCCGTTGGATTTTCATTTATTTGCTGTTGTCTTTCATGCTCCAATTGAGGTTAAAAGACCTTTTAAACGCTATTCAGTGTTCAATAATCAATGTGTGTATAAGAACACAAACACACGAACACGAAATCTATTGTATAAGGCCAAAAGCCCCTTACGATAGGGGTTACAGCAGTTTTACAAACGTACAAAGATTAAGTAACTACAATACATGCACATCAAATATCAAACACATATGGGCAAACGTCGTATTGAAATCAACATCGTTAAAGAATTCAATCATGCCTTAATTCATACCGACTAAACACCCACGTAAGGGCAAACAACACACTCGTACCACATTTAGCTTTCATAATCATTCACAAACATGCAATAATTCTTCCCCCTTCCAACTGCATTATTAAACGAAACAGCAATTTAGCTAGAGACTAACTTACGACGTTTACATAACATGAAATAAATGAATTTATTGTAGTTGAAAATGACATCCTCATTTTCACTAGTAAACAGTTTAGCTATCTGAATGTGAAACGGTACAGTATGACTGGTATTCAGAAACTTGGTTCTCAGATGAGTATGTTGAGCACAAAGACATATGACGAGGACCTAATGCTCGTATGAGACAGACAGAGAGTCGGACTAAGGGAGTGTACATACGTGTGTAAGCGTGTGTGTGCACGTGCGTAACTGGAGAATGGAAAAGAGATCGAATGATTTTTTTTCGTTGTTGATAGAAATAGAACAGAGCAGACTGGGGCGGATGTCAAATCTTTAAGGCTTTATCGACAGGGCCAGAGATGGCAAGTCAGTTTTCTACAATACAGCGATCGATGGAAGCATAATTCATATTACATATACATATATATATATATATATATATATATATATATATATATATACATATATATATACACATACATATACATGTATATATATAATGGTATATATATATATATATATTATATATATATATATATATATACATATATATGTATATACACTACGCACAAAAAGTTAAGGATCACTTGCACAAAAATTCATAACTTTCAAAATAAGAAAGCCAATGCGTTGAAGTTTGGCAAACATTTAATTCCATGCTTTAGTGATAACGATACACAATTGCCTTCAATTTCGAGCAATCGTTTGGTGTGTACATTTGATCAAAGTGGGTACGTATCCAAATTTGATTTCCCAAAGTCATTGAAATCACAAGACAGGGCATTCTGATGCTCCCAAAAGTTCAGTAATGCGTGTAACCGCCATGGCTGTTCTGGCACTCGACGCAGCGAGTCCTCATCGAGTTGACCAGGTTGGTGAAGATCCTCTGTGGAAGCGCCTGCCACTCAGCCTGCAGCATCTGGTAGAGGTGTTGGGCATCCCTGGGAGGGGGGTGGTTGCTCCTCACTTTGCGATCCAGCTCATCCCAGAGGTTCTCAATCGGGTTGAGATCGGGACTGCATGCTGGCCACTCCATTCTGTTGACTCCAGACTGCTGCAGGAAGTCGTTGACCACCCTTGCCCTGTGGGGGCGAGCGTTGTCATCCTGGTAGACAGCCGTCGGTCCCATCTGCTGCAGTGTAGGCACAGCCAGCAGTCGAAGGATCTCATCCCGGTATCGGAGGCCAGTCAGGTTACCCTGTACATGATACAAGGGTGTTCTGTGGTGAAGGCTGAAGGCCCCCCAGACCATTACAGAACCTCCACCAAAGGCCACCTTTTCTTGGACAGTGTTGTCAATAAAGCGTTGCCCTGGGCGCCTCCAGACCCTCAGTCGGCCGTCGTTGTGGTTCATGGTGAAGCGTGATTCATCATTGAACAGGACCTGGGACCATTGCTGACGTGTCCACCTCACGTGACGTCTGCAGAAGGCGCGGCGTGCTGGCCTATGGGCTGGAGTTAAGCGTGACCGTACAGCTGGGCGACGAGAACGGAGGTTAAACCCATGAAGGCGGTTCCGTATGGTCTGCTGGCTGATGTTGATGTTAGTAGCCACCCTCAGCTGCCTTCGAATGATGCTGGAAGAGGCTGTTCTTGTCTGAGGGCTTGTCGTTCAATGAGACGATCTTCATGTGGGTTTGTCTTCTTCGGTCGACCAGATCTGCGTCTTTCATGGACCCTCCCAGTGGCTGTGAAGCGTTGAATCAGTCTGACAATGACCGAGATGGACACCTGAAGTCGCCTGGCCACTTCTCGCTTGGGAACACCATCTTGGAACCATGCAACAGCTCGTCCCCTCTCAAGCTCGCTCAATTTTCGTCGTGGAGGCATTGTCAGATCAGGCCTACTACTGGTGGAATGTCTTCTTATAAAGCCAAGCAAGACACAGCATCTCACACATAAACAGCAGTGCTTGCACGTACATAATGGTTTTTTCCATCTGGCTTGTGCAATGTGTTCAGGCAGAACGGTCCAAAACAAGGTCCTTTTTCGCAAGTTTCCGCTTTTCCGTTTGCGGCCAAGCTCAGTAGTAGAGAATCCCGTGCAATTTTCGTACTAACACAACATCGCCCACTTACAGCTGAACAAGAATTCATAACAATTTGGCTGGACTGAGAAATAAATAACTGTAGCGAACTGAGTTTATTACGCACCTGTTTTCACATAGTGATCCTTAACTTTTTGTGCGTAGCTTATATATATGTATATAATTATATATAATATATATATACATATATACATATTATATATATATATATATATATATATATATATATATATATATATTTATATTTTCTCATATGCTAGTCTGTTGGCAGTTAAAGATGTCTGAAGCCAGCTGTCACATCGTGATAGATCAGCAGTGTCATGTGTCCCTGTATCACTGTATCCAGTGTTGCTCACTGTTGCTATCAACCACCTCACCCCCTATCCCTCCAGTTGCAAAGGTCCTGTCAGCTTCTTACTCAACAAATGAATTCAGTACTTACTACAGTAAACTGAAATCAATGCACTAATATAAGATACAATAAAATAGTAACGTATGGTGCGTTACATTACAGTGCGGAAAATGACAACACAATTAGTGTCCAGCAACAGTAACTTTC
>CM060305.1:39049585-39057085 GCA_030674185.1 Monoplex corrugatus | reverse complement strand
GTGTGCGTGCGCGCGCGCGCGCGCATGTGTGTGTGTGTGTGTGTGTGTTTTGTTGCAGAAAACGTGTCACGGACCTACAGTCTGCTGCATCTCTTTTTCTTAAATGATCCTGGGTTTTCTTAACTCATTTATTCTCTGTAACATATTTTTTCAGTATTCCTTCAATAGGGGTCATGATCGTTTTGAATACAATTGCAAGTCTAAAATCACTGTGTAAGTATTTTTTAGAAGAAGTGGGAAGGGGAGTTTTTAGAGGGGAAACTGAGCATAACCGCGAGTGTTTGGTGTGCATGCAATGTAAAGACAAGAGAAGTGTCTATGACAGTGCAAAACCTCGTGTGAGAGAAGCGCAAGCAATAATCCTGTCCTGAACAGAGCTTGGATCAGAACATGTAACTTTCCTGCAATAATCATACACAATATCCCTAACTCTCCAGTATAGACATAAAAAATTTTTTTGAGGATAATTGTGAACATCAAATTTCTTTGCAAAGCTAACCACAGTAGCACCAATTGATCTCCTCACCCGGACATTAAAAACGAAAGCTTTTGTACCACCGTGGAGGCGAGGTTAACAGGAGGATAACGGGATGATAATACAGGGAAAAAAAAAAAAAAAAAGGGGGGGGGGGTGGACCTGGGTGTAGGGTGGGTCTGATGTTGGCAACTATCAGTGACAACTGGTGAAGTATTACCAGTCACTCCGGACAACAGATAAATCGGCTCCCGGCCGTCCACACGGGAACACTCTCTCTGTTCTTCCTAGCGCCAGTACGCTCCAAGTCTCTGTTCGCATGAATAATTGACGCGGATATTTGTCCGCGAATCGAGTCAATTTTCGTGATTAAACTGCCGTTAAAGTAAGGCTTCACACAAGAGGTAGGGCTCCCTGAAGGCTCGTAGCTTTCGTCTTGCGGGGGAAGAAGTCTCTCTATCACTTATTGAAGTCTGTCTCCGCTAATGGAGACCGGGGCATTAGAGCTGGGCCCTGCGTCTCGCTTCAGTGATAGCTTCACCCTGCCAAAGCCCAGCTGATGGACAGATGAAAAGAAAGACAAAAACCAAAAGCAGGAGTGCAAAATGAAAGTTAAGCATCAGATGGCTGCTGGAGTCTGCAGGCATTAACTGGGTGACAATCCCCTGAGTCAGTGACACACAATTTGATTGTCTACGTCAGGAGAGGGCGCGAGTGCTGATGTGAAGCCGATAGAGAGGCGACTGTGGACTACACTATTGTTCAGCTGAATAGTTGAAAGGCCCAGAGCCGACTCTTTAAATAACTAAAAAATACCTGGGGACTAAATTATCAGCAATCCTTGCACTTCTCTTCCTTCCTGTCCACTGTCATATTACCGCGAACAATTCCTTTGCGACGAAAAAATACATTGAAAAATGGGATGCAGTTGTTTCTTTGGTGATTATTCTTGTCTAACACTGTCCTCATCTGCCTCAGGTTGCTGCTTGAAAGCCGCCAGTCTTACTCCCCTGATAGGTCATCTAGAAATTGTAGTTACGGGGAGGAGACACAGAGAGAGGGGGAAGGGAGACCGTATACATTGTACATTTGATAATATAAGCAAAGGGGGACAGCGTATATTTTGCACATTTGATAACATAAAGCAATATGCATATAAATATGATAATGGTTCAAAACACAGCAGACTCAACGTAAGAAACAGAACAAACGAAACACGATTACAAACTCAAAAACATGCGAAAAACAAAGTCTATTCACTCTTTCACTCCTTTCTCCTTCATACACAAAGAGATTTGGCGAGTATGAAACAGAGAAAGAGAGAGAGAGAGAGAGAGAGAGAGAGAGAGAGAGAGAGAGAGAGAGAGAGAGAGAGAGAGAGAGAGAGAAGAGAGAGAGAGCAGAAATCAATAAAACAACAGGGAAGACTTCACAAATAGGAGTAAAAAGCATCTGACATGAAGAGATGAATTATACATGGTAAGAAAAAGAACAGGTGAGTTCTGACATAAAAAAAGGAACAAGGTAAAATCTGAGAGGCAGATGTCAAGGCAATCCTATAAGGTCGCAGAGATGAGGTGGCCAGACCTCACCACTCTGGAGTCAGCTTTCTAGGAGATACCCACATCTCTCCCTCACTGCTCTACCTTTTCCAACTTAATAAAGAATCGGGTATCTTTTCTTGTTGTTCTGTTTTCAGTATACTACTCTCTTGGGTGCGTGAGTGCACACTGTTCTGGTAGTGTGGCTCATACTGCGCAGGCATGTAGGCAACGATAAAGTGAAACACTTTTTCTATCATCATTCTTGCCAAGATGTGTATGCGTGTATTTTGATTATCTGTTTTTTGTTCACGTCTATTGTACAATATATTTTGTGAAGGACAATCGCTTTGTTGCCGTGGGTGCTTTTACGTGCGCCGAGTACATACAGCACATGGAACCTTGGTTTATTATCTCACCCAAAAGACTGTCGCCCAGACCATCACTCCAAGTCTTGTGGAAAAGGGAGAAAATTCCTTGTCTTGCCATGATCCGAATTCCCGACTTAAGGCTTTTCAGGTGAAAGAAAGAAGTAAAAGGAGCACATACCTTCCGCCTGGTCGCTTCGCCTCTTGCCACTGGGGGTCTTGATGATGTCGGAGATGGTGTGTCCAGGCCGCTGCATTTCCACCCCGGGTGAGGGGGAGCTCTGACTGACGGGTACCTCTCCTCCCATATGGGGACTGTTGCCTTGGTCCTGCGGGGACGCAGAGCGGGCTCTGTCGTTAGCTTTGTTGCGGACAATTCTGCCGACAAAACATACTAGCAATGAAGACCATTAGCCCTGGAAACAGTCTTTTACAAAAGTTTCTGTCAACAAAGGTACACTAGTAATGGGCACATTAGGCTTAGAAAAAGTCTTTGATGTGCCTGACAATGTCCAGAAAAACATACCAAGCGAAGGTCAGTCTCGGAAAGAAGATTCTTTCAACACAAAGTAAAAAGACTGATGGCCGTTCGTCCAGGACAGAATATTTGTTCCACACATCTTTACTAACAAAAAGACTCTCATAGTGACGACTATTAGTCCCGGAAAAAGACTTTTTCTAGAAATTAGTCCAGGAAAGAAAGTCTGTTTCACACAAGTCGATTCTGTCAACAAAAAGTAAGTAATGACGATGGCTGACCGTCCATGAAAGAGACTCTTTTTGCGTATAACTTTGTCAACTAAACGTACTACTCATGAGGGCCGTTAGGCCTGAAAAAGTGTTCCGCATAATTCTGTCAACAAAACACGAAATTATAAAAACCACCAGCCTTGGAAAGTAATAAAGTGCACGATTCTGTCAACGAAACATACTACTATAACTAGGAATGAGAACACTGAGTTCTGGGAAGAGATGTTTTGCACGATTCTGTCAACGAAACATACTACTATAACTAGGAATGAGAACGGAAGTGATGTTTTGCACAATTCTGTCAACGAAACATACTACTATAACTAGGAATGAGAACGGAAGTGATGTTTTGCACAATTCTGTCAACAAAACATACTACTATAACTAGGAATAAAAACACTGAGTTCTGGAAAGTGATGTTGTGCAAGATTCTGTCAACGAAACGGACTAGATCTACTACATCTAAAACGAGAATATTTTTTGTTTGTTTTGGTCCTGGACAGTGACGTTGCTGTGCATGATTCTGTCAATATCAAACATTCTAGTAACAAGAACCGTAAATCACAGAAACACTCCTGAAGTAAAACCGAATACGTCTGCTGGACTATGATCAGTCACAGAAAAAGATTTTCCCCTGAGATTCTGTCAACAAAAGATAATAATAACAATAGCCGTTTGTCCTGGAAAAAGCACAATTTTTGGCTACAGGTGTTTTAGACATAACATGCCCACCAGTCTTCTGAAAGCAAGCGTCAGCCCTGAAGTGGCCTTCATGGACGACTGGCCTACACACACCATGTTCTTCCATTCATGATAGAGTTCTGTTAAATAATACTAGCATCATATCTATTAGTTCTTTTGGAATCAGATCCTATTCCCACGATTAGTCCTTTCAAAAACACCGATATGAACTTTATGAAAAAAACGTAGTTCTTTTGGAAGACAAATAGAGTCCTTTTCATACTATTAGCTCCTGTGGATTCATCAGTCATTTTTCTATTAGTTCATGTCAAAAGGAACTAAATAGAATCCTTTTGACTTTCATTTTTTGGAAATAATACAGGAGTCGGGGATATTTATGACAATCAGTCCTCTCACTCAAAGGGGTTAAACTAGAGCTCTTTTGTGAACAATTACATATCATTTTATTATCATCTTTTCGGAAACAATATAAACGGATCCTTTCCTGACAGACTATAAGATTCTTTCATAATAACAAAACATCAATTCCTGTCATGAACTGTACTCATCTTGATATCTTTACGTCCTTTGATGATTAAGAAACAGCAATTCTTTTGAACTTCATGACTAATTTAAAACAAACAAGCAAAACAGACAGAGAGACAGACAAAAACAAACAAACAAACAAACAAACAAATAAACAAACAAACAAACCAATACAGAGGCAAAGCATAAAACATGTGTCTCACGGATGGAACGACAGAAATTTATCGGAGAGCAACATGAACGATGTAGTCAAACGGAAACTTTCAATGCATCAGCCAATCAACTCGACTGACAATTAATCCATCAATTAAACTCAGCAAATTTCAAAAACGAACAGATCTTAAACATTTATTGGTCTATAATTTGAGATGTTTATGACCTTTTCCTTTTATCACAATATACATTAGGTTATTGTAGTCTACATATTTTGTGCGTCTACTGCCCACATGCTACCAGAGACGACTGTTTCAATAATAAGCTGCATTTAGTGTACATATAATTCTTTGAATAGACTTTGATTTTTATAATGATATTTTCATCAGCACTGCTTCTGTTAGTGTTCATTTAAGATACACTGTTATTATTTTTTGAACTCCTGTCTTTAAAGGTGTTTGGAGTTGTAAAGACATCCAACTAAATACATTTCACATCAGTTCTTCTGAGTTTCAACGTACATCGCCAAAATCATGCGTCCCTCCCTACGCCTGTGCTCCTATCCGTCGACACCATATAAATCTCATCAACAAGCTAGCAGAGCAGACGGCCAGTAATTAAGCATGAACAAAACCAAACAAAAGGGTTTCCACAACATGGCAACACACTGTCTACAACCTGACTGGTTTCACGTTTCCATAAGTGCGCTTCGGATGAAGCTTGAGGGCGGAAGGAGGAGGAATAGGAACAAGAAATCACTTGTGGAGATCTTTGGAAGCAAATCAATACTATATATTCTCTGCAGACTGTCTTGGTTACACGTGTATACATATAAACCGGAAGATACATAACATGCAGTTAACAAAATCTTGTTCCTTCTGTTTTTTCTTTGATTTGTATAACTGTTACTGTAATATTTCATATGCTTTATCTGATCTATTTACAAACAAAATCCATTAGTCCTGCAATGGCTCTAAGAGGTCAACTGGGTCATTGTAAAAGTAAGTAAAGTAACCCGTAGTCCATTCATTCACTTGACTTCTTATCTTGTTTTCAATCGATTTTAGAAAAGAAGCCACCACTTTCCCCTCTATTTCAACCGGTCTTATTTTTTTCTATTTTTACCCTGAATAAACAAAAATCAATTTATTCCCGATCCTAACCCTTTCCCATGGGTCTGAGACAAAAATGTGGCGTGTTTGCATCAGAGCATGCAGTTCGCCCTTTTCACCCGTTTTCAGGTATACACAGACATGGACTATCTCTGCCAACATCAGTCGTTGGGGTCTGTGTTTTTTGGCACGACTGGCGGCTCGCTTTCATGTTTCATTGCCAACAGGTAGCACGGTTCGCTGAGGACTGACACGTTACCGTTACGTTCTGTGGACTTCATTACTCCGGGATCGCCATGTTCTTTTTCCTACTTTACATGCCCACAAGTAGATTTTGATGGGCAACGGAATGCCTCATGATGAGGACGCGCTGAAAGCGTTTCTATGTGGTTTTTCCTTCCCTTTTTCTTTAAAGTTACAGTCACTACAACTGTTGTAAAGCATATACTAAATAAGGATGGGGGTAGTTTTTCTTGCTTTCATTAAGTTGTAGTCATCAGTATTTTCGGGACTGGGAAGCTGAAGGTACCAAACGATGTGCTAAACAACTGGAGTCACCGATAATCTTATTACGGAGATGGTTGTGTTTTCTCACGAGTGGATTAAATCCTTGATAGATAGGACAGATAGAAAACAATGACATGTGTTCATACGCACATCTGCATAGTCTACATTACAAATATCAGTGCTGTGCCGGTCAGCTTGTCTATTCTGCCCCTCACCTTCCATGTTTCTAAAATAATAAATCCATTGACTTACTATGACTGCATGCATTGTCTATGCAAATGTATATGCGTGTTTGCGTGAACGTGTGCGTACATGCATATTATTTTATTATTCTTCAAATCTACTGAGATTGTAATTATGTTTACCATTTCCATTATTATCATTGCTGTTACTGTTGGTGTCATAGTTACTATCATTAACAGTATTAAGTCAGATTTGTTTAATAATTGACAAAAATCTTGCATTATATAAAAAGACGAAGAAAAAAAAAAAGAAAAGAAAAGATCAAAACAACAACATTGAAACAAACCCCCAAGCAAATACATACACACAAAACAGACAAAGAAAACAACACTACATCTGGTTATCCTAAAAAAAAAAAGAAAAAAAAAAAAAAAAAAGGCCAATCAATATCAACAATTTCTCATCAAAATAAGGGCCGCAATTAGGGGACGCATGCTCCCTTGTGATCAAACACAGCTCTGGTTTTTACTAAAAGTGACTAAAATGGCTCGACGTCTGAACATCTTCCCTCTCTGCGCTACGCATTTGCCACAACTTAAGCAAAAGCTGCTGGCGAAAAAATGGAGAAATTACTGCTGAGAGATTTACACAGCGACAAAAATAACGAGAAATAAATCGACCATACCGTTTTACATAAAAATTGCATTTGGACCGTCTTAATAATCCAGATTAAATTTAAGCCATAAACATTACAGAACTCTTTGCTGACTCTTTGTTCACACACACACACACACACACACACACACACACACACACACACACACACACACACACACACACACGCACGCACACAGTTTCGAGTTTATCCATTAAGAAGTCATCACATCCAAACAATTCTCTATGTGATCCACCCAACTCCCCCACCTATTATCTGGCAGATTCCCTGAGTTTGCGCAAAACTCTACGTGATGGCAAGGTCTTAAAATGGGGAGGAACTATTGAATACTAAGCTGACACCACCAGAATGATGAAAACAAACAGCGAACAGGCCAGTTTTTAATGTTGCGGACCGGGACTGAACTCCAGATATCAGATCCAGAGTCTACGGCCCCATTGAAAGAATTAACAAGCCCGCGTAAAGCAGTAACTGACGTTCAAAGTCTCCCTCTGACTGACATGAAACA
>CM060305.1:39039585-39044585 GCA_030674185.1 Monoplex corrugatus | reverse complement strand
CACAGGCCAAAACATGACAAATGAGAGTGAAGTCGTCCCCACAACAAAATAATTCACTTGATCCAGATCTTCCACACAGGACTGAAAGCTGCTTTAAGTCAGTGTCGATATATTCTTTGCACACAAGAAAACAATAAAGCAGCTAACACTTTAAAATCGTGTAATTCTACGGTGGACATTATCTGCAAGTGTATTAATTACCACAACTTTTCCTAGACGAATGATTTCAGAAAATGCCAGTTGAGCACCCACAGGATCCGAAAGGGCCACCGTCTGCAGATACTTTGTGGAGTAATTTCACTGAGTAATCATTTCCACCTCACGAGTTTTTAAGACTGTGATGTCCTCAAGGGAGGGGCGATGTCTTGATTGTTGTAACAAATAGCACTAAGGATAACAGGGAGACATTGTAATAGAGTTGCTGATTTAGGACAGGCCAGAGAATGAGCTGGAGGGCCAGACGGCCGACAGATCAGCGAGGTGTAGTGGTGTGCAGCGGGCCATGAACGATGGTGCAACGACACCCATCTCATGGCCAACGCTTGCTAGAAAGTCGAGCCGGCACCACAATGGGAGACGTGGCCTGAGACAATGCAGTTATTCCGCTTGTGGCGCAACTGTACGCTCCAAAGGAAATATTATTAATCACGACCCTCCACCTCCCTCCTCGTCAAGCCCTCCACGACCTCCCGTCTTGCCCGTTCACAAAGTCAGCGGCAGTCTTTGGGGAGCGGGGGTTGGACACCCAGAAGAGGACAAGAAAGCACTGCTCTTTCTGTGCAAATCGCTTTGATCTTTCTCGTCCTGGCTGGCAGAGAGTGGGGCGTGCGCGGCGATGACACAAGTATTAATAACGTGACCGCCGGCCCCTTGCTCCCCAATGAACATTTCATTCCTTGTTTGCCCTTCTTCAGCAGCAGATGGAGAGCAATGGTAACTGCCCCTCTGAGACCTGCCACAATGTTCACTCTGTAGTGAAACATCCCATTGTGGACAGCAGCGCCAGATTTGGGGCGTTGGGAGATGCAGAGGGTCCCCAAGTCGACAAATTAACGCCCAACACCATTAATGAGCCCGACAATGTCGGCCTGTGGGCATTAGTCCCGTTTTGACAACACTGTTGGTCCTACACTGAATTGTCAGCACGCCACGTTAGCTGGACCATCAGGCCGTGGACAGGGCTCCAATTGGCTTCGTTTTGCTGCTGCTGGCTCGGCCTTTGTGTCTAGTGCTGCCGTACCGTGAAATCAGGTTAAAGGTCAGCAAGGATTAAACATACTATTAGCCTCCTGGGACACACTGAAACTGCTTCCGCCCATACTGTATTAATCTGTGTATTCACGTCGAAGACGAAGATGCAGCGGGCGCAACAACAAACGCAATATTTATAGTAACAATAATAACTATGAAAATTATCATAACAATAACAGCTACGAAAATAATACTATTATCATTATCGAAATCAGAGAACAGTCTCTGTCATATTCCGTTCACATGAAATGACCGTTCGCTTGGGGATGTGAACAGGTATAGTGTTGCGTCAGGTAATTTCGTGCATAAAGGGATAGAACATCACGTTCTGTATTGACTTACTGTCTGTACACTGGATCTAAATTACTTGGTTACTTGTTTCCAGAATTAAAAACAACGAGAAGAACAAGAACACGAACAACAAGAATACGAACAACAACAACAACAACAATAACAACAACAACGACCTCATAACGGAACCACAGAATAAAACTTTTTTCCTCATAACAAATAGAAGAGACACAACACACGACAATATTTCAAACCGAAACATTCGTGAAATGGTATGTAAACTACAGTGTTTTCTGTCTTCACGCACACAATTTGTTATTTCTTGTCAGAAATAAAATAAAATTTAATGACTAGCCAAACAGATCGGTAGGTAGGCAGGCAGGTAGGTAGGTAGGTGGATGGTAGGTAGGTAGGTAGGTAGGTAGGTAGGTAGGTAGGTAGGTAGGTAGTAGTAGGTAGTAGGTGGGTATGTATGTATGTATGAATACGAAAGAATAGATTATGAATGCCAATACGAATAAGAATACGAAGGTGATTTATTCAATTAAGGCGCCGAATTAATGGGGTTATGTCTACTTAACATTAAACCAGAGCACTGCACACAGAAAGCGACCAAAATCATTATTTTATACTAGGTGTAAGGTTATGATTAACATCTCAGTGCTTCAGAATCAATACCAATTATGTAAATTTTATTTCTACAAGAATCATGGTAATACTAAAGTAGTATAAATTTCAATTTGAGATTATGTAATAGAGAACAACAAAGTACAAATGTAGTTCATGCTCTGTAGCTATAGTATATAAGCGACACACAAATTCAGTCTTACTGAATAACACGTATCAAGATAGATCTATGTACTTAAGCAATAACCACAACGATTTTTTTGGTTTGCATTTCTATAATATCATTTTTCATTGTGAACTAAATAACTACCCTTTTAATAAACAATATTATTTTTTCTCATATTCACTTTTAGATATACCCCCGTGAAGATATCGGTCGGGGACTCTTTCAGTATAAACAATTATCCCCGTCTTCTTCAAATTCTTTGCCAGAAATTTCCTCTTTTCTGTCACTCTGTTTTTTTTTGCTTTGTTCTTTTGCTGTCTGTCATTTCTTCCTATTATTTTCTGATTTGCTGATCCATTCGCCTGTATGCGTTCTATATTTTCTATCTATTTTCTATAGCATTTTTGGTTCAAAGGAAATATGACGTGCAGAAGCAATTTGAAGTGATTTAGGCCAGCTGGTTTCAGTGTTCTTAGTTCTGTTCGTACATTTGTATTCAGAATTGCTTTTTTAAATAGCTTGGTGAAACTGGGCGGACTGGTCATCACCAGGGGCATGTTCATGAATTATGTGCGCGAATGCATTGATACGTGTACTTATGTTTCTTTTCCATTTTTTAAAGAATCAACGGGGTGTTGTGTGTATTTTGAAACAGCTACAGCCCTGGTTATTATGCGCGGTTATGATGGTTATGCGCAGTCAGCTGTGCTTTAAACATTAATAATAATCATAACACTAAACAAATTTAAGAGAGATAATAATAACAATAAGCGACTTTCAGATAAATAGAAACATACACAGTTAAATACATATAAGGTATTTTTAAACTAGAAAATTAAAACCATATTGAATCGGCCTTAAATATTCACACACACAAATTCAAAACAAAGATATCCCAGCGAACAAGGGTGAAGGATCATATTATTAACGTCGTTTAGCGCATCACACAAAGGCAAAATGCAACCCTGAAGCAAATGCCGATGCCATGCAGCTTAGATAACAAAGTTCTTAGACTAAAATCTACGAAGGAAAAACATAATAAACGGGTAGTGGTGGTGGTGGTGGTAGTGTCACTCAGTAAGGGGTGCGTAAAGTTTGGAAACGGAGGGAGGAACGGGGGTGGGGGAGTTTAAACTTGAAACAAGTTTGCTGTGACACACTGTTAGACACTTAGACGTTCATTTCTGCCACTGACACAGTTGTTTTGCTTGGAAACCGACTGAAAAACAGCGCCACGCCGTGCCATTAATGGCCACTAGGCTCAAATGTTAAGCCTGGCTTTCATCTTCTTCATCGAAACAAGACAGAAGCAGGGAGAAGATTAGGAAGTAAATGGCCGTCTCCTCAATGCACAAATTTATGACAAGGACTGATTCAGTTGTTCCTAATGTTCGGGCCATAATAATCTCCAACGACACAATTCCCAGTCAATCTGGCTAAATGTCGTCTGCTTGGCGTCACACAAGCAAAGACCAGCTTTTCAGGAGAACAGGGAACACGTGAAGAAATAGGAGGGAAAAAAAGAGTGCGTCTTTTGATGTACGGATCATCATATTCACATTTCTCCCCCAACTGCCGAGCGCCTCCATTTTTAAATAGCTAATTCAAGAGTGAATGCGGCGATTTTCTTCCTGAATTGCTTTCAGCAGTTTTGCCTGTTGAATACATGAGGCTGTTTCATCGTTTCCGCGCTCTCCTCCAGCCGGCCCCGAATTATACTTGAACATTATGTCTTTGCTGGGTACAACAGTTACACACACACACACATACATACGTGCATGCACGTACGCACACACACACACGTGCACGCACGCACACACCACACACACACGGAGCAGTTAAGTGGTTGATATTATGAAAATGATGGTTGGCAAATTTTTTGAAATTTAACAAGCTTAAACATCCTTCCACAAAGTTAATATACAAAGACTGTTAGATCAGTTAAGATAATTTTAAAACGGTCTGCGAGTTTTATACACAAAGAATGTTAGATCAGTTAAGATAATTTTAAAACGGTCTGTGAGTTAATGCACAAAGAATGTTAGATCAGTTAATAAGATAATTTTAAAACGGTCTGCGAGTTTTATACACAAAGATGTTAGATCAGTTAAGATAATTTTAAAACGGTCTGTGAGTTAATACACAAAGAATATTAGATCAGTTAAGATAATTTTAAAACGGTCTGCGAGTTTTATACACAAAAAGTGTTAGATCAGTTAAGATAATTCTAAAACGGCCTGTGAGTTAATACCCAAAGAATGTTAGATCAGTTAAGATAATTTTAAAAAGGTCTGTGCCTGGTCCTTGCTTCCAATTGTTTAATTTTTTGCTTGTTTGTAACCAAAAGCCAGCAGAATCATTGCCCCGAGAGAATATTTCTCTAATTAATTTCATTCGTGAAAGACAGGGGGAGGAGGGAGACAGACAGACAGACAGAGACAGAGAGAAAGTCAGAGACAGACAGAGAGAGAGAAACTAGAGAGAGAGGGTTGAGGTGGGTTCGGGGTGGGGGTGGAGGGAATTTGCAGGGAAAGGGTCAAGATTCGCCCAACACCAATGCCAACATTTCGACTGGCGAGGTAGTCATGTGGGGAAGATGTCAGACTTTCAACCGGAAGGTCTGGGGATCGTTCCTTCTCGGTTTCTTCCTGCCTGGTGGGTAAAG
>CM060305.1:38899585-39037085 GCA_030674185.1 Monoplex corrugatus | reverse complement strand
AGAGAGACAGAGTGTGTGTGTGCATGTGTATGTGTGTGTGCATGTGTATGTGTGTGTGCATAATTATGTGTGTGTGTGTGTGCGCGCGCGCGTGCGTGTATGTGTGCGTGTGTGTATGTGTGTGAGACTGTGTGGTTTGGTATCTGTTTTGGTATCATTTGTGGTAAGGTTTCTTTTCATGACGGATTTTTTAAAGTGAAATTCGGCCTGTTCTCGTCGGAGAGAGAGCGTAGCCAGACCGCCGTCCTCCTTTTCACACAGAATGGTGTCAAAGACAGCTCCTTTGTTGCCTTGGATTTTTCTTCTCTACGCACGTTAAGTGCATGCAGCGCGCACGAGATCTCACTTTTAATTCAACTGTCGATTTCAATTTTGGGGGGGGGGGGGGGGGGAGGGGGAGGGGAAGGGGGTGGTGATACAGATTTGAATATGGTGATAAACAAAGCAGTTTTTCTTCCCCACGAAGCTAATAATGATTTTTATGGCCACCCTGACCAGCATACAAAAACACCAGCCAAGATTTCGCAGATCTTTCAGGCACAGGGAGGTGGGTGGATCTAACAGAGCGGCCTTTTAACAGGTAGTTTTTCACGTGGGGTACAAAGATCATATCAATACCTTTCTCAGAAGCAGGACTAGGTCGTGGAGGTTTTTTTTTTATTGTCCTTCAATTTGCCCCAGTGAAAGAAACAGACAAGATCGTGAATCACAAGTAAAAACGTAGATCACAAGGTTTTGCTTCCAAACTACTTTCGTTGGTCTGTATGGCGAAATTCATTCCGTAATTGAATAAAATCGAGATCGTATCAGTTCTATTTTTTAACCAGTTATACGAAGAATAAATTTAATATGCCTCAAATAACTGATCAAAGCGAGACGTATGTTGTGAAGAGATCTCGATGGCGACGGTGGCTCGACATTCTACGGAGTATAACTTTGAAAAATGAAATTGGAAGTGAATCTGTCAAAGATAAAAGCACGATGCTTGTGATATAGATTGCGACTCTCTGTGGTGGCGTGGTAGGGCTCTCAACATCGCAGAGATGTAAGGGTCCTTGGTCTATTCAGTTGTGAATGAATAGAGATAGCTTCAAACTGTACCGAAGACGGAACTGACATTAAACTGAATACACATACACACAGGCGCACACACACACACACACACACAAGTGCGCGCGCACACACACACACACACACGCACGCACACACACACACGCACGCGCGCGCGCGAACACACACACACACAAAACTGATGAAACCTGATCGTTCTAATGTTCTGATTGCTTTTCTCTTGTTTGTTAAATTATTTGATGTTACTTTATATGATACAATGACTTTAAGATTCATAGATTCATTCACCCCATAGACACTTCTTTATCTTGTGTAGTTATTTATTTATTTATATATTTTACTTATTTATTTGTCATTTTTTCGTCTAAAAGCACATATGTGAATACACGTTAAAAGAAATAACGAACGAACTGATCTACTCCCAAAGTCACTGCAGACGCACAAACATTCATTAAGTGTGCATGCCTTACAAAAGCAGATGGATGGTTTTAAAGTGTAAATAAGCGGACGGATGGATGAACTGATTGGTGTTCTACGTAACTGGACAGTTTTGCAGGGTAGATACGAGAAGAGAGGGGGGAGGGAGAGAGAGGGAGAGGGAGAGAGAGAGAGGGAGAGAGAGAAAGAGACAGACCAGACAAACAGAGAGAGAGAGACAGACAGACAGACAGAGAGAGAGAGAGAGAGAGAGAGAGAGAGAGAGAAGACAGACAGACAGACAGACAGAGACAGACAGAGAAAACAACACACTACAGCTCTCTTTATATCTAGTATACTAGTCTGATCGACGGAATAAGAATGGGAAGGAGAAAGAGCACAGCACAACCATATTAAGTTCTCTTCTTTTCATGTCCCCGAAGGAAAAGGGTTCAGTCATGCAGGACGAGTGCCTTGACCTAAAGATGACCATCTAGCATGACAGACAGAGATCAGACGGCGACCGGACAGGTAGGGCCTTGGAGGGTCCACAAGTTCGGACACGAACCTGACATCCTTTCTGTCTTCCCTTTCTCTTTTGGCTTTCTTCCTTTTTCAACCTCTGACCTTATCAACAAACACCTGTGATATAATCTGTGGAATCTTCTCAAACACGTACGGTATTTTGTATTTTAAATCTATAATGGGTGACAAGTTATGTAATCAAAGACTGATCTTTTAAAAAAAGTTCTTTCTTCATTTTCTTCTTTTTCTCTCTCCCTGCCACCCTGAATTTTGTCTTTGTGCCTTCTAACAAGCATATTTCAGTTTGATAAAGGGAGACTTAATGGAGTTATTTCAAGAGGGATTCACCGCGCTAGGACAGTTCCACATGCGCTCCACCCAAATCCGCCAACAATTTTCTGACAGATTTCTGAGCCTGCACAAACCCCTTTGCGCTGGCAAGGTCTTGAAACGGGGAAACGGGAGAAGGGACCTATCAAACATTAAGTCGGCACCACCAGAATGATGGAAACATTAATATGGGCAGCGAACAGGCCAGTTTTTAATGTTGCGGGCTGGGATTGAACTCAAGATATCAGATCTGAGTCCATGGCTCTACACACTAGCCCGCATATCAAGGCACTAGGGGGATTCGAACCCTCGACCTTCTGCTTACTAGGCAGACGCTTTAACCAAATGAGCTATGGATAAAGGGAGAGTGTGTTCTCAAGTGACGTTTTGTACAGTGGCCCGTCAGCTCAGCTGGTTACAGCAGCCTGTGCACACAGGTCCTGGGTTCAACCCTCTGAAGGTGCCATGTTTTTCCAGCAGGCCAGCTGGTTAGGCTCACAGAGACGTGAACTCAAAGATAAACATGCGGATTTCAATCCCCAGCTGCAACATGAAGACTGTCCCGTTTACTGCCCTTCTTAACGCTCCAACCTTTATGGTGGTGTCAGCTTAGTGTTTAATAAGTTCCCTTTTCTCTCCCACTGCCCTTTCCAAAACCTTATCATACGAAGGTGTCGAGAAGGTTCAAGATGTTTGCCTGATAATTACCGGCAGATTTTGATGGAGCGCATATGGAACTGTCAGCTCCATAAGTCCATCTCACACAAATTCTGAACAAATTATATACAGAGTTTGTCCTTTGAAGTTTGTGAAATAAAAACATTCATTCCTGTGTGTTTTGAAGCTATAGTCTTTACCAATTGAATATCTTTATTCATTCAAAATAAGTGTGACTGTTTATTCCTTTTCTCACACTGGACGGAGCAGCAGGGAATTTCAGTCTTTTTCTCCTAAATTTTGTATCTGGTGTTTGTTTGTTTGTGATCTTATGCGTGACAAAGGCCATTTGGCCGAAAATTTGCGCCTGTCTTGTCTTGTCGCATTTTTATTCTTTTTTCGTTTTTTTTTTCTGGTTTCTCTATTCATTCGGTTTTTTTTTTCTTAACATCTGTTCATATGAGTGGTTTTTGACAAAAACAGTTACATGTTTGCATTGTGAATAAGTCTGTATAAATGTATGTTTAAAAAATTAATTCCTCTTTTTTCACCTACTAATTTTGTTCAGTGACGGAATCATTTTGGCTTACCTTGTGCATTCTGTGTAACATAATGTTATATCTGAACATGTAACCAATCGTATGCATGTACGAGTTCTCTCTCTCTCTCTCTCTCTCTCTCTCTCTCTATATATATATATATATATATATATATATAAATATAATCAAAATTCATGGAATATTCATGGAAGATGAAAATTCCAAGTATGCCGAACAGACAGCAAAAACTGGATAAGAATTTCTCTCTCTGTCTTTCTCTCTGTGCGTTTTTGTCAAAATAATTACGTCTGGGTAAAAACACATAATCAGCAGTGTGTAAGATGATTACGCTTTAACCACATTGTATACGTCATTCGTACGGAGCAACGTAAGCATGCATTTGAAATGGTATTTGTTTTTATCATTAAACCTCGTAATCAGCAATGATGAAACTTGTACTGTTTAGATAGCTGCTGCACTAGAACACATTCACACAATTTCAGTTTCAATTTCTCAAGATGGCGTCTCTGTAGTCGGAATAAATTCCGCATAAACTGACGCCACTGATGTCCTATGATGGAGAAGATCCGAAATAACCGTGACATAAGCCATAAGCCTGCACATATGCCCTATGCGCTGTCAGGGTCGTGAGATTCTGCTTGGTGTGTGGGTTCTATGTCTTGTCATTCACAGATACAGTAGTGTACCCATACAGTCTTAACGTAAAGACAGCGTCGAGATAATTTGGTGATGACCAGAAGACATTTCTGACAATACAATTACATTAAATGTGTATAAATGCATTTACCACCAACGTTTTTTTCCTTTTTTCTTTCTTTCTTTCTTTCTTTATCTATTTATTTATTTATTTTATTAAAGGAGATCAGACTTTTCAATTTCACTGTGTTCTTAATAACGAAGATTGTTGAGCGCCTTTCTCGACTGAGCTTTATTCTCAAGCAATTCCTGCTCCAGTAGGTGAGGGGAACCCAAATTATGGGAATCTTGGGTTTCTCTTTCTTAAAATTTAGAATGGACAAAACAAAATGAAATATGACTGCTGGATCTTGAGGGTAAAACAAAATATTAAAAAATACCTTGTTGTGTAAATGATCTTGGGAGCATAAGACACGACGTTTCGAGCCCAGGCCCTTTGTCAAGTGAAAAGAGAAATGGAAAATAAAATGACAGAGAAGTATTGAAGACAGTTCAAGGAAAAAGGGGACAGAGTGAGTGAGTGTTACTCAGGATAGACAATAGAGAAATTATGTCGTTAAAAACAAAACTTAAAAAGACAGAGCAGAAACTGAAAACAATTCAAAGGTAGATTGAAGACTTATTAAAAAAAAAAAAAAAAAAACGTCTGGTAAAAACACATAATCAGCATGTTAATAAATAGATAAGAAAGAAAGAAAGAAAGAAAAAAGGAAAAACGTTGGTGGTAAATGCTTTATACACATTTAATGTAATTGTATGTCAAAATGTCTCTGTCATCACCAAGGTTGGGGGAGAAGAGGGGGAAACTGCAAATCAACCAACATTGTCTACATCCTGTCATGCTCAGTGTGCTCCAAATCGTATGTGGGTGAGACATACCGCTCAGTGAATGACCGTTTCGTGGAACATTTAAGATCCATGAAACTGAATTACA
The DNA here is from genome assembly GCA_030674185.1 of Monoplex corrugatus. Taxonomy (NCBI): domain Eukaryota; kingdom Metazoa; phylum Mollusca; class Gastropoda; order Littorinimorpha; family Ranellidae; genus Monoplex; species Monoplex corrugatus. The sequence goes on along the minus strand of CM060305.1, from coordinate 39,031,895 downwards.
ACAACCCAATAGGCCAACATTTCAATAGCCCCCAACACAGCTACATCCATGCACAGATTTCAGCAGTAGCAAAACACAGAGACCAACAATACAGAAAATATATGGAGAACTGCATTATCCATCGACTGGGAACAGTCCAGCCAGCGGGCCTGAACACCAGAACTGCCGACGTGTAGCGGTGCCCGGGTCCTTTCCTTGTCCTACTAATCCCTACTGTTTCCCCCTCTTCTCCCCCAACCCCTTACCCCCCATTTTTCTTTTTTTTTTTTTTTTAAATAAGTCTACAATCTACCTTTGAATTGTTTTCAGCTTCTGCTATGTCTTTTAAGTTTTGTTTTTAACGACATAATTTCTCTATTGTCTATCATGAGTAACACTCACTCACTCTGTCCCCTTTTTCCTTGAACTGTTTTCAATACTCCTCTGTCACTTTATTTTCCATTTCTCTTTTCATTTGACAAAGGGCCTGGGCTCGAAACGTCGTGTCTTATACTCCCAAGGATCATTTACACAACAAGGTATTTTTTAATCTTTTGTTAGAATGGACAATATTTTAATCATACATTACAATATTCAATCATGCATTAAATCTCTCTCTCTCTGCCTTGAGCATGGGCACATATTCCTTTGCTGTCTCTTCTCTGTTTTGGCATTAGCTATCTTTCTGTAGTTCTCTCGGCTTCTCTGTTTGGAGTGGGCGTTGTTGTTATTGTTGTTATTATTACCATCGTCATTACTGTTGTAATTTATTTACCTTTCCTTCATTCATTCAAAGTCAGTCACTAATTCAATCACGATGTTGGAGCTTAACTAAAGCAGAAACATTTCAGCCACATGGGTTAGCGCTTGCATTTCGTAAGTTTGATTCATCCAGATGAAGACACAATAAAATGTTATTTCATCAATGCAGAGGCCTACAGAAACAGAAGGGATATTGTCACTTACTGTCATTTTTATATCCTGAACTTTGTATCTTCTTCGTACGGTTGACAAATACCACTGGGACAAAAACATGCGCTTATCTTGTCTCATCACTGAATTAGTAGTGATCGTATCTTTCTTACCATGTTCCTAATTCTGATTCAAATGAAAACTGCTACCAGTTTGATTCAGATTTCACCTTGATATCTGGATCTCTCAGCTTGCAGTTAAGTTATAAACTGTCCAACAAAAATGATCAGCCAATAAGCCAATCAACCAAGAAGCCACGCAACCAATCATACTGGTCGTCATAGGCATCCGATCTTTGGATGGAAATATTAACTGATATTTTCATCTGAACAACTAGGGGCAGCCCTAACAATAAAATAAACCAATCAAACCAACCACCAACTATTCAATGAAGCCCATTAACTAATCCCACCAATCAGAAAAAAGTCAAGCTAATCATTCAACCAACTAGTCACCTTCCAACCAACACAAATCAAATCGACCAATCAACTAAAAGAAACCATTTAACCGTTTACCATCACGAACCAAATGAACCATTCAAACCAACAATCAGTCATATTGACCTCCTGGAACATGCATATCAACCAACTAGTGACAAACCGATTACTCAAACAACTGTCAAAATAACTAAACAAGCAGGCAAACAAGAAGCAAGAAAGCGAACAAGCAAGAAAGCAAGCAAGCAAGCAATCAACCAACCTAATTTATTAATCAACAAACCAACGAAGCCACACCAACCAACCAACCAACTAACCAACCACTATCCACCCTTTCACCTATCAAGGAAGTGGTCATCATATCATGTCCTATCACAACACATGACAACCACAAGAAGATTCACGACATTTTTGTTTGTTTGTTTAAACAGCTTGTTTTGACATCACATTGTCACGCCAACTGACCTGTTGATAGAGCTGACGCTGGGAACATTCTCACTGGAACAGACGTGTTCCGATAACAGCCGGTCCCGGATCTCCCAGGCGAACATGGTGGGGTTGTCTATCTTGTAACGTGTGATGGCCTCCACCACTTTTGGAGTGGCTACTTTCGGTTTTGATCCCCCGATGACACCTGGCTTGATAGACCCCGTTTCATAGTACCTGTTGGCCACAGAAAAGAGCATGTTACAAAAACTGGTAGACACGAAAAAGCGAATGAATGCATGACTTACAAATAATTGTAACTTTTAGTCTGCTTTAAGTAAGATCTATATTGTTGTCAGTCCTTGTCTCATATGCCAAAACTATCGGCTGACATCATCGTTAACATGTATGGCTAACTTAAGGATTTTTCTTGAGCACGCTATGAGTTTGAACCTCGATGTTGTGCTGTTGTATAATGACATCATGACTGAATAAATTATGTAAAGTTTGTTTATGTTTTGAAACGGTTATAGCCCTGATATGTTTCTATGCAGTCGGCTGTGCCAATAACAATAAAAAAAAAAAGTTCAAAACAAGGAACAAATGAATGGCATTTTATCACGTGAGCAACAGTTTTGTTTTGTTGTTGCTGGTTTGTTTGTCTGTTATAACTGTCGTTCTTGTTGTTTGTTACAATAATGACACCATGGACGCTGTCTCTGGCTTGACTGCCAGGTAATTTTGTTTACGCTCTTAATGCAGTGTAGTTATTTAGCTACAAACATCCTCATTGCTATCCGCTTTCTTATTCATGGGTCTTCTATTTGAATCTGTCTGTCATCTTTCTGTCCTACCGGTCCATTCACCAGTCCTCTGTCTACAAATTGTCCTCGCAGTCTTTGATTGCCAGTTTCCTTTATGCCTGCAAGACAATAAACATTACTGAGTATGGTGATATTGATGATATACGATGTAAACGTCACCGAATATGCATTCAACCGTTCTCCCTGACACGTGGCCAAAACAGGATATGTGAACGATGACTATCTTAATCAGGATTTTCACACACACATACACACACACACACACACACACACACACACACACACACACACACACACACACACACACACACACACACACACACACAGCATGAAGTTGCACACGCACCAACTGGTGAATATCAAGAAAATTTAATAGGGCAAAATGTGTTCATATATTTTACTGTTGCTGCTTAATTAAACGAACTCCAACTGCTTGAGACACTGGCTAGTTGTAGCCAACAAATTCCCTGTACCCAAATGCCTGCTTATATACTGAAAGTATCCATCAGGAATCTAGTTACCCCACGGAGAACAGGTAAGTATGCATCACAGATATTCCTGTGGTTTGCATGTTGTGCAAAGCATGGTGCAACACTCGTTAACGCAAATGAATGAATCGATTTTCTACCTGTTCTTGTTTTTAATAATCACATATGATAGTAACTACAAAGGGACAAGCTGCCGCCATGCTCCAGTTCAATCGTGCTTTGGTCCATGTTTTCTGTTTCTAGTTCATTCTGCTCAACTTGGCGGAAAATCTGCAGGGGGAAACCGGATAGAACAGTGACGTTTATATGGCAAGATGATGATCAATGTCAGAGCTGCTGAGATATTAAAAGGGATTTCCATTCAGTATGGAATCACTGTGGCCTCGAACAAGTTTACAAAACTTCTACAATTCAGAAAGAATCAATTAGTATCCTCACAAACAGAGAGAGAGAGAGAGAGAGAGAGAGAGAGAGAGAGAGAGAGAGAGAGAGAGAGAGAGAGAGAGAGAGAGAGAGAGAGAGAGAGAGAGAGAGAGAGAGGCTGTTCTGTCACGATCGATCTAGGTAACTTTTTATAAACAAAACAAAACAAACAAAAACAAAACAAACAAACAAACATGTTTCTTAAATTCTTTCTATTGCTGGCAAAACTCTAAAATGCATGTTCATGCAAAATCCAACCAAAACAAACTACGACCATACTGACTTTTTTTTTATGCAACGTTTCATTCTCTGAAAAATGTGACAACTGTCGGTCTTATACCAAATGACGTCTGAGGATGGTCACAGTTTGTTTAGGAACCCTCTCACCCCTCCCCACCACATCCTCTCGACACAGATTCTCGATATGCTCATCAGCGTGTTTTCATCACAAAAATATCCATTAACTTGTGAATTATTCACAAGAATCAGGTTGATAACCAATTTCATCAAAACACTGTTATTGTGTCATACTGACCAGATACGATCCACCTGAAAGGTTACTGTGAACCAGAACGCGAAATTATCTTCGTACACATTTCTTTACGGTTTAAGACTGAACCTTTAAACAGAATTGGTGGGGATGCTTCCTTCTGCACGACCAGCGGTCTAACCTTACTGTACAAAAGCACTCCCTCCCTTGGCTACCCTCCCCACTCTCCACGTATGTTTTGACGAAATGGAGAATGTTTTCCTGGTCTGGTCGATTTGGGGATTGTTTATGTTCATTTTTAAATCAGCATCCCCCCACCCCCACCCCACAAAAAATATTTTTTCAACTTCGACAACTCTGCTAGTGTGAACACACGCCATCCTGGCCAACAGTATCAAATGGAGAGAAATACTCCTGGTCCCCAATGAAGGGACGAGACGGGGGGACAATCAATAAAACAAGTGTGTTGCTTCGGGTTATACGTCAAAATCAATTTTCTAATAAACTGTCCTCATTGTGGCCGGCCCCCACCCTCACCCGCCCCCTATTGACTGCATTGTGCCAGGCGCATTGTGATGACAATGTTTATGAAGTCAGCCGACAGAGGTGGCGGCATATGTGTGCTTTGACAACTGCTGCTCTTACAAGGCTCTGCCTGACGCTGCACACAGGCAAACGGGAACAGTGCACGTGCAACATTGTCCAACCGGAGCGGGTCGACCCAGCTCTACAGAGGAAGAGGGCCCCCTTAATCATCTCCATGTCTGAATTCAGGCCAGGTATGAAAAGACTGCTTGGCCAAGACGGCATTATTCCCCCCGCGAGTCAGAGGAGCCGTGTAGTGGTGGCCCTACAATGTGCGATTCTTTCCCTCTCCCGTCTCTCTTCAGACCCATGTCGCTTGCTCTTTTCTTCGCGCTTTCAAAAAGCCGGGCCCAACAAACCACGGCGTGCTAGACCCTCGACAAAGCTCGGCCCGAGGGGGACGGGCGACATAGTGTAATTACTAATGCACTAAGGCGCTGCAAGAAAGGCCTGGGGGCGGGGACTTTGGTCCTGGGGATACAAGACACCCTCCACCCTCCACATGCACTGGAAGACGCTGGCACGAGAGGAAGGGGATGTGTGTAGTGAGGGGAAGGGGGAGAGGACTGGTAGCACTCATTATGTGCCGATTTATGGCAATGATTTGGAGGAACAGAAAAACTCGAGGGCGGGGACGAGAGTTAATACATCTGTTTATGGAATATTGGTCACACTTTAAAGATTTTTTTTTAAAATATCAGAAATCGTAGAAACAACAACACTGACGACAACTACAATAGATACAAATATGATATATGACGTGATATATATATATATATATATATATATATATATCTGTATTCTGTGTGTGTGTGTGTGTGTGTGTGTGTGTGTGTGTGTGTGTGTGTGTGTGTGTGTGTGTGTGTGTGTGTGTGTGTGTGTAGTAAGTGATACATAGTAGTAGGAGATAATACGTAAATGATATGTAGCAGGAGACTGGACATCTAAGATGTAACATACTACTAAACGAAGACTTGAAGCGTGGGAACACACACACACACACACACACACACACACACACACACACACACACACACACACACACACACACACACACACACACATCATACACATCATACATCATATACTGTTTTAAACTAGTCTCTCGCCGCCCTTCTTATTTGAAAAAGGTTAAAGGGGGAGGGGGTTTTGGAAGAAGAAGAAGAGAATAAGAGAATGTCCATGAAAGAGAAAACCCGCGCTGGCAATGTAGCCTCGATGAGAGCAGAGAGCAACGATCAGCGCATTATAAGCCTCTTTCCTAAAAAGCAAGCCATTCGCTGATAAGATTAGGAAGTCACAGAGAGAAATACTGGCAACCGAGAGAGAGAAAAAATCTATTGAAATAGTCCATTATTGTCAGGTTTTTCATTTCACTGCGTTTGCATTTGCGCTCTTCGCGCTACGCGACATTCAACATTGGCCGTCGTTGAGGTGAATCAACTGCGTACTTGTTGTAGCAAATATTGTTTTGTTGAGGACACCTGAAGAACTGTTATACGTTTCAGCGCCCTGCACACTGAGCAGTATTGTATATGAATGACATGTGGGTGAAGGGCAAGCAGGCATGACACTTCAGTCCCCATTGCTAGCTGTGCCTTTGGAGTGTCATTCACTCTTTCGTCGTCTGCCACAAATGAACAAGAATATACAGTGTGCAGTAATATTCAGCGAGTCTTCCCCATCGTTTGCGTTTATGAATATAAGCCATTTTCCGATTCACCGGTAATCAAAAAGAATAAAAGGATTTGGGCGTCGTCGGGGTTCATAAAAGCAAAGTCATACAGCTAAACAGTGTAGTGGTTTCTACTGATTTCAATTACGAACCGTTCTTCACAGAGTCAACTGAGCGATAAATACGTATACAGTAAATGTTTCTTGAAGTGTTATTTCAATTAGCTTTTATTCGAAATGTATAAAAGACTTGTCGTGAAAACGAACACGACGGAAATCGGGGTCGAATTATCTTTATTCACCACAACATTCACGCTTCCATGGAAAGATACAGTTTTCTTTTTTTACATCTAAGGTTATTTTTTCCTGTGTTGATACATTAAAGTGCATACATCTATAGGGACAGCAAGGCAACCTTGATCAATCAACAAATGAAACATCTTAGACAAACTCTCGCTACCATTTCTATGGATAGTTTACAGGAAACAATTTCATGGTAATACTACAAAAGGATTTAATATGTGAAAAACAAAAATAGAAATAAGCGTGCACATTTTATGTAATGTTTGTGCTATCTGTGGCACCTTTACATTCTATATATCTACAGTGGTTAAAAGCTTACCTCAAAAACAAGCGGAATTCTATTTTTGTGATGTTAAACTTAAAACGGAGGTTTAGTTTAATATTAACACGGAAGAAGTTACTAAACCATTTTATCAGAAACTGATGATAACGAATTTCCACAAGATGAAAGCATCTGTACTTCAGTTCACCCCCCGTAAACGTTTCAACATTATGTGTTAATTTATTAATTTTGTATTTGTGGACATAAAACTTTCCTTATAGTACAATTAGGTCAACTATTTCGTCTGGTTTATTTTCCCCCCATCAGTTCTAAATAAAACCAACTCCATGCGGAATTACATTTTCTGAGAATGCTAACATTTTTCTTTCAAAACTCTTTCGAGATCCACCCAGAAAAAATTTGAGAAATGGCAATGCCACAAATAATGATATGACGTGGCTTTTCCTACATCACGAAAGTTGTATACGTCATTTACCTTCTGTTCCCATTCTGTTCAAAAGAATGTTTGTGACTCAAATACCATGACAAAGTCTAAGCAAGTGACAGTTCTGCTTAGTGCTAGCACTAGTGAAGCGGTAGTTCGCTGCCATAATAGCCTGGAGTTCTATCTGATGACAATTACATCGCATGTCATCCCTTTATTTCACAGACGTCCCACTAATCCCTTCTCTTATTCTCTGTAGCCTGTTGTGGCCGCTTTCCACTCCCCTCCTCCAAGAGGTCTTTTTTCTCTCCTCTCCTCTCTCCCCCCCTCTCTCTCTCTCCCGCTTCAACCTGGGACAAATACGGTTTTATATTCCCCTCCTCCTCACGATAAAAACCCACTCTTTTCAAGATTATAGTAAATCGGAAAATCGCTACCTCTCGACTCCTGCAATTTTCCTCCCTGCCATAGTGCGGGTAAGCAGGTAATGGTTTCTTCTCACGCGAGCGGAGAGGCTGGTGGGGATAGCCACACCGCAAGTTGTGAGAGGGCTTGTGTGCCGGAGACATCTAGAAAATATTGGGTGTCGACTGCGATTTGGTGCTGTACCCTATAAACCGAAGGGAGGCGGTAAGGGAGACGTAGGCAGCAGCTCACCTCAGTGACCCAAGAGTTAACTTGAACAATACCCATTCCATAAATTGTCTATGCTTCACTACAGGTTTGATTTAGACAGAGGGACTGCTCTTAGCTCGATAACAACAACAATAACAACAACAGCATCACCATGAATAACAATAAATCTGTTGGTAGTTCTTAGTTCCACTCACGCTATTATTGCGTGGACTTTCATAACGGTATAAACAATTGTCCATTTTAGGCTGTCCATGATATCAGTGTTCGTGGCTTTACAACAGCCTGGTACCATTAATTCAGTACGATATGGATAACACATTGTAGACGTTGCATTACTTAAAACATTCACTAACAATCCTTCTGGGGAAAATGGATGGTTACAAAGAAGCCCAATGCTTCCTTTACACACCCGTTTAGTGTCATCGTGTATATTTCGTTGTGGCGTCCAGTGACAACACAAATGTGTTTTTCACATAATTAAATTTGCCATTGTATTTCTTCAGATTTTAAGTTTGTCAGATATAGTTTCCTGACATTAACTTCGTCCAGCATATTCTCCAAAATCAAGTTCGTCAAGTTTATTTCCCCCAAGTGAAACTGAGGTCGTGAAACATATCCCCCGAAATTGTCTTTTGTGACGTACATAGCGTCAACACTAACTTTCTCCAATGCATAGGCCTGTGTCGTATGACGCAGGGTCCCACGAAATAAGTTTAAGTAAACCCCCCCCCAAAAAAAAAATCCTCAAGTATATAGATCTAAGCTTACTCCCAATGTAAAGTTGAGTACAAAGTCCCCGAAAATTAAGTTACACATAATGTCTTCAACATAACGTTCATGCAGTGAATTGGTTTTTGTGTGATTGGTAAACTATAAACTTTCCCTCTGATATCATGTTCAACATAGTCTCGTAAACTTAAGCTCGTCAAGTGAATATCCATTAGATTAACCATGTCAAGTACTTTCCCCATAAAAACAATTTTCCAAGTATTTGATTATTTCAAATAAATTTTAATTCGTCAAGTATATTCCCCGTGACAGAATTCGCCAAGTACATTACCTTTACATTAATGTCATTAGAAACAATGCTCCAAAATTTATTTAAGTTTTCCCTGCAAATTAAGTGCGTCAAAAATGCATTTCCCTAAAATCAAATTTCTGAAGTATATCATTCCCCCTAAAATTAAGATAATCGAAGACAACCCCGCCCCCACTCCTAAAATTAAGTTTTAACAAAGTCTCCAAAAAATTATGTTCTTAATTAACCCTTTGACTCACGCACCCAGTCCACCAGCATCCCGCATTGTCAACCATGCTAGCAAAACAAAAAATTAACCCTTTGACTCCTTCACCCTATCCACCAGCTTCCTGCAGGAAGCTGGTGGATGGGTGAGGGAGTCGAAGAGTTAAGTTTTTGCAGTTGGTGTATAGGGTGCGGAAGTCAAAGGGTTAATGTTTACACCCGTAATACTGAGTTCGCCAAGAATGTTCCCCTTTGAATTAAACTGGTCACAGAGTATATTTCCCTCAAGTTTAGTTCGTTACGAACATAACTTCTTAATGAAACCTTTCAAGAATACTCCCCCCCCCCCCCCCCCCCCCCCCCGTAAAATGAATTTCGTCAGAAATACATGTATATTTCATGGAATCATGCAGTAAGACATGCAATTAATTTTCTCTCGCAGAAGAAAAAAGAAGATGTAGTCATGCATGTGTGCCAGTCTTCAAACACATTCATAACGTTTCAGTTTTTCCTCCTCTTCTTCCTTCCCGCCACCATTCCTCCTATTTTACCCATCTCCACCCAGCAAGCCATCAATTATGCTACACATGATGTAGCTTCCCTCTGCTCTCATCTCTCTTTTTCTCTAAAGTCTTGGAACATTTGACCCTCTCTCTCTTTTCTCCCTCAATCCAATCTCTCTCTCTCTCTCTCTTTCCCCTACTTCTTCAATTCTCCCCCTCTCTCCCCTTCTCCCTCAATCCTCTCTCTCTCTGTCTCTCTCTCTTCCTTTCTCCCTCAGTCCTCTTTCTCTCTCTCTCTCCTTCTCCCTCAATCCGTTCCGTTCTCTCTCTCTCTTCTCTCTCTCTCTCACTCTCTTCACTACTCCTTCAGTCCTCTCTCTCTCTCCTTCTCCCTCAATTCCCTCTCACTCGCTCACTCACTCGCTCACACACTCACTCGCTCACTCACTCAGTCTTTCATTCACTCGCTCTCTTCTCCTCTCTCTCCCGATCTCTGTCGTCTTCTCTTTCCCCGAAAGGCACTCACCGTGAAATGTCTGTCAGGCTTTTAATCTTTCCAACAGGTGGGATTTCAACTGACATAAAACGTAAGCAAAGACGCCCAACAATCTCATACTCCCTTCTCCTCTTCCTCAATCCGGCCTGGGTTATATACACAAGAAAAAAAAATTTAAAAAAAGGTCTCGCACATATATTGCCCAGGCGGCTCCTCTAAAAACGGATTAACTGTCCTTACGTTTCGGGGTTAGAGGTGAAAGTTCATTAAAGCGCAAAATCTCCACTGATGCGCACGTCAGGCTCGGAAGCACGCGCAGCTGGGTCAGCAAGAACGAAGACAGGTTTACAAAGCGTGAAGTGTTGCATCATGAAAGTGACGGGGGTGGGACGGAGGGGTGGGGGAGGGGGATACGGAGGAGATTAAAAGACGTTGTTAGACGTGACGTGGAGAAAGACTAATGTGGGAACGTAAATATATATACGCGTGGGAAACGTTCACAATTCCAAACTTAAATGATGACATAAAAAAAATAAAGTGAGACTTTGAAAAAGGAATTAAATAAAGTAAAACAAACAAACAAGAAACAATAACACATCATAAAATGAGGGAGCAAACAAAACAAAACGAAACAAACAAAATGGCTACGCCATGACAAGACGCATCATTCTTAAGACATTCTGGGGATACTTATTATCTTAAAAATACTCATGTCTGTCAAAGACTTACAATAGACCCTACGCAGATTAAAATTTACTCCAAAATTGTTTTACAAGCCGTCTACAAAAATCCAGAGATGTTTTCTAAAATATGTGCACAGTTTCTTTCCTTTTTTTCCCGACGCAGTGGCTCAGACAGTGGTTGGTACTACACAAACATGTGTACTGGTGATCCCTTTATAGCGGTCTAGTACTCCCCATTAAGTCAAATTAATCCCGAAACAGGTCAGAGAAATCACTGATGATATATTTATGTCTGCATACAGGGACACGCGTGTGCCACTGGTCCATCTACGCCTGTAACACCCCTCCCTCTCTCTTCCTCATTTTTCAAGACCAAGGCTGGAAACAGAAGGAAAGGTGTCTAGTTACCCAAATCGCTTTACAGAAGAGGAAGCGCATCGGGACGTAACGTTGGTCAACTGAAGACTAGCAAATTCAAGTAATACAGGACATTGCTATGATACGCATGCTTACGTGCACGCGCTCGCGCGCGCGTGTTTTGAGCTCTATCTCCAGTTCTATTTCTTCCTCCTTAATATTGTAAGCATTCTCTTTTTAGTTTCTTGTTGTTTTTGTATATACATGACTGTCAGGCAATATGGACAATCTCCCCTTTCTGACATTAAAAATACATTAGAATTAGCTATGAGAAACCAGTACTGACCTATTCAAATAAATGTTAACATAAGCTCAGAGAGATAAAAAGTTCGTACATGTACGAAGTTTTCATAAGCAAAACTGGGACAAACGGGAATGACATGGTAATACATGAGAAACGAACATGGGCATCTATAGTATACACACATTCAATCGTTAACGTTTCTGTCAGAACTGAAATTTATGAATCCACGTGTTAAAAATTTCATAATCAGAACTGAGACAAACGGATATAACGGATGAAAAAAGCAAAACAAAACAAAACAACAACAACAAAAACAACAACAACAACAACAACAAAAACGAGCGCAGAACTTCCTGAATATGTGACCTCAGACAGAAATGCCGTTTGCACTGTGCAGAACTTGTAGTACTGATAAGCAAAATTGACGAATGTCACAGTAGACGATCAGAAAAGAAACGTACATGCAGACAGAAGCAAACTTGAAGAATGTCGCAGTAGCCAGAAAAGAAATGTACACGTATACAGTTGTGATCAGCAAGACGGGGTATAAACAAGAACGAACATGACGGTAGGCGGATAAGAGAAACGGTAGGTACAGTGAGTGCACAGCTGTTTATCAGCCGGTGGTGTAAGCCGCAAGCACGACAAAGCCGTTGAAGATGGCATAGAGGCAGCTGTAGGTGGTGATTTGCCGGGTCACATACTCCATGCTCCTCTAATCCCCACTGACGCCTTCTCGCTCTCTCCCGGACAATGCCTCGGAATCCGGCGTTGAGTACACATTGACTTTTTTTTTTGGTCAAATTTCTTTCAACTTGGTGATACTGGGGATTGAAATACGTTCATTCTATCAAACTGAAATTGAAAGTAAAATAGCATGGATTTCACGTATGAATAAGGCGAAAAATCCGTACTAGCAATAAAGGGGGAAAAATAAATTACAAGAGTTAAACCGACTACAATGATGAGCATACCGACCCAGAATTTCTCCTCCCCCCCCCTCCCCACGTACCGTTTGCTTATATGTGTAGAGCTGCAAGGTCTAGCTGTAATACAGGTATTAGCACTAAAGTTGACATGTTTCCCCGTCCTTCCTTGCTTTTAATGCTTCCTTTACTGTCTTCTTTTTCTTTGTTTATATACATATATATGTATATTTTAAACTATCTATCCGTCCATCTATCTGTCCATCTATCTGCCCATCTATCTGCCCATCTATCTATCTATCTATCTATCTATCTATCTATCTATCAAATGTCTATATCACATAAATTAGAATGATAATGGATCATTTATGACACGTGATGACAAATACAAAAATACGATGCAAATGTGAATTTTCTTATCTCTAATGGATGAAAACATACAGGAAACAAAATGGATGTACCAAATGGATGTGCACATGATATTCCAAGCAAACTGAAAAGATTTTACTCCGTACAAAAAATACGGCTTTTCAATGTATTATAATACACTTCCAAATGCTTGTTCCAAACGGTTAGAAAAATTGGGAACAAACGTTCCATGGAGAAAAGTATAAACAAAAATTCATAAATTAAAACCAAAATACATTAAGATGGTATCAAATACGTAATGTGTATAGAATCATAGAATCTAATGTCAGTGTGAAAGAAAAGGGACTTGTAAATAACTTTCATTGTGACTTCTCTTTGGAAACAAACGACAGCATTGATCATAATTATATTCTGGAAGTGCTCACGTGACAAAGGATTCTGGGAAAGGACAGAAGAATTGTTGAGGTCAAAATGCGTCGTTTGTGCAAACATTAGGTCACGTGAACACGTTATCTTGTATAGTGCTGATGAAGTTTGATGTAACCCTTTGTTTGTTCATGGCATGTAAAGGATGTGGAACTATCTGTATATAAACATATTTACCTTATACATTGTCGACAGTGACTGTACTTCATGCAGATAGACGCTTTGTTGAGCATGTGGATTTTGTGCATGTGTTTTGAACATGAAGTGTTTGATATCAATCATTTTGCTTTGCAAACAATGTTTGATTTGTATCTGCTTAAAAATGAAAAGAAATTCGAATTAAATTGCTATTTTCATTGCTATCACTGTTATTAAACGATTGCCATTACTACTACTACTATTACTACTACTACGATTACGACTACTACTACTGTTGTTATGTTGTTATTGCTGATCTAAAGAGTTGACATTCTTTGCTTTACGTGTGTCATCTGCCTTTATATCTCATGATTTTTGTTTTTCGTCATTCTTCTTCTGATGCTTTTGTAATGTACATGGTCGACTGACATATGAAAGTCGATATTTCATCAAAATTCATTTTTAAAACTTCTTTGGTGTTGCATGCGTTATGGATCATCTATTTTCATAATAGCGTTAACTGACATACCTTCCCTTCTGCTATGTTTGTTCTTAATGCTTCATTTCCTCTTTCTCTCTTCCTTTGATTCTATGTCATTAATTTGTGTGTTTTACCCTGTGTTTGCTATTTTCATTGTTACCATTACGACAAAAAATATAGTCACTATTGCTATTACTACTATTATTGTTATGTTATTATTGTTGTTCTCGGAGGTTGACATTATTTCCATTATACATGTCTACTGTTGTCTCTCACGCTTTTGTAAAATCCTTGAACAATTTATTTATATAACTTCTTTGACATTGTGTACATCGTGGTTCATTGGTTTATAATAATTATGCTTACACAACATGGGCGGAATAGCAAGGACTAACTGTAAGACATGTCCAGCAGGACCTTATGCTTCTATCCTTGGGTAATTAAGCATTTTAAAGTTTAATTGTTGCATAATTGTGACTATGAAAACAAGCATTACACATTATTATTACTTCAAATCCCATGTGCACTCAAAAATTAAAAGTCTTGAGTCTCTTTTGGGTTGAAATTTTGGTAAAGACTGCAGACAATCGACATCTTTCTTTCTATATGTACACACTGACGTACACTGACATTATACATAACACTCAAACATACCCGCTGGTCAATCAGACTCCCATTATAAAACAGTGGCAGACAAAAAAGAATCTTCTTTTCCAAACTTTACATCCCCCCTCCCCGCTTGTGACTTTTACCATTTAATTTTGCTCGCACTGTATAAGATAAGACTGACTTTTATCGACACGTAACAGTTAAACAAACATAATCAAATTCTCTTTAAAGACAGCCTACAAGTTCTTGCTGAAACACTGTTTTTTGTTTAATCCATTCAGGAAAACAGGAAAGACAGAATTTGTAATCCAAACTTGGTAAAGATCCAACCATACACGGCCCTAGAAAATTGAGTAAACATATTATCACTGTCATTATCACCAGTTTCAAACCTGTTATCATTGGTTGCTTGTCTAGCACTAACAGACAAACCCACACGATTCTCGTTTCATACTGAATCAAATTGGTCTCCTTTTTGACAAAGGAAAAAGAGGAAAACAAACAAACAAACAACGAAAAACGAGTATTAGAAATACCAAAATTATGTAATATCAGACCTCAAACAACATATAAGATGTTTTTTATTGAACTGACGAGACAAGACAAGAGAATGTGTTGGCAGACACTCTTTATAAAATGTATACAAAACAACAACACACAGACACGTCAATCCAATTTAGGATGAAAGAATGACAGTAAGAAACCGTGACAGTGTCTACTGCTCTTCTATGTTCCTGGAAAGCCAGTCACACGACTAAATTTATGTAAATCGATGTGAATTAAATCACTGAAAGCGTAACCTTCGATTGCTTGTATTCTAATTGCATGACTGCGAACGTTCGCTTGAAATCAGGTTTGAAGATCCACGTCTCTGATTCAGGTAAAGCGTTGAGTAATAGAATGGTTTACCAAGTAAGTATGTCTACGATTTAGGTTCCTATCTTTCGATTTCCTTTCAAGTTTTGAGGAACTAGCGCAATTTCAACTAATTTAGAACGAAAATTCACATACTTTAATACTCAGAAATTAAAGTGTCTTATTGAGTACAGCCGGAAAGAAACAAGAACTGTTGTTTTAGTGCCTGTAATTGCTCACGCAAGAAAGCTCTGAAGTTCATTTTTTTCTTTATCAGTGTTTCTCCTGACTGGCTCGTTAATGAGACAGAGTTGCGTCCCTTGGCGCAAATTTGCTTCCCTCGTATTACACTAGACGGGAAAACTGGGACTGAACTGCACTAAATACACAAGAAAACAGAAAAGTAATTGTTTTAATCAGATAATGTAGCTTGCACAGTGGCTCCAGATGGCCCGACAACGGGAAACAGATGATAGAAAAAGGAGATAGTGTTGGGCACAAAACGTGGAATGGTCTGTTCCAATGAAAAGCGACTTGTGTTAATGCCCACCACTCATTGTTGCCGAGAAGGCCGATAACTTCATTAATCTGTCCAGCCTGGTTTCCGAGTCAGGCCTCCGAGCAGACAAATTGCACAGTGAAGCGAACATGCCAATCAAAACTGTCCACTTTTCCTTCTGCCCGCTCCCTGGTGTCCGCTGGAGATGGAGAAAGAGAGAAAGCGGAAGGGGGTGGGAGTGGGGGTTGGGGTGGAGGTGAGAGAATAACCTGCAGAGCTTTTTAGGACGATGGGAGGAGGTTTGAAATAGTGCATACACGGACTGACAGTCATGAATTGAACAAAAGAATAACACTAGGAAACCGTTCACAAGAGATTCATCATCGTGGTAAAGTAATGAACGCTCAATGCTGAAGTAAGAGGGATACAGTATATAAAAATGTTCTATCAAAGAAACTAATAAGGTACAGGTGGCTGACTTTGTCACTGAAAAACAAAATAACAAGAACCAACTTCTGATCGGTTCAATCGCTGGTTGCTCAGGCTGCATTACTGCTGCTGGCTACAAATAATCTTTTCCCCTTGTGCTCGATTATTAAAAAACAAAAACAAACAAACAAACAAACAAACAAACAGACAAACAAAAAAGTCACAGGGATATTTCTCAGTTGTTCAGGACGGATGCAGACAAACGTCAAGCGTGTTAACTCATCTTCTGGGTCTTGTTCGTTCGTTCGTTTGTTTACTTTTAGTATCATTCCAGGAAAAGATAATCTGTTAATAACAAAGAGCTCTGAGGATGTGGGCCTGTTGCCAGTGTCTTTTCTTTCGTCCTTTTGTCCCTTGTCTGACATCGACACAAGCCAACCGTCTGTCATTGTCTAGTTTTTCTGCTTTGTAACACACACACACACACACACACACACACACACACACACACACACACATACACACACACACGTACATATATACACACACTCACACACACACTCTCTCTCTCTCTTGCTTGGGCGTTTCATGAAGGCAAAGAATAGTCAAATTCTACCCAAAAGTGAAACAGACCATCAGGCATTTAAAAAAAAAAAAAGGAACTGGTAAAGTTCTACTCGACAATATAGTATCCCCTTGAGTGTTCTTGGGAAGGCAAAGACAAGTAACTACCCAGAAATGAAGTAATCGTCTGCGTGTTAAAAGCAAGAAGTGTTCTACCCAAATTTCTATTAATAACGTCTTTGGTTTTATCCTAAAATAAAATAGTTCCTCGGACGTTTGAAGAAGGCAAACATCAATCAAATTAACCCTGCACAAACATAAAACCTTCTTCCTGACGTTTCAAGAAAATGAACACTGGTTAAATTTTACCCCAAAATATACTGGTTAAATTTTACCCCAAAATATACTGGTTAAATTTTACCCCAAAATATACTGGTTAAATTTTACCCCAAAATATACTCCCTTGAATGCTTCAAGAAGGCAAGGACTGCATGTAATTTCTCAAAAATAAAATACAATACTGTTTCAAGAAGGCAGCAGTTAGTCAAATTCTGACCTAAAGTACAACACTTCCTGGGTTGTTACCAGAGGGCAAGGAAAAGTAACTACCGGCAATTAAAATAATCCCCCAATAAGACGGAATTGGACAACTTCTTCCTGAACATGAAAATAGTCCCTGGGGAGTTTGAAGACGGCAAAGACTGCTGGTAACTACAAAACAAGACCAAACCAAACCAAACCAAAAACAAAAAAACAAAAAATAAACAACAAAAAGCACACAAAACAAACAAACAAACAAAACCCCCTACACTACCCTCAACTATTTCAATAAATGCAGGGACTGGTACAGATATACCACCAAAAAGGATCCCCAGTGTGTTTCAGAACGGTAAGGACTACTGGTAATTACCCAGAGAAAAAGTTCTGTCGTGTTTTTTCAAGATGGCGAAAACTAGCGAAGTCCTATCCGAAAATAAATAGTCCCTCCAGAAGGCAACAACTGGTAAAGTTTTATCCGAAAATAAAATAGTCCCTGGGGTGTTTGCGGAAGGCAGGGACTGCTAACTACCCAATCAGCAGGCAGTTTAACTGTCAGACTCCCAGACTGCAGACAGAACAACATGGCGTCTGATCCACGAATCCCGGCGCAGCCAACGGAGAATCGGGCAAATACAGCACTCGCGGGTGTGTCCCAAAAGTCGGCAGGATTTTATCAGACCTCTGTATTGATTTTCTCATTAGCTCCCCTTTTGTTCGGCGTGTTCTCTTGCTGTTTTCTATAGACAGCGCCAAAAAGACCATGTGTGCCAGTCTCCCCCAGCACCTCCTGTCTTGACGGTCTTGTCAGTCTGTTTCGTTGATTACCATCTCTCCTCTACATTTGTCTGTGAGTTCGTCTGTGTGTGTGTGTGTGTGTATGTGTATGTGTATGTGTGTGTGTGTGTGTGTGTGTGTGTGTGTGTGTGTGTGTGTGTGTGTGCGTGCGTGCGTGCGTGCGTGTATGCGTGTGTGTGTGTGTGTGTGTGTGTGCGTGTGTGTGCGCGCGTGTTCACGCCACCTCTTCTATTTTTCTATCTTTATCACCATCTGGAAGGAGAAATACTATGCTTAGTGTTGTCGTTTTGTTTTTGTTTTCAATATAACTGCTTTTATTAAAAACAAACAAACAAACAAAATCTCTCGGTTTTTTTTCATTGAGCAAACATCAGATGTAGCGACAACACATCAGTTTTATTGTTAACAGCAAAAATCATCAACATATGGTATGGTTTTGAAAGGCACGTCTGAAACTTCGACGAGGGCATTTTAAACACTGAAAGGGGAAGCATGAAATGCTGAATTATCACATCCGAAACGGCAGAAGAACAAAAACAATGCTTAAATCTTAGGAACAGATACTGCTCCAATCATCACAAATTTTCCTTAATGCTGAATGGATGGTCTGAACAATTAAAATAACATTCCGAATGTGTGTTTTTAAATGTTGAATGCCCTTTTTGTCTGCTTATTTGTTGGTTTGTATTTGAATACTGTTCTTGTTACCTAGTTTTAAAGAAGGCCGAAAATCAACTGACTTACCCAAGGACTGCACTTAGATTAATCGAACATTCAAGACATTTTAAACAAAATAATTGGTAAGCGAGTAACAGAAGCGATTAAATAAACAAAAATAACTAATTTAAAATTATTAGAACGAACAAACAAACAAACAAACAAACAAACAAACAAACAAACAAACATTATTCAGAGCAGTACAAGCACAAGTTCCCGGGATTTTCTAATCATTACCCCAACTGTCCATTGAAAAACTATTTAACAGATACGTTACGCGCGGCGCACACACACACACACACACACACACACACACACACACACACACACACACACACACACACACACAACACACACGCACATTACAGCCATCGAGGCATCTTTCAGAGTAATCCAAAATGTACTTGAATTGCAGTGCAGAATTTGGAGTTTATTCAACAGAGATTCATTGCATCCGGACAATGCCATATGTGCTCCACCCAAATCTGGCAGTAACCATCTACCAGACTCCTCAAGCCTTCGCAAAAGCATATGCGTTGACAAGGTCTTGAAACGGGGACGGGGTGAAATGACGCCCCCTCAATTATTGGTGCGTTAATATGTGGCAGCAAAACAGGTCTCTCTGGCTTTTATTTTCAAAAAATGTTTTTATTAAGCTGGGATGGAACTCGATACATCAGATCTTGAGTACACGTACACGTCTCTATCAGCACAGCCAGCCAGCCTACTGACAGTTGTGTACAGAAGATGATTTGAAAATCTTAGCTCAGACCAGTAGTCATTTTATTTCTTAACAAAAACAGTTAAATCACCAAAGAAAATCCCTCACTCAACACACATTAGAAATAAGCAGACCAAACAAAATATGTATTCGTGACACAAACTGTAGGATGTTCGTAGTTTTGTTTATATCATCATTCGCTATCTCTCAAAGATATACAAATGAACATTTTATGATTAGTCGGAGGATCTCCTTGCCTGGGTACAGCATCTTTTTCTTATGAACCTAGACTCTAACAGTGCTTGAACCAAAATAAAAGTTTCATGAGAACAAAACGTACAGAATCAATCAATGTTACTTAGCTGCTTTGATAAGGTGACAGGAGTTTAAAATTTGATAACATAACAAGAGTTTAAAATTTCTATAAAAAACAAACAAACAAATACACAGACAAAGGAAAATACCACCACCACCAACAACAACAAAACAAGAAAACTTCAACAAAAAAGAAGAACAAAAACAACCCATCCACGCGCGCGCAAACGTACACAAAACAAAACAAAACAAAACAAAACAGAACATCCAAACTCAGAACCCAAGAAAACAAGAAAAGAAAAAACCCGATAAATCAAGCAAATAACAATGACCCAAAACAAACAAGAACATAGCAACAGCAGCAACAACAACAACGAAGACGGAACAAAAGTTGCTGTCACGTGTCACGTGCAGATCCAATTTCATACCATCCTTCCCATAAAAACAAAACAAAACAAAACAAAACAAAACAAAACAAAACACCGAAAACATCAACAAACACAATGATATCAAAACAAAACCAAAACAAAAACCAAGCCAAACCAAACCACCCATCCACGAACATACACACTTGCGCGCGCGCACACAAGGCACACACACACACACACACACACGAACACAGACACGCGCGCACACACAGACACATACACACACACACACACACACACACACACACAGAAGCCTACACGTAGAGAGAGAGGTATTAACGTTGGCAAGCGGTTATAAAGAGAAAGGAAGGATGGAGAGACAGGCAAGCAGGCAGGCAGGCAGGCAGGCAGGTACATAGACACACATGCAGCCAGTCAACTGACCAACAAAGCACACACAAAAGGTCGATCACAAACAAACAAACAAACAAACAAACAAACAAACAAACAAACAAACAAACACACACACTCTCTCTCTCTTTCCCTCACTCTGTCTCTCTTCGCCCGTCTTCTCCCTCCCCCCTCTACCTCCCATACACGATTACTGTCTCAGACAACATAGTCCATCCGTACCTGCCGAGGATCTTGCTGACACAGCCGTGGGAGACCCTCAACTGTCTAGAGATGTCGCAGGGCCGGACCCCCTGGTGGGACAGCTCCACGATACGACTCCTCACCACGTCCGGCAGGGGCCGCCCGTTCACAAACACCCCGCCCAACTGGTTCACTCCCCCGTGACCTGGTCAACAGACACCAACAAGACTGAACGTATTATTGTGTTGTGGGCAAGTCTGGCTGGGAGAAAGGAAAACGAAATAATAAAAAAAAAAAGATGATGATGACGATGATAATGACAATGATGATGATGATGAAGAGAAAGTGGAGAAGGATGAGACAGAAGAAGAAGACGACGACGATGATGATTAATTCTAAAAGAAAAAAAAAAAAAAAAAAAAAGCACACACACAGACACACACACCACACGACACCACACACACACACACACGACAAGAGGAAAGGAAAAAGAGATGAAAAAAAAAAAATCTCTGACACTTGTAGACGTGTTGTGCGTATTAATATTAATATAATTATGTAGCCAGTCAAAAAATTCTAACACGTTTTTCGATTTTTCGTCTGCTACAAAACCGGAAATGACGTTTAAATTTCATCCGGGTGTTGTTGGAACCATAGCAACGTAAGCGCTTTCGCTGTAACGGTTGCCAACCCCGAAACATCAAAGTAACTCTAATTCAGGTTTGTGTTAATTTTTCATTGTAGTAGTTGGTTTAAAGTTGAATTATTTTAGAGTAAATTAAGACACTTTTGAAGTGTATTCATGGGAATTTAATATAGGAAATTTTAAATCAATTTTTTTTTGTTTGAAATCTAAATGATAAATAATTCAGCGATGGGGTTAGTCCGATACGCAGCCTATTCGTAGTTTGCAAACATGATCATTTATATAATGTTTTGGTTTTTTATATTAAACAATTGCTTAAATGTTTTTGTGGAAAAAAGTGACGACGTGAATGAACATGAATGAATATTTTTCATTGTAATACTAGAATAGTATTCTATGGGAAAAAAAATGTGATGCATTACCAAAATGGTTGTGGTGCACTGACAGTTATTAATTTATCAGTTTCATGGTTAAATAAATTTGGCATGGTTGAACATTTTTTCTGTTAAAGCATATGTAGTTGTTTGTAAATACTGACTTTTTTTTGGTTCAGTTATTACATTTGTGAAATACTCGCACACAAAAAAACATAGAGAGGTCTCATAAAATTTTTGATTAGCAAGTTGGCAAGCGGATGTGAAATAGTAACCATTTTTTGTGGAAAAGAGAATACAGAATTTTTGTACAATGGATAATAACAGGTTCTGTTATTCAGTAAGGAGACAAACCAAACATATTGTCTCCGGATCATTGTGTAGTCCTTTGGATAGTGTTCATGAATTATCTTGATCAAAAGGGACATGACTTTGAATCCAAAACTGTATAATACTTAAAGAACATTGTGTTCACGGAAAGGAAAATCATTTTCATAAATGTTTTGTAAAGACCTCCTAGATGGTGTGATAGATGTTCACCATTTCATGTGTGTGTGTGGAATAGGGTTCATTTTGTTTATTGAAAACATAAGCATGTGTAGTCTACTGTTAATGTTTATTATTTTTCTTTCACTGGATTATTCATGTTTTTTATAGTTCATGATTATTCATTCAAACATTTAACTGTATTTTTTCTTAAGGCTATTCATCAACATATCATATCATATCATATCATATCATATCATATCATATCATAATCATATCATATATCATATCATATCATGTCATATCTCATACCATACCATATCATATTATACAGGGTCAACTATTGAGGTTGATGGTGTCCAAGGTCGTGCTTTGTTTTGCTGAGTACTATCATGTGGGATCTCAGGCTAAAGTGTCTGATGCACACAGGCGGCTGCTTACTTGATACTGGATGGATCACTCTTACAGTATTGATCACTCTACAGTATTGGTCCTGGCTTTTATTGCTGTATGCTTTTCCATATCATATCATATCATATCATATCATATCATATCATGTAAATGTCATGTCATGTCATGTCATGTCATGTCATGTCATATCATATCATACTATTTTATCATGTCACAATCACATCTTATATATGATTTACTTCAAATGGAAAACTGACCAAATGAATGTATGGAATCTGTTGCAGAGCTACCTGAGGTTCTCAAGTGTTTCTGCTGGGGTTGACTCTGTACCGCTAGTTTTAATTTGTCAGTCTTTTTCCAAAAAGGGGTTATCCCCCGTGAGAACAAATTGTGGTCACTTGTAATAGTTGTAAGTTGTAAGTTGTATTTATTGTGTTTCATTCTATTAAAATTCAAAGATCTGTCTTTTTTGGCTTTAAAGGTTTTTTTTTTGAAGATTGGAAGTTGACTCAAAACCCACAAATGTGAAATCACTCCACATATACACTTATACATACATACATACATACATACAATATAATAATCACACATTTCTCACAAATCATAGGAGCGGTTACAATTAAATATTTATATAGCGCAAAATCTTGATAAAATCAAATCTAAGCGCTGAAACAGACACACACACACACACACACACACACACACACACACACACACACACACACACACACACACACACACACACGCACACGGCTATAAATGGGGAGAAAGAATAAAAGCAATGGAAAATTATAGAGAGCATATTATATACAATTATAAATTACAATGTGATTCCCCTCCGATGGAGACAAACTGCAGAGGGGATTGAGTGAGGTCAGGATTTTATGCAGAGGAGAAAAGGTGAGTTTTGAGAGCGGACTTGAAGGAGACAAAAGTAGGTTGCTGACGGACTGAGAGAGGAAGTTTGTTCCAGGAGAGTGGACCAGAAACAGAGAAGGCTCGTGGACCATACGTATTGAGCTTAGTGCGTGGAAAGCGAAAAGTCAGAGGATCGGAGGCAGAGCGGAGGGTACGTGAGGGAACATAGATCTCAAGTAGGTTTGACAGGTAATCGGGGGCTGCGTTATTGAGGCTTTTGTAGCACATGGTGTCTAGTTTGTACTGTATGCGCTTTGATACAGGGAGCCAGTGAAGTTGTGCCAGGAGAGGAGATATGTGGTCAGCTTTTTTCTTTTGAGTACAAGGCGTGCAGCACTGTTTTGAATGCGCTGTAGGATGTGAATGGTGGAGGCAGGAAGACCAGACAGGAGTGAATTGCAATAGTCAATGCGAGACATTATGAAGGAGAGAACGAGTTTTGCAGTTGTTTCGACAGAGAGATACTTCCTGATCAGGCTTATACGATGGAGGTGATAGTAGCAAGATCTGGCAGTTTGAGAAACAAAGTTGTTCATGGAGAGGGTAGAGTCAATGCAGACACAAGGTTTTTAGCTGAATCAGAAATTGGGACTGATGTGTTACATAATGGGAGAGAAAGAGGAGGCAGCTGAGAAAGTTTCTGACGGGTGCCAATGAGGATAGCTTCTGTATTGTCGTCGTTAAGCTGAAGTTTATTGTATGTCATCCAGTTCTTAATGTCCGAGTAACACTCAGTGGTGCGAGTCAAAAGGCGCTGTATATTGTCAGGTGAGTCACTGTCTTGAAGTTGGGTGTCATCAGCATAGAAGTGGTGTTTTATAGAGTGGGAGTTGATGATGGTGGACAGGGGGGAGGTGTAAAGAGTGAAAAGAACAGGGCCAAGGACAGATCCTTGTGGAACACCACAGGTCAGGTATGCAGGTTAGAGTAAGTGCCATTGATGAGAACAGTTTGTTTTCTGTTTGATAGATATGAAGTGAACCAGAAGAGAGCAATGTCAGAGATGCCAAAAGTATGATGAAGTCTAGAAAGGAGAATACCATGATCAATGGTATCAAAGCTGCAGACAGATCAAGGAGTGTGAGGAGAGAGACTTTGCCAGTATCAGTTGCAAGGAGGAGATTGTTGAGAATGTGTAGCAGGGCAGTTTCAGTGCTATGGCACTGGCGGTAGGCTGACTGGAAAGGATTGAAGAGATTGTTGGCAGACAGGTGAGAGTTCAGCTGGTTGAGGACAACTTTTTCAAGGAGTTTTGACAAGAAAGAGAGATTAGAGATAGGCCGGTAATTTTTCAGTTCATTTGGGTCTAAATTGTATTTCTTGAGAGAGGGTGAACAATAGCAGACATGAAAGAATCTGGGACAGTTCCAGTTTGAAGAGAAGTGTTGATGATGTCAGTGATGAATGGGAGGAGAGTAGGGAGACAGTCGGATTAGAGAGAACCTGGAAGAGGATCCAGTTCGCGTATAGTTAGTTTTCACTGTCACCTTTGACTGGTCATACTGAAAGTCGGTAATCAATGTTTATATCATACCACGCTTTGTCCTAGGATAACATAAAGTCATTTCTAAACAGCCAAAATACTTTGAAGTAAATATCTGCATATTTTAGGCATTGATGGTCTGAATACTGGACCACTGTCGTCGGTCCATACACATTTCGTGACTACTCACAGAAAGAATTTTATACACCAAATTGATCAAATTCATTTTGAAACTTTGACTTAGAAAATATCCTCAAACAGATGAGTTTTTTTTTCTTTTCTCTGACGAGATTTTTTCCATACAGACAAGAGATTTCTCCATTTCAATCTTTGCAAAGAATGGGAATCGAGAGAAAATGATAGACTATGTGTCTAAAATATAAAAACAAAAAATAAAGGAAGAAAATGAATTTAAAGAAATAAAAAGAGTATGACGGGTGGAGGTGGGTGAAATATGGCCATATTATGGTAAACATCGTGTTAGGGGGAGGAGAGAGTATATAATTTCTTTCGTGGAACACACACACACACACACACACACACACACACACACACACACACACACACACACACACACACACACCACAATCAATCAATCAATCAATCAATCAATCAATCAAAGCGCTTCGTATGGAAAACCTATACTTATCAGTTACGAATAACATTAATAAAACAAAAACAAGACAAAACAAAAAACAAATTCAATAAAAAAACAAAAACATAACGATTAAGTAAATAAAAAGCAGCTCATTCAATTCATGGCAGGCACGAGTATCATCACATCTGTTTCATTAAATTTGGACTCAAGGGAAGTATTCCAAATTTGATTAAAACGTGGACCACAAACATTCTCTCTCTCTCTCTCTCTCTCTCTCTCTCTCTCTCACTCACTCACACACACACACACACACACACACACAACACACACACAAACACACACCACCATCTCTCTCTCCCTCTCTCTCTGCTTTCCGAACATTACTAAACGCACGAAGTCACTAAACTTGCTTGGACATTAAAAGTAAAATCTCTCTCTCTCTCTCTCTCTCTCACACACACACATAAGCACATTAACACACACACCACTACCATCACTTACATCACACCAACCAACCAACGAGGCAGATTAAATGAACGAACGATATGAACGGTACGGCAACTGAAATATTCATCCCAAGGTCGCAACCATACGCACGAACAATGTTGACAGTTTGATCTGTGGTGTGAATAATCCCAGCGATCTAAGTGACACGGCGTGATGTCAACACAAAGTTTCAATGGACGTGACACTATTTAATTTGCTACTTAAGTAGTACTCACAGGTACTTTACATGAATGCGTGTGGAGGGAGGGAGAGAGAGAGGGAGAGGAGATGAAAGAGAGAGAGAGAGAGAGGTCAACAGTGAAGAATTCTGAAAAACAAAACAAAAAAACAAAACAAAACAAAAAAACCCAACAACCGGAAAACATAAAGAGTTGTATACAATCTGTTTTCACCCTTTTATAGAACATTCTTTTGTTTCAGTTAAGAACATCACAATGTCATAGCATAAAAAAGGTCAAACCATCAACGTGTACACATAATTTCAAAAATCGAAGCTTACAACGGGGCGCAAAAAGAATAAAACTGCTGAAGGAAATCTGTTGCATCCAAGTGCACACATTTTCAATGTGCGTTGTAATGGTTTTACTACACGACCATTGAGGTAGTATGTACACATAACAATATCTTACATACACACATATATATGTATATATTACCTACTCTACTGTCTCTCCCAAGTCCTTTTTCATTTACATACGGACAGTAAGACAATCGCCATTCTCAAAACGTATGTGTCAAGTAACAACTTAAATTATTCAGGCACACCATTCCCACCATATCCATTTTGTTTGCATGCAGATATTGCAACAACCAGTTAAAGGCGATTTCCTCAATACGTATGATAAATGTGTTATTCCTATCTCCACACAACTCATTGTTTAGCCTACCTGTGAATGCCATAATGTGGGGTTAAAGACCCCATTCCCTCCCAAGTATTCATCATAAGCCAACAGCGACAGCAGCAGAAATAATAACTGTTTCCATAAAGTTCACTTTTGTGTGCGTCGGAATATTCAGTCAGAAACCTGTCCTAAATGGGCTTCCCCCCAATATCTATGATGGTTTTCTATTCATAAAACATTGTCATATATTATTGCTTTTGTGTAGTCCATTTTCCTCTGTATTGTATCTATTAATAAATATCATGAATAATAGTTTACAAGCTATATATATATATATATATAATATATATATATATATATATATATATATATATGTTCTCTCTCTCTCTCTCTCTCTCTCTCTCTCCATATATACATATAACGAATAAACCAACTACACTGTCCCCACAAAACCCACTTTCCTTTGCCTATGAATAAAATGGCTGGTATCACTACTGGCTTTTGATCAGCTCTATCGGGTCTGGTGCTCCAAACCTATGGGGTGTTATGGACATCAGTTATGAATAAAGATTAAGTTCAAACAGGACATGATCGCACCACTATGCACGTGAAGAAGATGGCAGGCGTAGTACCTTGAAAAGGATCAAAGGGGGCCGACACGCTCACAGCTGGCTGCGACAACACGTGCTGATGACTAGAATGATGAGGATGATGATGAAGACGGTGCTGTTGGGGAGTCAGCGGGTGAGAGTGGTGAGAGTGGGCTGTCGGGGTTGTTGAGTGGGGGAGGGTATGGGGATGGTACCCGAAAGGCGAGGAAAAGGCCCCAGCTCCCCAGGCACCACCCGTATCACGATCCCAGAACATTGTCATTTTGTGAATCTAACTTTGACGGAAACTCGGACCAAATTTGCGATGATTTTTACTTTATGCACACCTGCACTGGGTTTTTGTTTTTCACACGCTACCGATGCGTTTTATTTTCTGCAGGATTTCACAGATTCTGTTTTACTATACGTACACTCTGGAATTTTGTAACCACACAGAAATACACCAAGTGGGCTGTTTGCGTCACTGAATTTCACGTCAAGCCACAAGATGGAAAACAAATGCTGATTATAAGTTTGGCACACACTGTTCATGTGTAACATTACGAATTTTCTTTCTGTTTTTTTGACTATCACAAATAAAGCATTTCTTAAATTCACGTAACTTCGCATCTCATCGTCACACAACAACACTGCTTAGAAATAGCTCCATTTTCCAGAATCGTCCTCTTTAGTTTGAGACAAACACAAACTGAGAAACTTACGTAACTAAACACTCCTTAAAAATCACCACATGAAGCTTTTTGTTGAAAAGAATAATAGACAGACTATAATAATAAAATGGTGAAGGCCTAACTTTAGGCACAATTATGAGGCAAAAAAAAAAAAGTAATCAAAACTGGTAACCACAAAACATTAAACGCCTTGACCACAAAACTGACGATTATCCCAAGAATCAGAAAGCGCCCAATCACCAAACTCTTCTTCAAACGAAAAGCTCCAGAAAAACCCACAACACCCAACTTCACCACCACGAGCGGCTGGCTCACACGCCAAATGGTAAGAAGTCGAGGACACAAAATCACTCTTCTATAACCGCTGCTACTCGAGTCGCCCTACTGTGCCATTTATAGCAGGTACCCGATGGGTATGCTTTATGATGAAAGGACACGCAAAGCGACTCAACAAAGACGTATTGGGTTCGAACTGAAGAGGTAGAAGGATGCTTGGAGTGCATCCTCTGGAGATGAAAATGCGCAGGATTGAGTTTCGAGTAAGAGATGATGCACGGAAGCCTCAAATGGGACCTGGAAGGCAGGGATGGTGGGTGGACTTGGGTGTCTTCCAGTGCACTTTATAAACACTTGGGGTACTTTTATTTAACTGCGATTAAACCCCCATCTCTCTCCTTTCTATCTAACTCTAGCGTTCACACAACAAACTGTGCCCATCTCTGTTGGTGTCAAGCTCCCCTTTTTCCTCTCGTTCCTTTGAACTCTTTTTTCAGCCATGCAGCATACAACTCGTCCTGCATAGAAAGTCATTGTAGCGTGCATTTTCCCACCTATACAATCACCAAATGTCTCCTGGCTCGACAAAGGGAGACGTACCTTTGCCATATGTAAGAGGGGCTAACTTGCACGAGGAAAACTCTCTCGGGAAAAGTCCACCTTCCATTAGACTTGGCATGATAGATAACAACACACAGCCATCAAAACAGGACGGGAGTTTTCATCTGCTCCTATTAACATACCTCTCCTAGCGTAATTACAGCATGTTTTATATGAGCCATATAGACAAACTAGTCCGCTCACTTTTGACCTGCACATTTATAGTGAACGTCGTTTTACACAGATAGGAAGAGTGGGGGGTGTTGACAGTGGTGGTATATATAATTTTTTTTAATGGTGTGAATAACGTAGAATGAGACTGCCTAAAATAAATCGAGAAAAAGATAGATAGATAGAAAGACAGACAGACAGAAAGACAGACAGACAGACATACAAACAGAAGATAGATAGATAGAAAGATAGATAGATAGATAGATACACATACATACATACATACATACGTACGTACGTACGTACGTACATACATATACACACATACATACATAAAAAGATAGATGGTTGGATGGACGGATAAACAAACTGCAACAATTTGTTCCAGAAAATGGAAATACTGTTGGGCACAGGAGTTATAACTACTGCACCTCAGTCACCTTAGATCAGGAAACAAGCAAAACGACCAAAGGAACTCAAAATGCATAACAGAATGTGTAGCACAATATCCCATTATAAAACCAACTGACCAATAAAAGTTGCTGTGCTACTGCTGTTGTCATCCTAGAATATTTCGAACAACACCTTACCAGTAAGTAAATGACAAAAACTGAAGAACACGTTCAATTAAACAGCTGTCAAAATAACCCATCCTTTCATAAATCGTTTGCAAAGAAAACCACCGGCAGGGGTTGCATTTTCAAACCCTCCTTTTATGAAGATATCAATCATCATCATCAATGAACACTTTAAAATTATCAGTCAACTAATCACATGTCTTTTAGGCACACTGATCACAATGAACATCAGTTAATTATATACACATTTTCAGAAGGCACGGAGGTACGGTATTCAAAATAAGACATAAAACTATTTTGTTGCTGGTTTATGTCAATGTAACATGAAAAATATAAACACAAGCCTAAAACACAAACAAAAAAGACATAAAACTAATCAACCGAAAAAAAAAACCCCACCCCAAGTACTTTCACCCCATAAGAAAGACATCATGTATGTGTGTACTGTATGCCTCTGTATACTGCGTAATTGTTTGTGTGTATAACATAATGTGCGAAATCATATTTGTCATCACTGATGTTTACCTTTTTTGTTACAAAAATAAAACCAAAGAGATTGGTTTTAAAATGTTTGTACCCGACACTCCTTTTACAACTACGGAAAACATAATCTCCCTATCAATGAACACAAAGAAGGTCCATTATTTTAAACAAACAAAACAAAACAAAACACACGAACAAAAAAGCGAGAACATCAATGGAACGAAAACAAAACGACCAAATGATCAAAAACCCAGACTTTTAATGTGCCACTCGTACACCTATACTTAAAGATTCATGATGGAGATGTCCTGTTCCTCGTACATTTTAGAACTATAAACTCCCGAAAGCACACAACACAATAAACAACCGAATGTTTTGGAGAGAACTTGGAAAACAACAACAACAGCAAAACAAACAAAACAAACAACAACAACAAAAAATCACCCACCGAACGAATACGTAACAGGCTGAACAGCCAAGAAATCCAATAACCATATTCATTTCTTTGTTTGTTTTTATTCGTTTGCTTGCTTGTTTCATCCCCCCCCCCCCCCCGCGCACACTCTCCCAAAGATTTTGTTTAGAAAGTAAAACATCTACAAGAACACATAAAATCAACCAACCAAGCACGAACACCCATCTACCCACCTACCCAACCAAACAAAGCGACGTAGCAGACACCGGTTAGTACTAAAAAAAAAAAAAAAAAAAAAAAAAATCTTGTTTAGACCCCAATCCACGGGGCAGCCAACAACGTTATCTGCCAGATCTCCAACACCCGGATTTCCCAATCACACAAGGCAATGCGTTCAAAGCGAACTGGGAGAGACGGGTGGCGGGGTGAAGGGTTGGGGAGGGTGGTGGTGGTGAGGAATGAGAGAGGTCAAAGGACAAAGTAGTTGTAGGACTTGGCTCATGCAACTCGGTGCTTAACAGACCTCAGGGAATGGGTCGGTAAGGTTTTGATGTCACAGGTCACAAACTGGTTGTGTGTGTGTGTGTGGTGTGTGTGTGTGTGTGAGAGAGAGAGAGAGAGAGAGAGAGAGAGAGAAACAGAGAGAGGATAGAGAGAGGAGAGAGAGAGAGAGAGAGAGAGAGAGAGAGAGAGAGAGAGAGAGAGAGAGAGAGAAACAGAGAGAGAGAGAGAGAAGACAACAACGTTTAATTTCACAATAATGGAGCCACAAACTTCTTTCTTTTACCTGTCCGCTTGTACCGCCGTCTCGTGTCGTGTGGGGAGAAACAGTTGACGGTCAGGAGCGAACGAAAAGGCCTGACGCGAGAAATGCCGTGTGACGACCTCAAGGTCTGTTTTACTCTAACGATTACGGTTTCTGGTATAGCTCTCGCCTCAAATCCAAATCTTTTGTCTTATGCTCATTAAGCCAGCTCATGGGGGTTGCATTCTCGTCAGATGACTAAACAACTTAATCTTCTGTTGATGAACATGATGGCAGATAGACCCATGCAGTTCCCAACATTCTTTCAGTCATAATGTCACTGATCAAGTTGCGTCTGGTCTTGTTGACAACTCTTCTCAAACAATTCCAAACAACCGACTCGTGGAAATTGTGTGCCATTGGGACTAGATCTGAATCACCCACAGTGACTCCCCCCCCCCCCCCACTCTTTTTTTTATTTAATCCCAACTGACCATTGACC
The DNA here is from genome assembly GCA_030674185.1 of Monoplex corrugatus. Lineage (NCBI taxonomy): Eukaryota > Metazoa > Mollusca > Gastropoda > Littorinimorpha > Ranellidae > Monoplex > Monoplex corrugatus. Next base: position 38,999,702 of record CM060305.1, on the reverse strand, counting down.
TGTTATTATTCTTTGGTGTTCAAGGGAGATTTATGATACTTGGACAATTTCATACCATGCATGCGCTCTGCCAAAATTTACAAGAGCAAACTCTTAAGAATCCTTGGGCGTTTGGAAAAGATTGGACACAGGATGTGTGTGAGACAAGAAGTTACACACACTCGAGCACATAAGCACGAAGGGTATGCATATATGTGTATGTGTATGTGTATGTGTATGTGTATGTGCGTGCGCACGTGACAGAGAGAAGGGGAGGGAAACAAAGAGAGGCAGAGACAGAGAGGGACGGCGCCCTTGGGTAAAGAGGAGAGGGAGGGTCATACTGGGTCCAAACCAACTTATGCTCGTGCAACCAGGCAGTAAAGAGTCCAGAAAAAAGACCCAAGCTCTCTCTGTTCTTGGCCTCCACTTCAGCTGCCTCCATTTCTATCCTATCCCCCCACTCCCTCTTTCAATCCTCATCTCTCTCCTTCTCCCAAGCTCTCTCCTCTCTCTCTCTCTCCTCTCTCTCAAAGTACCCTTGTGTGTTGTTCTTCCACCCCCTCTCTTTCTTTCTATCCCAACACACCTCTCTCTCTCTCTCCATCTCTCTCCCTCCCTCTCGTGCTAGATCCCTTGCCTAGTTCTTGCGTGTGGGGGACCAACGTCAGGCCCAAATGGGTGGGTAACAGAGGCAGGATAGGGTGACAAGGGCTCGGGAGGGCCCCGCACCCCGTAATTGAGACGACCACAGCACGCCGGATAGTGTGTACGCTGCTTAACATCTGAGCTGAAGGCCAGCCAGCGTGTGTACCCGTTTGACCCTCTTCCACCCTCTCCTCCTTCCTTGCCCTCCCCTCACCCCTTAATCTCTTCAAATCATTGTTGTAATCTTGCGTGCGCTCGCGCGCTGTGTGTGTGTGTGTGTGTGTGTGTGTGTGTGTGTGTGTGTGTTGTGTTGTGTTGTGTTGTGTTGTGTTGTGTTGTGTGTTGAGGTGTGTTGTGTTGTGTGTTGTGTTGTGTTGTGTTGTGTGTTGTGTTGTGTTTGTGTGGAACTACAACTGAATATTAAGGTTGTGGGAGAAAACATCAGCAATTTCTTTTCAAGGATAAAAAAAAAAAACCAAACAAACAAACAGACAAAAAACCCCAACAGTCTAACAAAACATACACATGCGACCGCACGCGTATCATCACCTCCATCTACACACACACACAGACACACACACACATAGACACACACACACAGACACACACACACACACAGACACACACACACACACACACACACACACACTCCAGCTCCTGAACGAAATAGGTCTTTATCTAAAGCCAAGGCATTTAGATCTGCTGTGTCACGTAACGTCACAGTATCTTCAAGCTGCTTACGCGAGCACAGACAAGTACACAACATTTTCTAATCACATTGTTTTATACCCCATTATTATTGTTGTTGCTACTGTTTCATTGTTCTGATCGCTTTTAAAACGAAAGAACTTTACAACTGACCATTTAGTTACCATTAATTGCAACTGAAACTTGATACTATTTCATTTTATCTGTAACAAACGCATTGTCAATGTACACAACAACTTACAATATGTCTGATCTCTTTTTATGCTCCCTACAACTTTACCAGTTACCATTTATTTCCTTTAATTGCAACTGAAACTTGATATTTATAATAAGTCTGATCTCTTAATGACAGGGTCGTTTACGTTTCCATCTTTCCACCCCACCAACCCCACCCCCAGTAACGCTTGCAGTTACATGCATTTGTCGCTGATCCTTGTCAAAAATGAATCTTAAACAAGTCTGAAAGACAAAAAGGCGTCAATGTCTGCTTCTAAGATTTCAGCCTCATTGGTATCATTGTCGTGATTATTATCAGAAGTACTAGTATTATCATTATTATCAGAAGTACTAGTATTATCATTATCATGTTTATTATCAGGAAAGTACTAATAGTATCATCATTGCCTTTATTATTATTGGATTTGACTTGACTTATCTGAATGACAGTCTGCGTCATACTTTTAACAGTGTCTGAATAAAGGCATGACTGCCAAGGGGTAGAATTTTTATATCAAAGTAGCAATAACAAAAAGTCTGGAAGTCTGCACTGCAAAAAGCCACGACGGTCTGTGAATAATTATGTTAATCTGTCTTGATGCCTACCTGTCTCAAAAGTACATGAGCACGGAAAACCGAAGCACAGTGTCCATATCGCAATTTCCACCATGTCTATAAGGATGCGACAGTGTGCCAAAGACGTTATAAACAGAACTCTTTAACAAAAAGTCTTTGCAGTGAACCCACGTCGCTAATCTCTGCAGGTGTGTATAAGCATGTAACATAATCCACATATCGCTAATCCCTGCATTTGTCTGTAGAGATCTGACACTGCGCACACACTGTTAATTCCTGCATAATTATGTGACATGTGCCCATATCGCTAATCCCTGCATAATTATGTGACATGTGCCCATATCGCTAATCCCTGCATAATTATGTGACATGTGCCCATATCGCTAATCCCTGCATAATTATGTGACATGTGCCCGTACCGCTAATCCCTGCATAATTATGACGTGCCCATACAGCTAATCCCTGCATAATTATGTGACATGTGCCCATACCGCTAATCCCTGCATAATTATGTGACATGTGCCCATACCGCTAATCCCTGCATAATTATGTGACATGTGCCCATACCGCTAATCCCTGCATTTGCTTATAAGAACGCTGATCCCGGAATACGTCTGTAAGGATTTATGACATGGTGAACAAATCGCTAATCCTTGCATGTCTATGACGCATTGTGCACATACTGCATACTGCACATATTGCTAATCTCTGCATAAGATAAAATGCACGCATAGCTAATCCCTGCATATCTATAAGGAATATTGCTAATCTGTCTATGAGGCATATTGTTAATCCTTGCATGTGTCTATAAGCATGTGACATACTGCACATGTTGCTAATCCCTGTTTGTGTCTATAAGCATGACATACTGCACATATTGCTAATCCCTGTATGCGTCTATAAGCATGTGACATACTACACATATTGCTAATCCCTGTATGTGTCTATAAGCATGTGACATACTGAACATATTACTAATCCCTGCATGTGTCTATAAACATGTGACATACTGCACATGTTGCTAATCCCTGTATGTGTCTATAAGCATGTGACATACTGAACATATTGCTAATCCCTGTATGTGTCTATAAACATGTGACCTACTGAACATATTGCTAATCCCTGTATGTGTCTATAAACATGTGACCTACTGAACATATTGCTAATCCCTGTATGTGTCTGTAAACATGTGACCTACTGAACATATTGCTAATCCTGTATGTGTCTGTAAACATGTGACATACTGCACACATTGTTAATCCCTGTATGTGTCTATAAGCATGTGACATACTGCACATATTGCTAATCCCTGTATGTGTCTATAAGCATGTGACATACTGCACATATTGTTAATCCTTGCATGTGTCTATAAGCATGTGACATACTGCACATATCGCCAATCCTTGTATGTGTCTATAAGCATGTGACATACTGCACATAATTGTTAATCCCTGTGTCTATAAACATGTGACATACTGCACATATTGCTAATGTCTGCACGCCTATAAGCATGTTATACTCCACATATTACTAATCCCTGCATATGTCTATACACGCGTGATACACATGCTAATACATGCATATATCTATAAGCATATATCATAGTTTACATATCGCTTGTCCCCTCATGTCTACATGCATGTAAACTAGACTACATATCGCTAATCGCTTTTTGTCTATGAGAACATGACACAGTAGTAAATCCCTCCAGGCGATACAAACTGGCAAACAGAAGCAGGAGGGCGTCAAGCGAAGAGCCAGGCTTCATACAAACGTCTTGACTCGAAAGAGCGCTTGTCAAAAGGCTTCTCGCAAAAAAAATCTGCGCCCCCTCGGTTGGTCCCCAAAAGCACAACCGTGGCCCCAACCATTGAAAAAATGGTAATCGTCAGGAAGTGTTTCCCACTTCATGAGTCTGTTCTGTGGCTACAGGCAGGTGTGAACAAGATATTGGTCGCTATTCAAACTAAGGTAAAGGGACCACTTGAGTGTCTTTTTATACTCGTGCCTCTCATTCTCCCCACTTTACTACTAACTTTACTTGTCGACGGAGCGCGGGCACGTTCGGAAGGGATTTTTTTTTAGATCAAATTTGAACATCTTTTTTTTCTCCAGCATCGCGTTAGTGATTTTTGATGAAGTAACGTAGTTGCTGGTGGATGTCGTACACATAGTAGTTAGTGCCTTTCTGCTCAATTTGTTGCCCGGAATGAACGACGTCCGTGCCAGCTGTTGCCGCCTCAGTACAAGGACATAGGTGTTGTGGACGTACTTTGTCTTTTCTAGTTCTCTTTCGTATGCCATTAATATGGCCTTCAAACATGTCACTATTACCTATCTCTTATACTGCTCGTTTTGATAACACGCTTAATAGCTTTTTCACCACTTACTTTTGTCCTTCTCCCTTGCTGCGAAAGCCTCTTGCCCCAAACATACGCTGTTCGTTTGTTGGCTTTGTTCTACACAGGTACCTATGTGTACACATCTCTTTGGTATACAGTACATTATGTTGCATTCGATAATTCAACAACAGAAATCATATCATCCGTCAACATTTAGAAAGGCTTTCAGAATAATTGCAGGAATGCAAAAAGGGCTGAACTTCATTTTATTATTCTAAAATGAAAATGTTTATGCTTTTCCTAATTTGGAAGCAAATGCAGTACTAGATAATATTAAGCACCAACATAGAACAACTGATCAGAACAGTAAACAACCAGACCGGATTTCACAAAAATGATGACTGCCCATGTCAGAAGCAAATGTGGTGCTCGACGTCTTCTGAAGTCACAATTCACAGCTTTTCAATATCGATATTATTACGGTTACAGTTCATTAGTTTAAAAATAGAAATCAGTCAACAGTATAAGAGCATCGACTGCTTTAATGCTACTGTTTATAGCCCGATCAGTTGTGCATGTACATTGTATATGGGTACGTGTGTGCACATCTATGTATTCCTTTATATATACAGATCTCTCTGTGTATATTCGCGAATACATGCGTGTGTGCGTATATGTGCTTGCATGTGTATATTCATGTGTGCGTGCGTGTGTGTGAGTTCATATGCGAAAAAAGGAAAATTCTGATATACAGTACTGAAAGTACATGTAAGTAGAACGAAAGGGGATAGGGTGTGTGGTGTGTACGTTTGGGAAAAGAAGCAAGAGATAAAAAGACGCACGTTTTACAAACTTTCACGAACAGACCCTACACCTTAGTTTTGTCATAGCCACCAGGCGTTTTATGCGAGTATAATGTAATTTTACTCAAGCACAGTTGAATCTCTGATTAAATGAATGAATGACACCTTTCATTTTATCAAAAGGTAAATTTGCGAATTTGAAAGTTTCACATCAAAGAAATAGACATCACCTTATTAACGAGATTTTCTTTCGTTTCTTTTATTAATCTCTTTTCACTGTATCTTTTCATTAAGTAATCATGTTATTCGTGTATGTATATCATATTTTGTATGAGGATCTACTCTGGAATTAAAAGAGTAACTGTACTGCATCATCTTTTTTTTCCGGTCGTGTCACTGACTTTGCATTATGTTTAAATTCTGTATTTATTGAATTCACTCTGTCAACATCATGGAAGGCCTACTCTGTGTCTTGTTAAAAATGAACAAAATTTTATTTTTGTTTTGCGAGGCTGGAGAGATGTTTGCTTGTATTTCTGTCAGGGTAGGGTTGACAGGATCGTAAACACTCAAAACACAAATTTCTGACATCTGAAATGTGTTTAAATAAACAAAAGCATTCTGAAGCCCAGCAGTCTACCTAAGTGTAACAGTGTTGTCTTTCTTTCGTTTTTCTTGTGTTGCTAGTCTTCAATATAAACAACACGGCACAGTGTGGGATTTGATGTGTACTATGTATGACTTGATTTGATGTGTACTGTGTATGACTTGATTTGATGTGTACTGTGTATGACTTGATTTGATGTGTACTGTGTATGAACTTGATTTGATGTGTACTGTGTATGACTTGATTTGATGTGTACTGTGTATGACTTGATTTGATGTGTACTGTGTATGACTTGATTTGATGTGTACTGTGTATGACTTGATTTTGATTGTACTGTGCATGACTTGATTTGATGTGTACTGTGTATGATTGATTTGATGTGTACTGTGCATAACTTGATTTGATGTGTACTGTGTATGACTTGATTTGATGTGTACTGTGTATAACTTGATTTGATGTGTACTGTGTATGACTTGGTTTGATGTGTACTGTGTATGACTTGATTTGATGTGTACTGTGTATAACTTGATTTGATGTGTACTGTGCATGACTTGATTTGATGTGTACTGTGTATGACTTGATTTGATGTGTACTGTGCATGACTTGATTTGATGTGTACTGTGCATGACTTGATTTGATGTGTACTGTGTATGACTTGATTTGATGTGTACTGTGTATGATTTGATTTGATGTGTACTGTGTATGACTTGATTTGATGTGTACTGTGTATAACTTGATTTGATGTGTACTGTGATGACTTGATTTGATGTGTACTGTGTATGACTTGATTTGATGTGTACTTTGCATGACTTGATTTGATGTGTACTGTGCATGACTTGATTTGATGTGTACTGTGCATGACTTGGTGTAAATGACGAAAGACATGATGATACAAATGAAATGATAACTTTCTTCTTCTAATTAAAGCTGGCTTTTGGGTTTCCCCTCATTACTAATACAGTTAACTTAGAACATTTCCACCATTTCTTTGTTCTGTTGAAAACTGTTATTGTTGTCATTGTTATTGTTGCTTAAAGCCCAGCCGACTACGCAGTCATATCAGGGCTATAACCGTCTCACAAAGTACACCATATTTCACTACAAACAAACAAACAAACAAACAAACAACACCCATACACTGGAAAAGAAAATTAAGTAAACATATCAATGCATTTGCGCACATAACCTAAGGACATGCCCCTGGCGTCGACCACTCTGTCCAATTTATCACCACAGGATTTAATAAAAACAAACCTGAATACAAATTCAAACACAATTACGGATATTAAAATACATATATAAAGGGTCTAAATTAACTTAAATCGCTTCTGCACATCACATTTCCCTACAGCCAAAAATGCACGAAGCACATGTACCCATTATCAATCCTAGGAAAGTATATCAGGTTTGATAAAGACATACAGGCGAATGGACCAGCAAGACAGATGATAGGAAGAGATGACAGGCAGCAAAGGAACAAGGTAGAAACAAAGAGAGTGGCAGAAAACGGAAATATCTGGCACAAAATTTCCAGAAGGTGGGGATACTATTTATAGCGAAAGAGGCCCCCGGCATCCCCTGAGAGGCATCAGTTGAAAATGGCATCATTCAAACGGAAAGGTGAAAACTATCACGGCTACCTCAATTTTTCTTTGTTTCTGTAAATGTCAAAACACTTCATCGAATCTAATAATGTGCTTAAAACGAAAGTTATGAAAGTGATTAAATTATTCATCATATTTCTTGAATTCTCATTGCTAGCAACTGAACAAAATGACTTTAAACACAGTCTACCATCTGAATAAACATACTATCAAGGAAAGCATTACATTCGGTAAAATACAGACCAAACAACTGTATGCTGCTGCGTTAAAGTTATTACGCAAGGTTATAATTATTCACTTAAGTTATTATACTAAGTTGTAAGCTGTTTTCTTTACCACTAATAAAACCTCATTTTCTTGTTGGCATAAACATATGTCTAAATGATGAATGATATCGTATCTAATACGACAACATGAACAATAAACAACAGCAAGGTTCAGTCCTTGGTAACGTGTACACATCAACGTGCTTTGAAAGTAAAACATCACAAAGTCCGCGAATGTAATCCTCAAGTACTTTGGCAAAATTTTACACGTGAAGGCTGCAGGAGAGGAAAATAATCGTGTGCACAGCATCAGACAATAAATCAAATAACTGTGGCTTTGTTTTACACACTCGGATCGTTTTTCACAACGTCAATACACAGTCTGGAACAAAGAACCTCCCCCTCAACACAAAACAATACAGACATGACAGTCAGGCAGAAAACCCAACAGAGAACGAGGAAAAACAGAACGGACGACTAATCAAACAACTATCTACTTCCTTTACAGAGGACAAGAAAACACCATTTTCAAGGCATACACACACTTGGCTCCGCGTCATGTAAACCCCGATGCAGACCACGTCCGAGATTTTGATGTCGATTTTTTTTTCTTCTTTATTTTTTTTAGTGGGGGGCCACAACGAGGAAAACACTGCTTGCAATATTGCCCAGAGTATCATGTAACCCTTGCTTCAACACTAAAGTGTCACTGGCTATCGGCAGTGTTCATGATTTAGAGCACTCGGGGGACGGTCGCTCTGAAAGCGATTAATAACCAAATTGTCTGTGTGTGGGAGATAGAGGCAGAGACTGGGAGGACTGGGAGGCTTGTCCTCAAACAATCCCTGATTGCAGTGAGCGCGGCAGGCAGGAAGGACGAGGAGCGGTGTGTTGATGATCGCCATGATAATCACACTGTGTCAGGTCGGCAAAACGCTTACTCCTGTTCACGAGCTGGGCGACACTGTGTTGTTTCTGTACTGTCACTCCACTGTCCTTGTTGTGTTTGATACATACTGCTTATAAATACTCATGATGGCCATGGGGGTGTCGACAACGATGATGATGATAACGGTAATGACGACGACGATATAATGATAATAGTATAACGGTAACGACGACGACGATAATGATGATAATAATATAACGGTAATGACGACGACGATAATAATGAAATACTATAATGACAATTATAATGACGGTGATAATGTAAAAATAATATTAGAGATGACAATGATGAGGAGAATACCACTACTGCCACTATTTTTCTTATGATAATAATACACAACAACTACTACCAACGTTTGATGATGACGATGATGATGACGACGACGACGACGATGATGATAATAATAATAACAATAATAATAATATCATTATTACTATTATCACATAGATATTAAATTACGAGATTCGCTGAACGCAGCAGCCTAAAAACAATATTCAAAATGAAATGTATCACCACATTCGTTAAAAAGAATATTTAAATTTATCAAAAAGGTCTGTCTGTGACAGCTGAAGAAAATTTTTTTTAAATACCACTACTTCTTTATTTTTAAGTTCATGTTTCTATCATTATTATCGTTATTATTGTTGTTGCCGTTTCTGTTGTTGCTATTGTCATACACTGGGATACATCTCTATTATTAACGTTTTATAACAATGAAACTGCAATCTACTTGCTGCCACGTAAGTACAATTTATATGTGTATGTGTGCGTGTGTGTGTGTGTGTGGTTGGATCACGGATGCGCATGCAATTCAAGCTTTTGAAAAACAAAAAACAAACAAACAAACAAAAACAAAAATCACTGAGTGAAATAATTTAGTGATTTTCCTGATATGATGCATATCCATATCATTTTTCAACCAGTACAGTTGGGTAAGTATTAATTATTTAGGAATGAATAACTAATACACACAAAGTGACAAGCAATACATGCATATTGAATAAAATACAAGCTGCATGGATCTGCAAATGGCAAAGTGATTTTATTCTCAAAACTAGAACTTCTTGTTATTTATCTTGGAACAAGTCCATCAGAGGAAAAAGGAGAAAAATTGATGGGCACGACAACATTACTACTTACAATAGTTACATTTATTCAGATCGACTCGCACAGACTACCGACTGGAAGGTTTGGGTTCGAATCCCCGTTAGTCCCTTCAAAACTATATCACTGTGGGATTTTTCAGCTCTAACCGGCTCCTACCCAGAGTTGGGCGTGCAATGGGCTCACTGGAAAGATGGAAAGACTGGGATCACACAGTCGAGCCTCATCCACTTCACGGATGCGTCACTGAGGGTATTGTTGCTCAAATCTTCTGACCAGTAACGCAGGTGTCTGCATCTCTCGGGCCTGGTTGACACCAGGATGTATTATGATAGTAAGCGTAGAGTACAACCCTGTCACGCAGTCTCAATTCTAGATGGAACTCCACAGCATTATGATTATCATCCTCATCGACATCATCATCATCGCATTGGAAAAACCCAAAACAAAAACAAACAAACAAACAAAAAACTGTGCTGGCTTCTGTGGCCATTAAGGCGGCGTAGAAAATGGGACGGGAAAAAAAGGTGAGCACAAAAGTAACCTCCCTGAGTGCAATGATCCTAAACTAAAAATAAATAAATAAAGATAAAAAAGAACTCGCAATGATGAATTTTTGTTTTTCTTCCTCCGACACTGTTGCTGTGCAACTGTGGCCACTGTTTTTATTTATGTTTTGTTGACATATCATATACACTAACAAGTACAGCCAACTCTCCTCAGTTTCAAGTGTTTCAGCCTTTTACCCGTATTGTTTCTCATCATCCCCTTTCATCCCCACAACAAAAATATTAGCAGGCAGCAATTTTGCTCCATCCATAATATAACACCATGGACAGAAGAAAGCAGGAAGAAAAGAAAATGAAAAGAACACACACACACCACACACACACACACACACACACACACACACACACACACACACACACACACACACACACACACACACACACACTTTTTCAAGACAGTGCAAGACTGCGTTCGGAAAGCTGTCCGGAGACTCGACGGGTGGGTGGGAGGAAAAAAAACAGAGAGAGAGAGAGAGAGAGAGAGAGAGAGAGAGAGAGGAGAGAGAGAGAGAGAGAGAGAGAGAGAGTAAATGTTCTATGTTAACAACAAACATGAACTCAGCAACAGAGAAAGTGCACACACAGTGAGTGGCTTTATGTGTATGCGTGTGTATTCGATCACAAGCAATCATTACAACAAATATAAAATTCATAAGCAGGATAAAGAAATGTTTGAAATAATGGTTGCAGCAAATCAACGGCACTTTTATCGAAAAAGTTCCTTTGTCGTCAATTCAGAAAAGTGTTTTTTGCTTTGTGTTTACTTTTCGTTATCTTCTTCTTCTTCTTTCCATTTTATCTTTTCTGATTATTTTCCATTGAACAAAATATTCCAATTTTGTTGACAGTTTACTTTCTCTCTCATCTGTTCTTGTTTCGTCCTCGAGTGTTGTGTATTTACGTATTTGTTTGTATATTTATTTGATCAACCTCATGTTATTTGTTGGCTTATTATTTGCTGTGGCTGTTTCAAGTACACCCCCCCCCCCCCAAAACGCTGTTTGGACTAGATATACATGTACATGAACCAGATCTGATTTCTTTCTTTTTTTCCCCCTTTAGTCTCTCTCTTCTGATTTCCTTTTTCTGTTTTCATCCTTTCCTTTTTTAACTCTGTCGATTCAAACTCTATTCGTGTTTTGTCTTTCTTTCTTTGAATAATTCATTCTTCACACTGCACGTTATTAGAACGATACATTTTTATAAGTAGCATTATTACCGAAATGGACAGCAAAAAACAAAGAAAGAATGAAACATGTTTAAAAATAAACAAAGAACAAAACAAACAAAGAAACCAACTAAAATGACGATGTTTTGAATGTTTAATGACTGTGTTTGATTGGTCTAGCAATGCTGTAAACATTCAAAATTACTTTCTTTAGATAAATATATACGCGAAAAATATTTTTGATACTTTTTTAACAGAAGTATTTTTCTGCATACACTTTTATTTCCAAACTGTTTGATATTTTAAAATGTATAAAAAACATAAACAAACAAATTACATACACACATAAAACTAAGTAAATAAATAGTTTTACTATTTTTAAATAAATGATTAAAGAGTTTTATTGCATATTTGTTCATCCAATTTCTATATTTTATTAATCATTTTAATAATGTTTAGTCACTCAATTTCTATTTCTTTTCAAATCATTCTATAGGTTTTTCAGTCAATTTCTATTTTTCTTATAAACTGTTTCCTTTTTTCAATCAGTTTCTATTTCTATATAAATTTGTTGCATTTTTGAATTGTTTATTTAATGAATAGAATATTTTCTTATGTCTTTTCCTTTATCTTCCCTCTTTCCTTTCTCTCCCCACACGCACACCCCGAAGTGTGTTGATTTATACTTGAACTTTGTTTTACTGTCATTGTTGTCGTCGTCGTTGTTGTTGTTGTTGTTGTTGTTTTAAGTAACATCTCTGTGTCTGTCTGTGCAGGAAGCAATTGTTGGTGCGAAGTGATAGGGGTTTCTCCCAGGACAAGATGTGTGTAAGCCATGAAGCCCACTTCCTGTTCCCATTTTCTGTGAGCCGCATCCAAGAGGGGTGTTGTCGCCCAAGCGAATCGGCTAGGATTTCACACACACCCCTCTCCACACTCCCTCCGTCTTCTCGACAAGCAACGCATGACCACCCGCCCTTATACCCTTTCCCTCCACGATGGGCGAAGAAAACTTTTGATTTTTTACCTTCCATCTCCTCACTCCTAAGGGATGGGACGGGAGATGAGGTTAAAAGGTGGAGAGCGGGAGGTTTGGCAGTAGGGAAAAAAAAAAAAGAAGAAGAAAGTAATGATGGTTTTCGCCTCGGCGAAAACTTGTACATCTTTCTAACCTTGTTAATTTGACGTCGTGTAAACATGTGCTGTACGTCAAAGTGAGATGTTTCTCACAGATGCAAAACTCCGTGTGAAGACATCATTTGTCAGCGCGCTCCTCGTCACGGGAGAATATGAGCCTGACGAAATGATAGAACCGATATATTATATTCCAAACTGCCGCGCTCACATGGAAATCTGGTCGAGCAGGCCGCTTAGAAAAAAGAAAGGGGGAAAGGGAAAAAAAGTTCTCGACACCAGACCTCAACAGCTGCACACATAAGTTTAAACCATGCTGTAGATAGATACGGTGAACATAATTACAAGTACCCGTTTTATGATCGGTACATTTGTCGTTTCTCATCTTCACTTCAAAAAGGTAAATCACCATTTCGTGGCAGTTTAAAACCGAATATAATAGTGGTGAAAGTAATCAACAGTCAGATACGAGTAGCAAGTACACATTTTTTTTTCATTTTTGAGTTATGAGTTGGTTATAATAATCTGTCGGTTTGGTCGTTTCCGTTTTGTTTTGTTTTGTTTTTTTGTCTTGTCTTCTTGTGCATATTTTATACCCCTCCCGTCTTTCTCATCTTTTCTTTAACTCTGAATAGTTCAAGATTAAAAACAAAACAACAAACAACAAACAAACAAACAAACAAACAAAACACACACAAAGTAAACTGCCTTCCCCTCCAATGACACTTCAATAAATCTTCAAACTCGTCGACTACGGTTTCCTGCCGCGTGAGCTGAGCAAAACATATTTCTTTTCTTCTTTTCTTTTGTTTCTTTTTTTCTTTTTTTTCTTTTTTAAATCATTCATAACTCAACCGTATAAACCGTAAAGTCTACTTTCGTTTTAGGAAATAAATACTATGGCATACATAAGAACGAACAGACTTTTTACTAAATAATACAACTCAATCTTCTACTATAAACAAGAAGAAAATTAATAACAGCATTACAGAAGAAAATTAATAACAGCATTACTTCACTCAGAAATAAGTATAGTAATGACAGAACAATCAGTTGTCTTACATTTATGCCACTGTTATGATTAATATTCTCGTAACTGAAAGGAATCGTTTAATACATTCCGGACAGTTTAAATCCGTTTTCTATCAGTCGTTTGTTTATTTACAGACATAACTCATTTATTCAGCTTTTGTTTGTTTATAGGCATTATGTTTTATACAGCTTTCGTTCCGTTAACTCAGCGCACGTTAACGATCAAATGGCAACAAAGGATGTCCTGGAACATTCTGTGGCAAATCACTTGAGGTAAAGTACAGTATATGGAAAACTGAAATGGTGGGTGACGTGGCGAGCCGTTCTCGAATTTCACACATAAAGACTGTGACAAGTGGGGGGGGGGGGGGGGGGGGGGAAGAAAAAGATACAAAACTAACACGAAATACGGACTTGCAGATGTTTAGCGGTCTCCAGTACCCTTTAGTATCTTTTACTTATGTGAACTTTCTACACTCAAGCATAATCAGTAACCCGATCGACAGTTGATCAGTGGCTACAAAACCTCGTAGCAATAGCAGACAGGAAAAATAAAAACCAAAAAAGCAAAACACACACACACACACACACACACACACACACACACACACACACCACACACACACACACACACAACTATCTCTCTCTCTCTCTCTTTCTGTTGTTGTTGTTGCTGCTTGTGTGTTCATTTACTCAAATAGCAAAAGTAGAAATAACCACTATTGTTGCAGATGATTAATTCAGCCAATCAACAAAGCTCTTATTAATATCGTGATTATAAAAATGTTATCATGACTATGGAAACAATGTTATCGTGAATATGAAAACACTAATGCCTTCAATGTGTTAGTACTGACACATCAACGAAGCAGGTCAAAAAGAGAAGCGACAAAATGAAAACATTTAGCAACAACAACAACAACAAACAACAACAACAACAGCAATGATAATAATAATAATAATAATACCGTAATAATAATAATACTGTAATAATAATAATAATAATAACAACAATAATAATAATAATAAAAATAATAATGATTATAATAATAAAAGCAACGATGGTTTGTTATTAAAGTGTGTTCTACAAACATGTAATCACCGTGGCGTGTGTGATTATTTACAAGTTTCTCTTATAAAGTGTCCAGTGATTCCTTGGCTATATTTTTCTTCCATTACAATCAAGAATACCCACCCCCCATTTCTCCACTTTTACACACACACGCACGATAAATGGACAGAACGAACGAATGAATTCATTTAACGAATGAATTAAGAATGACAGTTTCTGGGTAAGACCATGTAGACAGCGAACACAAAAAGGGACGGTTTGACATGAAAGTCAGTATTGCAAAGCCGTTGCAAATCTGGCAGAGGAGACTAAGTACTAGTCAAGTCCCACAATAAATTGATAGCTAAAGAACAAGCAATAAATAAATAGCTAAACGACAAACTGTTTGTGAAAATTCCAGCCATAACATGCATGGAATATTCGCACTATTTAATTCAGTTCTATGCAGTTTAACAATGACATTTTTTCCCTTGTCAATGCACAAACAGTTCACGTCACTGCTATTAAATTTTTGAAATGACAACATTTCAATGAACAGGAAATTGAAATGGTTCTACTTCATTGACACATTTTCATTGTTCTCGACATATTCATTACACTTGCTTATATTTATTCATTTGCATGTAAACGAATACTTTCTATTTCAAGCCCATTTTCCCACTACTGTTTCTACCAGAGTGACAAGTTTAAATCCACAAATACAAAAAGAAAAAAAATCGTCAGTTGATATACTCTGTGTGTGTGTGTGTGTGTGTGTGTGTGTGTGTGTGTGTGTGTGTTTTTCACGGGCGCGCGAGTTTTGAATAGGCTCAGACTTTACATGGAAAACGCAAGCCACCACAAAAAGCAAGAATGAATGGTACAAGCCGGTCGGCAGAGAAACTCACTCATGACTGCATGTGGGGCCCACTGAACAAAATCTATTGAAGAAAATAATATGAATACAAGCACACAGAAAGAAGAGAGAGAGAGAGAGAGAGAGAGAGAGAGAGAGAGAGAGAGAGAGAGAGAGAGAGAGAGAGAGAGAGAGAGAGAGAGAGAGAGAGAGAGAGAGAGAGAGAGGACGGTGAGGCTGATACGACAGGTGGACGAGAACCTGAATACGTGTAAAATGAGAACCATAGTGTTGTTTAGATTCAATCACAATCACGGAGTGATGATATAGCCAAGTAAAAAGCCTCGGAAGTAGAATGTACAGCAGTCGGTTTACCTGAACTAGGGAAATAGCAGTCTGTTATAAAACCTTATCTCTATGTTCACAAAATACAAAAGTACATGTTTGTGTCAGTTTTAGTTTTAGCAGTCTGTAATAAAAGCTTATCCTTATATTCACAAAATAGAAAGTATATTATGTTTGTGTCAGTTTTATTTTTATTTTTATAAAATTAAAACACAAATCTCTCTCTTACTCAAGACATTATGAAAGAAATGAATATCTGACAGAAACAAAGATACTAAAGAATTAGAAATAAATAACTTGACAGAGACGAACAGAAATAAAAGATTTACTGTAATGTCGACAAGTTTTTAGAGCACCACCCCCTTCTCGCCTCTAAAGCATTTCAAAGTCATGAAGCTTCAGAGAGAGAGATGAAGCTTCAGACAGTGAGTGAGAGAGAGAGAGAGAGAGAGAGAGAGAGAGAGAGAGAGAGAGAGAGAGAGAGAGAGAAAGAAAGAAAGAGAAAGAAAGAGAGAGAAAGAGAGAGATCATATATCCGGTATTTAGCTAAATACTTTATCACTACTTTCTTTAGTATTGTCGACTTTCTCAACTGAAAGTAAACAAACAAACAAACCAAACAAACCAAACCAAACCAAACCAAACCAAACCAAACCAAACCAAACCAAAACAAATAGATAAATGCTGCCTAAACAAATAACACAGCACCATGATTATATCATGATGCTGAATAGTGGTTTGTCGTACGTACACTCGTGCGTACTCACTCTTACACGATTGGTAGAAGTCCACCATGTTGAGGGCGGCGGTGGCGTGGTGACCCGGGTGGTAGCGGTACGCACCCAGTTCCATGCCCGGGGGCAGGCGCTGGGGGTGGCCGTGGGTGGAGCGGAGGTCGTCACAGGCCCGGGGACCGGGTGGGAGCATGGTGTCCCACGGGGCCATGTGGGGAGCGGGAGCGGAACACGGGGGTGTCCAATGGTGCAGGGTGAGGGAGGAACTCCCCCCTCCCTGAGGGCGGGCCTCACACGACAGAATTTTGACGGATTGCTGGCCGTATGTGGAACTTGTCGTTGGTACGATGTGATGTGTTGTTATCACTCGTTGTTACAGATCAGTGTGTTGTTACCACTCGTTATAGATCAATGTGTTGTTACCACTCGTTACAGATCAATGTGTTGTTACCACTCGTTGTTACAGACCAATTTGTTGTCACTAGTTGTTACAGATCAATGTGTTGTTGTCACTCGTTGTTACAGATCAAAACTTCTCCAAGTCTGATTAATTTATCAAGCAAGTTCATACTGTAATTAAACCGGAATCTAAAAAATCACTCATTTGAATTACCGAGTTTATACCCGTTGCTCGTATTTGTTTCGCCTGTTTAACACATTTTAGTCCGCAATTTTCACAACACCCAAATAACCATCAGAACATTTGCTTCTTGTATGCCGAAATTTCTTCTATTTTAACAGTGTTGGTGAACATTAAATACAACGATTTCTTCCCTAAATAAATTATGTGTTTTCAAAACACAATAACAAACAATTCAGCTAGTCTTTTTTGTTCAGCACTGCAATCAGTGTTTCCTCCTTTCGGTATCACAGAGATCTCTCCAAACGTCTGGCCAAAGCTGTCCCGACTAGAAACCGAATCCGAGATCCCGACTAATGGGCGAACCTCAGATTTCTACCTAAAATGAGTGGATCCTTACGGGCGCTACAGTGGCTGACGGACGATGGAGGAGACAAGTGTTTTCTTTCCCCACCTGCTCACTTTGACAGGAAAGCATGTCGTGCGCCAGGTTGTGTCAGGATGGGATGGCCAGTGGTCCGTGCGGTCACACTCAAGTCCCTACCACTTGACCCGGGAAGACGGCTCGTTCACCTGAGACCGCGTGTATAGCTGTCTACAACACAGTGCTAGTCAGGCGGATCTGTACCGGAGGTTGGTGGTCGCTCACCCGAGGTGACTTTTCCCTCCTTCAGGCAGGGGGAGGGGTGGTGAAAGCAAGAGGCGTCATCTGACACAAAAGACGAGGTGACTAACGGGATCAAGTCTCTAACCTCTTCACTAATCTCTACCACTTCCTTCTGCGAGAGCGCCAACGTGTCACCGACTTCATGAAGTCTAAACACCTTCCCAGTGTGATCATTCGGATCTCGCTCAAAATCAGTGCAAGTTCTTCCGGAGTAAAACTGGAGGTATCGTGTTACAGAACTTTACAATTTTCTGCCATAATTTTGGAATAAACTCGGGTTTAAGAACGATCAAGAAGCAGGACTGAACCAAGACATCCCTGCCGTCAATTCTGTCATTACGGAAATTTTACATGGATTTCCAGACGTCTTCCCCTAGATATTTTTTCAATGTTATTGTATGTAAATTAAGGAGCCAAGTTCGCAGTGTTAACGACGACAACAACAACATCGAGCAGTATGGTTATTTCCCAGCGGCGGCAGCAGTGTAGAGGTTGGAGGGCTGTGGCACGGCTGTCACTGGGCCCGGTGGATTCGTCTCCCGCTTGGCTGACTTGTTTGAAGTGGCTGAGCCGTCAGCTGAGCCCGTGATGGCTCGTGCTCGTAGGACGGATCAGTTTACACTAGTGACAACACACAACGGTAGGGTGGTACCACAAGAACCTCCCTCTCCACCTAGCCCACCACTGATGATGTTGACGATTAACGACGATGCTTGAGCTAAAAAAGCGTGTTGCTGGTAGGTCCAGTTTGTTTCCAACTGTACATGATGGCTTGGCTTCAACATCTGAATCACGGAAAGCGACGGTTGCGATATCTCAATTTCCAATCCGATGTCCAGCGTGGTCACGGCGTGCTGTGTCTCTCGGTGCTATGAGCTCAGCTAGCTAACAACAGCATCGATATCTATCGGCCAGTGACGGCGTGCCACTCTAATGTTAAAAGAGAAACAGTGGGCTTGAGAGGGAGGTGCAGAGAGAGGGTGATAGACTGATAGAATATTTGTCACCCGAAGCAAGGCACCGGGCATAAATCGCCTGCCGCAGACGATTTACCAGCCCACTGGCTCTCCCAGCTCTCTCCTCGATAGCCCCACAGGCTTTCTCGTGCGTCGGAGCCCCCGCCTCTCTCCTCCCCCTCCCTTTCCCCTCCTTTCGTTGCTCCATTGATTTGCCTGGCAGACGAAGCCCACTGTCCATAAAAGGACATCACGTGACCCGCGGCAGCTGTCAATCATCCGGAACGTGGTCGATGGCCCTCTCAGTGTGTTTATGTGCTGTTTACGATCGCTTGGCTGCCTTGTGAGCACAGCCACAACCGCCAAAACTTGTCCGCTGCACGCGACACTGGGTTACATCCCCAGAAAATGGCCGGAAAGAAGGCATTAGACTTTTTTCCCTTTTACTTAAATCAAGTAAGAAAAAAATGTTAAATTAAAAAAAAGTCAACCTGAATCAGATGGGGTCTTGACAGACAACGAAAATGCTGAAAACAAGGTTATGATGTGCTCGAACTAGAGATTGGCCCTCGAGGTTTTCATGTTTATGTATATTTGCAACGGCAATAAAAGAATTACATGACAAGTAGTTTGGCAGAATACTGTACAACTTGTTTCTTAGTTTGACTTGATTGAAAAAGCACAAAAATGAAAAACAAACTAAACCACATCAAAATAAAAAAACAAACAAATAAGGATAACGACAAACAAACAAACAAACAAAAAAACTGCAAGTGAAACAATAAAAAAGATTCTGCAGAACAAACTCCGTTATGTGCAGGCTTTACCAGTAAGTATTCATTACGTGTTCTGTAACACTGAAAAATCAGCACAAATCTTCGTCTAATAAGCAGCGTTACACTAGAGTCTATAAACTTTCAAACATTTTCAGGTGATTACAACTGTATGAGAAAAGTGCTGAAATTTCTATATGAAATGTAGCTCATGTTCTGAATTCTGCAAAATTTTCGTGGCTCTGTCTCTCTCTCTCTGTTTTTCTCTTTCTGTTTCTCTCTCTCTCTGCTCTGTCTGTCTGTCTGTCTCGGTTTTTCTCTGTCTGTCTGTCTCTGTTTCTGTCACCGTCTGTGTGTGTGTGTGTGTGTGTGTGTGTGTGTGTGTGTGTGTGTGTGTGTGTGTGTGTGTGTGTGTGTGTGTGTGTGTGTGTGATGTGTTTGTCTCTCTCTATTTTCCTCTCTCTCTCACACACACATATACTGAGTGTGTATGTGCGTGTTGACTTTTGTGTGTATGTGTGTGTGTACGCGCGCGCGCGTGTATGTAACCAGTTTGATACCATGTATCAGTCAAAATAAGACAAAGCCATTTAAATACAGGCAGTCACACCTGCAAGTCCAGACGATGTGTGATACAATACTGCAAAGGTCTGTCCATAAATAGATTAGAGATCCTGATTGATTTGATTTTATCTTTTGACAGATTCGGGCAGAAAATATTTTTTTGAAGTGGATCCTGAACGTATCAGCTTCGAGATTTTGTTACAAGATTTACACGCTTGTGTGTCTGTAGCAGCATCTCACAGGACCAGAGTTAGGATTGCAATCGGTAACCTATTTGGTTTAGACTGACTTACAGGGAGGAAAGGAAACACTTTGTTTACAGACTGTCAGACAAGGACAGTCCATCACACAACAGCACAACGATCCCATTCATTCTCCTCAGCAATATCCATTCCAGGCGCACTTCATTCGCTTTTTTATTTTTCTTTCATCATCTTCTTATTTTTTTTACCTTTTAAGGAAGAACGAAAACAACAACAAAGACAACAACAACGACAGCGACAACATCATCAACAACAAACGAAAACAACACGAAGAAAACAACGCCAAAGTTTTCCTCGTCTTTCAGATGTTTAACAAGGAAACGCGCAATGTGTCGATGTGAAGTGAAGCGGACGCCAAGGAAAGCCGAGTATCGTGCCCACAAAAACTTGATGGTCTTTTCCAATAAAAAGTGCGGCAAGTTTCTTCCAAACATTCATCATGACTGTAACGACGCGGATGAAATGGTGACAACCTTCCCCAAACAGCAAAAACAACTCGGCGCTGTTCAATGTCCCGTACAGCATGCTTTCAACTTCATAACTTCGCTCCAACGCACATCACAACTAATCTGTCTCTGTAAGCATAAACATGGCTTAATGAGTTCCATTGCTGTCGATGATTAGACCCAAGGCCTGCGTCTCCCCACGCTCCCATTCGGGAAAGGCGTGGGGGTGAGTTTGGCTCCTCTTCTTCAACAATCCTACTTCCTGGTAAGCCGACAGCTAAACGCCCTCCCTTCGCCGCTCGGACAAGTGAAGCGACAAAGTCAGTGAAGCAGGCAGTGACCACTGTCAGTCACTGTCATTGGAGCCCGGCCACGGGTCAGTCTCGAGCTAATTAGTGGCCGTTTCGCTGATTAGTTTTCAGCGCGATAGAAGACTGGAGTCAGGGTGCGTGAAGACGAGGCGGTCACGGAGGTGACGGGACTGTATAGGGAGATGATTGGTGCATAAAAGACAGGAAGGAGTGGGGATAAACAGCATAAACAGCTTACTCCCCCAGTAGGCCTTATATCAACACTTAATTGTCTGCTCTTGAGACCGGATTAGGTGGCGGCGAACCAACAACAGGACGAAAAACTGTATCTGAAAAGTCAGTAGTTTCTGCACTATATCGTCCTTTGTCAATGAGCTGATTTCTTCACGTTTCCAAGAGGTTGCTTAGTTGCTTATTGAAGAGAGAGAGAGGGGAGAGAGAGAGAGAGAGAGAGAGGAGAGAGAGAGAGAGAGAGAGAGAGAGAGAGAATCCCGATACTATCTTTGTGGATATCAGACGGAACAGTGTGTTATCAAATGTTTATGATATGATTAAAGGATAAAAGAAAATGAGGTAATTTTGTTTTATCATGTTCTACGAGTCGTTTGGCAGTTTATAGCTTAATCATCATGGGATGCAATGAGATAATCATGTTTTATAATGTTCTATTCGTTTGGCAGTTATAGTCTATCATCATAGAATGACGTTCCCATCATTTTATTCTCACACTTGAATTTACCTGGGGATTTGTCAATTATTTGACATTTCTTTTTCTGTCTTTTGTCGGGTTTATTATAAGTTTTGGTCACCAAACTGACTTTTAAAAAGCAGTTATTAGATAGAATACAACCCTTTTACGTGTGCCTCCATACATCTTGAAATGTGCATACATCCTCGCAAAAGAAGACACGTTCCACAACACAATGGGATTATTTCTTCCACATAAAACAATAGACATCAACACAAAAGATATGGTGGTCGTACAGTATGCAAAACTGCACTCACTTATTTACTTTTTAGTGTTTTATTATTCTTTAGAATGCAGTCTATGGCGTTTCTTTCTTTCTGTATTCCATATTTGCCAAAACATCACTGTATTCTATCTTCAACATTTCTCTTTGTGTGACTTCCATGCGCCACCTATTGTTTATAGCAAGGCTTGAGCATGTCAGTTTTTTATTGAGCACGAGTCAATCGTCATTAAAACTGTTAATGCTGCTGAACATTAACAGAATATTTTTTCTATCTACGAACATATACACGGTAATACTGCAATGTTTCTTTTTTTTTCTTTTTTTTTTTTGTAAGACTCTATTCGTATGCAACAAAATATCAGCATTATTCCCCCCCCCCCCCCCACACACATTTGGTAATGCTGCAATATTTTTGTATTATTCTACTCGTGTCTATCTATCTGCGCACGCGCGCGTGCACACACACATGCACGCAAATGAACATAAAAAACAAAAACAAAAATAAACAAACAAAAACAACAACAACAAACAAACAAAACCAAAAACGCACACACTATTTTAACCAGCCTCATGTATTCACAGTCATAGACCCAGAAGTCATTCATTTCCATTGTCCTATGTGGCATCATGATAGTACTTATAAAATGAATTTTGTAGGCAATAGACGTAGGATATGTGCACACACACACACACACACACACACACACACACACACACACACACACACACACACCACACACACACACACACACACACACACACACGCACACACACACACACAGCACACACACACACACGCACACACACACACACGCACGCACGCACACACACACTATATGTACATATATATATATATGTATGTGTATGTACATCTATCTATCTGTCTATCTATCTATCTATCTATCTATCTATATCTATCTTCTCTATCTATCTATCTGTATGTATATATGTAATGCACACGTTTGTGTGTGGGCGTTCCTGCGCAGAATTGGGAAGCCCAAGGGTTGGTGCAACACGTGCAGGTAATAAATGCATAATATCATATGAGTTATGTAGACCTAGTCCAAACTTTTCCAACTTTTTGATGAATTTAATGTGAACCTATCATCCAAACATATTATGAACTAATCAATGCAACGAACAGATTTATCACTTCGCATGTAACTGAGATAAAAACAGTAAAAAGCAACGTTTACGTATCAGAATAACCAATACAATTCTGAACACTTTTTTTTCCTTAAACGAAAACGAGCCTTTTCTCCTGCCTCGTGTTCGGTACATCAAAGAAACGGCCATTTACATAACTCTGCATACATTTCTTGTATCAAGAAGATGGCTTCCGCGCCGGGAAGCTTTGTTCTTTGATTGAAAAACTCAAACTTTGAAGTCTGGGCAATTTGGCGATAAGAGACTCTTATCGTTTTTCTCTTGTCAGTGCTTTGAACCAAACAGGAACTGCTGTCTCAATCCGCGCAAATGACAATGCGTTTGAAGACTAATGGCGGGTAGGAACTATAAACGCGCTTTCCAAGATAAAGCATCAAGATTGAGTATAATTGCGTCGGAAAACCGCCGCGAACAAAATGTTCAAAAAGGAACATCGTCGAATCAAAGTTGCCCCAGCGCGCAGCAAATGGTATTGACATTATAATATGTAAAACGGCGCCATGTCTGATTTGACGGCTGACAATGAACAGACATTTGACGACCAGTTTTATGGGAGGAACCAATGTCCCTTTTTCTTTTCTCCCTCCTCTTCTCCTACCCCCCCCCCCTTTTTTTTTTTTTTGCCCCTCTGGTACACGACACTTTCTCCCGCCTAGTGGACATGCATGTCATGAACTATTACATGAAATGCAGTATCAAAAATTGTATATTTATATGTTTTTCATAACCGTTAATAATGCTGTCCGTCCCACAGAATAAAGACTGAAAGATCAAAAGTTAAATCTTAAATTCAACTTTTCTTATTCACTTTCAAATAACAAGGACAGCAGAGAAAAAATAATGTCGAATAATGGTATTGGATTAATTGTAATTAAAGAAAAAGACAAGGGGGAGAGGGGGTGATACACACACACACACACACACACACACACACACACACTACAAAAAAAATATATATATATATTATATATATATTATATATATATATATATATATATATATATATATATATATAAGAGAGAGAGAGGAGAGAGAGAGAAAGAGAGAGAGACAGAGCTTGGAAGCTAAAATTCTCATATTCTCCGTTCAATCCTATTTTCAAGGAACTCTTCCCATGTTTATAATCCCCAACTATTATCATTGGCCCTTGAAGACTTGGCATACAACATTATGGACCCCTATGCCATGTTTCAAATCCCCACAAACATCATCCTCTGCCCTTACAGACGGCGTACTCACACCATTTCTCATGGCTGGAGGACGTGAAAGCCATTAGGGGTAGAAAAGACGCTGGGGTTCTGGA
Organism: Monoplex corrugatus; assembly: GCA_030674185.1. NCBI lineage: Eukaryota > Metazoa > Mollusca > Gastropoda > Littorinimorpha > Ranellidae > Monoplex > Monoplex corrugatus. The sequence continues at coordinate 38,975,007 of CM060305.1, read as the reverse complement.
TATAGAGAAAGCGTGTCACAAAACAGCACGGGCCAGCACCCTGCTGCCAGTATCCAGGGGGTCGGGCCAGGTCTATAGCACAGCTCGGGACACTCGCCCCTCCGTCGCTTTCAATAGTCACGACAAAGCTTAATCCTGCAGGTACTTTGTAACGTCAGACAATCGGAAAATGGCGAGACTTTTTGTATAGCTGATGCCATCAAAGAAAATCTCTATTCTCAAAAGACTCCTACAACGATGCTATATATTAAGTTCAGCATATCCGAATAAGAAAGAGAATTCAGCGCGTGAAATGTTGACGACGCCTAATGTTCATTTTGTGTTAAATGTCCACATACAGGTTTGACGCCCAGTTTTTTTTAAAAGGTGAAAGTAGACACTAGAGTATGGTATATAATAATCCTTATGTCAGTTTTTATGTTTTCCTGTCAGTTTTCATGTTTTCCTCTCGCTAATTTATCAAGTCACTACCCACTCTACATGTAATAAGTAGCCTAGTTCCTGCTTTACAACAAACTGAGTATGTTAAACGGTAAACTAGCACAACAAAACAAGACATCATCTGTTCTCTTTTCTCCTCGTGTTTTGCTGTCTGTACATTTCATCCGCATTCACTTCATTTGGTTTATTTATTTTATCTTATTTTTATTCATTTATTCATATATTTATTGATCAGTTCAAATGTCTTAAAAGCAAACGGGGAAAACGACAAAGATTTTAAATCTGTTTTCAGATTTTGTACTTGTCGTTTCACGCCTCTATGTTTGATGTTTTACGTGGTCCTGAAAAATGTTTACGACGTTTAACATACGACAGTCATAATGTAATCTTCATGGCTGACATTAACTTGATACTGCTTACATAATAGACGTTTGAGCTTCGCGAGAGAGATTATATATAATGTATAAAATGAACTGAGCGTTTCCAGGGAGATTGTAAATAATTTATAGATTCAACTGAACTTCACCACAGACACTTCTAATAATTAATAAACTCTATGTTGTAGATGACTGATGGCTGCCATTATACAGTCTAGTGGAGTAATCTTATACTCTTCCAAAAAGCGTGCAACAACACACACCGGAGGACACTAAACGATGAGGAACCACTGATTACGTGCATTTGATGGACTGGCTGACTTCAAAATAATGTACTCGAAATCCAGTTGAAACAAAAACCATGACGACGACCACCACCACCACCATAACAACAACAACAACAACAACAACAACAAACAAACAACAACAACCTCTTTGTCATAATAATCGTCATCACCGTAGTCGTCATCACTTTCTTCTTATAAATATGAAATTATCAACAGACACTCGCAACTGCTTTTAATGATTATTCATTTGTACATCTAAAAAAGAAGACTGGAACTGTGTGTTGAGTAGATGAAAGGCGTGCAGTGTGGGTCTGCTCTATGAAAGCGATGTCTTGCGCCAATAAACTGCAAGATTAACACAAGTGGCTGCATCTAGAGTGTACCAAGATAAAAAGAACCCAGCAAAGTCTCAATTCACTAAGCATAGCATTCTTTATTTGTTATTTATCATTTCATATTGAAATAGCAGTTGTCTTGAATTTATTTCTGTCGACAGTCCTCTGTTAACATTTGACATCTCTGCGGATCTATTACTATTGTTTAAAAAACGTAAGCAGTTGGTTTTATTTCGGTAACATTTGAGTATTTCAAACACATCACATTTAAAACAGACTCCTTTTTAATGTAGACTTCCCCCCTCACTGATTTGCTCAGATTTGAGTGTCTGTTGCTCAGCAAGTTTCAGTATCAGTTTTCTCAAGACAGCGTCAATGCCTATAGAGAATCCTATATGCGTCACCAACACCGCACATGTCATGAACGCAGGCTAATCAAATGCACATCTCCATTGGTAAACTTAAAGGAAGCCCCAATCATGAATACTGTCAGTTGTGTATGTGAGTGTGTGTGTGTGTATGTGTGTGTGTGTGTGTGTGTGTGTGTGTGTGTGTGTGTGTGTGTGTGTGTGTGTGTGTGTGTGTTGTTGTGTGTGTGTGTGTGTGTATGTATGTGTGTGTGTGTGTGTGTGTGTGTGTGTGTGTGTGTGTGTGTGTGTGTGTGTGTGTGTGTGTGTGTGTGTGTGTGTGTGTGTGTGTGAAGCATACAGAATGGAAGAAAAGAATATCCGAGCGCTGGCGAAGTTTTGAGGAATGGTTGGATTTTTCTAACAGAAACAAACTTGTAGATTTTCACCCAAATATGCAACATGAGTCATCTAATGCATGGCCCATTAGTCAAAATATACGCACACAGAACAAAAAAATAGACAGACAAACAGACAGACAGACAGATAGATAGATAGATAGACAGACAGATAGATAGACAGACAGATAGATAGATACATAGATAGACAGACAGACAGACAGACAGATAGACAGACAGACAGACAAACAGATAGATAGACAGACAGACAGATAGACAGACAGATAGATAGATACAAGATAGATAGACAGAGACAGACAGACATATAGACAGACAGACAAACAGACAGATAGATAGATACATAGACAGATAGACAGACAGACAGACAGACAGATAGATAGACAAAGAGACAGACAGACAGATAGACAGACAGACAAAGAGACAGAGACAGATCGATAGATAGACAGACAGACAGACAGAGAGACAAACAGACAGACAGACAGACAGACAAACAGACAGACAGATAGATAGATACACAGACAGACAGGCAGATAAACAGATAACGTACAGAGGCTCAACAACTACGTGCGTCGGACTGAGTAATGTCTGCAGTCAGAAGTAGGCCATGGAAATTCTGCTTTCCAGCAGGTCAACATAATTATAGCTTGATGTTTTGCAGAAGCTGTCTCTTTTGCCATCTCCTCTGCACTTTGGTTCTTCTTTCCCCGCTGCCTTGAACCGTCAACAATGAACACTTAATGGTCCAATCGTCAGTCAGGCAAAATACTAACCTGTAGGTTCAAAAGTACAAGACACCTATTTCACAGGAACAAATGTTTTCCCTTTAAACGAATGAAAGTCAAAGGCGGGATTGACTTGATCGAAGGTCTTTTCAAACCACAGGACAAAACTCTCTGGAAACCAGACTTTTCCCTTTCTAATAAAACTGCCTAAGTGCAATGATCATTTAAAAAACTTCGCTTGTAACAGTTTCTTTATGTTAGTTTGTATATTTTGCCTACTAACAGGATTTTTTGTTTGGTTTTGTACAGGATTTTTACGTGTGTATTTTAGGACAATTATGCTGCAGCTCTATAGTGGATTCCAGAGAACGACAAGAGACACAACATGGAGACATAGATAAGAATGAAGGATAACTTTATAATCTTATTAAGAGAAACAGCTTGATATAAAGCACTGCTTTTACACAGCCAACGACAACCAGGCAGGGACGATTTTGCTGTCCCATACGTCAGAAGGGTTACTGGACAATAAGAAAGGTGCTGATGCATGAAGACAATACGTGGGACAGTGTTCACAGACCCATCTGAATGGGCGTGAACGACATTGAACACAGAACCCATATGAATGTGTGTGAACGACACTGAACACAGACCCATATGAATGTGTGTGAACACTAAACACAGACCCATATGAATGTGTGTGAACGACATTGACACAGACCCATATGAATGTGTGTGAACACAAACACAGACCCATATGAACGTGTGTGAACACTGGACACAGACCCATATGAATGTGTGTGAACACTGGACACAGACCCATATGAAGTGTGTGAACATAAACACAGACCCACATGAATGTGTGTGAACACTAAACACAGACCCATAAGAATGTGTGTGAACACTAAACACAGACCCATATGAATGTGTGTGAACACTAAACACAGACCCATATGAATGTGTGTGAACACTGGACACAGACCCATATGAATGTGTGTGAACATTGGACACAGACCCATATGAACGTGTGTGAACACTGGACACAGACCCATATGAATGTGTGTGAACACTAAACACAGACCCATATGAATGTGTGTGAACACTAAACACAGACCCATATGAATGTGTGTGAACACTAAACACAGACCCATAAGAATGTGTGTGAACACTAAACACAGACCCATAAGAATGTGTGTGAACACTAAACACAGACCCATATGAATGTGTGTGAACACTAAACACAGACCCATATGAATGTGTGTGAACACTAAACACAGACCCATAAGAATGTGTGTGAACACTAACACAGACCCATAAGAATGTGTGTGAACACTAAACACAGACCCATATGAATGTGTGTGAACACTAAACACAGACCCATATGAACGTGTGTGAACACTGGACACAGACCCATATGAATGTGTGTGAACACTAAACACAGACCCATATGAATGTGTGTAAACATTGGACACAGACCCACATGAATGTGTGTGAACACTAAATACAGACCCATATGAATGTGTGTGAACACTAAACACAGACCCACATGAATGTGTGTGAACACTAAACACAGACCCGTATGAATGTGTGTGAACACTGGACACAGACCCACATGAATGTGTATGAACATTGGACACAGACCCATATGAATGTGTGTGAACATTGGATACAGACCCATATGAATGTGTGTGAACACTAAACACAGACCCACATGAATGTGTGTGAACACTAAACACAGACCCGTATGAATGTGTGTGAACACTGGACACAGACCCACATGAATGTGTATGAACATTGGACACAGACCCATATGAATGTGTGTGAACATTGGATACAGACCCATATGAATGTGTGTGAACTTTGGACACCCACCCACATGAATATGTGTGAACATTGGATACAGACCCATATGAATGTGTATGAACATTGGATACAGAACCACATGAATGTGTATGAACATTGGACACAGACCCACATGAATGTGTGTGAACATTGGACACAGACCCATATGAATGTGTGTGAACATTGGACACAGACCCACATGAATGTGTGTGAACACTGGACACAGACCCATATGAATGTGTGTGAACACTAAACACAGACCCATATGAATGTGGTGTGAACACTAAACACAGACCCATATGAATGTGTGTGAACACTAAACACAGACCCATAAGAATGTGTGTGAACACTAAACACAGACCCACATAAATGTGTGTGAACACTAAACACAGACCCATATGAATGTGTGTGAACACTAAACACAGACCCATATGAATGTGTGTGAACACTAAACACAGACCCATATGAATGTGTGTGAACACTGGACACAGACCCATATGAATGTGTGTGAAAACTGGACACAGACCCACATGAATTTGTGTGAACACTGGACACAGACCCACATGAATGTGTGTGAACACTAAACACAGACCCATATGAATGTGTGTGAACACTAAACACAGACCCACATGAATGTGTATGAACATTGGATACAGACCCATATAAATGTGTGTGAACATTGGACACAGACCCAAATGAATGTGTGTGAACACTAAACACAGACCCATATGAATGTGTGTGAACACTAAACACAGACCCACATGAATGTGTATGAACATTGGACACAGACCCATATAAATGTGTGGTGAACATTGGACACAGACCCAAATGAATGTGTGTGAACACTAAACACAGACCCATATGAATGTGTGTGAACACTAAACACAGACCCACATGAATGTGTATGAACATTGGACACAGACCCATATAAATGTGTGTGAACATTGGACACAGACCCAAATGAATGTGTGTGAACACTAAACACAGACCCATATAATGTGTGTGAACACTGGACACAGACCCATATGAATGTGTGTGAACACTAAACACAGACCCATATGAATGTGTGTGAACACTAAACACAGACCCAAATGAATGTGTGTGAACGACATTGGACACAGACCCATATGAATGGGCGTGAACAATACACACACAATTTACATAGAGCATACAGATAAAAGCCATTGGACAAATATTGTAATGCTGACTGTAAGTTCATATCGTACGTAAATCAAATCAAATTTGTAAACATTACGCAATCTCGCTATATCTCTTGAGAACCGTACATAAGAATATCGCCAGCGTTTCTATGTCTTCATCTGAGCCAATTGCCCAGAGAAAGAGGAGAGAGAGAGAGAGAGAGAGAGAGAGAGAGAGAGAGAGAGAGAGACAGAGACAGAGAGACAGAGAGAGGGGGGTGGGGGCAGGGGCACAGGGAATCAATCACTGAGTGGTCGTATTGTGTGAGAATATTATAGAACTTGTTATAAAGACATTCACAGTGTGAGCATTTCACTGTCTCCTGGTGTCAATTCTTATTACTATTACAATCATCGATTATAATACAATCAGCTATCAGTGCGAATTCCACGAGCAGATTGAAAACAAGCCCAGAAATAGCGTTGTCGATGAAACTGCAATTAAAAAAGAGTTTAATGGATTGCTCAATATTATGTTTTCAATATGACGAAACTACTTTCACAGCGAGAGAGATAGAGATAGATAGATAGATAGATTGAGTGAGTGAGTGAGTGAGAGAGAGAGAGAGAGAGAGGAGAGAGAGAGAGAGAGAGAGAGAGAGAGAGAGAGAGAAAGAGAAAGAGAGAGGCACACAAACTTTTATTCCTCACTCCTTCTCTCGCTCTCTCACACACACACACACAAACACAAACACACACACACACACACCACACACACACACACACACACACACTCACCACACACACACACACACAAACACACACACGTCGACGACGATCCCACAGTGATATATAGGTTGTGCCGTTACAGTCGGAGTGTTAATTAAAGCGCGCAGAACAAACCCCATCGCATTCTCTCCATCGATGTTAGGAAAAAAGAAAAAAAAACACTTTACGAACGGTAATATATTTTCACTGCCTGGCCCATCATGGTGACAAGTAAATTCAACAGCTGCAGGAATAAATGGCATTCACTGTCTGTGTACGAGCCGGGGGCGATCGAAGGGGCTGCAGAGAAGAGCAGCTTGTCACTGTGATTGACCAGACAAATCCTTTTCTCCAGTAGCCGATGCACAAGAACGAGCGACCTGGGGAGGCCTGCTGTTAATCTGTGTGAAAGTGGACACTTTTCTCAGACAGCTAGCAATCCCGTCTCTTGCAGAGATAAGTAGTGTTGGGTAAAAAGGACGAGCATGAGAAACGTGGAGAAAAAAAAAAAAAAGAAAGAAGAGAGAGAGAGAGAGAGAAAGAGAGAGCGAAAGCCCCGCCTTTTCTTTCTTTCTTTTTTTTTTCTTGTCTTTTCTAAGAGGTTTAAAACCAAAAACACCTCATCCCACCCACACACCCAAAAAAACAAACAAAGAAACAACAAACAAAAAAGAATAAGAAGAAACAACTTCAATCGATAATATGAAATAATCTTACTATTAAAATAATCTCCCAATCAAATATGATGAAAAATAGTAGGGCTATCTGGCCTTCCTCCCAGAGTTTTCATGGCATGTATGCTCTAAGCCTCGTTTCTGTCTCTTTGAAGAGATAATCAGGTGGCCAACTTATTTAGGTATAGCAGAGTATAATCACAGGAATAATAATCGGTAGAGGATTATTAGAAATGGTTAGGGAAGATAATGAGCTATGGAGAGGCACTGCTCTCATAATGCTGGCCCAGAAAGAAGTTGAGATCTCTATACCTCTCTTCCCTACGATGTTGGGATCGTATGCCAAGCTTATAATTTTATGATCAGTAATCCCCTGTAACCTGTCTCTCTTTTTCTCCACCCAAGCATCCCACCACATACAAACCAACCATCACGATTTTATTCGAGGTGTCAACTGGAATAAAAAATATTTTGGCATCTCCAGCTCTGGTTGCATCAGGGGCAAAGATCACAAATTCTGAGCGAGCGAGCGAGCGAGAGAATACAAATTATATGCGTACAAATATCCACGTTGGAATATGCGGGGTGTGTTTTAAAACAAAACAAATAACTACTACTACTACTGCTGCTGCTGCAGCTGTTACTTCTGCTGCTACTATTAATGATAATGAGAAGAAGAACGAAGAGAAAAATTATCCGGCTTATTAGATAAAGTCGTCCATATTACCCTTCTATGAGATGGTTGGTCTGACCTGGATGGTGTTCCTTGTGAACAAGATAACTGATGACCAAGTAGCGCATGGACAGCCCCCCCCCCTCTCCCCCCTTTTTTTTCTGGGCGAAATGGCTAACGTATGGTGTCGGGAGTTGACAGGTCATTGTCTGGCCAGTGGCGACACATTGTTGCTCTGGGCCCATTCAACACCCTCAGGTGTTTCTTGATAACTTTGACTTGCAGCTTGGCTGCTGGCTTCAAGGAATTGGATCTGATTCTAGCTGGAAAGTCCCGGTGAAAGCTCCCAAAAACGACAAAAATATGATCCTTCTGGGGGCATGCCAGACCTAGGTGTAAACGCAAAACAGGCAATGTCTTGAGCATCATGAACGAACACTACTGATGTTTTAGTAAAACAACATTGGGAGTTTCTGACTGCCAAGTGTCCAGAATATTGTAAAGTGAGAAGAGCTGGCAGCTGGACGAGCTACCGGCTGGGTGGGTGGCCCTGTTGAGAGAATACGGCCCGGGGTATATCAGTAAGGTAAAGGAGGGGTCAATAATTCTCTCCTGATCCGGTACCTGGGCTTGGACCTGGCTGGTATACGTTGCGTGACTATGTTCTAGGGTCTGCCATCTCCCATGTTGCCATTCGGCTTGTGAACAAAGTGACTGATGACTGGGTCCGAATGGGTTCTGTAGCGCTTGGACAGTCCCCTCTTCTCCAGGCAAAATAGCTACAGTGTGGCGTCGGGAATTGGGAGGTGATTGCTTGGCCAGTGGTGAGGCATTGATGCTCTGTGTCCCATCAACGCAATCGAGTGTTTCTTAATAAAGTCATCCTTATTACTCTTCCATGAGGGTTAAAGTCAGAGGTACCAGGCCTGCAGGTGCCATCTAACAAACGAAGATAGCCTGCGACATAAAGCAGACGTCAACACCGTCGTCTACATCAGACAAGAATGGCTGCCGTCCACTGAGGTCCCTTAGGGGTGGACCAGTACCAGGTCCTGCGCCTCAAGAAGACAACTCCGTTGACCATCAAACTCTACGACAGCCGGCAGGAACTGGGAAAAACAGGCCACATTCATCGCCCGATGCGGCCTAACAAATGTAGAGGGTGAACAAAAGATAAAGAAGAAGAAAAAAAAGGGAAGTAATCCTTATATAGTATATGCACCAACAATCCGCTAATAAGCGCCAGAAATGTGCGGATTTCCATGCATGAATGAGGGAACTGATCATACGCCATAATCCCACGATATGATGTTCGACAAGCCAAGACGTGAACGATCGCTTTGTTCCCCAGTGAATGTCATGAGCAATGGTGGCAACCGGAAACCTGTGTTTACACGTATCCGTGCTAGGTATCTTTATGTACTGCTTGATCTTTGCCCTCGTGTTTTCTTTCAGAACGGATTTTCTTTCCTAACCCTCCTCCTTTCTCTCCCTCTCCTCCCTTCCCTTGCACCTCTGGCTGCATTGGTTTGTATCGTGTTCTCTTATTACCCTTCTCCTTTTTCTGTCTCTGCTGTGTGTTGTGTTTGGAAGTGAGTGTTTTGTTCGCGTCACCTTCCATTAGGCAATGAATTATATCATGTCTGCCCTTTTGCAGGGAAGCCTTCGTATTATTGCCTAAACAATCGCGGTATTTTTCAAATATAAATTTGACCCTCAATTCTCTCTCCCCCTTTCTCTTACAAAAGTGCAAAGTCATAATACATAAAAGAATAGATGACCAAATATCAACAAAACTACACTGGGGGAGGGGGAGATTTGGGGGTGGAAGGGACTGTGTGCTGTGTTGTGCTGTAGTGTGTGTGTGTGTGTGTGTGTGTGTGTGTGTGTGTGTGTGTGTGTGTGTGTGTGTGTGTGTGTGTGCTTAACTAATTGACGTTAGTTAACCTGACATTAAATGTCTGCTGAATTAAAACGTGCGTGAATAAATGCTTGTTGAATTGAGTTGGGTGTGTGCGCGTGAGACAGAGAGAGAGAGAGAGAGAGAGAGAGAGAGAGAAAGGAGAGAGAGAGAGAGAAAGGAGAGAGAGAGAGAGAAGAGGAGAGAGACAGAGACAGAGACAGAGAGAGAGGGACAGAGAGAGGGACGAGAGAGAGACAGAGAGAGAGAGAGAGAGAGAGAGAGAGAGACAGAGAAAGAGAAAGAGAGACAGAGAGAGACAGAGACACAGAGAGAGAGCGAGCGATTGTGTATGTATACGAGTGTTTGAAAATACAGTATTAACAAATCGTTGAAAATTGCCTTGCAGGTATTTCCTATGCATTTTTTTCATATTCGTATCACAGAACTTTATATTTATGTCCACCTGTGTGTTTCATATTAACGCAACATATACATATTCTTGTGAAACATTTAACAGTGATGGATCAGGGAAGTCATGGATCACAAGACAATATTTAGTGTAAACTCTTCACGCTGATTCAAAATGAATCAATCTTAATTAATTTATGAATCAAATGACTCGTCGATCATTGTATACAATCCAATGGAAACTATATTTTGTATCAATTATGATATGAAAGAACGAATCTTTCTGCTTTTTACGCACTAAATAACTTGCTAAACGTTTCCTGATACCCATTTATTCCTCTATTATCTTAGTCTTCAATCTATGTTGTCTTTTTTTTGTTGTTGGTCGGTTTAACTGCGCTCTTCATCAAATGCTCCACATACGTATCTTTCTCGTCAACCCCCTCAGCCTTAGAAAAAGCAAAAGAAACATTGAGGGCACCGTAGAAAGCTTCTTGTCGTGCTTAAGTGCACGATAAACAATGCTGTAATTGTCTTATTTTTCCCTTCCATCTCTGTCTTCCCCACCCTCATACCCAACGAAGTTTGTCATATTCTGTTCTGTTTGTTTTTGCCCATTCACTCTCCCCCCCTTTTTTTTCATTTAAATTATCCATGTTATTATCATTTTCGTTTTTTTATTCATATTTCCGTCATGTCGTCTTTTTCAATTTTTTCCCCTCAATGACGTCTTCTGTTATATTGTGGAAACGCCCTACGAGGAACAGCCATAATGGCACAATATCTAATGTTAATGGATTTTGTTTCAGTAGCCTGACAAGTTGTCACTTGTCAAACCAACATCTAAAAAAAGCAATGCTTTTTCTGACGTATATGAATTGATATCATTTTTCCCTACCACACTGTGTGTTTTTGTCTGTTTATTGTAAAACATCCCCAAAAAACAACAAAATGAACAAACAAAAAACACCAAGCAAACAAACAAACAAAAACAAACACACACACAAAACAAACAAAAACCCCACAAACAACAACAAACAAACAAATAGGAGACTGTGTTAGTATGTCTTGACCACATCGAGTCTTAAAATTGTATATTTATTAGAAATATATCTTGTCCTAGAACATTTACTTCTATTATACAAAAACCAGCTGATATCTTCCATTTTCATAGTGATGGCCATTATTCTGGAAACTATCTCGGTCAATCTCCATCATTATGGCTCCCCAGAATTCTCAAAACGCACAATGTATATCTGACTAGATATGCTTGTAAAGAACTATTACCATTCTTATTCTCGTGTCCCTCTTCATCTTTTTATGGGCCTGCCCAGCGAAGTTCCCGTGCGAACGACCACTTGACGAAGGCACTCCGTTCGAACCACATTAATGGATAGACGTCTGGAGACATGAATCAAGTCAATGGACACAAGTGTCGTCTGCCACACTCAAGGGACGCCACTGGCATTGTCATCAGACGATTATGTCCCCTGTGTGGCGTCGTGTCACAAACGCGAAATACGCGGCGAGAGAATCCCGAAAGTAATGGAGAAATAAAGTGGAGTGACTATCACCAGATACTCAATATACACATGCCATAAAATAACGGGATTAAAAACAAATGCCACTAGATGGTAAAAGCTTTTTATGCTTAGATTAAAGAAATCAGTCTTTGATACCGCGAATAAAAGGATGAATTCAAAATATGTTAATCGTAGCTGGTTCAGAAGTGTACTTCGTTTATTGGAAACTTAGTGTGTTGCTTGTATACCACTGGAGTATTGTTTTAATCTACTGTCTGGCTGGCTTAACACACTAGTTTTCCTAATCTCAGTAACATTCACACGATGACAAAAAACACATGTGAAATAAAATGACTTTAAATTTCTAAAACCAAACACCAGTTATATATGGCATCACGATCTTTGAAAGAGAAGTATAATCTACGCATAAGTCAAATCGTTTCAAGGAATGTGAGGCAAACCGGTGAGATACGATCATTAGTAACATACTAAGTTATTGTCAATGTTGAATTTTTTTAATTGAAAAAAAATTCCAACATTCAAGTAGAACCAATTCCAGCAAGTAGTTAAAAGTTCATTTATTTAGAAACATACAGACATCTTGGCACACACACATACACCCATCATAAACCATTTTACTGTCAGAGATTAATATAAACGTTGTATTGACGTATGAACAACCATGCATAACTCAACGTGGAAATAACTGAAGCAAATACATCATGATTCATTCATCAGTTTCAGAAACACTATTGAAATACAGTGATCGCATGAGAAACTGCGAACTGATTAAAAGTTTGACTAACCATTGTAATTTGAAATTTGAGCTAAAAAATCAAAATAAACACACAGACGCGCTCGAGCGCACACACACACATACATACACAGACACACTCAAGCATACACACTTATCAAATAACCACACACAACACACTTATTAAACACACACACACACACACACACCCCACACACACACACACACACACGCCCCCTTTATCTTCGCCCACTATTCTGCCATGCCTGGAGGACAGGAGCGGGGGGGGGGGGGGGATCATACACTTTCACAAGCAAAAAACAAAATAAATCAAAACAAAACAAAAACCAAACAAAAACAAACAAAAAACCCCCCACCTTTGCATCACACCATTTTGTACGCAGAGTAACACAATGTCGAAATAGTACGACCAATAACTACATCATAACAAGCAAAACCTTCTTCTAAGCTGTATGCCGGGAATATTTACAGTTTATTGTTTACTTATTTCTACTGCAATATCGTCTTTATTGTAGTTGTTGTCAATCTCTCTCTCTCTGTATCTATCTCTCTTATCTCTGTGTCATATATATATTTAATTATCGGGACTGTATGCTTAAACAAGTAAGCACAGGTGGAGGGAACTCGTGTGGGGCTGTTGTCCCCGTTTAATCGTTGACCGACCGATCAATCGATTTATCAATCTATTATCTATCCGGACTGTACCTTAAGACAGACAGACAGACAGACAGAATAAGATACTGTGCAGACAGGCAGGCAGACAGACAGACAGACAGACAGAACAAACAGACAGGCAGATGGATAGATACTTAGATCTATCGATTGATATAGTACATAGATAAATAGATAGATAGATAGATAGATAGATAGACAGATAGATAGATACATACATACACACACATATATATATATACATACATATACATATTTGTATAGATAGATAGATAGATAGATTGATAGATAGATAGATATAGATAGGTAGATAGACAGACAGATGGATGGATGGACGGATGGATAGCTAGATAGATAGACTTAGATAGGTAGATAGACAGACAGATGGATAGATAGATAGATAGAAAGAAAAAAAGAAAGATAGATAGATAGATAGATAGGTAGGTAGGTAGATAGATAGATAGATAGATAGATAGATAGATAGATAGATAGATAGATAGATAGATAGATAGATAGATGATTAGACAGATGATAGCAGGGAACAAACAGCCATCACAGTTGTTTCCTCCGATGATATATTTAAACAAGCATGGAATGAACTCACTTTGGTGTCTGTTCTTTCCAAGCTACGTTATATTTTGTTATACATATGCATTACACAGCATTCAAACGCTCGCTATCTGTTACTTTATTCATGCTTAATTTTTTTTAACCATTTGGATCACTAATTCACAATTAATATGGCAGTCAGGATTTCTCTTTCCATTTTCTCAGCATAATATCAGCCACATCAAGTATCTGTTGGGCATCAACTACACAACCGTTATGAAAAAATTCTCCCCCTGTTCCCCCCTCCCATACACAGCCAGGAGGGGGGGTGGGGAGCGTACAGACAAACACATGCATAAAACATACGTACATAGAGATGCGGGGACGTGTGTGTGTGTACACTATCTCTTGTAATTTCTATTCACGTATGTACTCTCAGATACCAAATCATTAAAACAAAAAAGTCACTGAAATCAAAAGACAGTGTAGCTCAATTAAGTAATAATGAAAAAAAACAAACCAAAAAAAACCAAAACAAACAAACAAACAAACAAACAAACAAACAAACAAACGAGAGAAAATGTTAAAAGTTTGGAATAATCAGGTTTAACAATTGAAAAAAAAACAAAAAAACCTAACTGTGGCAGACGCTACACGTCTGGTCCACGTCCGAAAACTGCATCTCCCCTCGATGCTTAACGGCATAAGAGAACAGAAAAAGTGAAAAAGTGAATCAAAGGAAACGACCTGTGTGTGCGTGTACGCATGTGTGCGTGTGTATGAATAGACGAACGCGTGTGCGTGTATGTGCGAGCCGTCGCACATAGCCCGAGCAAATAATGGTGTACGCATAGGAGGACGTACACACTCGAACGCGTGTGCATATCCACAGGCTTCACACAACCCTTCCGCTGCATGCAGTCACTGAAATACACCCTAGACAAAAGAAACAAAAGAAGAGAAAACGATTCTGCACTTCAGCTCAAAACTGCGGAACAAGCTATCTTACATAACCACCAGATAAAAGCTGTCGCATCCCCGGTACTAAGGGGTGTGTTCTCACGGCAATAAAATCACAGCATGTATTATGCAAATGGTACTTTTCTATATCCGTGCAGCACAAACTGATAATGAACGTTCATTCACGTGGAAGCGATTCTTAGAAATTACTACTATGCTAAGTTAGTTTTAATGTTCATTATTTCCTTTTGAACAATCATCTGAAATCATTCCTCCATTCCATTCTCTTCTGCACCTCCCCTCTACCCCCCACCGTGGCTCTTAGGAACAAATAACATAGCAAAGCCATACTAGTAATCTATCCTTTTCCTCATTTAGCAATGTTTGAGATATCACGCGTGACCGTGACTGCGATACTGAACTGTCTCAGTCACACTTGTACAGCTGGGACTATTTTGGGGCCAAACATCTACTCCGACTATGGTTCAAGTGTGTAAATAAACACTCGAAATATTTGTGGCTTGAATGTCACAAAACACAAGATTACACAGAAAAAAAAACTTTGTTTAGCAATGATCTTTTTCTAATGACAACAAGACTTTTCTGATATTTTGTAAAAACAACAACAACAACAACAACAACAACAACAACAACAACAACAACACCACCCTACCCCACACCACATAGAAAAAGAAAAAAAGAAAAACAGCATTATGACTCTCTTGGTGTTTCGTGTCGTTGACAAATCATCAAAAAAGTCTTGCTACTGTTCTTTTCCCAAAGTCTTGTGCACTTGTTCTTTGTTGTCTTTTGTATACGCCTGACAAAGGCCACTTGATCGAAAATTTTGGTCCAAATTTGCGCCTGTCTTTTTTTATTATTTTTTTTTAAGAAATGTTTTAATGAAATACTCGTTCTTATTCTGTTTGCATGTGTTTCTAGTTCCGAGAAATCCCGGCTGGCACATTTTTATTATGTACTGATTAAGATGTGCGTTTGCAGTACTCAATATGAATCAATCTCCTTATTTCAAAAACATCTTTTCATAGGGAGGTTGAGGAAAAAAAACTTTATAGACGCTGTACGGAAATTGTCCCGCCTTGTGAAACAAAGGAGCGAAATTTACTGGGAATAGCTTTATACTCCATGTGCGTTTGACCGTGGGCGACAATTGACCGCATTGCCGTAAAAGCGAAACTGGCCACTGATAGTATCGGCTTTCCTAAGAGCCCCCCACAGTGCTGGACATTGTGTCCATGTCCTCGCTACAACCACCTGGAACATGTTTCGTTCTCCGCTGACCTTTATGGGGATGAGGTGGTCAGGTAGTCTGTGACTGAACTGTCGGGGGTCACTTCATTATAACAGTAATACTTCAATCAGATATAGATGAGTAAACAGCAAGGAACAAAGCTTTCCCATTAACTTAATCTTGTGTGGCGATCTAAATAGCACGGTTACAAGACTCTGATAAGGCTGGTCCGAGCACTGCTGGTCTGCATGACTAACCGAGCGGCATTATCTTGCGTTGGGTTTCAACTAAATCGTCTGAGATGAGTATTTAAGTAAATTACCCGAGATGCATTACATCACTGCAGCTACTGTATCTTTGACTGTATCTGAAATGTGCATAATGTGACAGAAAATGTTGTCTTTGAGGATGTATCTATCATTATAACGCTCGTATTGTTGTCTTTCATGATTGTGAAGTACGAGTAACTGGTAATGTTGCTGAGAATCAAGCGTATCTCCAACAATCAGCTCGTACAGAAATCATTCCTTTTTATGTCCTGTGTAGAAGTGATACCGAAATGAAACAATGTTATTATAACTTGAATGGTTTTACTAGTAAGTGACCATTTTTGCATCAAACAATATTAACACTGATCTAATGCAAAATGAGTTTTTCTTAATCAACATAGCGGTTTAAGTAACATTTTCTTTCAAAAAAAAAACAAACATGAAAAAAACAAACGAACAAACAAAAAACCAAACAAAAACAAACAAACAAACAAACAAAAAACGTATCGTTTCAAACGTTTGTAAGAAAACTTCTGTTTTCAAACTGGTAAAAGTTTATTAAAAGCTTTTCTTAGCAAGGTTTTGTTTGTGCAAAACTACAATAAACAAACATTCAAACGAAATCCCTTACTTGTTTTATTGACTTTGATGCCCGCTGATTTCATTTTGTTTCTAATCCAGAAAGTCACATCACGACATGGATTTCATAAGGAAACAATTCATAGGAGAGAGAGAGAGAGAGAGAGAGAGAGAGAGAGAGAGAGAGAGAGAGAGAGAGAGAGAGAGAGAGAGAGAGAGAGAGAGAGAGAGAGAGAGAGAGAGAAAGAAAAGAAATGAGAAGAAGGGAGAGAGGTGGTTATCTACGTAGGAAAAGTAATAACTGCTACTTGCTAGATTACAAATTGGCATGTACGATGACCGTATGGACATTTGCGTTATAATGTATGGTACCACGGTTTGTCAGGAGGTGTCTGCTTGCCTGGTACCTCTGACTTCACCCTTCCAGACAACACCAAGTGATCCTGATGAGGCTACCACCGGCTATAACCGGCTCAACGCATGTATAAACTGATCCCTTCATCAAACTTATCCTGCAGTGACGGAGACCACACAGCAGAACAGGCATCTGTAACGATGTCGTCTGTATCATGTGGAGCGTGATGAGATAAGGTAGATAACAACTCCACTGACCAACATGCTTCATAGCAGATAGGAACTTAAAAAAAAGTCATATTTATCGCCAGGTGTGGCTTGACCATGTTAGACGGTGAACGACAGGAGGGAGAAAAAGTAAGTACGCTGATTTTGAAATAATAAGTTCAGAAAGAAAGAAAGAAGAAATACACGTTCAATGATGATCAGGTTCACAATAATAATAATAATAATATAAAAATAATAACGATAATAATAATAACAATGATAATAATGATAGCTATTACAACAACAACAACAATACTAAATAATAATCATAAATGATAACAACAGTTTCCAAAAATGGAGATAACTCATACTAACAATGAACTCTCTTAACCTCAAGGGAAATTACTGAAAAGCTGTCTCATAATTATGTGCTCTATGTCTGTTTTGTATAATATCCTCTTCAGATTAACTGATTTTATTCGAATGTATACGGTCATACGGTCTTGAAATGTAAGTATATTAAAAAATAATATCAGAAAATAACTGCACACGCCATGACAAGGAAAACGTCTTACTCAGGAGGCAGCTATCTATCTCTGGAGTTCTTTTTCGTGCAGTCACACAATCTGCATACTGATGACACAGAAAACTGCTCACACACAATCTTATAGTGATCCGTTCTTCCCTAAAACAGATGACTATGATACTTACAAGGTAACATTTCTTAGTAATCCTAAAACACGGCCCAAATATTCCGAAAGTTTTCTCTTAAATCACAAAAAAAAAAAAAAAATTGCATAACCTTGAGATCACGTAGAATATCTTCATGTTGTAAAATTTCAATCTACTCAGTTTGCCTACCCATTCAGCTAGCATAGAAGCAGATACAAAACACAAAAACTGTAAGCTCAGAACACTCCTCAAATAAGGAGCGCCCAAGCCTACCTTTATACTCTACAACTACCCTACACACAACTATGAGAGAGAAGAGAAATCCATACAATATATTGGTCTTATGTTCAAGATTGACATAGTCTTTTATTCTTGAACTGACCAAACACACACACATAGACAAGACAGAACATATACAGGGTTGCTTCCAAGGCATATAGATCTAAGTAATACCAAAGAAATAAGAGGGAAGCAGGGAGAATTTTTATAATATTAATCAAAGAACATAACTCTTGAGTCTGTCTCCTTTTTTGGGTAGCGCAAACTGTGTTAGATTTGAGTTCTACAACATGGGAGATAATTCCTACATGAATCTCAAGAGTCATGTTCTTTGATTAATGTTATAAAAATTCTCCCTGCTTCCCTCTTATTTCTTTGGTATTACATATATGCCTTGGAAGCAACCCTGTATATGTTCTGTCTTGTCTATGTGTGTGTGTTTGGTCAGTTCAAGAATAAAAGACTATGTCAATCTTGAACATAAGACCAATATATTGTATGGATTTCTCTCCTCTCTCATTGTTGTGTGTAGGGTAGTTGTAGAGTATAAAGGTAGGCTTGGGCGCTCCTTTTTTGAGGAGTGTTCTGAGCTTACAGTTTTTGTGCTTTATATCTGCTTCTATGCTAGCTGAATGGGTAGCGCAAACCGTGTTAGATTTGAGAAGTTCTACAACATGGGAGATAATTCCTACGTGACTCTCAAGAGTTATGTTCTTTGATTAGTATAATAAAAATTATCCCTGCTTTCCCTCTTATTTCTTTGGTAAAAAAAAATTGGGTTAAAGATATTCACGTTTCCGGTGGCAGTGACCACAAACGGGTCTTTGTCATGTCTATGACTACACTCAAGTGATTCCATGCACGCTCTAAGATACCAGTTTCTGCCTGCAATGGATCAGAAGACTCCTCCTTCTTCTACTATAAGCTTGCATCACAGGGAAGATTTTGGAACTGAAATCAGGAGAGACATTTTTTTTTTATATCAAACAAAAACCAAGTTTTCAATATCAGAATGACCAATAAAATGGGGTTTCAGTCAAGCAATGTGAAACGAATTGGCGGATGTCTCTGTACGGATCTTTACCAAAAATCAATATGGGCCATAGTTTTATTATGTTCTTCCATAAAGAGCTGAAGCAAGGCGTCAACAGGTATGGCCTACCTTTGGAGCACCATCGACCTGAAATCACATGAATATAAAACAAGACGCAACAACGGTATAAGGGAAATTACTCTGGCTCATTGACAATTTCGTGCAAAAGTGATGTGACACGATTAGTTTCATTTCGGTCAGAAAGGGTGTTTCTAATTTTTCTATCGTAAGTGTTTTCATCATTTCGTTCATGCATTTTCACGGGAGAAATGGACGTTGTCAGTATAGTTTGACCATGCTATCATAAAAGTGATATAAACTCTTCCAAAGGTTTTACTTTCTCATCTGGACGATATAACCTGTAAGTAGTAAAACATAAGACTGTAGACAAGGTGAAATAAAAGTCTTATATAACAAAATATGTTATCGAATCTCCTGATCTTATTCTCGTCTATTTCTACTGTCTGCTTTTCTGCCAACTTTTAAGTGAAACATGTACCCCTACATTTCCTTCCTGGAGCTATCTGAGACTGAGTAATTACTTTTGGAAATTAATTTTTATATTTTCCCCCCTTACTTTTTGATATTTAAGTCTCTCTCTCTCTCTCTGTTCTCTCTCTCTGTTCAATTCTCTTGTGCATCACGTCATTTTAAAGAAGCTCTATTGCATAGGTAGGGGGGAGGGGAACTCTCCATGCGTAGTTCTACCCTGTGCAAATATTAGCTATTCTTAAAGAAACTGTTTACTGGCTATTTACATGACTGAAATTAATATTTTCGTTTGTTACTGAAACAGGTTAGTGTCCTACACACTACCAAGATTCAAGTGCCTCCTTCACACTTATGTGCTGGTCAGGCATACGGGCAAGCCAGAACCACGAAGCAGTCCTTCACCAGCTATGACACAGCCCTGTGGCCATGAAGAGGTGGTAACGGGGACAGGCAGAGGATGTCGTCGAAATCTCTAGCCATGACTCTGCACGTAGATGGTTGTGGGATAATGGTCGTCCACAGTAGACCTGAGGCAGATGCAGTGGTGGTATCCTCCCATAGTGACAAACCAGCCTTTTACAGGGACAACACTGCTCTCCCCCAATGGGGAGGAGGAAGGGAATGAAAAAAAATCTTAACAAAGTTGCGTCATACGTAACTGTCAGACAGCTGCCTGCCTGCCTGATCAGCCAACACCGCTGTCGAAAATGCGAAAACAAGAAACACGCCAACATAACAAAGAAAACACCTCTTAACTTGTAGTACATGGAATGTCCAAAACAGACTGGACAAAAACGACAGATTAGAATGGTGCATGCTTTGTTGGACAGGCATGTGTCATATGGATTATGCTGGTTTGTTTTTGTTCAGGATGGATTCATCACACTCGAACAATTCCATATGTGCTCCATCCTACTCTGCCAGCAATTATCCGGCAGACTCCTTGAGGCTGTGCAATATCCAATGCGCAGGCAAGGTCTTGAAATGGGGAGGGGTAAGAAGTGACCTATGAAACGCTAAGCTGACACCACCAGAATGATGGAAACATTAAAATGGGCGGCGAACAGGCCAGTTTTTAATGTTGCAGACTGGGCCTAAACTGGAGATACTGATCAGATCTTGAGTCTACGGCTCTATCAAAAGAACCAGCCAGCCAGCGTATAAATATGGGTGACAACTGCAACCCAAAGATGCTCCTGTATGGACAGCTGAAGCATGGAAACTGACCAGGGAAAATCACTAGAGCATACAAAGACACCCTGAAGGCCAACCTCATCATCTGTGATGTCAACACCAACTGGGAAGTTTCAGTTTAACTGGAAAGAAAGTTGGAAAGGAAAAGGAAAGGAATGGAAAGGAAAAAAGGAAAGGAAAGGAAAGAAAAGGAAAGGAAAGGAAAGAAAGGAAAGAGGAAGAGAAAGAAAAGGAGAAAGGAAAGGGAAAGGAAGGAAGGGGAAGGCTGGCCACAGCAGTGCACGCAGGACACAGTCACATTTGCACAGCGTAGAACAGCTGGTGTTCAGCAGAACATCGACTAGTGGATGCAGAAAGCAAGGTCATAGGACTCCTTCCCATACAGTGCCTGTGGAAAAACATGCTTCCAGGATCGGTCTTGTATCCCACTTGAAGACCCACACCAGGCGATGAGGGTGGGGCAGCAGAGCAGAGACGGGGAGGGGCCACGTTTGTAAGGAATGATAAATCCTATTTTCTGAGGACAGCTCTAGTTCTGTTCTTCTCTTTCTCTTTTCACTCCAATAAACTGCACGCCTCAGTCTCTTAAGCTGACAGTATAATTGAGTCAGAGAATCCAAGAATGGTAAGAACTTCTGTTCTGAATGTGCACAGATGGCTTAGCGGCCTTTCGCTTCAGTGCTGCTACCTGATGAGTTTGTCTGATGCCTGTCCACACGGATGAACAACAAAGTCACCCAGCGTTGGCCAGCTTGCAGCTCGGGTACTCTGGCTTGCAAGTCGGGTACCTGTGTCAATGAAAACCATCACGTTCGCCGCAGGGTGTTTAAGATATCAACACCCCGCGTCAACACAGAGGTTCCCCCTCCCCCCTTCTTTTTTTTCTTTCCTTTTTTTTTTTTTTTGCTTTTTGTTTCCACACACAAAAGACAACTCGGCGCGCGTGACTTGCTTATTTCGCTTTCATCTGTTTCAGTCGTTTAAGTTGCTGTGTGGCCATGTTTTATTCAGACACGTTTTACTAGAAACATTGACACACACACACAGGTTACAGAAGGCGGATGAGAGAGAGAGAGAGACAGATAGATAGAAAGAGAGAGAGATAGAGAGAGCGAGCGAGCGAGCGAGAGAGAGAGAGAGAGAGCGAGAGGGACAGAGAGAGAGAGAAAGAGACACAGAGAGAGCGAAAGACAGACAGACAGACAGAAAGAGAGAGAAAGAGAGAGACAGACAGACAGAGACAAAGACAGACAGAGAGAGAGAGAGAGAGAGAGAGAGAGAGAGAGAGAAAGCGAAAGAGAGAGAGAGAGAGAGAGAGAGAGAGAGAGAGAGAGAGAGAGAGAGAAGACAGACAGACAGACAGAGATCGTCCATGCATAAAACGTCAAAGAAAAAATAATCAGGAAGTTTCAAGCCACAAACAGTGTCAAAAACAAGCTATGCAGATGGGCATGAATGCGGACTGACTTTGTGTGGAGTTTATTCAAGAGGGCTTCATCACACCCGGAGAATTTTATGTGCTCTACCCAAATCCACCAGCTATTATCTGGCAGACTCCCTGAGCCTGCGCAGAACCTTATGCGCTGGCGAGGTCTTGAGATGGGGAAGTAGGGAATGGACCTATGAAACTTTAAGCTGACACCACTAGATCTACAACGATGGAAACATTCTGATGGGCAGCGAACACAACAGACCAGTTTTTAATGTTTTGGGCTGGGACTGAACTCGAAATATCAGATCCTGAGTCCACGGTTCTATCTAAAGAACTGATAAGCCCGCCAGAAAACATGAACAAAAGTCGGGTAATAGCACACACAGACACAGAGACGGAGACGAGAGAGAGAGAGAGAGAGAGAGAGAGAGAGAGAGAGAGAGAGAGAGAGAGAGAGAGAGAGAGAGAGAAAGAGAGACAGAAGAGAGACAGAGAGAGAGAGAGAGAGAGAGAGGCGAGAGAGAGACTGACAGATGACAGACAGACAGAGCAGAGAGAGAGAGAGAGAGAGAGAGGAGAGAGAGAGACAAGCAGAGAGAGAGAGACAGAGAGAGAGAGACAGAGAGAGAGACAGAGAGAGTAGATTGGTGAAAAAAAAACGTCCTTTTTTGGCATCTTTCGGCACTAATCAAGTAACCATTCCTTTCAAACGTATATAGGCGTCACTGCCAACGCAGAATATTTCAGAATTGTAAAAGCCAGACAGAACTGATTTTAATACACAGACAAAGAAAGCCTTGCTCAAACTTTTTTTTCGTCGAAGTAAATCCGGAGTGTGTTCGTTTGTAAGCATTTGCAGTCTCCTTTGGGGCGAGAAAAGTGATCCTAAATTGACTAAGATGTTAAGATTCACCTACACGAGACGAGAAAATATTACACACACACACACACACACACACACACACACACACACACACACACACACACACACACACACACACACACACACAACACAACACCACACACATACAACACACACACCCCACCAGCAACAAAAAACCGAAACTCTGAAAGATGAATAATCAATAATTGTCAGTTATGAAGTGCTATCAAATGCATTGATTTTTTTTTCAAAATACAGTTTAATATAAGTGAAAACACTTTGTTTTAAACTTCATACAAGATAAAAGGGAAAGACTGCGGTGGAAGCTGAGGACACGAAACAGTTAAATGCATTACTCCTTTCTAGGGGTTGGGGAGTGGGGGTGGGTTAATTTTTTTTTCGAATGTCAACTATCAAATTCCCTTGGAGGTTGTAATACACATATAAGATACAAACATCTCTGGTGATACGTGTATGTCTCAGATAGGCAACAAGTGTGTACGGAAACAACACTGTATGCGTTCAGACACAACGGAAAGTGCGTGAGAAGAAACAGATCTGGCGCCATCGCATTTAAACATGACTAATGGGTCTATAGGGTCAGCGATGATGAGTGATCTGTGTATGAATAGGCTTTCATCCACGTAGATATGAAATAAGTGGCTGCGTGTGTCCAACAAAGTTCTTGAAAAAACAGACACAGTGAGAGGGGCAAGGAAAAATAAAAGGTGTTTTTCCTTTAGTTATGATGCTGATGACAGAAGGGATATCACACACGATGTTTTAAAATAAACGATATACAAACATAAGCTCTATCTCTCCCAATATCTGTGTGCAACACTGTATTAACCCTTTGACTCCCGCACCTTGTCCACCAACTTCAAAAACTTAACCCTTTGATTCCCTCACCCTATCCACCAGCTTCCTGCATGACGCTGGTGGATAGGGTGAGGGAATCAAAGGGTTAAGATTTTGCTTTGCTAGCATGATTGACAGTGCAGGGTGCTGGTGGACAGGGTGTGGGAGTCAAAGGGTTAAGGGTGCTTTCTTTCTTTTAGTTATGGTGCTGATGACAGAAAGGTTATCACACACCGTGTTTTAGAATAAATGACTGTACAAGCATTAGCTCTCTCCTCCGATATCTACGTGCAACACTGTATACCTTACAAACCACACATTAACAAGAACCAATAATTTGATACCTATACGAAAACAAGAATGATTACAGACTAGTAGCAGAAGCTACATTCGGAGTTGCTTTTAAAATCACGTTTCAAGTGTACCTCCCGTTGCCACAAAAGAGATCTTTTCTTTACCGATTTACAGATGTGCATAAACGTGTACTGAAGCGACAAGCAAAACCAAATGCCGTCTGTGAGAATCCCATGAGATCCAGAAAGAAAACTCCGCCGTCTATCACCAGCTCTAATGCACCGTCCTTAGTATTGTCTGAGTCCACAATGGATGTGACGTACAACACTTCCCCAAGGTTAGTTTAAAAAACACAAGATGATCAAGCCATAATGACAGAAATTTTTACATACGTGTGTGTGTGTGTGCGCGCGCGCGCGAGCGTGTGTGTGTGGTGTGTGCGTGCGCGAGCGTGTGTGTGTGTATGTGTGGGTGTGCGCACGCACGTCTGTATGCGCCTGAATATGTATGTGTGCGTGTGTGTGTGTGCGTGTGTGTGTGCGTGCGTGTGTGCGTGTGTGTGCGTGTGTGTATGTGTGTGTGATCGTGCCCCATTCAAAGTTTATTATGCATTTGTGATTTAACTGGCTTTGGTTTATAAAACTGTCGACACACATTTATTTAGGACAAAGTTATATAGAAAAACTAAACCCTCACATCGTTACCAAAACATTTGTGCTCTCTCTCTCTCTCTTGATCTCTCCGCCCTCTCACACACGCATATACGAGAGAGAGAGAGAGAGAGAGAGAGAGAGAGAGAGAGAGAGAGAGAGAGAGACAGAGAGAGAGAGAGAGAGAGGAGAGACAGAGAGAGAGAGAGAGCAGGACGATGAAAAGACACAAATTCTTTACTACTACATAAAAGCAAGAGATCAAACAACGAACGACAGCACTATGCACCAGAACAGTTTACCCTCAAGAAACATTAAACAATTTTTCGTCAACACAGATGGGATATCCATCGGCAACAAGGGAAAAAAGTCCCTTGAAAACACAGAACACGACGGGGCTGGCACCACAACAGAAATGGACAATGCGTGGGACAATACATCTCGCAAAGGTAAAAACATGGTGGACAGCAATACGAGGGCCGAGGATGAAGCGAACACTAAAAGGAGTCCAAGGATTCACTAAAGCGGACTTCCCACTGAGGAAATGGCCTGGCATCGCCCACCATCTTCGTGGGTAAACACTGGACGCAGAATTCCACAGAATTCGGGCTGGAGACAGCGGGAAAGGGAAAACGCGTTATAGTTTAGCAGTGGGCTTCTCTCGGACGCGGCCTGAATAAAAACTTCTTGGAGTGTGACCAAAAACAAGGGAGGAGCACTCCCGGGGTATTATCTCAACGGAATAAGCTCCCATGAGGTCCCCTTGGCGCCCCAACTGTGTGAGTGACAGGAACGCAAGGACCCGGATGACATGTTGTCAATTTCAGAGCACCTCGTCGATGGCACTCGCCCCTCGGATCTTTTCTCATCTTTTCACACGCGCTAGGCACGCAAGACTAATTAAAGGGTTTTAAAATATTTGTACACAAACACTCCACTAAGCATCTCAGCGCGGCTGGGGAAGGGGGAAAGTGAATTAAAGAGGGGATGGGTTTGTTTAAGGCGCCACTGGTATCGTTCAAGAAAAAGAGGTCTCCTTACGAAAGCATGGACGCCGCGGCTGTAAAGAGGTATTTGGTAGTCTTGCTGGTAAAGTTGTAAAAACAGACTCCTTCTATTTGATCACGACACTAATGCGTGTAATGACGTAAGTGATCTATTGTGCCTGTTAACATCGACAACAGGGCTGGAAGGCACCAATTCATCAGTTTAAACAACCTCTAGCATGCAGCCTAGGGAGGTGAGGGGGTGGGGGACTGGCAAACCAATCTGGAATAAAACGATTTCATCCAACAAAGAATGTTTTTGAGTATATCCATCCACAGAATAACCATATGCCTAGATCTCGTTGCATTTAGCACTGTTCAGCTATCAGCGGTTTAACAAAGTTACGCATCGTCTCCACTTTTGCATTCACAGAATACTCGAACTATTATAATCCATATTACAATTGCTGCGAGAAAATTCTCTCTCTCTCTCTGTCTCTCTCTCTCTGTGTGTCTCTCTCACCCATGGACCCATGTTCCTTTTCACTGTACCGACAGACAAAAACAGCCCAACTGCCGACGGTACATATCTTATTACATATATTACTGTCATTACTGTCATAGCTATTATCTTACTGCTACTGCCGTTGTTCTGATGTTGAAACGATGTAACAATTTTTCTTACATCTCATTGCTTTCTTTGTTTCTTTCATTCATTGTAATCTTTTGTTGAAAATTTGGACTGCTTATCCAAGTAATCGTATATCGCCAGCGACCAGGGACACACTTTCTTTTTTTTTTCCTGCAAGTATTTTCTGTTTTGTGTGTTTGCTTGCATGTCTATTTCTTGTTTAAGTGGAATATCTTCAGAATCTATGTAGGAAATTGTGCTGAGGGTTTTTTTTACGTGCAGTAACTGCATGTTGCACATTAGATCTGGGTTTTATAGCCTCACGGGACGGACGTAACACTGAGGTCTAATGGAAGGGGAGGTGAGAAAATCGCCCCACACATCCTGAAGTCGAACCAAGCTCCTCTCATTTTCTAAGCGTGTGCTCTTAGCACCAGGCTGCCATTTCTCCCTATAAACGATAAAGCCATTGTTTCCGGTACCGTTAAACACGTTAAGCACAATTATGACATGGAAAACAGGCAATACCATTTAAACTTATGCAGTTTTAATTCGCAATCCGAGTTCATCGGCGCTGAGAATTTGGTTAAGATCAACCATTTTTAACCTTTCTTACAAAACCTTGGGTTTTTTTCTCTCCCTATAACGACGACAACCCAACATCCTAACACTCCGTTTCAATCATAATATAAACAAAGACCGACCAAATTCACAAAGATAAACGAAAGGCAGGTCATTCCAATTTAATTTTTCACACTGAGAAGTTATTACTGTGCCAGCACAACTTAACAAAACAAAAAAACAAAAAGAAAGAAAGAAAGAAACAAACAAAAACAACAACAACAAACAAAACAGAACAAAACAAAAAATAACAACACACACACACACTCTCTCTCACACACCCTTACAACATGTAATATATTTTTTTACATAAGCGGTAGTCTTGCTGGTAAAGTTGTAAAAACAGACTCCTTCTATTTGACCACGATACTAATGCCTGTAATGACGTAAGTGATCTATTGTGCTTGTTAACACCGACAAGAATATACATATAGTTGACGCAAAAAAAAAAAAAATCAACTTATGGAGTATTGAGGATACATTACTACATTTTGGGTCACTGTCTTTCTTCTTCTTTCATTGGCCATCGTCATGGTCAGGTCACATCTGGTGATAATGTGATCGTTTTTCCCAGTTCTGGGTTCACCAAGAGGCCTGGATAATGCAGAGCTCCCACCCTCCCATCTGACAGTATCAGTTTGAACCTGGCTGTGAATGGGTACCCCAATCCTGTTTAGTGCTGTGAATGGGTACCCCAGTCCTGTTTGGATGCTGTGAGTGGGTACCCCAATCCTGTTTTGATGCTGTGAGTGACACCCCCAACCCTGTTTAATGCTGTGAATGTACCTAATCTTGTTTAATGCTGTGAATGGGTACCCCAATCCTGTTTAATGCTGTGAGTGGGTATTCCAATCCTGTTTAATGCTGTGAATGAGTATTCAAATCCTGTTTAATGCTGTGAATGGGTATCCAAATCTTGTTTAATGCTGTGAATGGGTATCAAACTCCTGTTTAATGCTGTGAATGGGTATCCAAATCGTGTTTAATGTTGTGAATGGGTATCCCAATCCTGTTTAATATTGTGAATGGGTATCCCAATCCTGTTTAATGCTGTGAATGGGTATCCAAATCCTGTTTAATGCTGTGAATGAGTATCCAAATCCTGTTTAATGCTGTGAATGGGTATCTAAATCCTGTTTAATGTTGTGAATGGGTATCCCAATCCTGTTTAATATTGTGAATGGGTATCCCAATCCTGTTTAATGCTGTGAATGGGTATCTAAATCCTGTTTAATGCTGTGAATGGGTATCTAAATCCTGTTTAATGCTGTGAATGGGTATCTAAATCCTGTTTAATGCTGTGAATGGGTATCCAAACTCCTGTTTAATGCTGTGAATGGGTATCAAATCCTGTTTAATCTTGTGAATGGGTATCCAAATCCTGTTTAATGCTGTGAATGGTACCCCAATCCTGTTTAATGCTGTGAATGGGTATCAAACTCCTGTTTAATGCTGTGAATGGATATCCAAATCCTGTTTAATGCTGTGAATGGGTACCAAATCCTGTTTAATGCTGTGAATGGGTATCAAATCCTGTTTAATGCTGTGAATGGGTACCACAATCCTGTTTAATGCTGTGAATGAATATGAAAATCCTGTTTAATGCTGTGAATGGGTATCCAAATCCTGTTTAATGCTGTGAATGGGTATCCAAATCCTGTTTAATGCTGTGAATGGGTATCCAAATCCTGTTTAATGCTGTGAATGGGTATCCAAATCCTGTTTAATGTTGTGAATGTAAAGCAGCGAAACAGAGAGGAGTATGACCTGTCCTCAAAGAGATAATCATATTCTTCATATTCTTGGGGACTCTAGGGATTGTGATGGTTGATACAGTCAGAGGGAAACACTTCAGTTTTTGTGTTGACAGTTTACCAAAACACCCTACCTGAGAACTTTAGATTACTATTCAATGTCACAATATATTGTGTATGATCTTGTATGAATGCTGAATCGACAGAAATATTATTGTACAACTCTTTGATTATGAAAGAAAAGATCTTCATTGCAAAGGGGAAAAAATAATCTAGCAACAGCGAGGTACCTAGCGCATTACTGTCATGTATGGATCTTTTTTTGTCCAGAAATATGACCACTGTGTACACTCCAAATTTTCCCTCCCCTCTCCCCCACCACTACGACCGCTCCATCTCGCCTTTATTGATTAGTTTTAGAATTTGTGAAATGTTCACTTACACATCTGCGACAGACAGACAGACAGACAGACACCCCCCCCCCCCACACACACACACACGTGCACGCATGTACAACTTGGGTCAAAGTGAATGATCTCCCTATATTCCAGCCATTAAGGGTTTTCTTTGCGACAACAACAGAACAAAGGAAAAGGGACACAGGGGAGAGAGAGAGAGAGAGAGAGAGAGAGAGAGAGAGAGAGAGAGAGAGAGAGAGAAAGAGAGAGAGAGAGAGACTGACTGACTGACAGACAGACAGAGAAACAGAAAGAGAAACAGACAGACAGAGACAGAGACAGGGGAAGAAAGGAAAGAAAATCACAAAGACAAAAAAGCGGAAAACAGTCTAGTAATAGAGAAAATAATAATTAAATACAGATACAAAATGGATTGTTAATAATATCACACACACGCACGTGCGCGCATCTACAGCCTGGGTCAAAGTGAATGATCACCCCATATTCCAGCCACTGAAGGACTTGTTTGCAACAACAACACCAGAAAAAAACGAAAAAGGGGAGAAGAGAGAGAGAGAGAGAGAGAGAGAGAGAGAGAGAGAGAGAGAGAGAGGAGAGAGAGAGAGAGAGAGAGAGAATTACATACAAGACAAAAAATAAACGGAAAACAGTCAAGTAACAGACAAAATAATGATTTAATACAAACACAAAACGAATAGTTAACACACACACACAACACACACACACACACACACACACACACACACACACACACACACACACACACACACAACACAACACAACACAACACAACACAACACAACACAACACACACACATACACACACACCCGTTGCTGGCATGCCCTGTTAACCATTTCAAATTGATGTACATGCACTCAATGAATCAACCAAAAAATTAATTGATATTTTGCGTATCACATGTTTCTTGTATTCACGGTAACCTGATCTCCCCAGTATTGATTTGCCTGCCATGGCATACATACAAAGGCTACGTAAAACAAGTAAAAAATGTATATTGTAATGTACATGTACATTTCTATCTAGGTATAGACCAATCGGCTGTAAAATTTGTAGTGTACCAACAGATGTAATATCTTTAAGAATATATACTCATGGCAATCCAGAACTGATCCGATAACTATCACGTCAGAGAAATTAAACAAACGCAGAAAAGAACGCAAGAAAAACACGGATTAATTCGTCTGAAGTCGAGCTGTTCAACCTTAATAAATCTGATACAGTTACAATTTTTTTCATGTGTGTACTTATTCATTTATCTATTTTTCTAAAGACATATGAATGAATGTTGAGAAGTGCATAATGCCAATGGCCCTAGGCAAAAGAAACAAAAACAAAAACCAAAACCAAAAACAAAAAGCTTCGTGCTTGTTTGCCATGCTTGTTCTCATTTGTCCAAGTGTGTTATTTTACCTTTAATTCGACCCGGGCGACGCTGAAAGAAGCCCATGTAAGATCCTGACACTTGCTGGAAAGGGTTGTGGTACGGTCCCAAGGGGGTCCGGAGAAAGTTGTGGGGAGGGGGAGCCCCGCCCCCCTCGGGTCCCTGGCCCCCGGGGGCATAGGCACAGGACGGGGGGAACTCATGACAGCCAAACTCATACTTGCAATGAGGGTTGACCTGTCCGAAGTTGTTGTGGTAGTTGTAAGGAACGCCGTCGCCGAAATAAAGCATGTCCATCGTCATCCAGTGCAGCCACTACTTTTATAGGAGGACTAAGACGGCAAGACAGAAGTGTTGTGTCAGCGTGACGTAGGGTGTGAAGTCCCCGTGGGCAGCCACAAAGCAGGCAGAGGTGACGTTTCACGCCTCACCGACCTCAACGGTTCTGGATGGGTGACTGACCACAAGCTCCTGCATGGGCCGTGCGGCGACAAGGTTTTAGCGCCAGCTAGCAGGCCAAGGAGGGATTTATCTCTGACCCACAGACAAATTGGGATCAACATCCAGAACGGGGAAGGAGAGGGGGAAAGCACTAAGGGTGACGGGGGCTCAGATGATGCGCGACAGGCAGAGACAGCAGAGGGAGGCAGTGTCAGTCAGGCGGCCAGTGTTTGAGCCTCCAACAACAGATCGGAGGCCTATAAGGACGCGATGTGGATGCGACTACTGGGCGGACGGTTGGCTGGTCGGTGCTAACTCAATCGATACATCTACAACACACAAACGCCTTTTCACAATCGTCCATGTGGCAAGCCGCTCGGCTCACCTCTTTCCTCAAATGATTCCTACCCTTGAGCCACCGAGCGCAACCATTCGGCTGACATGACAGCACGCGCGGCGGAAACTGGCACCCATCAGCACGCGCATTTGCTGAAGGGGCGGGCGGGGCCAGGCACGTGCGGCAAGAAAACACACACACACCCCAACGACTTGCCTGACAAATAACGCGCGTGCATGCTACTGTGTCTCTGACAGCGTTGGTACGTCAGTTGCAGTGGGGCAGAAGCAACGTGGTGAGCGACGCTAAGATGGTGCAGTGAAGACGGAGGGAAGTGGCCATCACACGGTAATGGTCGTGTGCACGCAGCATCTCACCGGCTGTTTACTGTAGCATCTTTACTGGCTTGCTCTGCCATCCCGCCCGCCGGCCTGCCCTCTGATACACACTGAGTCTCTCGTTCAACAAAATTAACATTACTTCGTTTTGACACTTTCACAATAAATCCAAACACTTGCTCTCCTCTGGGAAAGAAAAAAAGAGCTGCGTGTATATTTTGGGAATGAGAGGGTCATGGGTCATGCATGGTAGATCGATCATGCAAGAACAATTTAGCTCTTGGGTACTTGACGATAGAAAGCCAGTATAATCTTACGAACTTTTTGAGGCAGACATTCAAATCAAATTGTAGTGGTCCGTTTCTTGGTTTCTTATCTACTTTCCAGACATTATTCGCTTACAAAAAGACTGTTGCTTCGTTAGTTCTCACAGTGGGAATTCATTTTGCGTTGTCCGATCTTCTTTTTGTTAGTAAGCGTAGAACGGTTTCGATAACAGCATAAGTTACGATCCTCATGTAGCAAAACAATGCAAGACTTCAATGTCCCGGTATTTTACGTAAGTGATGGTGGAAGATAGGAAAAGTTCAAGATTTTCAAGATGTTTGTCACTTTTGATCTCTATTAGAGAACAGATAATACAATTAAAGTGAAACTACGGTCCAGTGTTCAGTTTCTAGCCACAATGAAAAGCCAGAAAGTAAATCACAGTCAAGCTGGATGAGAACAGAGAGAAAGACAACAGACTGTGAATCGGGCAATCACTTGGGGACAATCTGTTGTGTCGCCCAAACTTTCTCTGAAATGGGCGGCGGACAGGGGAGCATGAATTTTCATGGCAAGGCCCGAGACAGTGTGACGAATGTGATGATGGCGAGCGGTCCTTTGGCCACTCCGCTCTGAGTCCATCATACATACGGCCTGCAGGACATCAAGATGCAAATGAGGGAAACTGACACCCCGCTCTCTGTGTGGGACGACACGAGGAACCCGGGGCTGATTGACACCAGCACGCGCTCCTCTTCATTATAGCGCTGATTTCATGAATGTTGCCTTCGTTACATTTGTGTAAGGACGTCGTTGGAGTTGATGGTCTTGTCCATAGACGTCTCCTTGAGTGTTGGAAAGGTCGATGGGGTGGTTGTCAAATTGTCGTGGTGATGGTGTTATATAAAGCACTGTCTTGTCCATGTAGATTACAATAAATCACATCATGTTGAACACCACGTTCACAGCGCTCTTTCTGGGTAACTTTGTTTCTGCTAACCTCATACAACATCTTTGAAGATCAAAGCCTCCTCAAGTGGAGCAACTACTCACATGAACAATTAATGAAATAATCTCCCACCCCAAAAAGGCACCCCTAACACATACACACACACATACACACACACACACACACACACAAAACAACAACAACAACAACAACAATAACAAAACAAGAAAACTGAAGGGTGGGGGTGGGGGTGGGGGAATCCAGACTTACTGATAAGAACAAACGTACAGGTATTATATTTATCAAACCAAACATATGTCGTACGTACTTCTCGCAAAATAATCACAAAACCATGAAATAATGCACATCGAAAGCACAATATCTAAACACTCACACACAAAACTAAACTTAAGGATGTGATCACGTACAGTTTAACTAACATCTTTTAATCTAATTTAAACTCACAGCTTGAACATAACCTATCGACTTACTCTGTTCATATACTTCAAAATCTTATTGGAAACAAATGTTACCGTGAGTAACACACACACACACACACACACACAACACACACACACACACAACACACACACACACACACACACACACACACACACACACAAGACCACCATATAAAAAAGGTCAGTTTCGATAAGGAAGACAAACTAGTGTACTGAAAAATTTGTCGTTTTTGTGGGTTCACAAGTCTTTTCTGAGCCTTCTTCGAATATCATGTTGCAAAACCTTGCTCCAGTTCATTGTGTCTAGGAACCTTAGACTCATTCTTTATATCACACGGTCTTCTTCTAGACCGCTTCTTGCGTTATAAAGCCTTTTTCTATACCATTCCTTGCGTCAAGGATGTGTCTTTTAATCCATTCCTTGCGTCAGACAGCCGTCTTCTAAAACGTTTCTTGCGTCAGTCTTCATCCAGGCCATTTCTTGCGTCACAGAGCTGTCTTCTAAAATGTTTCTTGCGTCACAGAGCTGTCTTCTAAAATGTTTCTTGCGTCACAGAGCCTTTTTCTAGATTATTCCTTACGTCACAGAGCCATTTTTAAGAATGCTTCTTGCGTGAAAGAGCCTTTTTCTCCATGTTTCTTGTGTCGCACAGGTCCTCACCAGACCATTTCTTACGTAAACAGAGCCTTATTCTAGATGTTTCTTGCGTCACAAAGCCTTCTGAATGCCTCTTGTGTCATACAGCCTTCTTCTAGACCATTCCTTGCGGCACAGAATCTTCTTCTAGACCGTTATCTTGCATCAATGAGCCTTCTTTCAGACCATTCCTTGCGACAAAAAGCCGTATTCTGAACCATTTCCTGCATCACAGAGCCTTATTTCAGACCATTCCTTGAGTCACAAAAACCTTCTCCTAGACCGTTTCCTGCGTTACATACCTTCTTCTAGACCATTTCGTATGCTCAGTTTCTTCTTCTAGACTGCTTACACAGCACAGCCTCTTTTTGGTTTTATTCTTGTGTCACAAAGCCTTCTTCTTGACCATTTTAAATGTTCAGTTCTTTTTCTGAGACTGTTTCTTAACACAGCGAAGCTTTCTCTTTCGTTTTTTAAGACCATTTCATATGTTATAGGCCCCTTTCTAGATTTTCTTACGCGGCAGATAATTTTAGGCCGCTTTTTTGTGTTACACACCCTACTTCTAGACAAGTCTGTATGTCACAGGGTAAATTTCAGGAGCACCTTTGAAGTCTGAGCACCCACATTAGGCACTGTAGTTGAATAACAACTTGTAAACCCACAAAATTGATATAACGTCCCAGCAGTTTTGTTCGTTAGCGATGTGTAACATGGCAACACCATCAACCAGTTTCAGTAAAAAGAAGTC
The DNA here is from genome assembly GCA_030674185.1 of Monoplex corrugatus. NCBI lineage: Eukaryota > Metazoa > Mollusca > Gastropoda > Littorinimorpha > Ranellidae > Monoplex > Monoplex corrugatus. The sequence continues at coordinate 38,939,690 of CM060305.1, read as the reverse complement.
TGATAGACTTCAAAATAATGAACACAATGATAATGATGAGAAAACTGATTCGCCATTCACTTACTCTCTCAAAGGGAGCAGACCGCCATAGTTGTTACATCTTTCACAATATGATGTATCTGCAAAATAGTCTTACAAGTGAGAATAGAGAAGGGAAAAAAACATACGCTGCAAGTACTTACAATTAAAGTCTTTTGAAAAAGGATTGAGCATCGAAATCCTTTTTTTATATCACAATTCGAAGATGCAATTTGTTTATGTATTCTTTAGGGGTTACGCATACGGGAAAAAAAAGGCCTGATTGGAGCAAAATCAGAACTACCTTTTAATCTGACTACACCGGTTCTTAAGATTTCGAACCCTACCTGAGAAAACTTTCCCTGAACATGTGGACATCCAGTCCACCCTGCTGTGAACAGGAACCTAACCTTCAGAGTTGGGGGGGGGGAGGTAAATCAGCGAGGTAGAGGAGATGGACACCGCCCTCCGAATGCTAACCTCGACAAAAGTTGAGGTCTTTACCATCCCACTTTCTAACAACCTTAGGGTTTATGGGATAACCTTTTTTTTTTAAAAATTTTTTATTACCTATAAACAAACGTACGTCAGCCCACGTCCGTCATTTCTTATTCCCAAACAGGCTCATCAATATAATGTGGTGTTCTTTTTCTTTCTTCTCTGACTGTCGTGTTTGATTTGTCTTTGTTTGTTTGTTTGTTGACACGGAACGGAGGGTAACCACCCATACGCTGAATCTTGCATATCATCGTCCCACCCCATTTCTCTCTCTCTCTCATTCTCTCCCCCCCCCCCTCTCTCTCTCGCAAGCGCGCACATGTATGAATGTGTTCGTATGCATGTGTGTGTTTGTGTGTTTATGAGTGTATTTTTGTACATCTGTAAGTGTGTGTGTGTATATGTGTGTGTGTTGTGTGCTTTTGTGTGTGTGTGTGTGTGTGTGTGTGTGTGTGTGTGTGTGTGTGTGTGTGTGTGTGCGCGCACATGAGTGTGTGAGGGGGTAGGGGATAGAGAGGGCGTGTGTATGTTTGAGTGTGTGTGCACGCGCGAGAATAAATGTACGTGCGTGCTGTGTGTGTGTGTGTGTGTGTGTGTGTGTGTGTGTGTGTGTATGTGTGTGTGTGTGTGTGTGGTGCGCGCGCGCGCGTGTGTGTTTGTGTTTGCGTGCGGCTTGTGCCTCTGTATGTGTGTGTGTTGTTGTGTGTGTGTGTGTGTGTGTGTGTGTGTGTGTTGGTGGATGTGTGTGTGTGTGTGTGTGTGTGTGTGTGTGTGATGAGAGAGAGAGAGAGAGAGAGAGAGAGAGGGTGAGTGTGTGTACACGCACATGTGTATTTGGGCAAAGTTATTTGCTTCTTCCTTCGTTTTCTTCTCGAAGTGTTTTAGCAGCACCACTTTACACAAACACAACAAAACAAGTCCCCCACGTACACACACATACCTTACCTACCCACGTACTTCGGCGACATCAAAGGTAAGAACAAAGCCGCAGGTGAGACTTTGAGTCCATTTTCGTCCTATATCTTCTTTGACGCCGTCGTCTGTCCATTAATGCACCGGCACATTTCGTCTCTTTTTTCTCTCTCTCTCTCTCACCCTTTTCTCTGTCCCTATCGCTCTCATCAGTCGCCCAGGTTTTGCTGGGGTCCCGCTCACACCAGTTGTACGTTAATGCGTCCGTGTGATTTAAAGAAGTGTAAAAAGAGAGGGTTGGAAAGAGGGGTAGGGGGAACCAGGTACCTTGTCCCTTTATCTTAATAAAAGTGTTCCTGCCTACTATTTCACACACAGCATAAAACAACGCACAGAACAGACAGAACACAGACAGAAGACAGACAGACAGAAGACAGACAACGACAGACAGACAGACAGACAGCACACAGACAACACAGCGACAGACAACACACACACACACACACACACACACACACACACACACACACACACACATACACACACACACACAGAGGTTCTTTCCCTCCTCTCTTCCGACTCGCACGCAAGCACGCACGCACACACATACAGACACACACACACACACACACAACACACACACACACGTACGCACGCATGCACGCACACACACACACACATTAACTACAAAGCATTCTAGTCATCATTTGAGAGAAAGCTGATGACTATTAAAAGGCAAAAAGCCAGTTGTGAAAAAGGCCCGGTGGTATGTCATATTACGCAGTTTGCGCCAACCGCTAAAGACAGTGACTATGGAGGGTTGGTGGAGGGCTTCCCACTTGACAAAGCGGTGTGAAAGGTCCTGAAGCCCCCCCGCTTCACGAGGCTCTCCCGATAGCCATCGGTAATGTTCTTCTCCAGCGACTACTTACACACAGTGTGTGTGTGTATGTTCATCTGTGTGTGTTCATGTGTGTTCATCTGTGTGTGTGTGTGTGTGTGTGTGTGTGTGTGTGTGTGTGTGTGTGTGTGTGTGTGTGTGTGTGTGCGCGCGCGTGTTGTGTGTGTGTGTGTGCGCGCGTGTTGTGTGTGTGTGTGTGCGCGCGTGTTGTGTGTGTGTGTGTGCGCGCGCGTGTGTGTGCGTGTGTATGTACACGTGCGTGTGTGTGTGTGTGCAAGTGTGTGTATGGGTGGGTGTATACACGTGTGTGTGTTTTACTGTTTTTTTTTTAACCATACTTTCGTTCCAGTTTGTGTTTTTTAAGTTTTGACTTATCTGATGTTTCAACGTTTTGCTTTACACGCCCATCCATGCATCTCTGCTCCCCTTTCCACGGCTCTCTCTAAACATTTCGCTTTGAAAAAGTACAGACACCTTTCTCCACAATTACAGAAAGGTCTTCTTCACTCTCAGCTAATAAGTTGTAAGATGTCCACCTTTGGCTTTATGCGAGTGTCTATCTATGTACTTAATACGTGTACGTATGTCTTTATCTATCTATCTATCTATCTATCTATCTATCTATCTATCTATCTATCTATCTAATCTAATCTGTATACAGATGTATGTATATGTATGTATGGATGTATAAATGTGTGTATGTATGTATGTATGTATATGTACGTATATATGTATATGTATGTATGTACATGTATGTATGTATGTATATGTATTACCATTATGCATTCCCAGGGAAGAGCCACGAAAGCATCAGGTGGGTGTACCAATTCCAATAACAATGTCACACAAAAAGTCTTTTTGTTGTTAATGTTGTTGTTGTTAAAGTTTTTAACGTGTCTATTTTTCTCGAAAGCGGGTATGCATGTTGTTTTTGCCCACTCAACGCAGGCGAGACATGACTGCACAACCTGCATATTCCGTCTTCGTGGGCGCGCATGCAGGGTGTTGTCATATTTCCAAAGGCCACCGGATACTGAAACGATTTACAGGATCTTTAATGTACTGGTGTTTTTTGTGTGCATGTACATATACGAAGCGGGTTTGTGTACTCTAACAGGCCTGCACATGGTTGACTTGGGAGACCAGAAAAATATCCACCCTTTGCACACCAGGGGGAATGTACCCAGGCATGAAATCCCCTCATGCAAAATAACAGCAAACGGTACAACTTTGAGACAGTTGATATGTCTAAATATCTGGGAACGTCATCTCACGGCAGATGCACATCAGAAATAGCCAGCAGAACCGGCCAAGCCAAAACAGCATTCAAGAAGATGAAAAGCATTCTTAACTACAAATGCCTATCAATTAACATCAGGAAGAGAGTTCTTGAATGTTATATAGAACCGATAATGTTATACAGTTGTGAATGTTGAGAGTTCCATGGACAACAAAGAAAACAAACGAGACAGTCAAGATGGAGGCAGACACAAGAAAATCATTGATAAGGAAGATCAGGAAAAGACAAGCAACATTTATAGGCCATTTTATGAGGAAAAGGGAATTAGAGAACCTGGTCACAACAGGAAAACTGGAGGGAAAGTGAACACCAGGTAGACCCAGGGAGAAAATATTGGATGGGACTTGCAGGGTAGAGGTGGCTGAGGACAGAGAGGGTGGAAGACGTGCTTGCGGCAACAAGGAATAGATGCATATGGAAGGCCATGATCGCTAACGCCATGCGGCAGGGCACATAATGATGATGATGAGGAGGATGGAACCCAGACCTTCCTATTGGAAGTGAGACGCCTTACCACCTGACTATCACGCCCGTTATGTTACTGGTATGTCCTACAAGAGTAGAACTTTCTACAGTCTACACCACAGATGTACATTAAATTTCATGTAGCCTACATCTGCCATTCGATCCACTTCGTTTTTCCTGCTTTCTCATTTTCTGTTCACATACAAAAATGTTCTGAAATGAAGACCACTGCAACTCGGTTTGTTTTCTTTACATAATGAGAACATAAAGGACCTATTCATGTATGCTTCGGCCCGAAAAAAATGAACAAGTTATCATGACTAAGATGCATGCTTCAGCAGTGTGTGTGTGTGTGTTGTGTGTGGTGTGTGTGTGTGTGTGTGTGTGTGTGTGTGTGTGTGTGTGTGTGTGTGTGTGTGTGTGTGTGTATGTGTGTTTATATGTACAGACATATATGCCTGTACTTGTGCGCGCGCGTGTGGACGTGTTGGGTGTGAGCTTAAACATTTCCAAGCAGTAACAAGCACGCACCGAAGGAGAAAACATTTCCAAGCAACGTTTATAAAAGTAACACACCGTATCTAATAGGATGCTCTTTCTCTCTCTCTCTCTCTCTCTCTCTCTCTCTCTCTCTCTCTCTTCTGTGTGTGTGTGTGTGTGAGCGGGGTGTATGGAGAGAGAGAGATGAGAGAGAGAGACAGAGACAGAGAGAGAGAGAGAAAGAGAGAAACAGCCTTTCCATTCCATTTCGCGAATAATCCAACCAGCTGTTTCTTGTGGAGACTTATGGACGAATTAAACCAGAAAAGATCCTCCTAAACAGCCAGGTTACTCAACACTCGTGTTCATTCTCCGCTTCTTTTACATCCATTGTTTTTATGACCTGTGCACGCGTTCTCTTTAGCAGTGTTAAAAACACCAATGGAAATAGCATTTGTCTCTACTTTTTTCTTTTTCTCTCTTTCTTTCTCTAACGTGACTTTTGCACGTATGCACACATTACCATTATTCTATTGTTATTATGTGGTTATGTGTTAAAATGTACACGTGGGTACATACGCGCACCCACGCAAGCGAGTGCATACGCATTATATTTTCGAATGTTGAAATAATATGAAGCTCGAAAACAATTTCTACCTAAAAATGTTGCTTTCTTTTGTTTGTTTTTTGTTTGTTTTTTCTTTTGTAAAATTAATGTTTTCATTGTGTAATCTTTTGAAAGTAAAAAACAAATCTGTATTACTGAATCTGGCGAAGTACATAAAGACGAAGAAAACGTAATATTTATCTTTGTGTGACTTTCTTTCACAATGTTTCATTTGTTTTAGTTTTGGTTATTCTCTGTCTCCCAACAAGTGGTTAAAATGTTAAATACCCTGATGTTGGACTTATGTGTGCGCGTGTGCGTGCATGCGTGTGTGTGTGTATGTGTGTGTGTGTATGCGTGTGTGTGTGTGTTTATGTGTGTGAAAAACAGAGAAAAGATAGAGAGAAGAGGAAGGATGGAGAGAGAGAGGGGGAGAGAGAGAGAGAGAGAGACAGAGAGAGACAGAGACATATATATATTATATATACATATATATATATATATATATATATATATATATATATAATATATAGAGAGAAGAGAGAGAGAGAGAGGTCCGGGTTAATACAATATCAACAAAGAGCAAGTTGGTAATCCTATCCAGCTTCTAGACCTGTTGGTGAATTGATTTGTCACAGCTGCTTGTGATGCTGACTGTGAGTGGCGCGTTACTGTATACATCTAGTACGTCTTGTCTGGATACTGTATGTATAATTACCAAGTAAACCAGAATTTAGATAGAAATTTAAGTTCTGTCTGAATATAGCACACACAATTTATGAGCCAAACCAAAATTTCGAGAGAAATTCTAATTTTCGTATCATGGCTCTTTTCTTTTCAATTCGCATCTGTCATCCATATCTGTTGCAATAATCAGCACATATTGTTATTTACACTCCAGACGTTTACGTCTGATCCGATTCACCATATTGTTTCGGTTCACGTATTATTCTTAATTCCCAGTCTCAATTCTCATGTTTCAGTACATCCACTCGTAACCCAGTGCCGCAGCCTTTACTACCATTTTCCTTATTTTCATTTTAACGTAGCCAGAGAGTAAGTTGATATATAATTATAATAATAATAATAATTACAATATTTATATAGCGCAAAATCTCGACAAAATCAAATCTAAGCGCTGAAACAGACACACACGCACGCACGCACGCACACGCACACACACACATACACACACATACACACACACACACGCATGGCTATAAATGGGGAGAAAGAATAAAAGCAATAAAAGCAAGAATAAAAGCAATGGAAAATTATAGAGAGCATATCATATACAATTATATATTATAACAAAGTGATTCCCCTCCGAGCGGAGACAGGCTGCAGAAGGGGGTTGAGTGAGGTTAGGATTTTATGCAGAGGAGAAAAGGTGAGTTTTGAGAGCGGACTTGAAGGAGACAAAAGTAGGTTGCTGACGGACTGAGAGAGGAAGTTTGTTCCAGGAGAGTGGACCAAAAACAGAGAAGGCTCGTGGACCATAGGTATTGAGCTTAGTGCGTGGAAAGCGAAAAGTCAGAGGATCGGAGGCAGAGCGGAGGGTACGTGAGGGAACATAGATCTCAAGTAGGCTTGACAGGTAATCGGTGGCTGCGTTATTGAGGCTTTTGTAGCACATGGTGTCTAGTTTGTACTGTATGCGCTTTGATACAGGGAGCCAGTGAAGTTGTGCCAGGAGAGGAGATATGTGGTCAGCTTTTTTCTTTTTGAGTACAAGGCGTACAGCATTATTTTGAATGCGCTGTAGGATGTGAATGGTGGAGGCAGGAAGACCAGACAGGAGTGAATTCAATAGTCAATGCGAGACATTATGAAGGAGAGAACGAGTTTTGCAGTTGTTTCGACAGAGAGATACTTCCTGATCAGGCTTATACGATGGAGATGATAGTAGCAAGATCTGGCAGTTTGAGAAACAAAGTTATTCATGGAGAGGGTAGAGTCAATGCAGACACCAAGGTTTTTAGCTGAATCAGAAATTGGGACTGATGTGTTACATAATGGGAGAGAAAGAGGAGGCAGCTGAGAAAGTTTCTGACGGGTGCCAATGAGGATAGCTTCTGTCTTGTCGTCATTAAGCTGAAGTTTGTTGAACGTCATCCAGTTCTTAATGTCCGAGTAACACTCAGTGATGCGAGTCAACAGGCGCTGTATATTATCAGGTGAGTCACTGTCTTGAAGTTGGGTGTCATCAGCATAGAAGTGGTGTTTTATAGAGTGGAGTTGATGATGGTGGACAGGGGGAAGGTATAAAGAGTGAAAAGAACAGGGCCAAGGACAGATCCTTGTGGAACACCACAGGTCAGGTATGCAGGTTGAGAGTAAGTGCCATTGATGAGAACAGTTTGTTTTCTGTTTGATAAATATGAAGTGAACCAGGAGAGAGCAATGTCAGAGATGCCAAAAGTATGATGAAGTCTAGAAAGGAGAATACCATGGTCAATGGTATCGAAGGCTGCAGACAGATCAAGGAGTGTGAGGAGAGAGACCTTGCCAGTATCACTTGCAAGGAGGAGATTGTTGAGAATTGTAGTAGGGCAGTTTCAGTGCTATGGCACTGGCGGTAGGCTGACTGGAAAGGATTGAGGAGATTGTTGGCAGACAGGTGAGAGTTCAGTTGGTTGAGGACGACTTTTTCAAGGAGTTTTGACAAGAAAGAGAGATTAGAGATAGGCCGGTAATTTTTCAGTTCATTTGGGTCTAAATTGTGTTTCTTGAGGAGAGGGTGAACAATAGCAGACTTGAAAGAATCTGGGACAGTTCCAGTTTGAAAAGAAGTGTTGATGATGTCAGTGATGAATGGGAGGAGAGTAGGGAGACAGTCAGAGTAGAGAGAACCTGGAAGAGGATCCAGTTCGCAGGTTTTGAACGACATGGATCTGATTGTGTTGAAAATTTCTTCTTGTGAGACTGGGGTAAAAGTAGTAAGAGGTGTGCCAGAGAAGGAAGGGTCAGGTGGGCATGGTTGACAGGGTGTCCTGTCAAGCCTGTCACGAAGAGTTTGTATTTTGGTGGTGAAATACTTGGAGAATACAGATGGGAGTTCTTCATTTGTATGTTTTGTTGGGAGAGGTAAATCTTTTCGTGTGCCAAGGAGATGATTCATGGTTGTAAAGAGTTCTTTTGAAGAAGAGGCATTCAGGATTTTGGTTTGGAAATAGCTTGTTTTTGCAGATGCAATGAGGGTGGATACTTTTGTTTTAGAGGCTTGGAAAAGTTGCCTGTGTACAGTGAGTTTGGATTTGCTCCAGCGGCGCTCTGCTCTGCGGCGGGCACGTTTCGCACAGGCAATCTCATGAGTGAGCCAGGGGGTAGGGGGGCGGTCAGGTAAAAGACGGGTTGTGGCTGGAGCATGAGTGTCCAGAAGATGGTGGAGAGTAGTATAGAATTCATCGGCAAGGTTATGTGACTTTTCAGAAAGGAGACGGGAGGCATCAGATGAAAATGTGGAGAGGTCGATAGATTTGAGATTGCGTCGAGTCACTGTGCGCGTGGTACGGGAAGGAGGAGAAATGTCAAGAGAACAGAGAATTGCAGAGTGGTAATAATTAGATTCTATAACATTCAGGACGACACTCACTCAAGATCAACAGAATAAAGACGGCAAGAAAAAGATTACACTGTAACTTTCAGCGTTTTATTCAGAATTTATTACAGTTATTCGTAATTCCTCTTAAAACTACTTACAGACATCGGGGTGAGGTCAAAAGTTTGCAAAAGATAACGATTAAATCTGTCAAAAGTCCAATATTTCGTTGCATTACCCGACATCAAGATTTATTGTGTCTGTGTATAAATCACACTAATTTTTTTCTACAGGCCTGCTAAAATTGATGTATTTTTCCACACAATGATTTGATTTATGAATTCTGTCGAGCGAGTTCACCCCCACAAAAACGAACGGTAAATAAGTTGATCTATGTGGGTTATGGATAAACCAGACAGGTCCTGCACAGAGTTCCAAAACCCTTTGTTTACACTACTTCAGATATCTACGATCAACACTGTTCTTGATCTGCAGTTCCTTGGCAGTCGTTAAGGCATGTTTTGAATTTTATTATGAATCCTGACTACACAATCCATTTCAACATGGACGTGTACAGGTGAATATTTACAGTACTGGCTTAAACAGATTTTCAGTTCTGGTCTTTAATCATTTCTTAGTTTCATTATGCATCCTAATTACGCGGTCAAATTCGATACTGATGGGTGTGTGCAAATATTTGCAATACTACTAATACTAATAATAATTACAGCAGTGCAGAATTTTTCCCCCGATCTCTAAGGTCGCCTAATGAGTACAGAGTGCAGAATTTTGTCCTGATCTCTAAGGTCGCCTAGAGAGTACAGAGTAGAGAATTTTTTTGTCGATCTCTAAGGTCGCCTAGTGAGTACAGATTGGAGAATTTTTTTTAGTTTCAGTTTCAATTTCTCAAGATGATATCTCCGCGCTCGGAATGAATTCCATATGCATTAACGTCACAGGTGCCATGTGATGGAGAAGATCCAGAACGATCGCGGCACAAGCCTTAAGCCTGCACATAAACCCACGAGCTGGCCAGGTCCGGAAGTCCTGCCTAGATAGTTCGATAACCCTGAGGTCGTAGGGGAGTGAAGTGGCAGAGATCTCAACTTTTCCCGGGGCCAGCACCACGAGGGCTGCGCCAATCCCCTCTCCGTCGATTCAAATTCATATTCATATTCACAATTTTTTTTACCAAGACTTCACAAAGGCAAGAAGGCTAATTGGTCTTCAAGGAGTGGGACCTGGGAAATCAACCTATCTCTCCAATGTTTTTTTTATTTTATTTTTTAGAATTTTTTCCCTATCTCTAAAGTCAGTATAAGTGCAGACCTGCATGTGCATGAACGCCTTTCGCGCGTTACGAATACAAAACAACAAACACGTGCTTTCAAAATCTTGTAAGTCATGCCAGTAAACGGTAGCTTATGGAAAACAGCCAACATGCACGCCAACCCAAGACGGAATAGCAGACTGTGCAGTAACATAATGCCTGCTCCGTGTGGGCCAAACAACGTATATACATACACACATCCGAGAAAGAGAAAACAAGCTTCGGAACTCAAACGCACAACCAACCAACCAACCAACCAACCAACCAACCAACCACCAACCAACCAACCAATCAACCAACCAATCAACCAACCAACCCAAATCAAACCAAACACACGCAAGCAAGCAGGTAAGTAGGAGGACAGAGTGTTCAACCCTTTGACTCCTGCACCCTGTCCACCAACATCCTACATTGTCAACATGCAAGCAAGAACCAGAAAAAGAAAAAAAACACGAAAAGAGAATAAGAACGCGTATTAATTTTAATACAACCAGACAACACAAGCACAAATTTTTGGCCAACTGGCCTTTGTCAAGCGTAAGATCACAAACACCAAATAAAAAAATTAGGAGAAAAAGACTGAAACTTCCCTGCTGCTTCGTCCAGTGTGAGAAAAGGACTAAACTGACTACAAGCAAAGCAGGAAGCTAGTGGATAGGATGAGGGAGTCAAAGGGTTAAGTTTTTGCAGTTGGTGGATAGGGTGCGGGAGTCAAAGAGTTAAAGGGCAGCAAAAGAGACAACTAGAGAGGAGGACCTCTTGGTGCAGGGCAGGCAGCGTCCTTATTAATGCCCTGTCCATTCATCACATGGACGGGTCCAGGCAGACAGCTCCGTGCACCAACCTCTACGGAGGAAGTGGTGAGAGCCCACCGTGCTGATAACACCATCTATTTCAATTCCCGCTCTTCTTCACCTTGGGGGAAACATTGCGGGGGGATGGGCAGCAACGAGACTGGCTGAGGACAGCCAGGGGGGGGGGGGGAGGAGGAGGAGGGAGGGAGGGGGCAGCAGTGGAGGCGTCGTTGTCGCAGAGGGAAAAGTGGTGGTGCTGCCGTCCCTGTAGGAGTTTGGAAGGTGGCTCTGCGTGTGGTGTGTGTGTGTGTGTGTGTGTGTGTGTGTGTGTGTGTGTGTGTGTGTGTGTGTGTGTGTGTGTATGTGTGTGTGTGTGTCTGTGTGTATGTCTGTGTGTATGTGTGCGCGCGCGTGTGTGTGGTGGGCTGGTGTGTGTGTGTGTGTGTTGTGTGTGGAGAGAGAGAGAGAGAGAGAGAGAGAGAGAGAGCGAATTGATCAGAAAAGATTTGTGTGTGTGTTTTTGAGAGAGAAGAGAGAGAGAGAGAGAGAGAGAGAGAGAGAGAGAGAGAGAGAGGAGAGAGAGAGAGAGAGAGAGTAGTTGAGAGACAGAGAGAGAGAACGAGGGAGAGCAAACTGTTGAGAAAAGTTCATTTTAAGACATGCACTAAAAATTATTAGACATGCACTAAAAAAAAAAGTACAGGGTTAGTTCTGGGCATAAAATCCGATGATGTGGACTTTGATGACCAAAGTTTGCTGAACTTGGGCCATGTCAGGGGAAAAAATGCAGTCACTTATAACTATACACCCCATGCGTATGTCAGTGACACATTACCTACGGACTATCATTTGCTCAACTGACCCATACCAACGGTTGGAGATTATAATACTGGACAACACGCTCGGGAACTCCTGCTTTTAATTTTTAAACAAAACAAAACGAAAAATATCTCAAATGCTCAGTGTGGTGATCTAGATGAGGATACAGTCTTCTCAAGGCCTTTGATGTCCCAAAAATGTTGCCTGAAGAAGACGAAAAGACTACTGTACGCGTGAATTAACACCAAACCATAGTTTTGTGTAGTAAACTATAGTTCTTGCTTTTCTAATAAATTTGGTTTACTGTTTGTTTCTGTTGCCATTTATTATGCTTATGGTTATAAAACAGATTGTGTCTTAACTCTAAAGAGACGTAGTATTTTCAGAGTTACAACTTAGTAAAAAAAAAAAAAAAAAAAAAAAAAAAACCCTAGGTGCTGGACCTTTTAAGCAGCTAATCCGACTTTAGAAAAAAGTACAGAGTTGAATAAACAATGTTAATCGGTTTATTTTGAACGGGAAAAAAAACCCCTGATGTGTTTAATCCTAACTTAAGCGGTTCTCCACAACTTGAAATGAACAGTTTTATCACTTCATTGTGGAGACAGAGAAGGAAAAGAAGAACAAACAGAAAAGGAAGACAGAAAAGAGAGAGACAGGTGGGGGAAGAGGTCTTTTAAAGTCTCGCACACAGACAGGCACGAGAGAGAGAGAGCGAGAAGAGAGAGAGAGAGAAGAGAGAGAGAGAGAGAGAGAGAGAGAGAGAAGAGAGAGAAAAAGAGAGAGAAAGAGAGAGAAGAGAGAGAGAGAGAGAGAGAGAGAGAGAGAGAGAGAGAGAGAAGTGATTAAAAAATCTTATTAAATGAAAATTAGCAAGGGAAATCCTTAATGAACTTCTACCCCTTTTAATCTGGGCTCGCAGCAGCGTGAGCTTACGACGCGAGCCATTTGGCGACAGACGACACTAACTACAGAGATAGAATGAGAGAGAGAGGAGAGAGAGAGAGAGAGGAGAGAGGAGAGGGGGGAGGGGGGGGGGGGGGGGGGGAAGAAGCCGACGACAGAGAAAGAGAGAGAGACAGACAGAGAAGAACGAAAAAGAACAAAAGAGAGGGAGAAGGGAGGGAGAAAGGGGGAAGAGAGAGATGGAAATAGACGACAAAGAGACAGGAACAGAGAGGAAGACTGAGAGAGAGAGAGAGAGAGAGAGAGAGAGAGAGAGAGAGAGAGGAGGAGAGAGAGAGAGAGAGAGAGATGGGTGGGTGAAGAAATGTGGTGGGAGGTGAGGGGGCGAACGAGACGGGGCTGGAAACATGGGCCCTGGACCAGAGGAGGGGCCCGGGGGACAGGCAAAGTAGTGGTCCAGTGGGCCGAAAAATTGCATTATACTGGCCCATCAACAAGCCGACACTGAGGTCAAGCTGCAGCACAAAAGACAGAGAAAGAGATGCAGAGGGGACGGGGATGGGAGGTGGTGGGGAGGGAGAAGGGTAGGGTAGTGGTGGGTAACGGTTAGAGGTGGAGAAAGACTGCGCCTTTTGTGGAGATTTGGGATGCGGACGGAGTAAGGGTAAGATGGATTTGTGCAGTAACAGAGTAAGATGCATAGAAAAACGATTTCCTTCTATTTGTCTTTTTTTTTCTTCTGTTTTCGCCCCCACCCCCACCCCTTTCCCCCACAGCTGTAGATCGATGTAAAATTTACCCCTCTTCGTCCTTCCAGATCTCCCCCTCCCCATTCCCCTTTCTTTCAAATCTGACACTGCGAAGTGTGAGGAAATGTGAATGACGGGGACAGGAAAAGCCAGGAAAGAAGTGACGGTGGATAGATGTTGGAGGATTTTATGAGGAGAGAGGGGGGTGGCAGAGGAAGTGTGCTGAAATTTTCATAGTTATTTGGATTTGAATGTGAATCTCCCCACCTTCATATCTATCTATGTATCTATGTATCTATCTGTCTGTCTATATTACACACATATACACACAATATATATATACACACAAACACACACATACATATATATGTATGTATACATATATATATACACACACATATATATAAATATACACATATATATATGTGTGTGTGTAGTGTGTGTGTGTGTATGTGTGCAGTGTGTGTGTGTGTATATGTGTGTGTTCAGTATGTGTATGTGTGTGTGTGCGCGCGCGCGTGTGTGTATGTATGTGTGTGTGTGTGTGTGTGTGTGTGTTTGCGCTTGTGAGCGGGAGAGAGGGTAAGAGGAATATGTTTCAATGGGACCAAACTGATCAAACATCTCTGAGGGATCTCTGTGTGTCTATGTCGTTTATCTGGACATCAGAAGGCACACTAATCCTCGTCATAATTAAGCCCTTGGAAGTCAGTTCTTGACATAATTAAATCAGTTCTTATATCCCTCTGTCTGCCTTCTGTCAATAGTGATAAAGGAAGTATGATTCATACGAACCTATATTGTACGGAACAGGCAAAGCCCAAATTAACGTCAGCCGTTGGTTAGCTTTACGAAAGTGACCTGCTTGTTATCAGTTTTTTGTATGTACATATAGTTTGTGGATGCGTGCACGTGCGTATGTGGTGTGTGTGTGTGTGTGTGTGTGTGTGTGTGTGTGTGTGTGTGTGTGTGTGTGTGTGTGTGTGTGTGTGTGTGTGTGTGTGTGTATGTGTAGTGTGTGTGTGTGTGTGAGAGAGAGAGAGAGAGGGAGAGAGAGAGAGAGACAGACAGATAAAGGCAGATAAAGGCAGGGAGACAGAGAGAGAGAGAGAGAAGTGTGCGTGTGTGTGTGTGTGTGTGTGTGTGTGTGTGTGTGTGTGTGTGTGTGTGTATAGCGTGTGTTGTGTGTGTTTGGTGTGTGTTGTGTGTGTGTGTGTGTGTGTGTGTGTGTGTGTGTGTGTGTGTGTGTGTGTGTATGAGTGTGTGCGTGTGCGCGACATATGCGTGTCGTGTGAGTGTGTGTGTGTGTGTGCGCGCGCGTGTGTGTGTCTGTGTGAGTTAGTGTGTGTATGTGTTGTCGTTTTTGCTACTCGCTTTTCGATCAAAATCCATAGAGAGGGAAACAGGAATAGAAGAAAGAAGAAAGAGTGTAATGGAAAGGGGGGAGGATGATGGATAAATTCTCTCTACAAAATCCTAGACAGCCTAACCATTATCAAAACACAGAAGAACGTGTGGTGGTTTTAATATTTTTGTTTGTTTGTTTGTTTTTTTTGCTTTTTTAAAGCGGGTGGGAGGGGGGGCTTAAAAAGGCAAAAGAAAACAAACAAAAATATCAAAACCACCTGCACATTCTTCTGTGTTCTGATAATGGTTAGGCTGTCTAGATGTTGTAGAAGGGGCTCTTTCAGTATATAATAGTATGCCCACCTTCTGGAAATTTTATGCTAGAAGTTTCCCCCTTTCTGCCACTCTCTTTGTTTCTGCCTTGTTCCTTCGCTTTCTGTCATTTCTTCCTATCATTTTCTGCCTTGCTTGTCTATTCACCTGTATGTGTTCGATAAAGTTTCACGTACTTCCTCTTAGGACTGGTAACTGGGTACATATCTTAAGTGCATATTTGGCTCCAGGGAGGTGAGATATGCGGAAGCAATTTCAGGTAATTTGTGCCTGTTTTTATGTCTTGGTGTCCTTAGGTATGCTTAACTTTTTATTCAGATGTGTTTTTTAAATTCCCTGTGCGATAAATTGGACGGAGTGGTCAACGCCAGGGGCATGTCCTTAGATTATGCGCGCGAACGCATTGATATGTGTACTTACTTTTCCTTTCTTTCTGTCTTTTGTTTGTTTTTTGTTTTTTGTTTTTTTGGCCTCCTTGAGATCTATGTTCCCTCACGTACCCTCCGCTCTGCCTCCGATCCTCTGACTTTTCGCTTTCCACGCACTAAGCTCAATACCTATGGTCCACGAGCCTTCTCTGTTTCTGGTCCACTCTCCTGGAACAAACTTCCTCTCTCAGTCCATCAGCAACCTACTTTTGTCTCCTTCAAGTCCGCTCTCAAAACTCACCTTTTCTCCTCTGCATAAAATCCTAACCTCACTCAACCCCCCCCCCCCCCCTCTGCAGCCTGTCTCCGCTCGGAGGGGAATCACATTGTTATAATATATATTGTATATGAATGCTCTCTATAATTTTCCATTTCTTTTATTCTTGCTTTTATTACTTTTATTCTTTCTCCCCATTTATAGCCATGCGTGTGTGTGTGTGTGTGTGTGTGTGAGTGTGTGTGTGTGTGTGTGTGTGTGTGTGCGTGCGTGCGTGCGTGCGTGCGTGTGTGTGCGTGCGTACGTGCGTGCGTGCGTGCGTGCGTGTGTGTCTGTTTCAGCGCTTAGATTTGATTTTGCGCTATATAAATATTGTAATTATTATTATTATATGTTTTGAAGCTGTTAAAGCCCTGGTATGGATCTACGCAGTCGGCTGGGCTTCAAACAACAACAACAACAAAACAACAACAACAAAACAAGAAGCGTGGGCTGGCTATTTGTGTTGACAGAACCGTGGACACAAGACCTGATATGTTGAGTTCAGTACCGACCTGCAACATAAAAACTGGTCTGTCTGCTGCACTTCTGGGTGCTCCAACCATTCTGCTTGTGTCAGCTGAGCTAAGCCTTGCTATGGCCTTAGTAGTCGGCTGGGATTTAACCCTTTGACGACCGCACCCTGTTTACCAAATGCAAAAACTTGACTCTTTGATTCCCTCGCCCTATCCACCAGCTTCCTGCAGGAAGCTGGTGGATAGGGCGAGGGCATCAAAGAGTCAAGTTTTTACTGTGCTACTACACTTGACAGAGGGCTGATGGACAGGGTGCGGGAGTCGAAGGGTTAAGAAATATGAAGCTGGAGCTGAGCTTACGTTTTATAGTCCTATTCTCCGATCCTTCTTCCCCCCTACCCATTTCAAGACCTTGTCAGCGGACAGAGTTTCGTGCAGGCTAAATGAGTCTGCCAGATATTTACTGGCAGAATAGGGTGGAGCGCTTATGGAAATGTCTGAGTGTAATGGATCCCTCTTGATTAAACTCTGAAATCGACGTTGGCTATCCAATCTCTGAAGTTGATCTGTACAAAAACCTATATAGACAAGGGAAGTGATCAGATGCCGTAAACAGTGTGCACTACTCCAGACATCATTCTCTAAAGTCCCTTAACTAAATCCAACGAGAGTCCTTAACCCCCTCAAACCAGGGCCCTTCACCAAGTAAAATTCGGTCCCTAAAACCGAGCAAAACTAGGGTCCTTCACCGAATCGAAGAAGCGCCTGTAACCGAATCGAACAAGGGTCTTTAATCGATTATAAAAACGGCCTTTAAACAATCAAAAAAGGGCCCTTAACCGAATTATAAAAAGTCTTTAATCGAATCAAGAAAAAGGGTCATCAACCGAATCAAAAAAAAAAAAAAAAAAAAATCCACAACCGATTCTAAAAAGGGTCGTTTACCGAATAAAAAAGGGGCCCATTACCGAATCAAACAAGGGCCTTTAAACTGAGTCAAAACTAGGTCCTTAACCAGTCAAACAAGGCTCCTTAACCGAAAGGGTCCTTTATCTGGTCAAACTAGGGTCCTTAATTAAGCGAATCAAACCAGGGTCTCCAATCGAGTCAAACTAGGGTCCTTAACCAACTCTATTTTGTTAACACACACAGTGAAAAATCCATCCTCGAACAGCTAAGATTCATTTTCAGTTTCAGTTGTCTGAAGACAGCATATCCACGCTCGGAATAAATTCCATACACACCAATGCCGCAGACGCCATGTGATAGGAATCCCAAATGATCATGGGACCAGCCATAAGCCTGCGCATAAATTAACATGCTGGTCAGGTGTTGAGGTTCTGCAAACTTACGGGCTCTGTGATAGGGGGCGGGGAGGGAGGGCTACCTGCGGCCCGTTTGAGAGTCATCACACACGACCTTATCCTTATCAACACTGTACTAACAAGCCATATTAAAAAAAAAAAGAAGAAAAATAAGAGAGAGAGAGAGACAGACAGACAGACAGACAGACAGACAGACAACAGAGAAAAGCAACCCTCTCTCATATACACATATAGAGGCAGACTGACAGACAAACATTCCTCATATCGATATCACTCTCTCTGATAGAGACGGGGACTGAAAACACTGCGTGATTTACTCGACGGGCAGCTGTTTAACAGGAAACAGCTATACACTTCAAGACAAAGAAAGAGCATGAACATCTCATAGTGTGGCACAATCGGCACACGGCTCGGGCTTAGAGGACAATAATCAACACTCAAAATCACATAAAACAACAAAGCACACCGTCAAACAAAGAAAACACGAAACTCTACGGTGTTCGAAAAAGTTGTGCTTAGTTACACTTTGCTTCGTCATCTTGTTAATTAAATAGAAAACACAAACAAAACAAAACAAAAAAAAAGGAAGTTTTACTGGTGATTTTCTTCTTTACTGCTATTTTGGTGTCAAATTCAAATATAACTCTGTTTTAAACGGCAGGTCTACGTCTTTCATTTACTTAAAGATGGAGACTGAAGTACAAGTATGGCGCCTTGTTTCTACCTTTGGGGTTTTCGTGATACTTCATTCATTCTAGAGGTGTCTTGTAGATCCCTTCCTCCTTTCCCCATCCTCTTCTCCCTCTCCATTTCAAGACAATACCAGCCCACAGGGGTTGAACCCCGGGCAAACACTAGTAGAAACAGGTGGAGGGCATATGGAAGAGTTAGAGCGATGAATTCCTTCTGAAGAAACAACAAACTACATAAAAAAGCACACACACTCTCTCCAAAAAAACAAAACAAAACAAAAACAAACAAACAAATAACAACAACACAACAACAAAAATACACACACACAAACAAACAAACAAACATACAAACAAAACCGATCCTATATTTCCATTGTTACCTGTACAACACATGCAGATTAATCTCGATATTTACCATAGTGTGGATTATCCCAGTTTCGTTTTCAGCTACAATGAGTATTTCAGCTTTGTGTTATGTCTGTCATACTCATAGTTTGGACAATTTCATCATTACCGGAACAAGTGTCACTGATGTCAACTTCATTTTGTTACCATGGAGTGCTTTTGACTCCCTTTCTGAAAACTTTTATTTCACCGTCACTTATCATGGGTCTACTAACGAGAGAGAGGGAGGGTGGGTGAGTGAGTGAGAGAGAGAGAGAGAGAGAGAGAGAGAGAGAGAGAGAGAGAGAGAGAGAGAGAGAGAGAGAGAGAGAGAGACTTCAGCTTAATGACGACAAGACAGAAGCTATCCTCATTGGCACCCGTCAGAAACTTTCTCAGCTGCCTCCTCTTTCTCTCCCATTATGTAACACATCAGTCCCAATTTCTGATTCAGCTAAAAACCTTGGTGTCTGCATTGACTCTACCCTGTCCATGAACAACTTTGTTTCTCAAACTGCCAGATCTTGCTACTATCATCTCCATCGTATAAGCCTGATCAGGAAGTATCTCTCTGTCGAAACAACTGCAAAACTCGTTCTCTCCTTCATAATGTCTCGCATTGACTATTGCAATTCACTCCTGTCTGGTCTTCCTGCCTCCACCATTCACATCCTACAGCGCATTCAAAACAATGCTGTACGCCTTGTACTCAAAAAGAAAAAAGCTGACCACATATCTCCTCTCCTGGCACAACTTCACTGGCTCCCTGTATCAAAGCGCATACAGTACAAACTAGACACCATGTGCTACAAAAGCCTCAATAACGCAGCCCCCGATTACCTGTCAAGCCTACTTGAGATCTATCTTCCCTCACGTACCCTCCGCTCTGCCTCCGATCCTCTGACTTTTCGCTTTCCACGCACTAAGCTCAATACCTATGGTCCACGAGCCTTCTCTGTTTCTGGTCCACTCTCCTGGAACAAACTTCCTCTCTCAGTCCGTCAGCAACCTACTTTTGCCTCCTTCAAGTCCGCTCTCAAAACTCACATTTTCTCCTCTGCATAAAATCCTAACCTCACTCAACCCCCCTCTGCAGCCTGTCTCCGCTCGGAGGGGAATCATTTTGTTTTAATATATAATTGTATATGATGTGCTCTCTGTGGTTTTCCATTGGTTTTATTCTTGCTTTTATTGCTTTTATTCTTTTCTCCCCATTTGTGGCCATGCATGTGTGTGTGTGTGTGTGTGTGTGTGTGTGTGTGTGTGTGTGTGTGTGTGTGTGTGTGTGTGTGTGTGTGTGTGTCGTGTGTGTGCGTGCGTGCGTGGGTGCGTGTGTGTGTCTTTTCGGCGCTTGGATTTGATTTTGTCGAGATTTGCGCTATATAAATATTGTAATTATTATGTATGCATGTGCGTACGTATGTATGTATGTATGTATGTATGTATACGCTTAGATTTATGTATGTATGTATGTATGCATGTATACGCTCAGCTTAGATTTATGTATGTAAGTATGTAAGCATGTATGTATGCATGTATACGCTCATATGTATGTAGGTATGTATGCATGTATACGCTCAGCGCTTAGATTTGATTTTATCAAGATTTTGCGCTATATAAATAAAATATATTATTATTATTATTAGAGAGAGAGGCATGTGAACAAAACCTGTAAAATCATCAGCTAGGTTTTTCAAAAGGCGATCCAGGGCCGAAACTCCTGCTTGACGGGGATTTCTCCTCCGAGGACCTTTATTCTTCGGCGCTCCTCAGAATTTCTTACTATCACCCACTCGATCTAGCGAGTGTAGTAACTGTGATGCCTATTTGCAACAGAATGAGAGCGATTGGATCACCACAGAAAGCATATAGGACAGAACGTCCGGGCTGTGCCACAAAAAACACAGGGCAAAAAGTCCGGGCTGTGCCACAAAAAACAGACAGGGCAGAAAGTCCGGGCTGTGCCACAGAAAACAGACAGGGCAGAAAGTCCGTGCTGTGCCACTGAAAACAGACAAGGCAGAAAGTCCGGGCTGTGCCACAAAAAGCATACAGGGCAGAAAGTCCGGGCTGTGCCACACAAAGCAGATATGGCAGACAGTCCGGGCTGTGCCACAGAATGCAGATATGGCAGAAAGTCGGGCTGTGCCATAGAAAGCAGATATGGCAGAAAGTCGGGTTGTGCCACAGAAAGCAGATATGCAAAAGTCGGTTTGCCACGAAAGAGTATGGCAGAAAGTCGGGTTGTGCCACAGAAAGCAGATATGGCAGAAAGTCCTGGCTGTGCCACAGAAAGTAATATGGCAGAAAGTCCTGGCTGTGCCACAGAAAGCAGATATGGCAGAAAGTCGGGCTGTGCCACAGAAAGCAGATATGGCAGAAAGTCGGGTTGTGCCACAGAAAGCAGATATGGCAGAAAGTCGGGTTGTGCCACAGAAAGCAGGTATGGCAGAAAGTCCGGGCTGTGCCACAGAAAGCAGATATGGCAGAAAGTCCGGGCTGTGCCACAGAAAGCAGATATGGCAGAAAGTCCGGGCTGTGCCACAGAAAGTAATATGGCAGAAAGTCCGGGCTGTGCCACAGAAAGCAGATATGGCACACAGTCCGGGCTGTGCCACAGAAAGCAGATATGGCAGAAAATCCGGGCTGTGCCACAGAAAGCAGATATGGCAGAAAGTCCGGGCTGTG
This sequence comes from Monoplex corrugatus, assembly GCA_030674185.1. NCBI lineage: Eukaryota > Metazoa > Mollusca > Gastropoda > Littorinimorpha > Ranellidae > Monoplex > Monoplex corrugatus. Next base: position 38,918,441 of record CM060305.1, on the reverse strand, counting down.
CCACAGAAAGCAGATATGGCAGACAGTCCGGGCTGTGCCACAGAAAGCAGATATGGCAGAAAGTCCGGGCTGTGCCACAGAAAGCAGATATGGCAGACAGTCCTGGCTGTGCCACAGAAAGCAGACAGCTGGAGCAGAACGTCTGGGTGGTGGCACAGAAAACAGGGCAGACAGTCGGGGCTGCGTCAAAGAAAGGAGACAGGTCACAAAGTCTGGGTGGCGTGGCAGAAAGCAGGGCACTTTAGGCAATAGTGTGCCACAGAAAGCAACCAGGTCGATGTAACAGGCAGGGTGAAGAGGACAATCATTCCTGCCCTGCGCGAGACAACTGTGAAGATGAACGAGTCAAGGCAGAAAGTCCAGGCTGTCCCATAGAAAGGAGGCAGGGCTGAAAGTCCGGGTTGTACTATAGAAAGTTGATAAGATAGAAAGTCTGGGCTGTGCCCCCCAAAAGACAACCAGGGCAGAAAGTCCGGGCTGTGTCATGGACAGGAGACAGCCAGGGCAGAAAGTGCGGGCTGGGTCACAGAAAGCATACAGAGCAGGACGTCCGGGCTTTGCCCTAGAAAGTAGATAGAGCAGAAAGTCCGGGTTGTGACACAGGAAGCAGGGTAGAGGGCAATGATGCCACAGAAAACAACTAGGTCAAGGCTGGGTGAAGAGGCCTGCACGTGACAACAGTGAAGGTGAACGAGTCAGGCAGAAAGCCCGGGCTGTTCTGCAGAAAGCAGACCGGTGGCAATAACAGGCGGGGATGGCAGGCCTCCAAGCTCCAGGATTAATTTAGTCCCTGGGCTGATATTATCTGCTCGGACACCTGCCGCCTTTCATTGACACAAGCATATACACAGTCTTTTTTTTTTTTTACCTCCCTCCCGTCTTTCTCTATCCTTCTTGTGTTTTATTCTACCAGGTTGATTGCCTTTATTATAAAACAATAAATAGGCCATATATCATGCGCCTGACTTTTGTGACGCTCGCCTTCTTTGGTAAACAGATCACTGTACAGTGAGGGTCGGGCGGCAGGATGTCTCTGATTTGTCACTTGGCATTTTACGCCATGTTGCTGCGAAACTAGTATTTTGACAGATATACGCGACGACTTAAATTTATTTCTGCCATAAATTTGGCATCATATACTAGAGCTTATAATCTATAGAGGAGGAGTAGAAAAGAGAAGGAGGAGGAGGAGGATAGGGAAGAGAAAGATGGAGAGGGAGAAAGAGAGAGATTTAGGTGTATTTTCAGATATTGTCCGTCTCTTTCTATTCCTGAGACCCAACATTGTCGATAAGACAACTGCTACCAAACACAGAATTTAATCGTGAAACATTCTGATTCATACAAAGACATGGAAGTTAAACTGGATGTCTCCATTTTCTTCTGCTTCCTCCTCTTGTGTTCTCTTCTCCCTACTATCTTACCGACAGACGGGTTTGTGTTTTGACTCCCTCTACCCTCAGAAAAAGTCTAATACATGATTGCTAATCAATTAAACTCAGTCTGTACAGCAAAACTGGGAGTGGAATATATGGTAAGAGCTGAGTGCCATATTCATATCACAGTTTACTATTAAGTATTAAAGGTTTTGAAAATAGTTACTGGTGCTTGATTCTGCCATAATCGATGAATGTGAGCCTTCGACACCCTAAGAGGGCTTTCTGGAGCCTTCGTCAGATCTTAAATTCACAATCGATCCCTTCACAAAACTTACATCGAAACAAAATTATCCGAATGTTTTGGTCTGACGAAGGCTCAAAAAGAGGTCAATAGACCTTGGCAGGAGATGACTGAAGCGAATCTCGTATCTTTCACCAAACTATCAATGAGATTGTAATTAAACACGTGGTGCCATTGTACACCGATAGTATTGTGAATGGCTACAGGAAAAATACATTTCTTTTATGATATATATCAATGTAAGTGTCTTGAACTTAATCTGAATCTGCGGTCCTGACAATAAGGTAGGTCTATCTTTAGAACAGAGCGGGTCCTAGACACTGACAACTACAAGACTTAACAATGAAGAGCTTCAGCCTTTGAGCTGCGGTCATAATGGTACAGGCAGAAACAATTTTAAATATCCATTTCGTTACAGAATCCTTTCAAATATGCTTCAATACCATTAGTTTCAATCCAGTCCATCAAAATCCTGTACATTACGGGGCCCACGACAGCTAAAAAGGGCCATGCATAAAACATAGCGCCTAAACACTAACATCTCCGTCATTAACTCCACAACATTCAAGTCCCGGAGGCACCCTCATAACACGAGTCAAATCCTCCAGAAACCAATCACACCATCATTTAATCCGCATCTCGCAAACACTCGCTGCTCCTTAATCATCCCTCTCTTGCCTGTCCGCCAGACCCAAGTGATTGGTGTAGGCGACAAAGGCCGGCGGGACGGGAACAAAGAGAACAGAGCCCTTGACGAGCCGCCCACACCAGAAAGCACGACTCTGGAGGCCAGGATACGGTTTGTGGACACTGCTTTTCAGCACCCTGTCTGGGGCCCACCACAGTCAGGAGCTGCCTGAAAAAATAACTTTTCTTTTTTTTTCTTCACTTTTCAAAAAGGAATTAAAAAAAAAATTGTGCGTTTTGGGCACATGTCATGATGCGGGTATGTCTTGGTGGCCGTCGTAGGAGACAGTGAGCACGCGAAGAGAAAACCGGAGGGAAACCTCTTGTGCAAGTGTTGGTCGAGCTCTCGACAGTGTGTGCGAACATATGGCTATTGACCAGCACTGAGAGGTCCTCCATCTCTCAAACTGAGGTTCTCCACCTCTCAAATCTGTCGCCGACGATGGAAACAAGCTGGTAGGAAAGCGATACACGTGCACACACTGAGAACATTACTCTGGCAAATGAATGGCCATCTAAGGTTCTGAACTTCAAGGGCTGAACCTGAGACGATTGACTGTACAATCAAAACTATTTTTTCAATGGCGTAGACACCCACTTTACGATGGAAGGCAGGGTTTATAGGGGCTGATTCTGTTAGTGGAGGCTTCGGCCTCAGGGCTCTAGATCTGATGTCTTAGATTCAATCCCGCCTGGCGGGGGGGGGGGGGGGGGGGAACCTGGTCTCGTTTTACATGTTAATGCGACGTAATTCTGTTGGTGTAATCTGAAGTGTTTGATATAAACGATATAAACCTCTAACTCAAACTTCGCGCAAGCAAAGAGTCATGCGTGAACTAAGGGAATCAATCAGACTTTGCGATTTTGTGTGGGCTGCAGGAACATATCAGATCATTAGTAACAGAATTGGGTGGAGCAGCGGAGCACAAGAGATCTGTTAGAAGGCGATAAACCATTCTTGAAAAAAAAATTCTGTTTAATATATAATGCATGGCCACGTTGTACTAGATGAAGCCATTTGAAAAGATATACTCGCACTGCTTTATCAAAAAGCAGACACACATTTTCTCGACGTAATAGAAGATAAACTGGGTTCTGTCCGTTTTTCATAATACTACCACCAAGGAACATACCAGTTTTTCTTTTGTTTGGGTAGAGGGGGGAGGGAGTTCGCTGCAGCCATCTGTGAAACACAGTACAACGTGAAAAAGTTGATGTTGTCCAACATAATGACCAACAGTAAACATAATAACAGACAATTTACTGATGAGGTAAATCTAAATTCAGGCGTTTCAAAATGCCGTCTCACCTGGCATCATCATTCGCTCTCAACGAGCTTTTGATGTGCTAGACCTGCCACTGACATAACGGATCTTATTGCGTTAAATCTGTATGACAGATGTGACAGTCAACATTATGTTTCCACAACGTTAAAAAAAACATCGGGTAGATACTTACTTTTAGAGAAAAGGATAGAACATTCACAATGTTATTTTCTTTATGCATGGCAAGTTTGGACAAGAAATCCAAACAGAGAAACTCGAGCAGCCCGTCCAACGACACTCCAAACCACCAAACAGGGTTCAGATCTCGAAACCCCGTGCCATCTCAACGGCTAGTCTCGTCTCTGAGTTTGGTCAGAGGAGGAGGCAGATTGGGCAGAGGAATAAAACAGATGAGGGAAGCGAGAGAGCGACGCTCTCAAACTTTGAAAAATGTCCTTCTTCGTCTCGCTTCAGGGGCACCTGTCATAATGCGGGCCAGGGGCAGTCACCCCTCCCAACGTTTTTTCCTGCCTACAATAGCCTCCCCTAGCATCATCCGCCCAATCAAAAGCCTTCTTTCACACAACTCCCAGAACACTTCAGCGCGCCACTTCTTTTTCCTTGTTTTGCGCAAGTCGTTTGCTGCTTTTGCATTGAGTTTCTCCTTAGTGAACATTCTTTTTCAAGAGCTAATTAATGTCGAGGATGTCATTTTCCTCTTGCGCTTTTCTCTCCTGCATGGTTACCTCTCTTTATCGAAGCGCCATCTGTGAGGGAGTAAAAGGATGACAACCCTGGACTAACAAATTATCTTTTCTTCCTTCCTTCCTTCGTTCCGCCATGCGTCGTGGTGGAAGAAGCTTCTGTGGATGACGATTGCACAGTTGTGTGGCCCGGAGGGGAAAAGGTAACAGTGTCAAACTTGAGAAACATTAAACGTATCACATATCCACACGGTTGGCTTTACACAGCTAGATACGTGTTTGCTGTCACAATTGCTTTATCTATATCAGTAAAGATAAATAGCAAATACAATACATACAAACAGGAAAATGAATCAAGATAAAGAACAGATGGTCAGGCCATATAATTCACCTTGCCAAGCGTCGACATAAAATAATCAGGTCTTATTGGTATTGTTCCTGCGTATTACAAATTTATCTGATCTACTTCTGGAATGGAAAGGAAGGAATACACAGCATAAAACCACCTAATCGGCCACAAGATCATATCTCATAAGATCACACGCTTTTTTCAAATAGTGAACAGAGTAAGAACTTTGATTATCGCATACCCAGAGATATTTTTAATTCAGTCTGTGGCCTTAGATCAAACTGCGATTATTCTCAATCTTATAACTGACATTTCCCTAACCACAAATATTCTTTTTAAAAGCGAAAATACTATCCCTCAAAAAACAACCTGATTAAGAACAACAAAAGCACACAAATGTACAAATAACTATCCCTCAAAAAACAACCTGATTAAGAACAACAAAAGCACACAAATGTACAAATATGTACACATATCGACCCCCAAATACATAACAGAACCATTTACCCTATGCCCAAAACACAAGAAACAACCTTCATCTCCCAAGACCAAGATCAGGCATATTTACAAGCAAGCATCTCCTGTTCTAGTACATATTTCTGCAATACTTTGCCTACCAAGTCATGCAAATCACTAAACAGCTTTAAATGTAAGCTTCACAACGAATATATGCTTGAAATAACAGAAACGATTATCCTCATTGAAACCCCTTTTCTATGTAAACAGACACATTGTGCTAATAACTGTAATTCATTTTTGTAACTACTTTGGCACCGTATGTGTTACAGTTCATCTGTTTTTAATACATTTACATTACATGTGTGAAGCAGCAGGGCCTAACTGTAAGGCAGGTACAGCAGGATCTAATGCTACTATCCTTGAGTAACAGAGGCTTTTTAAGTTTTACCAGTCACCACTATCACTGGTGAACAGCTCTGACTAAATATTTAGAATTCCTGTCCTTGCTGATACATTCTATTTGCCCACTGGTAAACACACACACACACACACACACACACACACACACACACACACACACACACACACACAACACAGACAGAGCAGAGAGAGAGAGAGAGAGAGAGAGAGAGAGAGAGAGAGAGAGAGAGAGAGAGCTGGGAAGAGAGACTGCAGGGAAATAGCGAGGATGATGGAGGGGGAAGGTGGATGGTAGGAGCACTTTCTGATTAGAAGTGTTTTTCTATCATCTGTATGTAAAGAGAGTTGAGGTGAAGAAACAAACGAACAAAGAAAGAAAGAAAGAAACAAACAAAAGTTTTAGACACAAACACATTAGGCCCATAGTCATGATGCAGAACAAAAATTCACAGATACACAATACTTCTTTCAATTACACATGATGATACATTACACTTTTTATGACAGAGCATAGGGGATGAGTGGAAAGATTGCTGGTAAAGAGACAGACAGACAGAGAGAGACAGAGAGAGACAAAGAGAGAGAGAGAGACAGACAGACAGACCGACAGACAGATAGACACAGAGGGAGAGAGAGATGGAAGGGAGAGAGAGTGGGAGGGAGGGAAGGTGGGTGGGAAATAGAAAACGACCAAAAGAGGTCAACAAACGGACACTGTGCACACGTATGGCCTATTGCCATTCCACGAAATATTCATGTAATTCGCCAACATGTTGTGACTTATTTGTCTCAAGATTTGTACGAATATAAGCAATTTTTGTTATCTAATTCCATGTATCAAGCTTTGCAAGTATTTGGCGAATAACAAATTTATGAATGAACAGGATTAAATCAAATATTCATTACACCAAGAGGTTTGAACTCACAACTCTACAGACTCTCTCTCTCACTGTGTGTGTGTGTGCGTGCGTGCGTGCGTGCGTGCGTGTGTGTGTGTGTGTGTCTGTGTGCGCGCGCGCTCGTGCGCATGTGTGTGTTTTACGTTCTAATTCTACTAAATTTGACCAGAAAGAAGGAATGTTGTTTATACATGTTTTTGCTCTTTGCAATTAACAGGGAAGAAAACTAACTCCAGTTCCCATTTGCCCAGTCTGCATGCGCACACCTAGTCGATGTAGACAGCGCTGAGGTTGACAGGGGAAGAGAACAACAGTGCCGAGTTTAATAGCCTCCAAAGCTGACACTGGCACTTTGAAATGGATACGGCTATAAACGAACAGGCAATTATAGGAAAATATTATGGCAAAAGTATTGGGTTATTTTTTAACATCAACAACACACTTGTGTACATCAGCGCTCATAACTGACAGGCAAGCTGTATGTGTTATGTGCGCACACAGACGTGCGAACGTTTGTGGGGTACACGGTGTCTGCGTTATCAGTGGTATGCATCTTTTTGTTCCTAGACTTTGTTTATAAAGAACATATCGTACTCGCCTCTGCCCATGTAATCTTGCTTTTATACATCTTTTGTGGCTTACACTCAACACACACACACACACACACACACACACACACACACACACACACACACACACACACACACACATACACACACACAGTGTCGTTTACATAAAAAAATGACAATAACAAAAAAAAAAAAAAATGAACAAAATAAACGGAAAAAAACAAAACAACAACAACAAAAACTACAACAGAACAAATAAAAGTCAGGTTCATATAAATCAGCCATCGACGCAAATATCATAACAAAAGTGTTGTTTTTGAAAACTTTGTTATGTTCGACTTGACAGTAATGTCTAGGTATGCATGCTATGTGCTGTGAAGGAATGAACAGACTGATTGCATAGAAAAAAATTGATGTATTGGAGCTGGTGATCTAGTTTCAGTTACAGTGCCAACTAGTCAAAGCGCACGGCTCAAAATTTCATATTTGCCACATCGTAAAAGTTATATGATTAAAGATAAAATATGTATATATTATGTATTACCAAATACGATAAGCCTGCGCATACAGGTCTTGAGGCTCTACACAAATAATTGGTCTAAGCTACAATATTTTCATCCTTGTCGATGAAACCCACCTTCCACACACACAACACACACACACACACATACATACACACACACACACACACACACACACACACACACACACACACACACACACACACACACACACACACACACACACATGCACGCACACACATGAATCCTGACCAAAACCATCAGCGTTACCGAAGCTTAGCAAAGTCACTACGTAACCACTAATTGTAACCATATCCAAAATTAAGGCCATTATCCAGCCACGTTCATGTGAAGAAGCAATACACTGATAACTTTACTATCTTACCAACATTGTTCAACAGAGAACACATTAATTAAATGCTGACGGTGTACATGACTGTCATCCTATTGTCATAATACAAATGAAGGAGCCAACCTGTTTTTCTAATGCTGATTTCATTTCACACTCTAACCTGTACAACACTTAACCCTTTGACTCCTGCACCCTGTCCACCAGATACTGCGTTGTCAACCATGCTAGCAAAGCAAAAACTTAACCCTTTGATTTCCTCACCCTATCCACCAGCTTCCTGCAGCAGGAAGCTGGTGGATAGAATGAGGGAATCAAAGGGTTTAAGTTTTTGCAGTTGGTAAGTAGGGTGCGGGTGTCAAATGAATTAAGCGGACACTGCCAGTTTTTAAACATCCTCTGATGATGCGTAACTGGTGAAAATCTTACTTTCATGCGTTTAACAAATAGATACCTAAAGGTGCACTGTTTTCGTCGTGTTAGTGTTTCAACTCAAAACACAGCAGACTTGAGCAGCAGCTTCAATCTCTCCTTTAGTCTGCACAGTGTAGAGGATCGTAACACTTAACACAGAACACATCACTGTCTGTGTCTGTATTCCACACATTTACGTGGTGAATATCCAGTCATACCTTTCGTGTGTGACCCAACGGAATCGGATACAGATAATCAAAGGAGATGTCTTCCACACACAGTCAGCAGAGAAATGATATAAAAAAATTAACACAAGCTGTCTTGCCTCATCATGAGTAAATGCAGCTAGAACAGTCTGACCACAATATTCGGAGCTTGGACTTTCGTTCAAGGGGGATTTATCCCACTCGGACAATTCCATGTGCGCTCCACCCCTTAAGCCTGCGCAAAACCCTTTGCGCTGACAAGATCTTGAAATGGGGAGGGGGAGGGAAAAGGAGGGAGGGGGACGGAAGGGGAGCAATGAACTTACGAAACACTAGGTTGATTGAACGATTGAAACATTAAGAAGCGAGCTCAATATGAACTTTATGTTTTGTTTGTTGACTTTTCTTATCTTTTGTATTGTATTAACTAACAAGTAGTCTTTGGCTATAGTGTCTCTCATATCTGATCGTGTGAGAACATCGAGAAAGGCATGAAAAAAGGAAACAGCAAACATGCCTTCACCACACTGAAAAACCTTACCAAGACGCAGCAAAACAGATCGTCAGTCATCGAGGATACCTCAGGCGAGCTGCTGACAGAAAGCTCCGCTGTTCTGAACAGATGGACGCAGTACTGCCAAGAACTATACAACTACCCAATACAGCCAGATGACAGTTTGTTTCAGGGGGACTCAACACCATTGAGGGAATCCTCACCGCTACCAGTGATGAGAGAAGAAGTGGAAGAAGCCATCCGCAGCCTACCAGCAGGGAAATCACCTGGAGCAGACAATATCCCAGCAGAGCTGCTCAAACATGGAGGGAATGATTTGGTCACTCGTGTAACATCGATTTGTCAGAAGATCTGGGAGACAAAACAGTGGCCCACAGAATGGACTCAATCACTCATCATCCCCCTGCCCAAAAAGGGAAATATGCGCCAATGCCAGAACTACAGAACAATAAGTCTCATTAGCCACACCAGCAAGATCATGCTCAGAGTCATATTGAATCGACTGAAGAAAGAAGCGGAAGAACACCTTGCGGAAGAACAAGCTGGATTTAGGGCGGGCAGAAGCACAGTAGAACAGATCTTCACCTGCCGGATAATGATGGAGAAACATCTGCAGCATCAGAGAGACCTGTTCCACAACTTCATAGACTTTAAAAAAGCATTCGACAGGGTGTGGCATAAGGGTTTGTGGCAGGTGATAAGAAAGTTTGGCATAGAGGAAGGTCTCGTCCAAACCATCCAGGCGCTGTATAACACTGCCAGCAGCGCAGTTCTCCTCAACAACCAGATAGGGGACTACTTCAAGACCACAGTTGGAGTCCGTCAAGGCTGCCTACTCTCTCCCGTGCTGTTCAATCTCTTCCTGGAGAACATCATGCGTGAAGCCCTCCATGACTTCCACTCCACTGTCTCCATCGGAGGAAGAACCATCAACAACCTGAGGTTCGCAGATGACATCGACCTGATGGGAGGCAGCAACGAAGAACTACAAGACCTGACCATGAGACTGGAAGAAAGTGCAGGTGCACACGGAATGGAAGTGAGCACAGAAAAAAGCAAAGTCCTGGTCAACAGCACAACCAACACCCATGCTGAAATCTACATGAACGGGCAACAGCTTGAAGAAGTGGACGCTTTCAAATACCTTGGCGCCACTCTCACCAAAGACGGTCGCTCTACAACAGAAATCAAGACCAGACTAGCGATCGCAACAGCAGCAATGGTAAAGCTAAACAAGATCTGGAAGAACAGAGAGATCGGCTTTCCATCGAAGATGAAGCTGTACAAGTCCCTGGTGCTCCCCATCCTGCTGTATGGATGCGAGAGCTGGACCATGACAGCAGAGACCACCAAGAGAATCCAGACGTTTGAAACTAAATGCTTCAGGCGCTTGCTCGGGATCTCTTGGCAAGATCGGAAGACAAACGACTTTGTGTGGAGCCAAATAACAACACTCGCAGGCCCACAAGAACCCCTCCTGGCAACAGTCAAGAACAGGAAGCTGTCGTGGTTCGGGCATGTCACACGCCACAACTCACTGTCCAAAACGGTCCTCCAGGGTACACTGGGAGGCGGCAGACGAAGGGGACGACAAGCCAAATGCTGGATGGACAACATCAAAGAATGGACCAGGTTGGATGGCCCCACGCTGGTGCGACAGGCGGAGGACAGGACCGGTTGGCGACGGCTGGCTTCAAGAGTGTCTCTCATCTCTCCTCTACGCCCATCACGGGCAGGAGAATGATGATGATGATGAGTCTTTGGCAGACGATTCAGGCCATCGAACGAATGCTGAGAGCAGAAGGTAAACAAGGAACAGAATGATCGACGAAAGAGAACACCAGACTCTGGGCCAGAGTTCTGATCTCTCTCCCTCTGTCATACACACACGGCAAAACATCTGTACGAACATGGTTCAGTGCATCACCACTCGACCAACAAGATGATCAAGAAATGACCAATACACCAACCAACCATGAAAATTATATCAAAGCTACGTGTTGTGAAATGATCCGGCAAAACATTATGGAAGCAATAAAGAAGACGTACAGAACAGTGGTCCGGTCAAGCGCTTTCTCATCTGGATAAAACATATCAGATCGCTGATCAAACCATGTGTACAGACACCGAACAACTATCATATAATTTTCATACTTTTTCGATTAATTGCCATAAAGACTTAAATCACTATTGTGAACAGACATTAGATAAGATTCCTTGCCATGAACAGTGTTAAAAATGGTCCTGTGCAGACCAATGATCACAAACGACACCACTAGTATTTGACCTTTAACCCTTTGACTTCTGCACCCTGTCCACCAGCATCCTGCATTGTCAGCCATGCTAGCAAAGCAAAAACGCTTCCGTTTGATTCCCTAACCCTATCCTCCAGCTTCCTGCAGGAGTGCAAAGGTTAAAAACTTTCCCAGAGCGAGCGAGCGAGCTAGAGAGAGAGAAAGAAAGAGAGACAGAGAGACAGACAGACAGAGACAGATAGAGTATGAAGGAACAGGAGCGGTAAAAAACTGGTATATTGTCTTAAAACATGAAAATGTTCAGCTTGAGTTGACAACTGGATACTGTTATGTCTGTAGAAATCTCAAAAGCAGTATAATGACACATCAACAGAACACACTAGACACACACACTCTTCCCTCCAATCTTGCCAGCCAGCCAGCCAACCAGCCAGCCAGCCAGCCAGCCACACACACACACACACACACATCACACACACACACACACACACACACACACACTTACACGCATTATCCTTAACTCCTACCACACAGCACACACACATAAACACACAGCACAGATACAACACATACAAACACAAGACACATATATACATGCATACATACATACATACATACATACATACATACATACATACATACATACCCAGCCAGCCAGCAGCCAGCCAGACAGACAACACAGGCATATACCTCCTTCCTCACTTACAACACTCACGCACGCACGCGCGCGCGCACACACACACACACACACACACACACACACACACACACACACAACGCTGATACAGACACAGACACAAACACAGACACACCACTCCCCTCCCCTCCCCTCTTACCATACACAACGACACACAGACAGACACACATATGCATGGATTTCTCTCCGATTTTACCAGACACACACACACACACACACACACACACACACACACACACACACACACACACACACACACACACACACACACACACACACACCACACACACACACACACACACACACACACACACACACACACGGCTAACCGCTGCTCAGCACCTTTAAAACAGGCAGTGAACCCAGCAAAGCGAAAAAGATAACATTTGGGTGACCCCCAAAAACACCGTCTCCCTAGTCTACTGACTCCGTGCTGTCAAAGTTCATGTGCAGCCACAGCTTCTGTAATCACACTGTAGCGGTCTAGCAAGCAGGAATTTGACACTTCCGACGAACGAAATGAAAAATGATTTAGAGAAAGAAAGAGAGAAAAAAGTGTGTGTGGGTACCTGGATGGGTGGGTTTGTCATTGTTAGAAAGGATGGGAGTAGCAGAAGAAAGTGTATGTGGACTGGGGATTAGCTCCAAATCTGACAAGAACAGCAGCAAGAAATGTGGACGGATAGGCATGACCATACGATGACAGACTGTGTCACAGCTGTGACCCTGACGGGTTGTTGAAGCGTAAAGACATGTGTCAGGTCTGGTCATACGAATCGAATTTTACTTTATGTTTGTTTTATCTAAATCTACCGACCCCTACTGTCTAAGAAGGGGGATGTTTTCCTCTTAATTGCCATATCTAATTCGAATGAACCTGTTTACCTCCACTTATTTTCTATCATTCTATTATTCCGTTGTACTTCAGACTTCACAAAACTGTCATTTCTAAAGACAAATAAACATTTACATGCTGCCGATCATAATGAAAAAAGTTATCCCAGGGAAGACAATAATGACACAGAAAGAATCCCAAAGGTGGAATGAATGTTCGGGGGTAGAAAATGCTGGCTAGCTAACTATAGAAAGAAACGTTCTTCTAATGTGTATGCTTCTGATAAGAAGGAATGAAAAGGGAGACTTCGTGCTCAAGGCTACTTCGTTGTTGGTAGTGATAATGGGGCTGGAAGTAGCAGTAGCAAGTTGTTGATGAAGTGTAGTAGCAGCAGCAGTTGTAGTAGCAGAAAGGCAACCAGTAGCAATGGATAGGAACAAATACAGCACTACTATCACTGATAGTGCCTAGAACTTACATGTCCTGAACTCGATACAAGACGAAGTAAAGCTGTGGTCGAAGGAAGGCAACGTTGGGAGCTTCCGACTGCAAACTGTCGATACTATAGTATGGGAAAGGAGCTGGCAGCTATACCAGCTGGTGGCAGGGCGGGCTGCCCGGAAGTGAGATGAAGACCAGAGAGGGGTCTTCCATTCTCTCTTGGTCCAGAGGCTGGGCTGGACCTGACTGGTGTGCATTGTGTGGCTATGTCCTGAAGTCTGTTATCTCCCCACCTTGCCATTCGGTATATAAACAAGGTAACTGATGACTGGGTCCGAATGGGTCATGCAACGCATGGACAGCCCCTTTTGCTCGATGAATTGACTATCGAGTGGCGTCAGAAGCTTGGGAGGTGATTGTCTGGAGAGTGGCGAGCACTGGTGCTTCGTGGTGTTTTTTGTTAACTTGTTAACAAAGTAAAGCTCCTTGCCTCAGAAGAGAAGAAAGAAAGACTATAATGATTATGAAGACGTGACTGACATTTAACGATGATGGGTAGGGGATGGACAGCTAAAACTTGAATGACTGTAATGGAGTACTACGAGCAATGCCACCAGTACTGTCATCACTGAGACAAAAGCAACAACAAACAACAAGAACAAATTGCCAGCACGAGAAGTCAATTTGGCTTTCTGTGTCTATTACCCTCCCCACTCCCACCCCAAAAATAGTATACAAAGCAAACAAACAAAAAATCATGCTGACAAGGGAAATGACAATAGAACGGATTAAAAAAAAAACTTCTTTGTAATCGGACAGTTTCATATGCGCTCCATTCAAATTCATCAGCAATGACGTTGACCGAATTCTTGGTTATATGCGCAGAAACGTACTTGCGCGGACAAAGATTAGAAATGAACGAGTAACGGGAACAACATTTACACAGAATATTAACACATCAAACAGATCACCCAAACACTAATTCGTCAATGCTGTGCTGATTGCTTGCTGTATTAGTAGTATAAACGCTTCACGTTGGGGAGAGGGGGAGAGGGGGAGAGGGGGAGGGGGGTCTCTGCCACAAGCTGATCATAGCTGGTAGACGGAGGAGCAGAACAGCAAGACCCTCACTCAGCCTCACTCACTATCGACAGTAACCTACATGTAATGAGACAAGAGCGCTCGTTAATTATACGGAGTTATCGAACACAGACGGGGCTCAGATAAGCAGTAAAGATATACCGTATCAGCCCCAGCGGGCAGGGAGTAGGGCGAGGGGGTGGGGTGGGGTGTGGGGTACAAAGATGAGATACTAAGCTCGGAGCGCACAACCTGCGCGTATTAATCATTACCACAGCTCGCTTCCCCATCGACTTGGCTGTATAAACGTGTTGTTCCACCTGGAATCAATACACGCGCGCCGTGTGCGGGGGATCATATTTTGGGGTCCTCGTTTGCATAGCGGCAAGTTTTCTACTACATAACAGATCCTGGGGAGGGGTAAGGGGAGTGGAGGGTGATTGGGTGGTTGATTCAGAAAGGATGGGGTGTGGGTGGGATGGATGGGTGGTGGTATCCTTGAGTTTTGATAATTCCCCTGATTCTCCTTATCAGGAGGCACATATGTTGCACGGTTTATGTTGTGCTTGTTTTTTGCCGGGACTGTTGCCAGAATACAGGCTATAGATTGTTGGAGAAAATCAAACTCAAGTAGGAATAGGGTGCGTGCGTGGTCACATGAAAGCAGATAAACACGTGAAAAATCGATTAACCAATCAAAATCAGTCCAGTCCCCCTGACAGTCAATCCATCCATCCACCATAGATCAAACTCCACCCCTTGATGATGTCAACAAAACACAATAACGTTGTTGATTTCAATGGTCAACGGAGAGAGAGAAAAAAATCACCCCAAGAGTACAGGATAACAGAAATGCCGTACCAGCTTCACAGTGACTAGCTCAGAAGAAACAGGAGCGGAGAACCTTCGTCGTTATCCTTCATGCCAATGGCATAATGGACTGTAGGCAAGTAAGGGGAAAGAATAGAACAGGTAAGCTTAATGTTCCCAAACTTATCACCTTTGTTCTCACTGACGAGGAAGCGTCACACTCCAATTACCAAAAAAATAATACATGGATACATAAAGAAACAAATAAATGAATAAATAAACAAATACATATATGAAATAAGTAGATGAATAGATAAATAAATAAATAAATAAATAAATGAATAAATAAATCAGTAAACAAATAAATAAATAAATAATAAATGACACAAAACAAAATCAAAATTACTGCCAGCGTTCAAGTAAACAGAAACCCCAAAACACACCATAATGACAACGTGTATTTAATGCACATAACAAAAAAAGACAGGCGCAAAATTTCGGCCAATTGGTCTTTGTCAATCATACACAAAAGATAACAAAGAACAAATACACAAAACTTAGGGTAAAAAACAAGACTTTTCTGATGATTAGTTGACCAGGAATGACTTGCTGTTTTATTCCCAAGGTTTCCGTATTTGTCTTTTGTTGTCTTTTGTGTTTATCCTGCTCAATGAAATATCAGGAACACTTGCTCCCCCCCCCCCCCCCTCCCATAAAACAATCACATGAGTGATATGAAATGCATGCATTTGTTCAATTTTTCTTAGTGCTGTAAATCTCTGTGGGGCGATTAACTCGATACATGTAACGTAAACTTGATATCCCTGTATAGATCTATCCCTGTTTACGGAACTGGTAAAAATCACATGAAAATGCTCCACTTCGCAGCCACTGTTATTGTGTGTGTGTGTGTGTGTGTGTGTGTGTGTGCGTGCGTGCGTGCGTGCGTGCGTGCGTGCGTGCATGCGTATGTGTGTGTGTGTTGTGTGTGTATGCACGAGCGCATTTTGTGTGTGTGTGTGTGTGTGTGTGTGTGTGTGTGTGTGTGTGTGTGTGTGTGTGTGTGTGTGTGTGTGTGAGAGAGAGAGAGAGAGAGAGAGAGAGAGAGAGAGAGAGAGAATTTTCCCTGTGGGTAGGGAAGTGAAAGGTGACAAGGGCAGACACAGGAGAAGACGATTAAATTCCATGATTATCCTTACAAACAATTCATTAAATCATTTATAATCAATGAAGCCTATCGTACAAACGCTTTTCACTTCATCCTTTTTCCTCAGAAAATCTAGGAGGAAAAAACTGGTCCAACAAAGTTTCGCTATTTCAGTCAATGCGAGAAAGAATACCACCACCACGATGGAGATCATCTTCTCATCGTTCATCATCATCACACATTTTACACGGGCTGGTTGGTTCTTTCGATAGAGCTATGGACTCAGGATCTGGTCTCTTCAGTTCAGTCCCAGCCCTCAGCATTAAAAACTGGCCTGTTTGCTGCCCATCTTGATGTTCCCATCATTCTGGTGGTGTCAGCTTAGTGTTTCAAACCTCTTCCTCCCCCTCACCCTTTCTGTTTCTCAGTTAGAGACCTTACAGCGTTTTGCCCAGGCTCATGCAACCTGCCAGGTAATTGCTGACAGTGGAGCGCATATGGAATTATCGCAGTGTGATTAATCTTTCTTGACTAAACGCCAAACTCTAAAAATTCATCATCATCATCTATCATCCTCTTCTTCCCAACATCCCTGAGGTGGTTATCTCCATCGGCTATGTTACCCGAGGTGTGGACAGCGCTGACCTAAAAGCTAAACCATATGGAAAACAGGCTGGTGAAAAGCACTGTAAATAATTAACATGATACATTTCTGTCCTGGAAGCAGTCGTCATTTTCGAACAATACAACAGCAGACGAGGCAACTCGACACCACTCGCTCAACTCAAGAACTGGTCACTGTTCACTGTGGTTACATTTATAAACATAGACAGTGGTTACATTTATAAACATAGACGACTGCCGGGAAACAGTATTTTCAAGGTTACAGGTTAGAGGTTATTCAAGAGGGATTCATCGCACTGGGACATTTCCATACGCTCTCCACTCAATATGCCATCTATTATCCGGCAGACTCCTTGAGTTTACACAACACCCTGTGCGCTGGCAAAGTCTGAAATGGAAAGGGAGGAGGGTAGGAACGATGGGAATGGACAGAACTTATGGAACATCAAGCTGACACCACCAGATGACCGGAACATCAAGATGGGCAGAGAACATAACAGACCAGTTTTTATGTTGCAGGCTGCGACTGAACTCGAAATATCACATTTTGAGTCTATGGTTCTATTATAGAGCCGTCAGCCCGTAGGCCTACTTTCAAGAACAGTAAATAACTGTATATGGTAGTCCTCATCCGTTGCTGTTGTTGTTGTTGTTGTTATTCTTCTTCTTCTCCTCTTCCTCTTCTTTTTCTTCTTTTTCAGAAGTATCCACCTCAAAAGTTTGTTTCATTTATAGTCTTATACTCAGGACGCTTAATTCTGTCTAAAAGGTCTTGTTTGTTGCCCGTTTGTCCATTTTTCGGTTTGTTTGTGCTCACTACAGTGGCAGATAACCCTGTTTACCCTCTCTCTGAGCTGAAAGTCACTTACCTGCATTTACTATTAACGTTGTACTGACAGTGCTACCACACAGCTAACCAACACAGAAAGTGTGGCTGACTTTTTGTTTGTCACTGATGACCCCAACAGATACACAATAGCCTTTTGTTGTAGTTGTTGTTCTCTCTTCTTTCCATTTCACGTTTTCAAGGGGACATAAGGCGGCTGTAGAGTGACTTCTCTCCCTTGTCCACTTGTCGTCATTACACCGTCTTCTTGCTGTTGCAATTGACTACAGATGTACAACAATGCTTTCTTTGCTTGTGCTGTGGTCAGTTTTCTATCCGTGTTTTCTTTAAAACGGGCCGGTTTAACAAAAATTTGAAAGGACAAATGGAAAAAAGAAGAAGAAAGGAAACGAACAATTATCAACGACAACAGCACACACACACACACACACACACACACACACACACACACACACACACACATACAAGCACGCGCGTGCACACGTACCATTTCAAGCTCATGTAGTTAAACAAACGAACAAACAAACAAACAAACAAACCCACTAAAACAAACAAACAAATAAGAGAAGCAAAAAGAGAAAGAATTGTACGACCCGTATTTGACTGTAACACTAAACTTATCTGAAGGTAAGCCTATATCGTTTAAAAGAAAATCAACCAGTTAAAAAAACAGAATAAAGAAAAGCTAGCTTAGAAGTGTGTGTGTGTGTGTTTTCTCATAAAAAGTTTTTAAAAAAATGGAAACCAGGAATGACGAAGATATCCTTGTGACTATATTAAAAATATTTTTTTTTAAATGTCCCCTCCCATCACCAACACCTTTTCTTTCAAATAACGGGTAAACTGAGGGGAGGAGGAAAGGTAAAAGAAGAAAAAAGAAGGAAAAGAAAACACGAATCGAAAAAACAAAACAAAATCCTGACAAAAATCCCGAAAGCCATACCGCTCGTCAAAGCGAGACGCAGGAAAACTAACGCAGGCGTGTCAGAGTGAAGAAACCACACCTCTCCAGGCATACACCCAGAGAGCCCGCCCACTTTTTCTTAAGCCCCGCCCATAACGCAGCGGGCGCCTGTCAGGCCGC
>CM060305.1:38884585-38894585 GCA_030674185.1 Monoplex corrugatus | reverse complement strand
AGCAGAAGGGACTGACGTAAGCTGAAAACAGTGTCATTGTCATTGCGGTATTAGAACACGGAGACGTACATCTAGAGGGGAGAAGGCACTTCACCAACACTATCCATTGCCATCTTTATTTCTCTGTTGAATCGTTTTCACTGTTCGATACTCGCAGAAACCATTTTCTATTCTTGAAAGTCTTCATTACGGACAGTATATCCGACCACCAATAATTATTCTCGTAATTCAATGTTTTAAATCCCTCTCATGGTGACGTCATCATGAACGTGATGATATCAATTTCATTGTGGTCATTATTGACCCCAGCTACCTCATGACATCACTGAACGGTGGCATCGTGGCAACGGTGGCATTTTCTGTATGATCACTGTGACCGTCACCTTTACAGTCAACGGTGATATCATCGATATCAATTAATCCACCGACCGTGAAGACCATCTCGGGACTGAGATGTATATATACTACACCAAGATAATGGTGACGATCATCCCTGATGTCATAATGCTGACGTTCGCAGTTTCCCTTTCAAGACCTTGCCAGTACGTTGGGTTTTGTTCAGGCTCAAGGTGTTGGACAGATTATTAGTGGTAAAGTTGAGTGGAGTGCATATGGCATTGTCCGAGCCATGATGAATCTCTCTTCAACAAAGTCAAACTGGCAGTGTCACGACAATGATGACGTCACATTGCGGTGACAATATATACGTCACGGTGATGATGACATCATTATTACAATATTGCAACAAGATCCACGTATGATAATGGAAAACATCAGCGCTTCCAAGATAACAATATCTACGTCATAACAGGTACTGCCACATCGTGACAATGACGTCATTCTCTACACTGATGTGACACTGGTGAATCACCTTTATAATGGTGACATTATTCCTCCATGACAATGGTGACGATCATCACCGTTATATTGCACTGGTGACACATTATCCTTTGAGTGCAGGAAAGGTGGGGAAAGGCTACGGGAGGGTAGGGAAGGGAGGGTAGTTGCAGGACAGAGTCCTAGCGAGCGACAGAGGGAGGCAGGAAGCTGGAGAAGCGCGTCAACAGGGCAACTCAGTAGACATCATCGAACGGGCGGCCGTCCCCCCAGACAGGCTGTCGCCGCGGCCCGTCACTATTGATCAGTGAACAATGGCGCCCCACTCCCTTATCTCGCCATCTCGCCCGTCAGCAGCCTCGCCAACCACACACAATCTTACAACCCCTGCCGCCAAGCACCGCTGTTTTCATTTCATGCATTATTCCGCGCCACAAAAGCGCTCACCCTCGCCAACTCGCCCATTCCGACTTGTTCGCGACAATCCTAACTCTTTTCCGATTCCCTCCAGGCTGAATCACCTGCCGAAGATCAATACGTAAATTGGCGACTGCTGCCGGACGAGCCCGAGGAGGCGGAATGGTGATGGTCGGAACACGGTTCGGAGATATCCGAGTGCCAGAGACCGGGAAGCCGTGGCTGTTGCTCTGTGATGGACGAGGGGAAAGAACTGCCGCTTGCCCTGTTTGGTTGTCACTCCATGGGCACTGAGGCCTGATTCTTCAACCGTTGCACGCAAATGGTGGGAACTGTGGCAGTTTGAACGGATAGATAAATGGCGACTTAATAAATGACAGGATGAAGAAAATAAATAAAGAATGCTGTTGCTAATGACATCAGAAAACTAACGTATGAATAAATAGATAGATAGATAGGTAGATAGACAGATAGACACACATGAATAGACAGACACATGAATAGATGGATAGATAGGTAGATGGACAGATGGATAGATGGATAGATGGATAGATGGATAGATAGATAGATAGATGGATTGACCGATACAGATTTTAGACAGATAGATAGACGGATAGGTAATACAGACAGATAGACAGACAGATGGATAGATAGATAGATAGATAGATAAATTGATAGATAGATAGATAGACAGATAGATAATGGATATATAAACACATCTTGGAATTTCTAATTTCAAACAAAAACGAAACAAAACAAAACAAAACAAAAAAACAAAACAAAACAAAACAAAATAAAATGATTCTGTTTTGTGAAGTCGCTGTCGGTAATTAGGCCTACGATTTATTTAATCTGGTTTTCCTTTCGATGTTCCCGTCCGACTTCACCTGATGTGCCAGTTCCATTTTATCATGTCCATCATTCCACAACTTTCCACCCTGAACTCTATGTAGCTATTATTATTATTGTTATTATTATTATCATCATTATTATTATAACTATTAGTACTATTATTATCATAATCATTTTGATGATGATAACAATCATCATCTTTATTGTTATCATTGTGATTATTGATGTATTTATTCTTTAAAATGATTTATTTACTCGTGTGTGTGTGTGTGTGTGTGTGTGTGTGTGTGTGTGTGTGTGTGTGTGTGTGTGTGTGTGTGTGTGTGTGTGATGTCAGTGCGCATGCGTATGCATCAATTAGCTAACTTATTCCACAACAGGGTGGGGGAAACGGTCACGAAAGCAAGCATAATTTCTGTAATTATTTTTTTGTAATTATTTCAATTTTCAATTACACAAGTAAGCCAGCATAATGTGTGTGTGTGTGTGTGTGTGTGTGTGTGTGTGTGTGTGTGTGTGTGTGTGTGTGTGTGTGTGTGTGTGTGTGTGTGTGCACGCGTGCTGTACGCGTTTAAGTGCACACAAATGCGTAGATCTAGACATTTGCCTGTTTATTTGTGTTCGTGCATGCGTACAGTGTGCCTGTGTGTGTGCGTGCACGTGTGCGTTTACAAAACCTTTCGGGAATGGTTTCTCGATCCTCCCTAAATTTGTGTTCTGGTCGTCAGAGACGCGGGCTTGTAGAAACTGCCTATGCGTAAGCTTAAACGAGTATAACCAAATTATCGTCAAGATCACAAATGCTATATGAGTATGACCAATTACTGTCAAATCGTAAATACAATTTAGTTTGATCTCATGTTTGCTTTCTTCACGAAGCAGAATCATAATTTGTTTTAAAAAAAAAAAAAAAGAAAAAAAGGTGTGGGAGAGAGGAGGGGGCCTCGAACAGTTCCAAAATCATGCACTCTTCTCAAATCTGTCCTGTTAATAGATAAAAGCTTCAGTTGTCGACAAGCAATACTGATAGTAGCCTTGCCGACGTTTTAGATAAAAAAAAAAGGATATTTTATCTTTCAGTTGCTTTAGTTTCATAAGATTAGTTCCCTTGTCTTGGGGTGTGACGGTGTTTACTCGTATTTCGTACCGTTTTGTTTCAAAGAAAAAAAAAAAACCCACACAAACAAACAAACAAACAAACAAAAAACAAAGCGAGATTCAAAAAACAAAAATTAACAAAAACAAAAACAAAACATAAATAAAAAAATAAAAAAACAATGAAAAAAAAAAAGCCAACCTTATCAGTAGGGGGCCTATGTGCTAATTAATTACCTCGTTATATTTGTTGTTGTACTTAGTTGTGTTTTAGTTATTTAATCCCGTAAGCGCACGGAGTCCAAATGAGTTTGGAGAATAGTGGTATACAAGAACGATTTATTATCGTTATACTATTTTTGCTTCTGAAGGTGACATGATAGATCTATATTACCAATGCTGACACGTGGTATGTGAATCAGATACCTACGTTTTTTTGGCTCAATAACATAAGCTTTCTCACGTGTACTAACGCGCGCGCGCGCACACACTCACATACACACACACGCGCGCGCGCGCGCGCGCTCACACACACACACACACACTGCACACTATCTAGTTATTTTGCAGTAAGTCTAATGATTTTCTGACACGGTACCGCGCGCGCGCGCATGTGTGTGTGTGTGTGTGTGTGTGTGTGTGTGTGTGTGTGTGCGTGTGTAATACAGAACGTCGAAGTGATCTGAGGAGAGAGAGAGAGAGAGAGAGAGAGAGAGAGAGAGAGAGAGAGAGAGAGAGAGAGAGAGAGAGAGAGAGAGAGAGAGAGGACCATAATTGCAGCCAGTGGGAACAACACAAGACGGGCAGAATTACCTCCCCGCCACCTGAATAGTGGGCGGCACACAGTTTTGCACCGCTAAAAGACTGATCTTGTCAACAGCTGAGGAGCACCGTCCCCCAATCACAAAACCCCATCCCCATTCCTAGTTCACCCCCATCCCCCCCTCTCTCTCACACACACAATAAACACACGCGCGCACGCGCTTCCCGTGCTAGAGGCCGGTGTACGTTGCTCTGAAAACCAGCATTTGAAAGGGAAGAGGGAGATGGTCATGCGCGCACGCGCGTGTATATGTGTGTGTGTGAGTGTGTGAGTGAGTGAGTGAGTGAGTGTGTGTGTGTGTGTGTGTGCGCTTAGATTTGATTTTATCAAGATTTTGCGCTATATAAATATTGTAATTATTATTATTATGTGTGTTCTGTGAGTGTTGTGTGTGTGTTTGTGTGTTGTGTGTGTGTGTGTGTGTGTGTGTGTGTGTGTGTGATTCTTTCTGTGTGTGTGTGTGTGTGCGTGTGTGTGTGTGTGTGTGTGTGTGTGTGTGTGTGTGTGTGTGTGTGTGTGAGTGTCTGTGTATGTATGTATGTATGTATAGTATGTGTGTGTGTGTGTGTGTGTGTGTGTGTGTGTTGTGTGTGTGTGGTGTGTCTCTGTGTGTGTGTGTGTGTGTGTGTGTGTGTGTGTGTGTGTGTGTGTGTGTTTTGTGTGCGTGCGCGCGTGCGTGTACTGGCCTGTTCGCTGCACATCTTATTGCTTCAATCATTCTGTTGGTATCAACCTGATGTTTCACAGATTCTGTTTTCTTCCCCCCCCCCCCCCCCCCATCTACTCATTCCCCATTTCAAGACTTTACCAGCACATAGATTTTTGCGCAGACTCAAGGAGTCTCACATATTGACTAGCAGATTTGGTGCAGCGCGTATGGAACTGTTCCAGTGCGATGAGTCTCTCTGTATCAAACTCCAAACTGCAGATTTACAGGACAGACTGACAGACAGACAGATAACAGGCCGATAAGGAATTACCGTTTGGTTGAGAACTTAGTGAGCATGCACTCCACAGCCACAACAACAGGAAACAAAATGCGCCACTCTCGCCTGGAAAATTTGTGGCAGTAATGAATTTTGAATTTCAACAAGGGACTTTTTTTTTGCACTTGGGAAATTCCTTATGTGTTACATCCAAATCTGCCAGAATCAATCTGGGAGATTACTGTCACACTAGGTTGTTAATGCGGATATGGTGACGATAAACGTTGAAAAAAAAAGACTAATTAAAAAGAGTGAAACAGAGACAGAGACAGACAGACAGAGAAAGACAGAGAGAGGGGGGGGGGAGAGAGGGGAGGGAGAGAGAGAGAAGAGAGAGAGAGAAGAGAGAGAGAAAAGAGAGTGAGAGAGAGAAGAGAAGAGAGAGAGAGAAAAGAGAGAGAGGGAGAGAGAGAGAGAGAGAGAGAGAGAGAGAGGGACAGATAGACAGACAGACAGAGACAGAGAAAGAGACAGAGACAGAGAGGAAAAAAGAGACAGAAACAGAGAGAGGAGAGAGAGAGAGAGAGAGAGAGAGAGAGAGAGAGAGAGAGAGAGAGAGAGAGAGAGAGAGAGAGACAGACAGACAGACAGACAGACGGATAGTCAGAAACCTGTAACGAAGAATGTGGAAATCGGCCTTACAAGACTTTCAAGAACGGACAATATGCATGCATGATCACAAACATAGAGAAAAAAGAAAAAACTCGCAGACATTAGTACGCTGCAGTGCAATACAACACAAAGTAATAACACAACCCAATACAAGTTTTTACAACACAATGCAATGCATCACAATACAGTAATAACACCACACGACATCACAACAGCACAGCACAGCACAGCACAACACAACACAACACAACACAACACAACACAACACAACACAACACAACACAACACAACACAGCACAGCACAGCACAGCACAACACAACACAAACACAACACAACACAACACAACACAACACAACACAACACAACACAACACAACACTACACACAGGAAACGAGAAGAATAAGCACCACTAACCATTCTGGTTGTGTCCATTCTGTTGTGGCCCCTCCCCATTGACGTGCTGTGGGTGTGGCGGTCCCGTGCCGTTCTCTACGTAATGTGCTACAGCCGCCGCCACGTACATTTCGCTGTGTTTCAGGTCTGAAACAGTGGATGACAGTGGTTTTGTAGTTACCGTCAGCTTCGTCATCAATGTCATCGTTAAAAGTTGTCGGACTGTTTTGTTTCAGCTTCGTAATCATCATTTTTAACACACACACACACACACACACATGAACACACACATAAACACGTTAAAAAAGACGTTAAATCAAGCAACGAACCAACGAACACATAAACACACACACTCATAAACATACACACGCATACAAACATACACTAAAATCATTTCAGTGAATAGACATATAGACATTTTAAACCAATGACCACCACCACCAGACATACCACACACATGCACACAAACACACACACACACTCACTCATTCAGTCACACACACACTCACTCACACACACACATACACACAAACACACACACACGCACACACACACTCACTCACACACACACACATACACACACACACACACACATACATACACACACACGCGCACGCACACACACGATGATAGTGACGATGCTGACTACTGCTATTACGGGATATTATTAACACTGCTATTGGTTTAAGTTAACTATGTTATACTGACTCTTTTAAGTTAACTATGTTATACTGACCCTTTTAAGTTAACCTTAACTATGTTATACTGACCCTTTTAAGTTAACTATGTTATACTGACCCTTTTAAGTTAACTATGTTATACTGACCCTTTTAAGTTAACTATGTTATACTGACCCTTTTAAGTTAACTATGTTATACTGACCCTTTTAAGTTAACTATGTTATACTGACCCTTTTAAGTTAACTATGTTATACTGACTCTTTTAAGTTAACTATGTTATACTGACCCTTTTAAGTTAACCTTAACTATGTTATACTGACCCTTTTAAGTTAACTATGTTATACTGACCCTTTTAAGTTAACTATGTTATACTGACCCTTTTAAGTTAACTATGTTATGCTGACCCTTTTAAGTTAACTATGTTATACTGACCATACCTCATCATTTTTTTGGTGCATTCTTGCAGTATGTTATATATAGGGATATTATTGAGACTGTGTGCATTATGCTAATGGATCAAAATAGTGAATGTATATTACATGCATATTTCATTCATTTTTACATTGTAGAATTGTAAGCACCTACACCACTGTTAAGCTTACTATAAATGTACATTATTAATTCATTGAAGCAAAGTAATTATAGCAGCAGCAATAGTAGCAGCAGCGACAGAGACAATAGCAGCAGCAGCAGCAGCACAAGTAGTAGTAGTTGCAGTAAAGCAGAAGCAACAATAGGTTTTTTTTTAGGATCATCGCACTCACGGAGGTTACCTTTGTGTTCACCCTTTTTTCTCTTCTCATGTTCTACGTCACCTTAATGGCCACAGAAGCTGGCACAGTTTTTACAATGCGATGATGACGATGCCGATGAGGATAATAATCATGATGCGATGAAGTTCCATCTAGGATTGCGATTACATGACAGGGCTTGTACTCTACGCTTACTATCATAATATATCCTGGCGTTAACCAGGCAAGAGAGGTACAGACACCTGCGGTGCTGGTAAGAAAATTTGAGCAACACCCTCAATGACGCGTCCATGAAGTGAATGAGACTCGACTGTGTGGGCCCAGTCTTCGTTTGAGACAATAGCACGGCCAACTGTGGGTAGGAGTCAGTTAGAGCTGAAAAACCCCTGGCGTTCCCTCAGTGCACATCGAAGTCTTGGTGAGGTGATGTGTGCCAAAGAAGTTGTGTGTGGTGCCAACGCTGTGGTCCCCCTTAGTCTTTGATCAAGTCAGTTGTCTTTGATTAACTGGTCATGGTAAGTTTTATTAGACAAGCCATGCTGTGTTGCAAGTAAACCTGGATTTGCTCATTTTGGAAAGGCTTATGATTGGTTTGACAGTTCTAGTCCGTCGATCCCATCTTCTATCATTTCTGTGTAAAATGATGTGAAGGTGTGAAATTATTCATTGCCCCCTTTCCCCAACATCCCACGTTAAATGATGGTAAAACTGGAATCATCCCCACTCAACATGGTCGGGACTAAAGGAGCCCAAGCCCCGTTAAACTTTGCTGGCAATAACTGGTAAAATCCATAGGGTCAAACTTGGTGCAGATGCAATCTACGGCCCCATCCCTATTAAATATGCAACACCGGCATCATTTACTTTTCAAAGAAACTTCCATGAAGATCTAGATCGACCACTTTAAAACAAAATAAAATAAACAAACAAAAAAAGAAAAAAGAAAAAAAACACGAAAGAATGAAAGAGAATATAAGTGGTGGTGGAGGGGCATGGATGTTGAAAACAAAACGACTACGTGACGAAGGGTTGGGCAGAGACTTTGAGTGAGTGAGGCTCAAAGGGTAACTGTCAAAGGAGGGTGGGTGGTATTTCGGAGATGTCTAAATGACTGTTTGTATACATTATGTATCACACGGGTTTTAGTCGCGTGCGAGCAGATCTTCAGGTCATAACAAAGATCTCTCCTCATCACAGACACATAATGATGCTTGCGCGCACGAGCACACAACATTCACAAATACGCATGTATACACATTTAATCAGGAAAGAGCGCGCGTACACGCACATCAGTCAAACACAATTTACACAATGAAAGACGAAAAAGTTAGACAGAGAGAGAGTTTGAGAGAATAAGAGAGAGAGGGGAGGGAGGGAGGGAGGGAGGGAGAGCGAGAGAGAGAGGGAAAGAGGGAGGGAGGGACAGAAAGAGAGAGAGAGAGAGCGATGGCAGTCTTGCACGCATCACTGGCATCATTCATATTCCCAACAGAACACACACGTATATGTGAAAACACACACACACACAAACACACACACCACACGCACACACACACACACACACACACACACACACACACACACACACACACACACACACACACACACACACACACACACACACAAACACACACACACACACACACACTACCCTGGACAAAAACAAAAGCTAACCGTTATGTTTCTCTCAGTTGGATCGCTCCCTCAGTCAACATTAACGAACGAAGCGACCTAGTCTTTTCACGCAGCATCAGCGGAGCACTGACAGTTCGGACAAAATTGGGCCCCTGGGACAGAACCACCCAACAACTGCAGGGACCCAACAACAGAGAGGTAACGGGGAAATGAAACAAAACTACAAAAAAGTAAAAGGAACAACAGCGTTCAGTGGAAACAAATCGAGGGTATTGTGCGTCCTTAATGACAGACACATACAACACTGTGTGTGCAGGCCACACAGACAAAGCGTGTTGATAAGGAGTGACAACACTGCAAGACAATACTGTTACATTGATTGTTGCTTCCATATTCATTCATTCTCTCTCTCTCTCTCTCTCACGCACATTCTCTCTCTTCCTCACACACACACACACACACACACACACACACAAACACACATACACAAACAAACACACAGACAAACACACACACACTAACACCAACACAACACACACACACACACACACCGTTTCTGTCTCTCATCAACTCCATCCATCTCGTCTACTTCTCTCCAAAAACAAAGCGTTAATTGATGCAGTTAGTTGATGAAAATAGTGGAAGCGTTAGCGATGTATACAATCAGGTCTTAACTGTGGAGAAAGAACTCGGAACAAAACGGAGTCCACTGTGCCTTTAACACAGTGTACCAAGAAAAGGCAGACACGGAAACGTTTTCAAAAGGGCACAATGAAGTGAGCATTTTGTTGTTGTTGTTGTCATTGTTTGCCACATTAAAGTCGAAACTGTAGAGCCAAGCAAAGTTCCGGTTAAATTTTTGAAAAGATCGGGTAACGGTGGAAAACGGTTTCAATGGAGTGGCCTGTGTGTGAGAA
>CM060305.1:38852085-38879585 GCA_030674185.1 Monoplex corrugatus | reverse complement strand
TTAGACAGAAATAATCAGCGATCTAAACAGATAGGGTAAGCTCAGAAGTACACTTTTCAACAAGGCTAGAAAGAAAATGAAACAGCAAGGAAGGATACGAGATTCATACGTAAATAATCGTCTCCGCCTCTTACATTTCTTTAATGATTATTTTTCTTTTGATGATTTCTTTTCTGATTATTTTTCTTTACATAATTTCTTTTATAATTATCTTTCTTTTTATAACGTTTAAAGGAAGAGTTAATAAGACAGCGATGTTTCGAAAGCTAACAACAACAACAAGCAAGACGGATTTACTTAATACTGAAAGAAAAAGAAAAAAGAAAAAAAAAAAAAAGAAGAAGAAGAGGTAGAAGAAGAAGAAGGCAAATGACAATGACACCGACACAGAGTTTACTGCGGCGGCCCTCGACCCATACACAAACTAGGGATGGGGGGAGGGAGAAGTGGATAACACTATCAGTGAATACAATAATTTTCATACATTATCCGTCTAGACATCAGCCTGTTTTCAAATATTTTAATTTGTTTCATGATCTCGAAGCTTGAAAGCGTAAAGTGTAAATACTGCCAATTTCCTAAAAGGCAAAAGAGGGATAAACCGGTATAAAATGAAATCACACACACAAGAAATGTATTTATTATTGTTCCCAATTTCCTATTTTATGCCTAAATGAAGAGCTTCATGATATTCATCTTTTGGAAATGATATTCTGTAAAAGTTGAAAAGTCAATAAAAACCACTAACAAAACAGAATGCAACAAGGATTGCTAGGAGAGTGGAGGATGAAAAAAAAAATAAAGGAAAACAAAATCTAAAGAATTAAACGTTACGGAATAGTAGGTTGCAAGCTTGACATGTCTACAAAATATTCCAGGAAAGAAACTGCAACAAGGTTTTAATAACTGATATAAAAAGATTTGCAAATTTTTGAATTAAAAAGACGCTGTTTAGAACCAGTAATCTGCGGGCCTGACAAGCTAACAAAACAGCCTGCAACTCGACTGTCAGTGTCATCCATGTGAGCCAGGGACCATGGGGTTTGGGGCATTCTTTCTGCGGATTAAACACGTCTTGCCAGCTCTGGCATGCTACGTAGAGCCTATGGTTAGGGCTTTCAGCGGGTGGCCTCGTGTGTGGGCAGGGGTAGGGGTGGTGGAGGTGTGTGTGTGTGTGTGTGTGTTGTGTGTGTTGTGTATGTGTGTGTGTGTGTGTGTGTGTGTGTGTGTGTTTGTTTGTTTGTGTATGTGTATGTGTGTGTGTGTTTGTGTGTTTGTGTTTGTGTGTGTGTGTGTGTGTGTGTGTGTGTGTGTGTGGTGTGCGTGTGCGGTGCGCGCGCGCGTGTGTATGCGTATATGTGTTTTTGTGCGTGCAAGCGTTTGCGAGCGGGTGTATAAATGTGGAGGGGGAGAGAGAGACAAAGAGAAAAAGGACACAGAGAGAGAGAATGCACGCGCGCGCGCGCGCATATGTGTGTGTGTGTATGTGTGTAAGCCACAGGAGAGTTGGGCGAATGGAATGTTGGATGTGTATGTGTGTGTGTGTGTGTGTGTGCGCGCGTGCGTGCGTGTGTGCTCGAGCGCGCGCGCGCGCGTGTGTGTGTGTGTGGTTGCGCCTGCGTGCGTGCGTGTGCGTTCATGCGTGTGCGTTCGTGCGTGCGTGCGTGTGAGTGTGCCGTGTTGTATGTTCCCATAAAGATCTGGTTTCGGATTCCGAAAAAAAATCGGGCTAGATAAGGTGTGTGAAATGATCGTAGGTAGGGTAACGAGAGGGTGAAATTCGGCGGTTGGTGGTGAGGGTGGTGGTGGTGGTAAACAGTAACGCTAGTTTGGTGGCCCATTTGGTGCAAGTTACTGTAAAATAGTTCTACACTACAATGACTACAATTATACACTACAATAACTACAACAACTAAAACATCATGACACAATGCAATTACACATATGTAGCAAGCAACACTTACTACAAGGATTTCTACAATGGCTGAAAAGATTACTAATACTGTTAATGCTTTTTTTTGTTGTGGCTACTATTACCACCAGCATATCACCACTATTGCTGTTACTGCTGCTTTTCTTACTACTTCTTTTCCTCTTCTACTAAAATTAGTACAATACTTCATTCGCACACACAATATTCCTACTAAATAGTATCACTACTACTACTACTACTATTACTACTACTACTACTACTACTACTACTACTACTACTACTACACTACCACCACCACCACCAACAACAACAACAGATCTTAATGCTGCTAAACATCGTGTGAGAAAAAATTTAAAACTGCTAAAACAGCATTTCAATCTTTAAGATTAAATGTTCCATCTTCAAACAGTTGTACAGAGTGACAAAGAACCTTCTAGCAACATCAAACCTAATTTCTCTTCCAAATGCGTTGTCTCGTGTTGATTTGCCTGTAAAATTCCCAATCTCTTTCAAAAGTAAGATCAACACCATCCCCGACAGGCTGAATCTATCATCTACAACAGCATCCACATCTGTTGAAGAACAACCATTTTGTGGACTTTCTTTTCTGTTTTTTTTCAGTCAATATCAGAACAAACCGTGAAAAGTGTAATTCTAAAATTCATACAAAAAATCTTCCTGCAAACTTGATCCACTTCTAGTTTCTCTCTTTTTTGAAAGTCATGGTGTTTCATTCTCATAAATTATATCACGGTTGCTCATATTGAGTCCTTGCCCGCTAGAATTTTCCCCACAAATCACAAAGTAGTCATCGTCCGTCCTTTGCTAAAAAAAAGCCTTACTTAACCCCTCTCAGCTTTAAAACTAGTAGACAAAGGTCAATGAAAGAACAGTCCTCCTTCAGTTTCTTGACCATCTCAGTTCCAATCGTCTTCTTGATCTACATCAATCTGCTAACAGAACTGGTCACAGTACAGAAACAGAGTTTGTTAGCGTCCTTAATAATCTTCTTGCTGCTTTCGACAATGGCAATACTTAAATTGTATGTCTCCTCGACCTGCCAGCTGCTTTTGATACAACAGGCTATGACATTCTCCTTTCTTGGCTCCAGACATATGGAACCTATGATACAGTGCAATCATGGTTTAAGTCCTATTCCAGAAGACGCATCCAAGAATTCTCAACCAACAGCCTCTAATCTACTGAAACATCTGTAAACCATGGCGTCCCACAAGGCTCAGTTCTCGGACCTGTACTATTTGTTGTCTGTACTAAACCAGTACCTAGTGTCATTGCTCTCATTCTCTGTCCATTGAAAGCTTTGCATATGATACTCAGCTATGTCACTGTACAAATATGACATCTGTTGATCACATTATTTCAGCTTCTGAAAATTGTACAGCTGACCATAAGTTCTGGATGACAGAGAATAAACCAGCTAAGTGATAAAAAGATAGAAGCAATGTTCATCATTCCAACGAAGTTACAAAAGTGTCTTTCACTTCCGCCTGCCATTTCTATCAATGACACCGACACTCCATTCTCACAACATGCATGTATCCTTTGTGTCACATTCGATCAGGAATTTTCCTTTAAACAGCACATTTCTAACATTTGCAAAGTGGCCTATCTTGAACTCAGGAAAATCAGTACTATTCGCAATTTCCTTCCCTGAGATGCCACTAAAGTACATATTTGTTCGTTTGTTCTATCCTGACTTGATTATAGCAATTTACTCTCGGCTGATCTTCCAAAATATCTTCTCCACACTTTCTAGAAAGAACAAAATAATGCTGCTTGGTTCGTTTTCAAATCTGCTAGATATAAACGTATCTCCCCTCCTTTGAAATCATTGCACTGGCTTCTTGTTTAAACTACAATCAATTGCAAACTCTTCTCATGCTTCGCATCTACCTGTGGAACAGGCCGTCAATATTTCTGTGACATTCTTAACATCTATACACTACCTCTGATTTTAAAGTGTTTGTGATCCATCTTTCAACACAAAATCTTTTGGTCAATGTATTCCCTTACCAAGACCCAACGGTATACAAGGAAGTATCTGTTCACATCAGACCTTCAGCTTCAATCATTTCATTCAATCCGCTCTAAAGACTCGTCGTTTTCAATTGTAATCTGAGTTTATAACAGAGAGAGAGAGAGAGAGAGAGAGAGAGAGAGAGAGTGTGTGTGTGTGTGTGTGTGTGTGTGTGTGTGTGTGTGTGTGTGTGTGTGTGTGTGTGTGTGTGTGTGGATGTATGCGTGGGTGGTGGTGGTAGTGATGTGTGTATACGTGTGTGGGTGTACATGAGCGTATGTGGGTGTGTGTTCTGTATATCCGTTACTGCGTGAGTTTGCAATCTAAATAACAGTATTTTTTATTTTAGTATTTTGCCAATCAATCAACATAAGATTATCACGTGGACATTTGATTATGATCCATATCTATTCTTTCTTTACCACTGTACCAAAGTTGTCCTATAACCCGGAAGTCTTCAAGGAGTGGGATGACACAGACTTTAGTTTTTCACGGGGCCAGCAAAATGGGAGCTGCAGAAATCCGTTCTCCCTCGTTACTTTATTTTTCGTAACTTTATAAAAAATGCTGGATACCCAATTAGCTAAGTAGGGGTCACACTCACATATAAATGATAAAGTTCCCAGGGCATGATTTACCCTAACGCAAACTCATGCAGGCAGACTAAAAGGCCTCTGATGCAAGTTATACATCTTATAAAAGTTACTACACCCCCAACTGCTCGCTCTGTAACACTGTTAGCCTTCTAGTGAAATCGTGTTCGGTCATCCATCCCCACCTCCCCCACCCTTGCAGGCTACATGCCACGAGTATATAATGACCCATTAGTCCCACAGTCACATGTATCTATTTCAAGGTGAAAATATAGGTCTTCTACTCACAGGGCTATCATTCCTCTTTCTCCCGCGGTTTACACACACACACACACACACACACACACACACACACACACACACACACACACACACATACACACACACACACACACACACACACACACACACACACACACTCACACACACACGCATACACACACACATACATAGACACACACACGAGTGCACGCACAAACGCAGCATACACACACATACACACAAACCATACACCTGCGCGCACGCACACATTCACATACAAAGCACACAAAATATGCACACACACATATCAGCTAAACAGGAAGAATTATGAACGAAACCTCCCGCCAGACCAACGCCTTTCAGCAATCAGAAGAACAAGAAAAGCAGTTCTCAGTGGATTCCCGTTAAATGTGGGATACCAGGAAACGAGACAGTAGATGAGCTAGCTAAAAGAGGAGATCAGGAAGACCAACCAGACAACAAAATCAGCGAGAAGTGAAACATCATCAAATCACTTCTTAACCCTTTGACTCCCGCATCCTGTCCTCCAGCATCCTGTATTGTCAATCATGCTATCAAAGCAAAAAATGAACCCTTTGATTCCCTCAACCTAACCACCAGCTTCCAGGGTTAAGTTTTTGCAGTCTGTGGGTAGGGTACGGGAGTCAAAGGATTAAGTCACTGGATATAGAGGGACGACTACCACCTTCTGTTCAGAGAGAAGCAAATAGTCCTGACAGTCTCAGTACCAGTTACAACCGCCTATACGAACCGCAGGTTCAGACTGACGCCTTAACCAAGCTCCCCTGCAGTCGAGAGGACCAGACAGCTGAACATAAACATTGCAGCGATGTCGCCCTCAACAGGTGGAGCGACAGGAGTCATGGCCGACTGTGAATCTTTTGACCGCCACGCTCCGTGGCAGCCGGCAGGGACAGATAAAACGGCCACACTCGCCGCCTCAAGTGGCCTGACCACGTAAACGGCGAAAGAAAGAAGATGACCGAAACATAAACACCATGCTTAGTGGGTGGAGGTGGGGAATGCACATTAGACTTTAGATTTCTGACGATGTATTTATTTAGGCCACTGCCTTTTATGAAGGAATGTAAAAACAACAACAAAACAAAAACAAAAAACAAAACAAAACAAAACCAAAACCAAAACAAACAAACAAAACCCAACAATTTTTCAATAGCAGGCTTGGTCAAACCTCGTAAATATTACTCATCAAAGAAATCGAAGCAGTCACAAATAACAAATAACATTCAAATGAGCGACGAAAGAAAAATGACACAGATGCATACATATGAAACATATTTTACTGGTTTAATTAAGAGATTTATAAACGATGATGCCGAGTTTCAAACGAATTGTTCATTTCTTGTTGCAAGAAGCAGAATCTAATATACCCATACAGAGAAAAGAGACAGACAGGCAAACAAACACAACGAGAAGCAGAGAAACAGATGAACAGTTTGTATTCAGACAAGTACATAGATGTTCGGTTCGTGCTGACATAAACATAATGGAATAAGAGTAACGCACTTGTCTATTCAAAAGGAAAGCACGTGCAATACGTAAAAGTTCGCCTATTAACTGTTCCCACTCCTTCTCAACGGCTACCAACCAAGAACACTAAATAATAAAAGAGAAGAGAGGCATGCTGTTTGTAGTACAAACTGTACTTCTTTTAAAACGTCCACTTCAAACAGAAATTATAACTAAAGTCAACAGTAGTATCTGGGACTGGAAAACAACGTTATTTATTTATTTTTTTTTGGGGGTGGGGTAAAGCACGCACTTTCAGGAAAAGGCTTTTAATGTTTAAATTAATTAAGGAAAAGGTATTTTAGTGCAGCAGAACCGGAAAACAGCTTGTAAAGGTATGACGGATTTTTTGCTTTTCAAAGAAAACAACACTTCGTTGGAACGAGCAGGTGGGGGAGGGAGAACAGAGAGAGAGAGAGAGAGAGAGAGAGAGAGAGGAGAGGAGGAGGGGAGAGGAAGAATTTTCTGTGCGTGTGTGACTTTATTGCCCCTTAAAAATAGTACAGTAAATGTACGTGTGTTACGGCCCCATGAGAGGGACAAAAAAGGTCGTCTCCTTTGCAATGGAGGGCACAGACACATAGACAAATACAAACAAACCGATCAGACACAATAAACGGTCTGGTCTGATATACAAAACAAAACAGAAACCTTTGAGGAAGCCAAGCAGAAATGAAAATGAAATGAAAAAAAAAAAAAAAAAAAAGGGGGGGGGGGGAACACTGGCGAGGATTCGAGAGCAGCCTAGTAGACTACATTTACTGTCCCTGTTATCGATGGGCGAGAAGTCTTGAAATTTGATTTTGAGAATATTAAAAGCTATGTTTCCTGTTACCCAATGCTCTTAGTACACAATTTCCACACTTTGAACGAATAAAAGCGTGTCTCAATCTAAAAAATAAGAAGAAAGACGAGGACAAGGAGAGGAGAAGGTCAAGAAGAAGAAGAAGAAAAAGAAGAAAAAGAACAACAACAACAACAACAACAACAACAACAACAACAACAACAACAACAACAACCACCCCGACAGACCGACAGAAGAAAACGAAAGCATTCACACCAATTGTGCCAATAACACAGCAGAGGACACAGTGACAGTATCGGCCTTTAGACAAGCCAAATGACCACCCTGCGTCAGGGACAGCCTAAATGATCCCCTTACACCGCTATCTCAAAGAGTCCATCAGCGCACGAACGGCCCACAGCCCAAACGACAAGCGATGGTCAACGGCTCTAGGGGCGTGGTGGATACGCCTTAACCTGTGTAGTGCGATGCAGGAGACTAGCACCTCGCTGAAGGGATGTATTACAACACATCAGTACGAGGTACAACACGCAACGAAACACGCAGCTAGTTGGCAGAGCCATGGACTCAAGATCTAACATCTGGAGTTCAATCCCAGTCCGCAACATTAAAAACTGGCCTGTTTGCTCCCCATCCTAATGTTTACATCATTCTGGTGGTGTCAGCTTAATGTTTCACAGGTCCCTCTTCCCCTTTTCCCCATTTCAAGACCTTGCCAGCCCATAGGGTTTAACGCAGGCATCGGAAGTCTGTCAGGTAATTGCTGGCAGATTTGGGTGGAGCGCATATGGAGTTTTCCGAGTGCAGTGAATCCCTCTTGAACAAATTACAAACTACAGTGAAACAACATCCTCTTCTAATCCAGTTCACTTCTTTGAACTGTCCTACATATTTTGAATAGTCAGTTGCCGTCAGGTTTTTTCCCCCCAAAATCCAATGAAAGTTTGCGCATAAACGCTTGTGGAATATTCAGGGATTTTTCTCGTTTGTTAACTAGAAATCAGAATATAAAAAATGAAGTTCTTGCGTACACATTTCTACGTTCTGATAACCTGTACATTTGAACCATGGCTGATGTGTTACTAGTAAATCAGAAAAAGGTGCGAAACACACACACAACACACACCACACACACACCACACACACACACACACACACACACACACACCACACACACACACACACACACACATACACACACACACACTTAACACATACTTAACACACACACACAGGCAGAGTTAAAATGAATAAAATACTCTGAAAAGAGAAAACATCTGGTTGGTCCGGAACTTGCTCCAAACCTGTTAACAATCCATCCATAAACAAATGAAAACTGTTTGCTGACATATTTTGTTGACAAAAACAGGCAGCCATGAAGCTCCTTTTGGCAGGTATAAATCACCTCCAATTACCAACTCTTTTAAGGGAAAGGAAGAAAGAGTCGGGGGGGGGGGGGGGGGCGGAGGGGGAGGTTTTTATTGACCAGTATCATAAATGTTTGTGTGGTTGGATCTCGAAAAGTCACCAAGGATTTCTCGTCGGATTACAGATTCGTTTTCTGGGTCTAGTTCGAATGCTTTGCATAAGAATACGCATGGCTAAAGCCACAGTAACACATAAAACAATACAAGGGTTTGTCGGCTATTCTTGAACAACTTTCTGACAATAGACATGGTTTCTGAGACCCAAATCGAATGATATGTTCGTCCCAAACGGGACTGACACATCTATATGTTTGAATACACATGGTTCATTTTCACATTCAAAGCCAACCAAGCAACAAAGTGAGGGAGTGGGGAAGGGGAGGGGGGAGATGAAAGTAATCTTTTATCTCTGTTATCACTTCAATTCGGTAATAGGGTTTGCTGCTGCCATCTTATACGTAAATAAATAAATCGATAAATAGGAAAGTAAATAAGTAAAAATAGTTTCTAAGGCTTTACCATTTCTATCTACTTTATGACTGACAGCTCTGCCTTTGGTCTTTTGATTGGAAAAATCAGATACATAGTATACCCTCTTCCTTTCTTTTCATCGCCCTGCCCTTCAGTAACCAGCGTTCCCTCCAACCCTGAGCGTCCAATGAAGATGTCTGAGCAAGATGCCATCAGATACTGGTCCTTTGATGTCAAACAAGTCGTATGCCTCAGATCACCAATCCTACACCACCTTTGCAGATCAGAGCCAAACACGGTTTAACTGTTCAGTGTGGGAATCTCCCCCACCAGACCAAAGTCCCAACACCCTGACTTTTCTTGTCATGTTGTTTTCAGATTTCACCTCTACGATAAACCCCGGCCATGATATGGCGAAAAGCTGCCGTTGGTACTGGTAGATATCGAAACCCCATCACGTTCCGCTGGCGTTCCTAATGATATTCAAAGGAAGAAGAAAACGGGGTGGCGGGCAGAATAATGGACTCCTGATGCGAATGTGGATAATACGCGGGCTTTGTAGACCAAGGACCCATCCATAATTCAAAAGAAGGAGTAATGAAAACTGTCACGTTTCATTCAAGCGCTCAGTTTTATATTCCAGCCTGGTGGACGTGTCTCTTCGTCGTGTGTTTTCTTCCATTACACGACCACTAACAACGCCGTAGGGGGTGCTGGTGCTGACACAATTACGTCAGAATAGGTAAGCGAAGAATAACAGGGCAACAAAAGCATGACAGACGAACTGGAAAACAATTAGGTCTGTGCTGAATGTCCATACGCACGAAACATAAAGAAACCGACCGGCTAGACTAACACTTTTAAAATTTTGAGACTAAACATCCAAGAAGCATTATGAATTTTTCATTTATTTATCTTAACGTGAACAGACAAACAATGAACTCTTCCACGGCCTGCCCAACGCCCTGCTACGGGAGAAAGAGGGCTGAACATGGGGGGTAGCAACCTCACCCCAATAAAACACTTGCTACAGGAACACGGATGACAGCAACGTCACTAAACCACCTCCATTCCTCGATGCACATAGTAGAACAGCCTACGGGGTAATTTTAATGTTTTCAAAGGATACCTTAAAAACGCCAATGCATAATGGCGACTTACTCGCACAAAAAAAAAAAAAAAAAAAAAAAGGAAAATGGCCATGTCTGACCCGTTAACTTAAGTATAGCTGGATGGGTATCATCACAGGTATGTGGTGCTGGTGAGACGGAATCATAATTATTGAAAACGCACATCAATTGTACCCGTCGTTTCCGACAAACAAAGCACTTTAAGTTTAATATTCATACATGACCACATCATCTGATCATAGTGACTTCCACGAGCGAATTCAATCACCGATGTTCCCCGGTGCAGGCCACACAGGGCTGCTAAATGCAATCATCACTATGGTCCAACAAACGAAGCCTACAGGGCAACTAAATGTAATAATTATTATGGTCCAACAAAGGAAGCCTACAGGGCTGCTAAATGTAATAATCACTATGGTTCAACAAAGGAAGCCTACAGGGCTACTAAATGTAATAATTACTATGGTCTAACAAAGGAAGCCTACTACTACTAAATGTAATAATTACTACTGTCCAACAAAGCCTACAGGGCAACTAAATGTAATAATTACTAGGTCCAACAAAGGAAGTCTACAGGGCTACTAAATGTAATAATTACTATGGTCCAACAAAGGAAGCCTTCAGGGCTACTAAATGTAATAATTACTACGGTCCAACAAAGCCGACAGAGCAACTAAATGTAATAATTACTATGGTCCAACAAAGGAAGTTTACAGGGCTACTAAATGTAATAATTACTGTCCAACAAAGGAAGCCTACAGGGCTACTAAATGTAATAATTACTATGGTCCAACAAAGGAAGCCTACAGGGCTACTAAATGTAATAATTACTATGCTCCAACAAAGGAAGCCTACAGAGCTACTAAATTTAATAATTACTACGGTCCAACAATGGAAGCCTTAAAATAAAACAATGTTAGTACAACGCTTCATTATTCGAATAATCGTTACTTGGTGTTAGGAAGTCATAATTACAATTATAGACAATGAAAACAAGACTCTACAATTTGGAAAATATCCAAATAAAAAGAGCTAAAGGCTAAAAAAGTTAAAGGATAAAGTTCCAACAAGATTATTCAAGAGAGAGACAGACAGACAGACAGACACAGAGACGGAGACAGAGGGACAGTGACTGAGACAAGAGTACACAGACTTTGAACTTGATAACTGTCCTACTGACACGACCCTCACAGAATGTGAAAATAGACAGGACATGAGAAAATTTGAGGACACAAGAAGAGAGCTGCATTTCACGACCCATGGATGTAAAGGGGAAGGACAAGGTAGGGATGGGGGAAGGACAAGGCAGGACCGGGGAGGGCTGGGACCAGGATGTAATAGGAAAGGGGCACCCATGCTTCTTTTCATGGGCCTGCAGAGTATCAGGCGAGGAGATCAGGCAGTAAAAACGGCCGGCTATCGAGTCTGCCATCTATCTACCCGTCTGACGCTGCCTCTACCCGTGCTGAGGCTTGTGTGTCCCCGCTCCCTGCAGATCCTGTTACTTGCCCTGCCTTGTTACTTTAGTTTTGTCGGCTCCCCTTCGTCCTTTGCCAACCCGAAAGAACGCTGACATTACAAAGATCTCGCCTTGCACAGTCTCTCGACCCAGCTGTAACCTTTTGTGCAAGCGGTGATTTTTTTTGCGATATGAACATGAGGCTTCAAACCGCTCAAAAGAAAGAGGGAAGGCAGGTATAGAGAGATCTTTTAAATCAACATGAAAACTTCGGTCAAAAGGCACCAATGCAACTTCACAATCAACCATACATTTTTTCTAGCCCTATTCCGACCAGTATTTTTTCATTCTGCACATGCATGTCATTAAAATGTCATTCCTACTGAGACATGCTTCCCAACTGGCACAACACACACACACACACACACACACACACACACACACACACACACCACACACACACACACACACACACAAAAGGACAACAAACAGCCAAATGCACACGTATGTCAACAGTGTGGTACAAATCACAGATCGTCAATTCAAAATCTGTCAATGTGTGCACAGGTGCAGAAAAGTAGTATGCTGTGCATGACTCGAATTATTCACTGCTGCCGTTTCACGCCCTGAACACTTCATTATCTCTATTCAGATCCCTCTTGAACTCCGAACTCCATTCAGCAGAATCATGTTCAGCTTTGAACACCTGAAATGATATTTGCAGCTATTCGTCCTCCAAGACCTCGATCTCGACTGAGGTGTCCAGGCTGAATAACACGACAACATTCTTACGCGGACAAAAGAAGGCATGACACCCGCACAGCTTTGATTGGCAAGCAGTCATCGAAGGCAACGGCAGTCTTCATTCATCATATCTGTCATTTCAGTTTTCGCTTTGACTTTCTGAATCAAATTCTTACGAGAAAATAGGGACCAACAATAAAACAAGCTTATCCACTGATACAGGTGTCATATTGGCAGCCTCGGTCTAAACGAAAGGATGACTGTAAAAGGAAAGCATCTTTTTGCCTGAGAAGTTTTCCTTTTTATCTGCACACACTTCAAACTAACCAGCTCGGTTTCCTACCAGTGAAATTTCTATCTTCTGGAAATATGTCAATTTGTCCATATATACCGCAGATCTCGACTGACGTGAATACTAAATGGTTGAATGGAACAGTAAATAACAAGGCAAATTCCGACTTTATACCTTAATCGATATCGCCTATCAACCACTTTCTTTTATTTGTAATACGTATTTCTTGAAAGAACTTGGATTGTCTTATTGATCATATAAATAAGGCTGCCAGTGACTAGTGATACAGTTATCAGGACAAGATTTCAAGTGTTTCCTCAACTTTCAATATCAGCAGTCGTGCGACGAAATGTGATGGGATTTGTCTTCATTTGATCACTTTTCTTTCTCTGTGTCAGTCCCCGTACTTACAATGAAAAAGAATCCATTTACTTTCAAATTCATTTACATGCTCTTAATTACACGCCACGAAGTTTAACAATTTGAAGGAAAAGTTAATGCACGGTGTACAAACCACTGAAAACGACCGACAGTGTACAAGAAGCCACTGCATGTCCTCTGTCTCAGTGAAAAGCACGCCTAGCGCCTGGCTATAAAAAATAAACTTCTACAGGTGTTTCTTATCGTAAAATTCTTGGATGTGTAAAGCAAACAGTACACCCGAACAATTCTCAATCAACAGAATTTTGAAGAAGACAAGGAAGAGTGAATATGTTTAAAATGCACGAGGAAAACAACTATAACAACACTAACAAAGCTGAAGACGAATATTGACTTGTAAAAGATTGTCCCACCACCGTGAGGTCATGAACACGTGAGGTAGTACAGATCT
Organism: Monoplex corrugatus; assembly: GCA_030674185.1. Taxonomy (NCBI): domain Eukaryota; kingdom Metazoa; phylum Mollusca; class Gastropoda; order Littorinimorpha; family Ranellidae; genus Monoplex; species Monoplex corrugatus. The sequence goes on along the minus strand of CM060305.1, from coordinate 38,866,049 downwards.
CAACATTTCTTGAGGCCAGCATTATGAGCACAATGAAGGCAAGTACGAAAGCTAAAAATGTTACATTATACAAACAGTAAAAACTTCAAGACATATCAATCGAAACTACTATTTTCCATGACAGAAAGAATATACAGTGTTATATAACATACGGGCAACTAATCTGTTGGCTATTCGGAGATCTCCACAAAACCGTTTTCTTATCTTTTAGGTTGAACTTTTTAAAATCAAGTCACTTTCCAGACAGAAAATATAGCCGGTAAACAAAAATCGAGTCAGACGAGGTATGTTATCCCTAACGACTGTGCCATAGTGGCGGTCCATTACAGTGGTAAATAGCACACTTGTATAATATTATCCGTTCATCGGGGATGCAGTCCCCAGGGAGCTGTTCTCAAGTTCATCCAGACAGATTGTCAGAAGCCCTAGGACAAAGCACATGATTGAGTGCAGGTGTTCAAAATTGACAATGATTTGTTTTACGTCTTTTACTATACCAGCTGATTTACATAACATTTACAGTTCTACAGTGATTATCAGGATCTGCCAATTCAAACTGCATCGCTCACAATGCTCGGTAAAAGAGGATTCACAGTGGTCCTCCAAACGTTACTGCCTTCACACAATACACGTTTGCCAGACACGAAGCCACACTGCGAACAAATGAAGCCACATGGTGCCTTTACTCATGTTCCAGCTTTTATCTCCCCTAGGATTATGCATGGAATTATAATATAACCCAACACAACGCAGTGCAACAGCAAACAAACAAAATTGTATAATACTATTATAATTGGATGAAATCACGCAGTAGAGCATAAAGTTTACACGAACTGAGTTGCATGAGTATGCTCCCATTGGGATTGAGCGGTGATGGTAAGCTAACACACAACACGCGCTTAGTAACTTCTGGTGTGGATCATAAAGTAAGGCAAAACAAAAGTAGTACAGTTTGATAAGCCAATCACTGCCATCAGTTTGCATTGCAATCACGACTAATTCCTGAATTTTGCTTCAGTCACATACATACAACGCCATCTAAAACAATAATGTCAAACAACAACTCTCTCTCATGGGCCAGATGAAAATTATAAACAAACAAAAACATTTGACCTACTGATCTGTTGCCTCAGGAAATCTTTTTCTAAACCCGTCTCCGCCCAAATCCCCATTCATGAAACAATAACAACATATCAAACGTGTACCTGTCTCACTAGGGGATCGCTCTTTCTCTTCGAACATCCCCCCCCCCCCGAACTCAATCTCCTTGAATAGGTTGAACGATCTTTTGCAATTGGTGTAATATATAGATTCCTTTTGTGCAGCAGTTCGAGTCAAGAGATTCAGAGATTATTATTTTTCTTAAGGAGGGGGCTGTCTCAGAGATTATTATTTTTCTTTAGTGGGGGCTGTCTCAGAGATTATTATTTTTCTTAAAGTGGGGGCTGTCTTGTTGAAACTTGCCCGAAATATTTTCGTCGCTGTCTTGAAGGCGCACTAAAATGATCAGCATGACTGGATGACGTTTGCACGGCTGAATGGTGTCTGTATGGGCGAAACGGCCCATTACGTTGGCAAGAGGGGACTAATGGGGTGCACCATAGGGAGGCAGGGTACATTTGACACCTATTAAACGGCGTGCTACCCGCCTCAACATATCCCCCTACCCTACCTCAGGTGTTTCTGTCCTCACCCTGCGCTGTTTTGGATACTGTTTATACCGAATGTGTAGCAGCGGTGTTTTGATGTTAGTATGCAGAATATTTGGGATTAATTTTATTCATGTGAATTCGTAAAGTTTATGTAACTGAAACGACCCCTCTGTCAATCTGTCTGTCTGCCTGTGGAAATCTATCTCTCCGACCCCCCCCCCCTCTAAACTCACATTGGTAATCCTGACGAAGCTATGCAACGTTGTTATCACACTAGCTGAATTCGTGTTAATTTCCTGTTTGAAATTATGCTATTATCTTCAATATAATATCTAACTGACTGAAAGTTGTTTTTGAGCACAGCTTAATAGCTGTAAGCTCGTTCACTTGGACATCATGTGGTGGTTTACTGTGGATGTTGTCTTGAATAAATGCATGCATGAATCAATTCTTACTATTCAATGATTATAATAATGATATTGATATCAACGATAATAATAATTCTATCTGTATGGACAAAAAATCCATGTCAAAGAATGCTCGTTGCACTTTAGACAGACAAAAATAGGGCGGAGGGGGTGGAGTGACAGAAGGGACGGAGGAGGGTTCCAATGTAATGCAGTGTAAACACAGTCGGATATATACACACCAATAGATCGATGCAGCATAAGTATAATTCATCAAAAACAACAAGAAATCGCAGCATGAAATTAGATGTATGTGGTAGTGACACCAGTCAACGAAAAACAAAAGTAGGAAAAAAATGTATAGATCACCTGACAGTATTTCACACACACACACACACACACACACACACACACACACACCACACACACACACACACACACACACACACACACACACACACACACACACACACTCACACATATTTAAGCGCGCGCACACACACACACACACACATACACATACACACACACAAAGACACACATGCACATACACAGACATACACATACGTACTCTGACGAACTGCGATACGACTAGACCTAGAGGAGCCACAAGCATTAAACTCGTAGCAATTTTGGAGATATTTCTGAAAGAGATATACATGTTTTGAGGTTGTTTATTTCAAGTAAGCAAACAACTGCTTTGTCTTACAAACACTAAGAGTTCCATGTTGTCGAACCAAAAACAGAAGTATTTCCTGCCACAAGTAGTTAGAGAGAACAGAAATGCGGTCAAGACAGAGGGTCCTGAAGAACTGAGAGTTATGTACATGTAAGGTTTGTAGGGCAGGAGCTGTTTTACATCGTATTCTAATTTAAACATTGAAAGCTTCCATTAGAAGTCCATGTGATTTCGGAAGAGCACTTTTGCACTGACCGTTTGTTCTTCAGAGGACAAGTAGAGCTACACTATTTTCGATTCACTGGAGTTTGACAGCTTATCGTCATAAAGTCCAACAATGAGAGAGTTACAGTGGCCTAGTCTATATAGAACAAGAGACACACAGCTTGGTTGTGGCATCAACAGAGAGAAATAGGCGGATTTTGTTTATTCTTCGTAGCTGAAGATGCTGGATTTTGCTCAGGTAGTTGACATGAGTTTCCAAGGATAGGCACTCATCAACAAAACACCAAGATGCCGTGCAGATTCACTGAACGTTATAGAACAATATGAAACAACCGTAGTCTTTGAGATTATATTTCTAAAGCGTACCTATGTACATGAGTTCTGTATTTTTTCATAATTCATGTTCAATTTGTTTGTTTTCATCCAGGCAGCTATATTCTCAGCGGTCTTTTTTAGTTCTCTAACAGAATTTGAGACGTCTCTCGGAATGGTGCAGTTGTAAGTAATGAGCAAAGAAATGGTAGAGTGAGTTATAAGCGTAACTTACATGCACCAGCCTAAAATGCTGCAGTATTTATTTGAAGCAATCAGGCATAGTCAAAATATGTAAAGGAAAGAAGCTTTGGCACCGTACTTCAGATATCAGTTTGGTTAAACAATGTAAATGCAGAAATTTGTACAGAGCTAGCAAGAAATCAACATATTTTTTGGTTTCACAAACTGAAACATTGTAAATCACCGCAATGTCTGTTTAACACCTTGTAAATTGCCAAAATGTCCATGACTTGTTTGTATTAAGTTCCGGACAACAGAAAGATATTATCATATATATGTCGTTTAAAAATCTATTTAATGATTTATGAATAAGTATGTTAAACCAAGCTAACAACTCAAATATCTGCATGTATCAAACTGACTGTTCTCTCTTTACAGTCACTAAGACATGTTTATTACCATCACACATTCACATCCACTGCATACCACGCACATCTCACAAGAGCAAGGAAGCAAATTATCGAATTCTTCTGCTGTCGTTCATAAAGCTGGACATATTCATTTAATTCAAGTCATTCATTCTGCTTAAAGCCCAGCCGACTGCTAGGACCATACCAGGGTTGTTACCAAACCACCAACAAAAGTCAAATATTAAAACTATCAGCACCTTAAAATCAACATTTAGAAACAAACCAAAAGCATATTCAGATCCAAACCAATTAAAGGTCCCACTAAAATCAGATCTTTTGCATGCTGAAATAAAATCATATGAAAGATATTCATTTCTCTTGATAAAACAATGACATTTACCGGAATAACATTGCAAAACAAGGTCTTCAGTGAGTCTGCTGTAAAATGCTTGTCTGACACCCAACGATCAGTTAACAGGTGTTTGGTACTGAGACTCTTATCACAAGGCATGCACCAAATTATTCTGTTGCTTATTCTCTTTTTCTATCTACATTATGCTGTCCCTTGTTGCTTGACGTGCAGTGGAGACTATCAACTGCCACTGGTTTTACCAGCTACTTTGCTTACACAAGTTACAGCAATTTTTCTTATTTTCTGAACTAGGAACTGGTTATAATCACAAATTCTAGTCTCTCAAGAAAACTTCCTTATTGACAACATTATCATTCAATGTCAGAGGACAGTTTTAATACCGTGACCAATGTTTTCATTCAGTGCCAAATAGCAGCCACAGTACTTTGGTCCAGTTTAAAACTCTATACCAATCTCTTCTTACAGCAGACGTACTACTGAGGACAGCCAGCGCTGACCATTCAGTGCCAGTCTGTTTTATGAGCAGCTACTGTACATGTATTGTGGCCAACGGTCAGTGTTCAGTGAGTGTTGTTCAGCGCTGAATGACTGGCTTATCCCTCCCGCCTCACAACCGTACAATGTATGCTTCACAAGCTTGTTTCAAGAAACCCACTTTGTTCGCAGCCTGAAGGGCCCCGCAGCTGGCAAAAGACGTTGTGTAAGGCGAGCCCCCTTTATAGAAAGGACTGTGGATTAGCACCACAGGAAGGACCAGGCAACAGTCCTTTCTACCTTTCCTTCTCGCCTACCTGTCGACCCAGTCATACGACCGACTAGAGACCCCCAGGGCCTGCAGGCATGCCTTGTGTCAATATTTTATGCCACTGTCAGCTGTCATCCGTTTCAAGGGCTTATAGAAGGAGACGCTACAAAGTTAGAAAAAATCGTTTCCTGTGATGAAATTAAGTGAAAACGTCTGGTGAAGTGGATAAGTTCGTTAAATCTACAGTAACAGTAGTTGACAAATAGTATTATTGCACACAGAAGTAGGAAACACTGTATTACTACACAGCATATGCTGACTCATAACGGGCACAAGTAAACATCACCACATAATTCTTTTTCAACTGGTTTAAGCAAATGTTCATTCAAAGAAGATTTCGTTTTCAAATACAACAATAATCAATATCAATAACGCAGAGAATCAACAAACGTGAAGCATAAAGTTTGTCTCCCATACCATACATGGTGAACCGTAAATATTGCTCAATACCTCTTCAACACGCAGTTTATGCACAGGCTGATCTGCAATTCTTGTTGTTAGAGTTTTTCAATCCTAGGACTTTCTCCATCACATGGCACCTGTGACGTTAGTGCATATGGAATTCATTCCGAGCGCGGAGACGTCATCTTGAAAAACTGAATCTGAAACTGAAAGTAGGACCGGACTGGCATCAGGCAGAGTCCCCGCCATCAAATGTGACTGCGCAGGTCTGAGCCTGGCTCGTGAAAATGTTGTATGTACAACCCCACGTCTACCAAACTATCGATGGGTACAAGGAGTATAGTACCTACAGTAGGTAGATACTACACTCTTTGTGGTTGCCTTGCTGCGTTTAGGTTTGAGGAGGGTAAAGCAGTGATGCAGTGCAGTCAAACGACTCTCAGAAATGGCATGAGAATAGCGGAGTGCCAACTATCAATTATCAACCATTCTAAAGTCATGGGACAACCTCAGTCTCTATTTATATTGTATAAGCGATGTGTACACATAAGGAATACAATTTATGCGTCGTGATTCAGCATTGAGTGGTCTCCTCCGGTCTTGCGGTCTCACATCGACCTGGTACTGACAACTTACATGTATGTACTGTTGGCACTAGGACTACGACAGAAACAGAAAAAAAGGGACTTGAGCATTGCTGTGGGGAGATCCGGGTCACATTAACCAGTGTGTATGGCAAGGGGGTGGCAGGGAAACGCGGGAGAGTGCTGAAAATGTTTCGAGGAGAACTGACAAAGACACCTTGTTCAAGGCTGTTGTCCCTCTGTTCGTCTCCCCATTCCCAGATTTTGACACATGGTAATTATAATGTTTTGCCTTATTGATTTTCTTTCCAGTTTTTCCTTGATAATAACCGTAGAAAAAATACAAACTGAACAAAAAAGATTATGTGACATGGGGCAAAGCTGTTTGTGCATGTGTTCGTCTGTGTGTTCGTCTCTGTGTGTGTGTGTGTGTGTGTGTGTTTGTGTTCGTCTTGTGTTCGTTGTGTGTGTGTGTGTGTGTGTGTGTGTGTGTGTGTGTGTGTGTGTGTTGTGTGTGTGTGGTGTGTGTGTGTGGGGGGTGGGTGGGTGAGCGCGTGTGTGTATGCGTGTGCATGTATGTATGTATGCGCCTTTTTCTTTCTTTGTTTTATAAAGTGTATTATTCCAGAAATAGTAATGATAATAGTAATAATAATGATAATAATAATAACAATAATTATAATAATAACAACAATAACAAAAATAATAACAACAATAATGATAATAACAATAATAATGATAATAATTAATAATAATAATAATGACAATAATAATAATCTCGTTTACATAGCGCAAACGTTGCACATTTTAGGAATGGAACATGATTAAACTTAGTCAACACACAACAGACACTGACAAAGCATAAACTGTAAATAAGTACTATGAACCATAACGACGTAAGTATTTGGAATCACAGTAACTAAGCACAAAGAAAAACAATTAAAAAGAAAAGAAAAGAAAAGAGAAAAAAGAAAGAAAGAAAAAAGAAATGAATACACTTATTCACAGATGTACAAACCATGCACGTGCACATGTACACACACACTACAGGATGTTGAGCTCGGATAATCCGCCTGTTAGGCGTGTGACCTTTGACCCAAGTTGTCATCCAATATTTCTCACCTACAGAGAGAGAGAGAGAGAGAGAGAGAGAGAGAGATTATGCCGAGCTAGGATACACTCAGCCTGTTAAACTTACGACCTTTGACCCGAGTTGTCATCTTCTCTCTGCCTCATCTACACACACACACGCACAACACACACACACACACACACACACACACACACACACACACACACACACACACACACACACACACACACACACAATACACGCACGCACACGCACACACACACTCACGTACAGAATGCTGAGGTACGTGGGCAATAACTAAAACTTCAAAGTGGTGAAAAAAAAATCGCTCACTATAACACTTATACAATTGTCATAATATTGCCACTATGTTAGGTGAAGGCTTCAACTGTCAACACCTCTCGCTATTGTTTCTGTCATCTTGTACATCGTTTAAGGATAAAAGGTACAGATATCAGTTTATGCTGGGTGCCTTCTCACGTTGGTCTTCACGGCAACGAAGTAGTTGACAGAATAGCTAAGCAAGGTGCACAGAATTCTGTTAATTCTATAGAATTACATGTTCATACTTGCAACATGCTCGAATCAGCCTCATGGATTCGATTTCAGAAACATTTAAATGATCAGTTTGTGTCACAACAAATGATAAAACTTTCCGCTCAAAATTTATACCAAAAAATGCAGTATTCTTCCATGTATCATTTGCGATCGATTATTGCTGTTCGTTTTCGTATTCAGCTAAACGCAATGAAAACAAAATATTGTAAAAATGTTAAGTGTATTTGCGACAAGCAATTCACATTGTTTCACTGTTTATTTTATTGCAAAATGCTACGTTCTTTTCTACCGAAAATGTTTACACAAGAAAACTATTCTGAAACTCATTTCAAAAAAGTAACATCAGATCAATCTTTGATACTTAATATTTCAGAATCATTAGTTAACAGTCCTGTTAATGCATTACTTTAGCGTTATGCATTTTGTGTTTTAGTGTTAAATCTTCCCTTCACATTGTTGAAGTTAATTGTTACTAATGTTAGAGTTAAGATTTCGTTCCATTTTACTATTCTACCACCTATTTATGACTTTTTCCTCTGTCTCACCTCTGCCCCAATCCAACCCGTCCAACTATCGTTCTCCATTTTAGTTTATTTATATATTTTTTTTATCCCCCCCCCCCTCCCCCGTCTAATATCACTTACAGTGAAAAGACGTTAAATCAAAGAACGAACGAATTTCTATCTAGTTTAGATTCTACTGAAAGATTAATTACTGGCATGTCTTTACCTGGTTTTAATCAGTCTATCTGTTTGTTTGCACATTTCTTAATCCTCTCTCTCTTTCTCTCTTTCTCTCCCTCCCTCCCTCCCACCCCTCCTCTCTCTCTCTTTCTGTCCCCCTCCCCCTTGCAATGAAGTATTTTTTCCATTTAACAATCACGTGTGTGTGTGTGTGTGTGTGTGTGTGTGTGTGTGTGTGTGTGTGTGTGTGTGTGTGTGTGTGTGTGTGTGTGTGCGCGCGCGCGCGCGCGCCACGTGTGTGCGTGAGCGTGTGTGCGTGTGCGCGTGTGTGCGTGCGTGCGTGCGCGCACGCGCGTGTGTGTGTGTAGATGAAGCACAGAGAGGATGACAACTCTACCTCTCGACCCGCTTCCCCGAACAAACATAAAATGAGACACGTGGTAGCCAAGCTATAAAAACGTACCTTCACATCTAATTCACTTATGCACCAACAACTTGCGCTTTATCTTGTTTTCATCAGCCTGGTTATTTGCTTTTGTTTTGTTTTGTTTTAATTTTGCTTGATTTGTTTTCATTCTGTTTATTTATTTTATTTTTTAGTGTCCCATCTTAAGTACCACTCGTGTGTCACTACCACAAGCTGTTCATTTCCGCTCTTCGACACACCTGAAAACCCACCGAAACTGAGGTCGTCATGAGAGCAGAATGTGATAGGTCACAGAAGTTGGAATAATGTTCACAATATCATGACGACAATGGGGATGATACACACATAGTGATGATGCTATGGAGTTAAATATCAGATTGAGATTGAGGTCGGTGCTGTTACTTTTGGAATATATTCGTCCAGGCTTCAGTTAGGCCCAAGAAACAAAGACGCCTGCGATATTGGTCAGGAAGTTTCAGCACCCCCCACCCCCACCCACCCCCAGTAAAGTATCCACAAAGTGGATGAAACTCGATTAGTGGTCCCAGTCTTCCAAATATTCTTGTGTATATGAGAAAGAGAGAGAGAGAGTGTGTGTGTGTGTACGTCTCTCTCTCTCTCTCTCTCTCTCTCTCTCTCTCTCTCTCTCTCTCTCTCTCTCTGTTCCCCCTTGCAATTAAGCATTTTTTCACTTAACAAAAATCATACAATCATGTGTGTGTATGTGTGTGTATGTGTGTGTATATATATGTGTGTATGTATATATATGTCACTATATAGCGAAAACATCATGAGAAACCTAGAAGAAGACCCTGGATTAAAGGTTGGAGGGAAAATGATAAACAGCATTCGGTACGCAGATGACACCGTGCTAATTGCAGAAAATGAAAGGGACCTACAAAACCTTGTGAATATACTAGAAACAGAAAGCAAAGGTAAGGGGTTGGAACTAAACAGCAGGAAGACTGAAGTCATGGTGATCAGTAAAAAACATGAAATCCCCTCATGCAAAATAACAGCAAATGGCACAACCTTGACACAGGTTAATAAGTTCAAATACCTGGGAACGGTCATTTCATCAGACGGCAGATGCACATCGGAAATAGCTGGCAGAATCGGCCTAGCCAAAACAGCATTCAAGAAGATGACAAGCATTCTTACCAACAAATGCCTATCAATTAACATCAGAAAGAGAGTCCTTGAGTGTTATATAGAACCAATACTGTTGTACGGATGCGAGACATGGACAGTCAGCAGGCAAAGCCAGAACAGGATTAAGGCAACCGAGATGTGGTTTCTCAGAAGAATGTTGAGAGTACCATGGACAGCAAAGAAAACAAACGAGACAGTCTTGATGGAGGCAGACACAAGTCGATCACTCATAAGGAAGATTAGGAAAAGACAAGCAACATTTATAGGCCATTTTATGAGGAAGGGGGATTTGGAGCACCTGGTCACAACGGGAAAGCTGGAGGGAAAGAGAGCACCGGGTAGACCCAGGGAGAGAATGCTGGACGGACTTGCAGAGTGGCTGGGGATGAAGAGGGTGGGGGAGATGCTGGGTGCAACGAGAGATAGAGATGGTTGGAAGTCCATGGTCATCAACGCCATGCGGCAGGGCACCTGATGATGATGATGATGTGTGTATATATATGTGTGTGTGTGCGCGCGTGTGTATGAGTGTGTGTGTGTGTGTGTGTGTGTGTGTGTGTGTGTGTGTGTGTGTGTGTGTGTGTGTGTGTGTGTGTGTGTGTGTGTGTGTGTGTAGGTGAGGCAGAGAGAGAGAGAGAATGACAACTCTACCTCTACACTGTTGAACAATCCCACGATAATTTTGATTGGGATTTGAACCCAACAGCTCCCAGTCAGCACTCTGTTGGGTTGTTTAATCGTTCGTTAGTTCGCTTCCTTGTTTGTTTAAAAAAAAAAGTAAACAACTAAGCTTAGCATAAAAAAGTAATTTCATTGTGTGTTACGAAAGCCAAGTGTTTAACAGTTGCTTCAATTGCCAAAGAGAATAATGAAATTCTGCTGTGTAAGCCTTTTTGGATGGTTTCAGACAGACACTTTCAAAAAGTGCAACGCGGAGTCTGGCAGGTAAACTGTGTGAAAACTGATTATGGTGGGGAGGAACGGGGACTGAGAGAAAAAAATACAAGTCTTGGTGTCATCAACAGTTGGAGTTCCCATGTTTTTTTTCTCGGTATGTGTGTGCAAGCATGCAGATGTGCGTGTGCGCATTCAACTCAACACACAAGACACCAGACAACTAAAGAAACTGCTCTCCAGCCTTCCACAGACTCTTTATTATTTTTTCCTAGAGCGGAAATATTTAAAAGTCTTTCTTCCTGTTAAAAAATATATGAGAGAGAGAGAGAGAGAGAGAGAGAGAGAGAGACAGAGAGAGACAGAGACAGAGACAGAAAGACAGACAGAAAGACAGACAGAAACAGAGACAGAGAGAGAGAGAGAACTGACATGCTGCATCAATAATCAGTCTTCATGCAGTTTTTCTTTTTCAGTGCTGTGTAACCTGAAACTCAAAATCGACCTGCTTAGACTCGTGGAAATCAGCAAACGCCATTAAGGATTGGGTTTGGTCCTACCATCTACAAACAGCTGTTACATGGCTGATGAACTTGGTGACGCATTTTGTGCTCGAGCGAGCACACACACACATACAAAGAGAGAAAAAAAGGAGGAAGAGAGAGAGAGAGAGAGAGAGAGAGAGAGAGAGAGAGAGAGAGACAGACAGGCAGACAGACAGACAGAGACAGACAGGCAGGCAGATGGACAGACAGAGACAGACAGACAGAAACAAAGACAGAGAGAGACAGAGACAAAGACAGAGAGACAAAGAGAGAGAGAGGCAGACAGAAAGACAGAGAGAGACAGACAGACAGACAGACAGAGAGCCACAGAGCCAGACAGAGAGAGAGACAGAGAGCCACAGAGACAGACAGACAGACAGACAGGCAGACAGAGACAGAGAAAGAATCGAGCTTAAAATTGTTCATGATACAATCGTATGCTGTCGTCAGGTTTTCCCAAAAGATGAGAGGAAAGCTTGAATGTGTTGCAGCGACTTTCATTTGACAACTCAACGATTTTAAAATCCCTTGCTCTCTTAATTATACTTCTTCTATCCACGTAACGCCGCGTAAACACTACTCCCTTATGTCTAAAGCTCCTTCCCCTCTCTACTCACATTCAAACCCTACGCCCTGACTCTTCGAATTCTTTAATAAAAAAAAAATAATAAAAAAAATATAAAGATGATCCACTTTTCGCTTTACAGCTCACTGATTTTAGCCGCACATTCTCGCTCTTACCCCAACGCCCGCATCCGCGTGATGTAAAACTCCCTCACCTTATTCTAGTTCTACAAAACTGCCACTCACACCCCCCACCCCTCATTTCTCTACTCTTTCCATTCCCCTCTCCTCCGAAGTCCCCTCGTCAAAGCTCGTTTATCACACGTTCCCATCTCAGAGAAGACCCAGGTGACAGGGAAAAGCCTGAAGGCAAGATAGGACAGGCCCCGTGAAGAAGACATGTCAGGACATACCCATACGTCGTCCACAGCTGTACCACGAATTGAGGCCAACGCTCCGGGCCTATGATCGATTTTTGTTCACACACAAAACAAACAAAACACACACACAAAAAACCCAACAGCAACAAAAACAACAACAACAAAGCCTATGTTAATCTTTATAAATTTCTTTGTTTATCTATTCACAGGGTAGACATGTCGGGACGGTTTCATTTACAGCTGCATCACCAATCGAGGCCAGCGTTCGTCAGCTGTGACTGAACAGGGTTGTCAAATTTCATCCAACAAAGACTGAATCATCTTCATTTCTCTAAAACACAGTTTAACAAAGTAACCCCCCGCGTTCAAGCAAATTGGAACCAGAAAAACATCAAAACAGAATCAGAACGCGCAGTTAATATAACAAAACAAGACAAGACAGGTGCAAAATTTCGCCTATTTTTCTGTTTTTCTGGTTTCATTTCTTTATTCATTTATTGTTTAATTTTAAAAGGGAAAAAGAAACGTCAGGGCATGTAATATTTCGCTCAAGGCTGCAATTCGAATTTACGGCAATGCTTGAGGGCTTCATCGAACGGGACTGTCGATTTTTTTTCAGCAGAAACGATGGTGGTGTTTAGTTTATTTTTATTGTTTTTACTTATTAGTTTAAAAAAGAGACCAAAATATCACAACACGTTCGCAGTTATACGAATCAAAGTCAGTGCTCGATGGCCATAATCCGTTGATCTGTCTGTTCATTTATTTATCTAATCATTATCCTTTGTGTTTTATTTATTTAGTTCATCGCGGTAGAAGATTGGGTTGGGAGGGGATATAAAATCATACGAAGTTATTTGTGTCCAGAACTAGTGTTCAAGGGCCTCAACTGGACAGTCTTTAAGGGCTGCAATCGAACGAATGTTTTCGATCTTTTATTAAGATAGCTGAAAACCGAGTGCATCTTTTGATCTGCTTATATACAAAGATATTTATAGATTCATCTGTTAAACCATTTTTACGTATTACAATGTCAATACATACAGTTATGTACGAAATAAGCCTTGAGAGTTTTCGATGTCTTTGCTTAAACACAGGCTGGCTGATTTACTGATTACAGTAATCAATCAATCAATCAATCAGTCGACCAACAAACCTATCTTAAATCTCAGCATGGAGAACTTCAAGGGCTTGTTGTCAAACAGGAGGTCCCAAACAGGTGAACTCACGGTATGTCACTGTGAAATTAAGTGTTTTGGGGCACAGTACAAAACATGTAAACCTTTTCGAACAACTTAATTCTTCAATACGCAAGTGTGAACAGCGGTTTAATAATGGAAAATCTCTCTCTCTCTCTCTCTCTCTCTCTCTCTCTCTCTCTCTCTCTCTCTCTCTCTCCTCTCTCCTCTTTCTCTCTCTCTCTCTCTTTCTCTCTCTTATTTGTCATGTAACTTGTACACGTATTAACAGGCGCTGAAAATGAATTTAGTTTTGTTTTCCTGGGTGTTCAGCGCTCGATAACTTAGAAGAACTGATTTCATCCACATACTGGAACTTCCTCGATAGAGCAATATTAATTTTGCTTCGCCCAATAATATGATCGACTAAAATGTTTTCAATTATCCGGGAATACATA
>CM060305.1:38799585-38847085 GCA_030674185.1 Monoplex corrugatus | reverse complement strand
TCAGAGATCACTTAAGTGTGTCTGACACTGATTATTCTCAAGGTTTGAAGTTGAATGTAAACTGCAGATACCAAGGGGTCAACCAAAGCATTTCAAGGTCATAAGCACAGTTTTTCAAAGCGGTCCTATTATAATGATAACAGTATATTAATAATCAATAACGATTGCAATAATTAGACATGCTTATTATTTTCAGTCGACTATGTCCGGCGTCCGACTGACCAAACGTTTCCTATATTTCGTGCTGCATGTTTCTTTCCAAAGCCACACACACTCCATGTTGTCTTTTGTACTTTTACGGCGTGCTGACCCAATTAGCTGTTGTTGTAAAAGTTCCAAAGCAAACGCACTGTTGGCCAGACTGCCATAATGTCTGCCATCTGTGTCGCCACAAGCTGTCGTCTGCTGCGTTTAACGATTTCACTGAATGTTGTCAATTTCTCTAATAACACGTCTGCTGCGCCTAACACGCCAGTTTGCTAACATCATAAATGAACACATTTTCGTGTGTTTAATTTTTTTGAGTGCGACTTTTGTGAAGAATGACGAAATATAACAGTCGTTTATATTTTTGTCATAACTTTTCAAAGTGATAGTGGCGGAATATTATTACTGTGCTTCCTGTTAACATCATTTGTAATATTGAATCATCAGAATCAACAATTGTTATTCACTGATTATGTCGCTGCTTCCTTCTGAACAAAATACGAGGAATTTTCAGTGGTCTAGATATGAGTAGCAATTAATTACACTTTAGATCTAAACTAAAATCCTGTTATTTTGTAATGTATTGTTGCTGAAACAAATTTTCTAAGTTTAAACACACTCACTGTCATTTCGTTAATGTTAATTAGTCTAAAGATAAATCAAATAATGGGCGCCGAACTTGTAAACGAAAGCTCTGGGTTTGAACCCAGGATACTGCCTAGTGGGTAAGGGGTGAACATTTTTACGACATCCTCCCACCCACGTCAACATATGCGCAGATCTGCAAGTGGCTGGATCCTCTGCGTGTATGTTCACAAGCACACCATCAAACATAAATGTTAAAAATCCTGAAGTTATATCTGTGTTTAGTAGCTCATGGAAACATTAAAACACCCACCATGCACGCCTACCAATAACGGCGGGTGCAGTCTGTGCAGCAACACAACACCTGCACAGTGTGGGCAAACGGAGTGCATACAGGCACCCGAAAAAAGAGAAAACACTGCTCGGAATAAGGGGAAAAAATAATTTTAAAAAAAAGAAAGAAAAAAGAAAGAAAGAAAAAAAGAAAAAAAAAGAAAAAAGAAAAGGGAAATGAGAAAGAAAAAAAAAGATAATGATGCGGTCATTATAACGAATGGATAAGGCGTTGTTGATTTCTGAAAAGGCCATGGCTGATCAAGAGAATATCCGAAGTCTTATCACTAATATGACATGTTTTTCTTGCTGTTTTGTGCTGCCCTTTTTTTTTTTTTTTTTTTTTAGGATGATCACATTTAGGCAGTCTTCTGTGTTCAAGTTTGCCTTTTATCATTACGCCACTTTAATGGCCACAGAAGCTGATGATCATGGCAACTTGTTTTTCTACGCCACTTTAATGGCCACAGAAGCTGATGATCATGACAACTTGTTTTTCTACGCCACTTTAATGGCCACAGAAGCTGATGATCATGACAACTTGTTTTTCTACGCCACTTTAATGGCCACAGATGCTGATGATCATGCAACTTGTTTTTCTACGCCACTTTAATGGCCACAGAAGCTGATGATCATGACAACTTGTTTTTCTACGCCACTTTAATGGCCACAGAAGCTGATGATCATGACAACTTGTTTTTCTACGCCACTTTAATGGCCACAGAAGCTGGGACAATTTTTCACAATGCCATGATGATCATAACGATGGGGATGATAATCGTGATGCTACGGAGTTCCATTCTACATTGAGACTGCGTGACTAGGCTGTACTCTACGCTTACTTTCATAACATATACTGGCGTCAACCAGGCCAGAGAGATACAGACACTTGCGGTGTTGGTCAGAAAATTTGAGCAACACCCTCAAAGATGTCACTGTGAAGTAGACAAGACTGGAGTGTGTGTGGTCCAAATCTTCCCAACGGACCCATAGCACACTCGGCTCTGAATGATTTTGATAGGATCGATGGGATTCGAGCCCATAACCTTCTGGTCTATAATTCGTTGCGCCTAGGCCGTTTTTTTTTTACTGAGAAAACCTCAGTGATCATCTCCTCCTCTCTCTCTCTCTCTCTGAGTTCTGAGTTCTCTTTCTCTCTCTGTCCCTCCCTTTTTCTCTGCCTCTGCTCGGTGTGTACGTGCATGCGTGTGTGTGTATGTGTGTGTGTGTGTGTATGCGTGTGTGTATGTGTGTGTGTGTGTGGTGTGTGTGTGTGCGTACGTGTGTGCAAGCGTGTTTTATTAATCAACCAGTCAATGACCTGACAGTGTGTATTGCATTACATGTACGGTAAATCAGGAGGAAGCATGAGGAAAACACCAGCCGTACGGCCCTGACTGACCAGAGACACGTGTAAGTGAGACCGGCAAAAGCACGATTTGCTCGGGTGATTACTGCCTCGCTTGATCGACGGCAACGGTCAGTCTGTGTGTGCGTAAAAACTCTAAGCGCTAACCTTGTGCGTAAAACGTCTAAGAGCCAATCTTGTGCGTAGAACGTCTAAGAGCTAATCTTGTGCGTAGAACGTCCAACAGATAATCTTGTGCGTAGAACGTCTAAGAGCTAATCTTGTGCGTAGAACGTCCAACAGATAATCTTGTGCGTAGAACGTCTAAGAGCTAATCGTGTGCGTATAACGTATAAGAGCTAATCGTGTGCGTAGAATATCTAAGAGCTAATCTGTAGTTAATCCAATCATAAATCTGTAGTGTATGCAGTCCCAAGACCCTCTGAAGGCATATCGTGCCACGAGCAAGGATCTGCTTCTCTGTCTGTGGACATACCAAACCTGAGACGGTAGAAACGGTGGGCCTGAGATGCCTCTCTACGGCCAGATAGTCGATGTGACGATCACTTTATCCGTGTCTCTATTCTGTGCTGTTGTACCGGCAGACGGATTCCCCCCAAAACCTCAGGAAGAAACAATCCACAGGCCCGTGTAACGGGATCCTACCATACTTCTCCTATTTAGGCTCCGTGGATCACTGCATCTCACTGCTGTGGTGGCTGCGGATGAGCGAGGAGAGCCTAAACCCCTGTCGTCGACCCTGGAGCGTGCCGCGAGTCAAGTGGAACGAACAACAAGTGGGTGGCCACGCTTCACTTGGAACGAAACACAACAAACCTGACCGTGAACACCGAAAGCGCAGGGAGGGAGCACTGAAGATGTAGACATGACGTATGGCTTTGCTCGACATGCTCTACTTGCCGACCTTGCCTTCCTTCCTTCCTTCCTTCATTCCTTCCCGTACCGTTCAGGTGAGGTGGCCACGAACAAGCCAACTATGATTACCTGGGCAAAAACCCGCGCCTCTTACAAGCCGAGAAAATCTCCACTGTATTTATGTACTTTGCTCCGCTTTGTACACACACGCCGAGCATTGAGAGATCTGTTTGAGACGGACAAACATTGCAGGTCTGCGGAAAAGAAGCCTGCATTATTACTACTGTACAAAGAATATGGTTGTATTTGATTTTCTGTGTGCTAAAAAAAATGACAGCTGAAATATGTGGGTGAGAGTGTGAGTGTGTGGGTGAGTGTGTGTGTGTGTGTGTGTGTGTGTGTGTGTGTGTGTGTGTGTGTATGTGTGTGTGTGTGTGTGTGTGTGTGTGTGTGTGTGTGTGTGTGTGAATGTATGTATATATGTATGTATGTATATATTGTGTGTATATATATATGTGTATGTATCTTCCATATGTGCAGTGTGATACACCAAAGGAGACAGTACGGAAAGACACTCCATGAAAGTCTGGTGCCAGAGGATAGAAGGAATATGGAGTTGTCCTTTCCAATGAACAACACCCACCGACGACAACAAATGAACGTATTCCCGTTTGTGATCGTACCTAACGAACCATTTATCCATTTATTCATTTCTGTTTCTCTGCTTGTGTATTCAGATTATGCATGTGTATTCAGATTATGCATGTGTATTCAGATTAACTGTAAAGTAGCCTGAGGCGTAAACCACCGAACAGTAGTAAGTAGTAAGTTAATCATTCTGAACAGAGAGAAACGAATAACCTGCAGAGCTTGCGTTACTGTGATGCGGATAATCTATCATTCATGAATGAATATATCAAACAATTTAAATCGAGTACAAGATTATGTCGGTGTGAGGAGATGGTACCACTGAAATATCTTTACGATAACTTGAAAGGAAAGTTCAGCCCATAGATTTAACTGTCTCTCAGATAGTGACGTTGTGTTTCCAATCGGAAAGTCTGAGCCTTTGACAGATAGATAGACGGACGGAGGTTTTTACCCATCTCCCAAACTGACGTAGTGTGCAGATCTGCAAGGGCCTGAACCCCGTACGTGTGTGTATACGTACGCGGAATATCAAAAAAGCACGTTAAAGATCCTGTAAGCCGTGTCTGTGTTCGGTGGCTTATCAAGAAAATACCCAGTATATCCAGCCCCGACAAAGACGTGTTACAGCCTGAATGTAGCAGTAACCCACCGAAGACGGAGTATGCAGACTGTGCAGTATCATAAACACCTGCTCAGTGTGGGCCAAACAACAAGGACAACATGCCTACAAAAATGCTTGGAATACAGACATGTGAAAAAAAAGGCTTTAGTTAAGCTGACAAGAGAAAACACTCGAGGTTATGAACACTCCAACATGAACCTCATTATCTCCGTAACACCTGAGACAGCAAACAACAACAACAACAACAACAACAACAGCAACAACAATAACAATAATAATAATGATAGCAATTACAACAACAATAATAATAACAATAATGATAATAAATAAACAGTAATAATCCCACTTGTACAGCGCAAACAGTAACAAAAATAAAAAGACTGGGGGGACAGGGTTGCCAGGTCAATACATTAACGGAGTATAAACACAGTCTCAATACATTAACGGGTATAAACATAATTTGATACACACATCAATACATGAAATGCAACATTAACATTGTCTATCTAAAATAACAACAGATCATAGCATGAAGTTGGGTACAGATGGGAGTCATATTAGTTTTAAAAACGGCAGGAAGAAAAATGTATAAATCAGTCACACACATACAAAACAGCAAACATGGCCACACATAATGTAATATGCACGCGGGCGTGCACACACACACACACACACACACACACACACACACACACACACACACACACACACACACCAAAAAGGAGGGGGGGGATACTGGGTCAATATACAATGTAACAACAACAGATAGTTCTAATTTTATTAGTTCGACAGGTATACACAGAAGATTGATATACATATTTTTTCTTCATATACATCAGTGTGGGGCTTATACATATACAACACATACACTAAAACTCATACACATACAAATATGCACATACTAGTGTGCACGCTGGAAGCTCCAAGAATTTGTCATGTTACATAAGAGTGGAAATGTCAAAGACTGCAACAATTATAGAACAATTGCACTGATCAGTCATGCCAGTAAAATACTGCTGATAATAATTTTAAACAGGTTAAAGCCAAAAGTAGAGGAAGAGCTATCCGACTGTCAGGCAGGCTATAGGAAAAACAGGGGAACAATAGATATGCTGTTTGTACTCCAGATATTGATAGAAAAGATTAGAAACACAGACCAAGAGATGTTCATCGTTTTCATTGACTACAGCAAAGCGTTTGATAGCGTGATTCACCAAAGTCTTTTCCACTTCATGATCAAAATGGGTTTTCCAAGACATCTGGTTTCCCTCATAGCTTCATTATATAATGATCAAAAAGCAACAATCAGATGGAATAATCAAAACTGCAAATTTTTTAACATCACTAAAGGGGTAAGGCAAGGTTGCATCCTGTCTCCACATCTCTTCAGCATATACACTGAACATATCATGAGAGAGGCAGACATAGAAGACATGGGAGTAAATATTGGTGGTAGAAACCTGTCAAATTTACGCTACGCAGATGACACAGGATTACTGGCAGACAACATTACAGGCTCTAGGAGGATCCTGAACAGGGTAGACCGGGTTGGAAAGGCAGCTGGGCTGGACTTAAATTCAAAGAAGACAAAGGTTATGCATGTTGCAGGCAAATATAACACTAGACAGGACCAGATCATGCTAAACCAAGTCCCTCTAGAAAATGTCAAGGACTTTAAATATTTAGGTTCAGTCAAGACACACGATGGAACATGCTCAAAAGACATAAAGATGAGAATTGGAATGGCCAAGAACAGTATGGTTCAATTGAACAATATTTGGAAAGACCACAGCATAACAGCAGACCTTAAGATAAAACTCTTAAAATGTCTTGTCTGGCCAGTGATGTTATACGGCTGCGAGGCATGGACAATGAAGAAAGAGGATGAGAGACGAGTGGAAGCAGCAGAGCTGTGGTTTTACCGAAGACTGCTGAGGGTCAAATGGACGGATAGGCGCTCAAATGAAAGCATACTGAATGAGGTGGGTACTACACGCAAGCTCCTAGTACTCATACAACGGAGGAAACTGAAATATGTTGGACACGCAATCCGTAATGAGAGAACAGACTTGATGTCCACTGTCCTCCAAGGTAAAGTGGAAGGAAAGAGAAACAGAGGACGGCCACCTGCATCACTTGCTAGAAACATCACAAACATCAGTGGCAAGAAACTCCAGGAGGTGGTCAGACTTAGCCAAGATCGAGAGTGCTGGAGGCAACTTGTGAGGACATCATGTGCAGCGGCCAACACTGTTCCCGGTGACGCCGACAGGTGAGACAGGTGAGAGTGTGCACGCGCACGCACACACTTATGCGCACACACACATACACACACAGACAAGCTGCAATATGACTGAACCTAGCAGAGCCATAAATACAATCAATGCATTTTTCTAGGTACCTCTGAAAGAGATACGTTTTGAGATTTTTGGAATAAGATACGCTTTGAGAGGGAATCCCATGCTGTTGGATCAAAAACAGAGAAGGATTTCTTGCCGCAAGCACTTAAAGAGAACGAGGTACGTTTAAAAGAGAATCTTCTTGAGACCTGAGAGCTTTGGAAGGTTTGTGGGACAGGAGGAGTTCTGACATACACATTGGCATGGTATTCGAATTCAGACACTGAAAGCAGAGTGTGCCAAGTCTATATTCAATTCTTTCTCTGATTGGAGTTCAATGTGGTCTTCGCAAAAGTGCTTTTGTTCTGCGCTGTCGCTCCTTTATAGAGCAAGTCAAGCTGCATCTTTTTGGCTTCGCTGGAGTTTGGATAAATTACAACCCAAAAATCCAGCTATGAGAGAGTTACTGTAGCCTAGTCTTTATAGAATTAAAGACGTTGTGGCATCAGCAGACAGAAATGGGCGGATTTTGCTCATTATACACAGTTGTAGTATTTTGCTCAGATAGTTCTGATATTTCTATTATTGTTGCTTAAAGCCCAGCCACTGTTGCTGTCTGGTAATGTTTTTGCTTCACTAAAAATGTACAAATCTCTCATTTATGAGGATGTAATGAATTTGATGTCTTGTTCTCTCTCCTGAATTCATCCATGTCCACTTCCGTCCGTTGGATTGCTCAAACCAAGTGTTTCCTACTATGACTTCATTTACTTGTGCCCACTCAACAAGTTTCTCTCCCCTTCCATTTCGCATGCCAAGGCCATGCATGGGGTAACTATGTCACCTACCTTTTCCTGTCCCACTTCAGCATAAATATCTCCAAGTATGGTTGAAACGTCCTGTAATTTACATTGAGCCTTGACTGTCTCCAGTTCTGCATAGAGTTTGTCAATTTCTTCCTCAGTACTCGCAGATGTCGATTATATACTTGGAGAATCAAATGACTTGCCCTCCAATTTAACTAGTAAAACGCGGTCTGACAAAGCCCAGTATCCTTTGACTGACTGTGTCCTGCCATTGTCCATTATGATGCTTATCCCTCTTTCATGTGTGTCCCCTCTAGTTTATACTGTATAATTTTATGCTTGCCTGGTGTTACCATGCCTGCTCCCTTCCATCTCAGCTTTCCTAGTCTAAAATGCTGATATTAAATCTTTCTATTTCTATCTTGACAGTTTCTAGTTTTCTCTTCTGGAGTATTGTTCTAGCATTCCATGTTGTAATCATGTGCTTTAAAATCCCAAACCTGGGCTTGGGAGTTGAATATTGCAGAAGTCAGTGCAATGGTTGTAAGCAAACTTACTGGGGAAACTATAGGCAAATAAACTGAAAGGTAGAAAAATAAGACGAGGAAAGGACTGATAAAGATACAAAAGCAAGCAAAAACCAGAAAAGAGAGTATACACTGCATATCATACCATACCTAGGAAATAAAGCAACTATTCATCGGGGAATAATTACCCGGGCAGGCCAAATGTGGTTTAAATCTCCTATCACTGTTGTTGTCAGGTCAGTGTACTCAAACTATACAGGGTGGGGCGTACGCACAGTTTGTTAGGTTGTTGGTGTCGGTTTTCCATTACTGTGTCAATGAACCGTGACTTAACCAAAAGCTTCTTCTTCTGGCCTTGACCTTTTCGATTTGACCTTGAGCGGTCTGTATGTGCCAATCAGCTACAAAGCACAGACAAAAGTATAAAAACCCGTGTTCTGATCCGGCTTTCGGTGGAGATTTCGCACACACCCGTACACACACAAACACTTGACTTCACAGAAAATAGGGCCAATTCAAAATGTCGCCGTCGATTTATCATAGCATTTTGTATTAACATAACTTCATATTAAAACAAGGCGTTAAAAATAAATACAGCAACTAATATACCCAGTTACAAGCTGTACTATGAGTCTCTGCCTTGAATTACATGTGAAAATATTGCAGAGATACGATGTCATCATCATCATCATGTGCCCTGCCGCATGGTGTTGGCGATCATGGCCTTCCATATGAATCTCTCCCTTGTCGCCGCAAGCACATCTTCCACCCTCTCCATCCCAAGCCACCCTGCAAGTCCGTCCGATATTTTCTCCCTGGGGTCTACCTGGTGTTCTCGTTACCTCCAGCTTTCCTGTTGTGACCAGGTGCTCTAAATCCCCTTTCCTCATAAAATGGCATATAAATGTTGCCTGTCTTTTCCTGATCTTCCTTATCAATGATCTTCTTGATACGATGTGTGTACCCAAAACGTGCTTATGCGAACGGTTCCGACACTGTTAGACAAGTGTAACTCCCGCCAGAGATTTAAACAAGTCATACCAGGAACAAGGCAAAATAACACACAGTATGGACAGTAAGAAAACTGGTATGATCGAGTGATTCGAAAGAAAGAGGTCGTGCTCATAAGCTGTGTCAACACACTACGGTTTTAAACAATGCTGGTTTCATACAGTTTGAGAAAACCTAAAAACGTGTCTTTATGAGAAGGGACAACAACTGCACGACGATAAAAGTACACTCGGCAGATAAATGGATCGACGCTTTTTTTTTTCACATGAAGGTTGGAACTAACATAGAGTACCTCCAAATTAGGATTCAGTGCTTATTTACTGTGCTATTACAAAACTTATGGCCATGGCATTCATAAAAATGGACACACCAAAGTTTTCATTAATAACGTCAGAACAATATGACCACCTGACCCTACAAATCCCTCAGTAAATCACCTGTATATCATGCTATTCTAAACCATTTTTAAAAACATTTTTAAATGTCATTTTAAACAGGAACACACACACACACACCACACACACACACACACACACACACACACACACACACACCACACACACACGAATGAAATACAAAAACATTACAGCATAAGTGCAATCACATCGTAAGCAAAAACACCCCCCCCCAAAAAAAAACAACAACAACAAAAACAACAACAACCAACAAACCAACAAACCAACCAACCAACCAACCAACCAACCAACCAACCAACCAACCAACCAAACAAACAAACAAAAAAGCGCAGCCCATGCAAACTATCCATATGCTTAAAAAACAATACACTCATCAACGTAAAGCACAATTACAGCTATCTGATTTTTCCATGGAACATCTGTTTCCAATTTCTCGACCACTATAAAGAAGATTTTGAAAGTGCATCATCTGTTGTTCATATTTCATAATATAACCATACTTCTTTCTGTACAGAGTTAATTGCTTTCAAAGATGTAGAATATCATGTGTACTTTCGTTTGATATTTGAGCTTTGTCTACTCTGTGTATGTCTTCAACAGACTATCCGTTAATGATGACAAGTTTCATTCAGTTCATATTTTCTGTTGAATTCACAAGTGTTCGAAAAGATACGTTATCATTTAAAAAGTGTGCAATGCAATAGACACCTTTTTGCACCCATCCACCATAATTTTACAATATCTCCAACAGTGATTTTTTTTCATTATATAAGACTATTTCTGAAGGTAAATCAGTTGGCGTTATTGGTCGTGTATGGCTGCAAAGATGAGGATATAAACTTACCTCAAAGATGGTTTAAGAAATCTGGTTTTATGTGAAATACAACTAGGGCTGAGTTGGCCAAAATCTTTTTACAATTGGGTCTAGTTCACTATGTATGCTTTTCCGTTTATGCTTTGTATTTTGAAAATTCTCTGGAAAGGGTTAAAGCTTAAATGCACCTTTGGATGTCTGATATGTTCAAACCTCTATTTTTGTGATTGGGTGGGTGGGGAGGGGGGGGGCTAGTTTTATTTAAAACCATGTGAAAGTACATTCAAACAGTGTGTTTTAACTCTTTGAAACCTGCACCCTATCCATCAACTGCTAATACTTAATCCTTTGACTCCCTCACCTATCCACCAGGGCAGCTTCTTGCAGGAAGCTGGTGGATAGGGTGAAGGAGTTTCAGGATTAAGTTTTTACTTTGCTAGCATGGTTGACAATGCCGGATGCGGGTGGACAGGGTGCAGGAGTCAAAAGGTTAAATGTGGTCGGCACGTTATGTACTTCAAACACGCACTCGAAAGTCCTCTCAAACTATGTGTTTTAGAAAGAAAACGGTCCCGTAAATAATGTCACAATCCCAAAAGGGGGAAAGAAGGGTGTCTCCTTTGCAATAGGACGAACAGGCAGACAAAAACAGGCAGACAAAAGCAGGCAGACAAAAGCAGGCAGACAAAATAGACCTTTTGTCAACAGAATAAACTGTCTGATCAAAAAGTAACAGAAACCTTTGAGGAAGACAGCGCAAGAAAAAGAAAACAAAAATGGAAATAAGAAAGACTGCTGCGGGTTGAGAAGCAGCCCAGATGACACTCTCAGATGGCTCTGTCAGTATCTATGTCCCTCAACGGGAAGGTCCTAGGCTCCCAAAGTAGGTGACTCATTAGACCTGCTGCCTTGGATAGCAAAAGGTAAGTGACATCGAAACGTGTGCAGAACGAGCCACCCAAACCTAAGGTAGCAGGACTCCACAAAGTGTAGAAAAATCAACACATTGTTCCTTGATGACTGATTATCGTACGTACATCAAAAAGTTACAATTTGAAAAAAAAAATTCATAAAAACATATCGACATGAGCTTAGATCTTGATGTTCATTTTCAAACCTCCAATGAATGAAATATCATTATGTGTGTTATGTATGCTATATGGAGTTCATATGTCAACAATACCTTTGAATATGTATATACTTTATTTTAATTTTTCGTTACCACATTGTATGTTTGAAGTCCACTTGCTGTAAAACAAAAAGTGAAAAAAATTATTTTAAAAAAGTGTAGAGAAATCACCTTGACAACTACCAGAGCTTTCAATGGATGTGAAAGACAGAATCTGACAGACAAGCATATGGAAAACATAATAAAGAAAACGGTCTTTATGATTCAATATTTATAGCAAGAGAATGACAGTCAGGGACCGACAGCCAAGTGAACTAAACATTTTCACTGTCTAGCTTGAAGAGAGAGAGAAAGAAGGCTTGTCTCCCCTGGAATAGTACGAACAGAGAAAGAGACAAAAAGAAGCAGACAAAATAGATCTTTACTCGACAGGGACTGTGAACATTAAGTCTACGCGCGTGAAAAGAACCCGACTTAACATCTACGTGTAAAATGGATAACATCCGATCTTTCAACATGCACAATACTGATGGACAGATTTGCAAAACTTTTCACACACAAGCCACATAGCCCTAAACATATTTTAAACAACAAAAAGGCTTGAACAGAGCATTCAATCTTCATGGCAAGTTGGACGTAGTTTCAAGGTATTTTGTAAGAGGTGTCGGGTTATTTATACGTCGTGTGTAATTTCAAACGATCCACGCAGTGTCACGTTATGTCAGTGTGTTGACACATTGCTGTGTGGAAACAATCAGGACCACACTTCCCGGTGGAAACATGTCTCCTACAAGAAGAAAAAAAAAGTCTCAACAAACAGTCGTCTGCGGGTCTTCCTCAGACCCAACTGAAATCAAAGGGCTAAGCTTTTATTTTCCTCCTTCCTCCCACAATCCCTCTCCTACCCCAACACAAACACACCCACCTCCACCCCTCAACCTTTCACCCCCTTCCCCTGTCTCCACTTCCTACATCCCTAGCTATTCCACTGAAATGAAGCTTGCTATGTGAATATTGTGGGCCAACATTGCTTTCCAGTTGTTCAGAAAAGACCCCGAAGACCCGGTGCACAAAGAGAGAAATCATTTGTGTGTGCTATGAAAAAGAGGGGCTGACATCCCCATTATAAACACATTTTGTGTGGTGATTCATGGCTGGGGACCAGGGCCGGGGTCCTGTGGCAGGTCCCTATTCGCTACTCTTCCCTCCCCTCTCCCCTGAAAGCTAATCTCCCTTCCCTGCGTGGGCCGCCCCAGCTTTTCTCTAGTGCTGGCGACATTCTCCATGGTATTGTGTACCATAAACTTTCTATTATGAAACGACCCCGACAGGCCTCATCCTTCAAACTGCTTCAACTTTCCTTCCTCTTTGCACACGAAAATGGTCTTCCTTTTCCATTGATTTTTGAACTTTTAAGTTTGAATTGGTTGCAGTTTCCTTGTTTAATCTTCTGAGTTATTTCATCCATTAACTTGGCTTATTTACTGGCTTCAGGTTCAGTGTGTGTCTATAATTTGTTCTCAGTGTTTGCATGATTATTTGTCCGTCTGTCTATGCAGAATGCTTGTCCGCTTCATGTGCACTCGAAAATGTCATCAAACATTCACATTCGTCCCTGCATTTTGGAAACCAACACAAAGTTTACTGTACGTAATTGGGAATCACATAATTATTCACGCAACCCAGTTAACTTCACGCTTGAAGTCAGTCACTGTCAGCCTGCTGTACCTAGTCTACAGTTGCCAGGTAGCAGGACAGATCACTGTGATAAGTGAGCAGGAGGAAACTGATGGAAACAGGAAGGTAATACAGGAACCTGAAAAAAACACGAAAAAGAATAAGAACGTGTATTTAATACAACAAGACAAGACAGGTGCAAATTTTCGGCCAACTGGCCTTTTCAAGCATAAGATCACAAACAAACACCAGATACAAAAATTAGGAGAAAAATACTGAAAATTCCCTGCAGCTCCATCCAGTGTGAGAAATGGAATAAACTGACTAAAATGACATTTATTCCTTTTCTCACACTGACATTTTAGTCAGTTTATTCCTTTTCTCACACTGACATTTTAGTCAGTTTATTCCTTTTCTCACACTGGACGGAGCAGCAGGAACGTTTCAGTCCTTTTCTCCTAACTTTTGTACCTAGTGTTTGTTTGTTTGTGATCTTACGCTTGACAAAGGCCAGTTGGCCGAAAATTTGCACCTGTCTTGTCTCGTATTAAATACGCGTTCTTATTCTTGTTTCGTATTTTTTTTTCTAGTTCCAGGAAGGTAATACGTCACAGGGTAGGGGGTACAGCAAGTGTAAAACCACTTCCAACTCCTGGGACGGACGCTCATCTAGCAAGTGTGACACTAAAACACAGCTGAAATACCTCACCACCGTTTCCCCGTTGCAAGTCTGAACTAGCGTTATTATCGCCCTCTCGTGCGTTTTGCTTCTGTGTAATTATTCTAACTTACCTATGTTCCTATTCAGATAAATGCAACTGAAGCAAGGTCAAAGGGGCCCGTCCGGGGAACAACGCTCAGTAAGAGAAGACTGGGCTGGCAGAGGAAGAGATGGGCTGACAACAGCTTCAGTTTCAGTAAACATTATTAAGTGGACCGTAAAGAGTTTTGTTGAAATTCACAAACTTGCTCAGAAACTATAGAAATGAAGTCAGCTGGTACTCTGCTCATTAACGCATAGCCCTTGAGTTTGCGGATCGTGGGACCAGTAAACAGTAAGCTTATATTGCAGGCCTGGTTGAACAGCTCTCGTAATTATGTGCACAAATGTACTACGAGCATTAATCTGTTTGATGCACTCAGCTACTGACGTCGACAGGTATTTCACACCCAGACGTTCTGTGAATATTTTGTATTTATTGAATCCTATAGTCAAGTCAATGGGCGATAAAAATGCCAGGCTCAGACCTGTCGTGGGGGCCAACTGTGGCGTGTCATACAGGTGAAGGTTCGACCTTTCGGGGGCGAGGCAAAGCTTCCACCTTGCGAGATGACATTCACTTGGCCATAATACAGTTCAGTGTGTTTTCAAAAGCGAGCCATTTATTGCCCAGCTAGAGCGGTGTGAGAAGCATAAAGCCCCATGGAGTGGCCCGACCCCGAAACTGTTTCTCTCCCTCTCCTCATGGCCGCAGGGGCCTGTTCCTATAGCGTCTTCCTCGCGGTTGAAGAGGAAAACTGGAATTTTCAGGAACCCGATTTTCACTGGGATTGCCTCCCCATCCCTGTTACAAATATCCATTGGTGGCTTGAATGCTTCACTGAGTTGAAATTGTGGTTATTCTGGTAAACTGAAGTTCTGAAACTTCTTTTTGCAATACTGCAAGGAATAGGTTTATTACAGCACACAGTAATTGTATGGAACCAATCAGACACACTTTAGCAACTATAGTCACAGATAATGTAAATGATAGCTGAATCTTTTCTCTAAAAAAAATTACATACACCGAACGGCATTAAAATCTCAAAATGCACGTCGTTCTTACACAGTACTATTCATTCCCGTTTTCCTATGTATCTCCAAAAGTACCCCAATCTGTAAACACTAGAGATATTGTACATATTTCGCACAAATCATTTTATTTAGGAAAATTCAAATTATCTCGCAATTTATTTCATGTTTCTTTCTTGTGCGATGTGCACACCACCATACATCTTAAGAGTCACTCCTCGCTGTGGCGCTTGCATTCAATAAAAATGTTTGACATTTTTCAATCTTCCTTTTCTTCAAAAGCGACATTGTTTCATATCAACCGGAGGGAGACTGTGGCTGTGTGTTTGTGTCTGTAATTGTGTCTGTCTGTCTTTGTTCAGAACGTGTCATTAAGGACTTGCCAGTTTGTCGATCGATGGACCTTTACCACATTTGGAATACACATCCGGCCAACACCAAGTGGTCGAAATACGAGTTTAAATGGACATGTGACTCAAAATGAACACCTTCGATTAAAGATTTTCAGCTGCCTATCAGCCAGTTTAAACAATGCATTAGGCAAATATAACGCAGCGAGTTTCACAGTATCAAGCAACTCTCTCTCTCTCTCTCTCTCTCTCTCTTCTCACATCACAACAACATACATACACATATGCAGCGCGCGCGCGCGCACACACACACACACACACACACACACACACACACACACACACACACACACACACATAAAATATGTATGCTCAAATCGACATTCCCTCTCTCAATCACACCCCTTGCACCAGTGAACGTACATGTTTTCTCTGTACATTTAAGCCAAATAGTAAAGTCACAGTAAGGTCGGCTCTTTTTCAATATCAAAACCGGGCAAAGCAAATGAAACGGCAAATGTGCAATTCCTAAGAAATGGTAGATGTCACGCGGAATCGCTAGGGGTTGTGTGTGTGTGTGTGTGTGTGTGTGTGTGTGTGTGTGTGTGTGTGTGTGTGTGTGTGTGTGTGTGTTGTGTGTTGTGTGTGTGTGTGTTTGTTGTGTCTTTGTGTCTGTGTGTGTGTGTGAGACAGAGAGAGACAGGGACAGAGAGACAGAGAGAGTGTGTTTGTGTTTGTGTTTGTGTGTGTGTGTGTGTGTGTGTGTGTGTGTGTGTGTGTGTGTGTGTGTGTGTGTGTCTGTGAGAAAAAACGGCAGACCACTTCTTTATCCAGGATGCCGTCTGGTTGGAGTTTGTACTTGGTCAACTTCATATGGTTTTAGTTTAGCGTTTTCCTCATGATGCAAACACAATAAGCGTGGCTGGGATTAAAATAAAATACCCACCCCTTCCTTCAAACTGTAGTACAGCAGTATGGTTGTATGGTTTGACTTGTTTTCTTAAGGGTGAGGAATCAAAGCACCTGCAGTCACCGTTTCCTAACCCCATGTTGTGTAACTGGCCGGAAAAAGAGGGTGGGGAGAGAGAGAGAGAGAGAGAGAGAGAGAGAGAGAGAGAGAGAGAGAGAGAGAGAGAGAGAGAGAGAGATTACGGTCCTTACCGCGCGCGCTCGCTCACACACACACACACACACACACACACACACACACACACACACACACACACACACACACACACACACACACCACACACACAACACACACAAGTGATGTTAAACGTCTCCCCTCCAGGGCAAAGATTACCACAGACGCACCATTGCCCCTTTCCTGTTTTCGTCTTTACTGTTTCAAATATCTAAACAATGTTTTTTTTCTGTCTCGTCGTCAAATGCAGACAGAATCGTTTCCAGCGTGTGTTTCATTTGCTACGTCTTCGACATGATTCTGATCTGACTGTTGAAGAACCCCCTAACGTAATTCGTTACATGCGGAGTTTTGATAATGGACAAGTCTTGTCATCTTTTGAAGTAGGTACTAGGTGGTTTCCTTTTTCTTAAGCGATAAAAATGTCATTTTGTTGTGTAAACAAACAAAACATGAACAGAAATGTCGGCTAGAATTTACCAGGTAGACTTAAATGAAATCCGCATAAAAGGATGCTAGATGAAGATCATAAAAGGATGTGATGAAGATCATAAAAGGATGTTGATGATGATAATACTTTACACTACTTCAATATTGATGAGTAAGTGCATGTTTTCTGTAAAGTTGTTTTCAGTTTAGAGAAAATAATTTCGATGCAAAGAAGAAAGAAAAAGGGAACAGACTCCGCCCACCAAACAACAAACAACAAAATTACAATAATGATTATAGTACGAAAAGAAAGAAAGAAGGAAGAAAGTTAAGAAGAAAAGAAAGACAAGAAGAAAAGAAAACGAAATGAAATTATTAAAAATGGCAATGAAATGTGTAACATTTGACCGGCAGGACAAGTGCTTGCCAAAGCTCTGTCAAACTTTGGAGTTCGAACAGCAAAAAAAAAATCATCACCTGTTTCTGGAAGGGTTTCAGTCAAGTTTTTAACAAACATTTGACTTGACTATGTCGCATTTTTCTCGGACTTTAAATCAAATTAATCCACCGTTAAAACTGCCTCGTTAACCCCACCCGCAATGAAAGGACAAGACAAGGAATAAACAAAAAGGGAACAAGAACAACAACAACAACAACACACAACAACACAACAAAACAAAGAAGAAAAAGCAGAGAGAAGAAATCTGACGGCATCATAAATGAATATTACTATTAAAGAAAGCTGATGGTATCAGAAAAGCATGTTATTGCAAGATGGTTTGACATTTTGACTTCTCACTCTACCTTCTTCCTTCCACATGTCTACAGACAACAGTGTGGACCATTTGGCCCTTTCATTTTTTGTCACCACGCACACAGTCAATTAACAGTACGTTATCAACACACACACACACTATCGGAATCCAAAGGAACAATGAAGATAAAGACTACATACGGTTTTCTTTTAATCGTCTACTTGTTTTCTTTGGGCAGGGAACTCGTGAGGCGAGATTGTTTCATATCGACCGGAGAATGATGTTTGTAATGTTTGTAAGTGCGTCTGTCTGCGTGTTTGTGATAAACATGTGTTAGCAAGACTGTTTTCAGCTGTTTCAGTAAGATCTTTTACAAAATTTGAATCAAAGGTTTGGCTCAATGAGGAACTGCGAATGCAAATATTTGAAAGCCATGGCACCAAGCCAGACCAAGGTCACAGGGACCAAAGAAATGTGCCTAAAATCAGTGTTTTTTAAAGGAGGTATGTGGACACTTTCTCAGGAAGTTCTGACAATACTTGCATTCTGTTTTCACTGCTGTGAGAGGTTTTACTATTGCCACGTCAAGTTCTGTTTCCTCTGATGTTCCCTCAAGATGACAGTGAAAATCCTGGACTTTCCATGACAATTTTAACACGAAAAAGAGACGTACATTTTTTTATGACAGCAGCTTCTATTAGGGATGCCCCAAAATTAATGTAGCTAAAAGCTTTATAAATGACACGTGATCCAAACTACCCCCAACCTGTCCCTACCACTGGTTCCCCCAGTTCCATTCTCTTGCGCTATTGCCTCCATTATATTCTTTACTTATGAATTTGCGTCATTTCTTTCTTTTAATAGTGACCACCGTTTTCCGCCTACCAGTCAACATCGTCGTTCAGTAACGCAAGCTGTTGAAGCCAGCTACAAAACATGACACGATAATTATAGTGCTGTGTTTTAGACACACACACACCCACCCGTCCCCGCACTCCCACCCCTCCCTCCTCTGGATCTCGTTATCTCTCCTCTCTTTTTCTCTTTTCACATGGTAGCATAGTAGAAGAAAAGAAAAAAAAAACGTGAACACTTCTTTTCGTTTACCATGCACGGCAAATAACAGTAATACCATGCTTATGGAAATGCTAAAAAGATGAAGATGATGATGTTACAACGACGACGATCGTGATGATGAGGATGATGATGACGACGATGATGATGACGACGGTCACAAAGATGACATACAACAACAACGACAGCAACAACCAGACACACACACACACACACACACACACACACACACACACACACACACACACACACACACACACACACACACACACACACACACAAGGAAGTGAATAGGTTCTACTACTTAGTATTCATTAGAGATTCACGGTCCACTTTAAAGTGGAGTAGAAAGAAGGAAGATGACAAAGAACACAGACAAATTCACGTACACACACACACACACACACACACACACACACACACACACACACACACACACACACACAAGAAAAGAAAACGAGAAAATGAAGTGGGAAACAGAAGATCCGGAAACAGAGGGAACATGAGAAGAAGATGACACAAAAAACCCAATAGTTAAACAAACAAAAAAGAAAGAAAATAGCTGCGGTACTTCCAAGGGCTGCATTAATGGTCAGCAGTACTGCCGCTGCCTTTCAAACAACGACAATTAAGTCATAAAATCTATATAAAAATGAATGAATAACAAGGTTGAAAGATGTATTATTCGTCGTCCTCCTCTTACTACTAACAACAATAATGGCGATAATGATGTCGATAACAGTAACAATAATCCTCAACATGACATACCTTCATATAAACCCATTACAACGAGACAGGCCCACAGGTCATAAGGCAGGCCTACAGGCGTGATACCAAGGATAGTATACAGTATCACACACTACAGTCAACAGCACGTTCAAGCCACACCAACTATCTCCCGTCAACACACGGAAAATAACGAGACAACACAATCAGAGAACAGAATAAATGCGACAGCTAGCCATATGTACAATTAATTCACTGACCTTATCATTTACATAGCTGGCCTTTGCATATTCTTACACTATTGTGAACATGGTAATTCGTGACGATCAGATTCGACCTTACATTGTCTTGATTGTAATCATGCTGAAACTCCTTGCTCCGGGACAAGTGCTTTCTGTCAGACACAGACAGCTGGACTTTCGTTATTAATACAGTGAACACTAAAGTAAATGGACTTTTTAAAATCAAATTTCTTATGATAATACAATTCGCATAATCGTAATCCTGAAAAAATGTTCAATATTTTTGAAACTTTAAAACAGTTACAACTCGTTCAAATTATTCTGTCTGTGTGACTTTAATTTATGTTGGCAACAGTTTTGGCCATGGTGACGAAATACGGGTCACGCCGTGGCCTTCGCGAAGGCCAAGGTCACACACAGTCTAGATTATACATTCGCAAGTGTCCACTGGACCGGAGCTATAGTTCAAACTTGGTAAAGATTCGTAAACAAAGAGGTGAGAAATCTTTGTCCACACGTTTTGTTCTCATACAAATAGAAAACGTAAGTACACGAGCTATTGCTTCCACGACATTCTGCTCACCGAAAAAACAAACACCTGTTTTTCTTTGATCACATCGGATTTACTGTGTGAAAATTCAGGTTGCTTTCAACAGCGAGAGGGCAGACATTATCATAAATCGTTTTTCTATAGAGCTTTCCTCCAAACTCGATTCGATTCACTGTGCATTACACAGGATCAGACTTTTTGCAGAGCACAGACAATTCAAATTGTTAGGCGAGCTGACAATGGTGCACTATGGTTTTTTTTTTACAGTGTGCATCTTTGGTGGGCTTGTATGTTAGGTGTTTTCATGTTTCCAAAAGTCAGCTACTCACATGACCTACACGATCTTTAGCGTGCATGTAATATCCTGCACGCGTAGGTACACGAAAGGGATTAGGCACTGGCAGGTCTGCGGTCAGGTCAGAAAAATCCTTAGCCTTTGTCCATAACATGCAGGTATCTAGGCAACTAGGATTCAAAATACATAAAGCGAACATGAAGACAGAGGTGAGCTGATGGACAAAGGAGAACGCAGGACAAGAAATCCGCCTAGTACATGTTAAAACACAATGTTAGAATGGTAAAACAAGGCAAAGGTTGTCTGCTGTTCTATCATACACCATAAATCAATACAGAACACACACACATTCTTTCTCCCATTTATAGCCATGCGTGGTGTGTGTTGTATGTGTGTGTGTGTGTCGTGCGTGTGTGTGTGGCGTGCGTGCGTGCGTGCGTGCTTGCGTGTGTGTCTGCTTCAGCGCTAGATTGATTTTATCAAGATTTGCGCTATATAATATTGTAATTATTATTTTATACACACACACACACACACACACACACACACACACACACACACACACACACACACACACACACACACACACACACAACCACCTCCACCAATCTATCACGACACTGCCATCACCATAACCACTATCACCATAATTTTACACAGCACTCCCTGACCCCACAAAAATCTTAACCACACAAAAAACATAAAACCGAACTCTGATATCTTTTCAGTTGGTCGAGACATAAAACTGTACAAAAGAGCGCTCAGTCAAATGGATTCACAGAGGTCCTTCCGGAGAGTCAAGTTCACTGAGAACTACAAGACCTAACGAAAGGGACCAGGCACTTCAGCCCTATGCAGTGATTTACTCATTAGTACTGGGCGAACTCACATTTGGTGTTTGCAACTTACAAGTGACTTTCGATTGTATTGACATCAATTGATTATAGGCGCGGTGGATGCCCTTCAATTATGCCCATAAACCACGTTGACGCTGAACTTTGTCTAACACTGTGCGAACTCTTGTCAGGTACGAGCAGGCCTATCACTGGGCGCAAAAACAGATGGTACTCCAAATATAGCTATCGGAAGCCCTTCGTCCCTTTGTTGCAGGTCTGTGGCTGAATTCAACAGAAGGATCTCATAGCAAACCGACCAACAACACATACGTTAGTACTGAAAAGCAACTTATGAAAAAATTACCGCGAAGAACGTTCTTACAAAACCGTATCAGATAACTGCCATTTGCAATCCTAGGGTCCTTTATACCGGCTATTTTCAGCCGCACGGCGACATAGAGAAGCTGAAAAGAAGAGAGACAAAGACAGACAAGCAGAGACAGGTGCTCACAGACCTATGTTATCTGTTTATTTTGCCATGTAGTTGCTGTATCATGTGGTCGTTATAGATAGATAATACAATGGAGGCTTGATTGTAGCAGAAGTAAATGACTCGCCTTCAAATCTCCTTGCATGAGTTTGCGCGAGTGCGAATCATGCTCCTGGAACTCTATACGTGTGTAAGCGTCCAGTCTACCCCCAGCTGTGAATAAATAGCTGACTTTCTGTCAAATTTAAGCAAAGGTAAAGCAGCACGGGATAGGACATGGGCACCGCCCTTATAATGTTGGCTTCGAGAATAGATGATGTCTCTATCACCTCACTTCTCTATGACTTCAGTGTTATGAGACAACTTCTAACCTTCACCTGGTATATACATACTTATATAACATACATACATATGTATGTATGTATGTATGTATATATATGTATGTATATATATACATTTATATGTATATATATATATACAGAGAGAGAGACAGACAGACAGACAAAGACAGAGAGAAAGAAAGAGAGCGAGCGAGAGAGAGAAAGAGAGAGTGAAAGAGAGTGAGTGAGGGAGAGAGAGAGAGGTGTGTGGTGTGAGAGAGAGAGAGAGAGGAGAGAGACAGACAGACAGACAGACAGACAGACCAGAGAGAGAGAGAGACAGAGATTGAGAGAGAGAGAGAGGCTATACATGTATGCATGTTTGTGTGTGTGTGTGTGTGTTGTGTTGTGTGTGTGTGTGTGTGTGTGTGTGTGTGTGTGTGTGTGTGTGTGTGTGTGTGTGTGTGTGTGTGTGTGTGTGTGTGTGTGTGTGTGATGAGCGCGCGAGACTTGTGCTCATGTCTAAACTATGCGATTTTAACGAGTGGCTATTAACAGAACTATCTTGTACTTTCAAATGGGACCGCCCAGTGACTGGAAACTGACGTCCGGGAATCAGAAGGCAAATTGGAGACATGGGGACAAAGTTAGCACTGTGTCAACACACCGTTAGTACTCGTGTGTCACCTGCCCCTTGGATATGCTACATACAGCCGTGTCCACCACGTCGGACTATTCACACTCTTGTGTCACAAACTCATGGGCTATCCAGCCATTAGGAAAGCTCTACATTAAACAGCTGTTCTCGTTTAAGCACAAATTTAACGAAAACAAGATGGTCAAGCCATTCTAAATTACTTTCCTTTTTTAATTCAAAAACTTAGTCAAGAAAAATCAGATTCAAGACCACTGTGATGCTGAAAAAGCATCGGACGAAATGAAACTTGAGGCAGGACAACGGCAGACTGACAAAACAGCGAAGACAGAATGTAGATAACGTCAGTTCCTGAGGACAACGGAAGCAATGTAGATAATGTCATTCCTGAGGACAACAGAACAGAGACAGAATGTATATAACGTCAGTTCCTGAGAACAAACGATAGCTGTCACAACAGTGAAGACAGAATGCAGATGACGTCAGTTGCTGAGGACAACGGAGATAGAATGTAGATAACGTCAGTTCTGAGGACAACAGAGACAGAATGTAGAAAACGTCAGTTGCTGAGGACAACAGAGACAAAATGTAGATAACGTCAGTTCCTGAGGACAACAGTAGATTGTCACAACAGTGAAGACAGAATGTAGATAACGTCAGTTGCTGAGGACAACGGTAGACTGTCACAACAGTGAAGACAGAATGCAGATGACGTCAGTTCCTGAGAAAATGTTCCTCACACACCTTCCAAAAAGTGCAGATTTGGGTCACTTTTTTGTCCGTGTAACCTTGACCTTGACGCAACGACTTGCAAAGTTATGCATTGTTGACTCCTCAACAGTGTACACCACTGACTCAAACAAGGTTAAAAAAAAATCAATCCAGAAACAGTTGAGAAAATCTTGCAAACACACGTTGGTAACCAGCATACAAACACACAGACGGACACACTTACATAAAAGAACTCTTTTTTTCCTTTAAGAAGCAGATAAAGAAAACAGACAAGAGAAAAAGGAAAGTTCAACTGATATCTCCTCCCTCCAGCTAACATAAAACAAACTCCCTGTTTTCTTCAAAAAGGAGATAAAAGGAGATGAAAAAAAAAAAAAAAAAGCAGACAAGAGAAAAAGAAAGTTCAGCTGATATCTACGCAAGATACCTGTTCAAATGAAGTGAGCAACAAGACTTGTTTGGACCGAGAATGACTGCTATATCCAGAA
Source organism: Monoplex corrugatus (assembly GCA_030674185.1). Taxonomy (NCBI): domain Eukaryota; kingdom Metazoa; phylum Mollusca; class Gastropoda; order Littorinimorpha; family Ranellidae; genus Monoplex; species Monoplex corrugatus. The sequence continues at coordinate 38,822,866 of CM060305.1, read as the reverse complement.
TTCACTATCCCAGTGATCAGACCATGATTATCAACAGCATCCTTCTACCCCGTCATAATCAATGTGAAACAGTACCCTAAACTTTCGACTTAAGAAAAGAGCCCTGTATTTCACTTTGCCCACAATATGTCAGTTCATTTGTTTCAAACTGTTGATGTTGTCACTGTCCGGGGGGTATATGTCTGTTGTCAGCAGCTGTGACCACGACACAGCTTCATTATAACACACACATATACACGTGTGATATGATGGAATTGAGTGGTGATCGCAACAACTATCACATATATAATAGTGGAGAGAGAGCGAGAGAGAGAGAGAGAGAAAGAGAGAGAGGAAGACGACAGACAGAGGCAGACAGAGAGAGAAAGGACAGACACTACACAACAACACTGAGAGAGGAGAGAGAGAGAGATGAGAGAGAGAGAAAGAGAGAGAGAGAAAAAAAACAGAAGAGAGAGAAGAGAGAGAGAGAGAGAGAGAGAGAGAGAGAGAGAGAGAGAGAGAGAGAGAGAGAGAGAGAGAGGACAGAAAGAGTGGCTTCAGGTTCAGCTTGTTCATACATACACTGGGCCACTGCCCCTCATGAAGGCTGCGGGCCCCAGTAGCTCAGTTAGTCTGAGCGTCGGATTCACATGCTAATGGTTGTGGGTTCGAATCCCGGGGTGCACTATATTAAAAGTGGCCATCTAACTGTCCCATTTTAACATCACTGTTGTTCTGGTGGTGTCAGTATAGGATTAGATAAGCCCCCCCCCCCCTTCCCCCACTTCCCTGGGATGGTTATACCCGTCGGCCATATCACCTGAGGTGGGTGTCTACGTAAAAACTGAACCAAACCAAACCAAACCTCATGAAGGGGTATGACTGCATAATAAATAGATCAAAACAGACAGTAAAGAACGAATTATTAACTTGTGCCCAACACTATGATGTTGCTATATAATCTAAATGCCCTATATAAAAACAAGATATAATGATAATGACAATGATATTATTATTTACCAAGTGGGGAGTGGGAGAGTGAGAGAGGGGAGAGAGAGAGAGAGAGAGAGAGAGAGAGAGAGGAGACAGAGAGAGACAGAGAGAGAGATTCAGATTCAGATATTTATTCATGTAAGGATATGAAGAAGGACTGAAAAAAACAAACAAACAAACAAACAAACAAAACACACACACACATCAAAAGCAATATCACCATTAAAAAGCACACACACACACACACACGCGCGCGCGCGCGCCGCGTGCTTCGTGTGAATTACAACTAAACCCCTTCCTTCAAAAACCCGGGAAATTGAAAACAGCTCCTTCTCCCCCCCCCCTCCCCAAGTAAGGAGATAAGAAGAAGACATTCTTAGTGTGACGACAAGTGGCAAAAGCGCCGACAGGGTTTCTACAGAGGGATCAATAGAGCCATAGCCCCAGTCCAGCATGACTGTCGTGTGTTATCTGTCTGTCCTCCCGATTCCCTCTCCCAGCCCCTAGTGCTGCATGTGGCGTTTCAAGTCACCGTCACCCGCGGCCACATCACCCTGCTCGTGTCGGCTTCGTCTGATGCGTCCTGTCTCCCCCCCCCCCCCCCACCCCTCGCCAGCTTCCTCATCAGCATCCTCATCAGCAACACCACACAGTAGATAACGGTGCTAGGCCGCTGGCGAAACCGGGTAAGCGAACACTGCTGCGGCACGCTACATCATGAGACTTGTCATACTGATATAAACAGAAAGTCGACAATATTTGTGTGGTGTTCGTTAAAAAGACACAAGTCATAGACCCGAGGCAACATATATATACAAAATGTAACTTAAATAATAGCTTTCACATGCGCACGTGCACGCATGCGTGCGCACGCGCACGCCACACACACACACACACACACACACACACACACACACACACACACACACACACACACACACACACACACACGTTTACAACATTTTTATACACTTCGAAGTACACAGAAAAATCACAGACAGTAAGCCTATAGCAGAAAACTCTCATAATGTAAAGCCCACTTTTGACTGCATGCAATGTTAAGACACAGCATCTAGCACGACAACCAACATCAACGTGCTGTATTGCTTGATAAATATCTTAAGAGCATGTGGAATGATTCCAGCGAAGTGAGTGATGTAGTCAATGAAGTTATGTCAACAGACTACATATAACTAAGGCAAAACCTGACTAACGCCCACTGCAGTCACTATGAACAGACCCCCAGTCGTAAACGAAGGGCCTGATAGTTAAGTGGGTAAAACTGACTTCCATTCGAAAGGCCTGGATTCGATCTTGCCTGAGTACCTCCCACCTGGAGGGTAAAAGGTGGAGATTTACCTATCTCCCAGTCAATAAACGTTCAGACCTGTTAGTGCCTAAGTCCCCTTTGTGTGTACAAGAACGCAGAATGTCAAATATGCACATTAAAGATCCTGTTAGTCATGTCAGCCGGTGGCTTAAGGAAATATGGAAAACACTAAGAATGTATGCCGACCAAAGACGGAGGATGCAGACTGTGCAGCAACATATCGCCTGCACAGTGTTGGCAAAACAGCGTGCATACATGCATCTAAGAAAGTCGAATGCTAAAATGAAATGACTATAATAATAAATAAAGAGAAATGTCTATACATAAGCTTTTAAAAGATCGTCGTAAAACGATAGTCAATATTAGTTGTTAGATATTCATTATGGCACGCCACATGGCTACATTATCCAATCTTTTAACAACAATCACCAAAACTATGCTCTGTCAAAAGAACCACTGGAGCCATCCAAAGGACTGTTTACTTTATGCTAACCTTAGCGTAATCTGCTCAGAGTCAGCATAGTACTTTTACGCCATCATCCAAACCTGTGCTGTTTAAAAAGATATACAAAACAAGGTCTACTGATGTTAACAGTAATCAGCAGGAAGAGACGTATCTAACAGTCGAAGTTAAGCTACAAAAACACACTCCAGAAAAGACGACTGCCTGCGTGACAAATGTTCCAACTGGATGAAATATGAAGAATAGAAAATCAATATCGTTTGAGGCATTATCCATCCATTTATTACCTTCCATTCAACCTTTTACGTATGAGACCCCTCCGCATTTCCATATCTTACCTATCATACCAAAATGTGGTACATATTCGGTGAAACATGTGTCTGATCAATCCATCTTCACCTGTCTAGTCATTGTCCCCTAAAGGGCCTGTCCACTAACTGTTTACTGTTCTTTTCAACGCATCTCTTAACAGTCGTTTCTATTCATAAACTATGAGACGAGGACTCCATTGTTTCGATCTTTGCTACATACCCCCCTCCCCCCCAATAAACGAAATTCACAATATCGAACAGGTTCAAATTTAACAAACAGAAGAAAAAAAACCCCAAAGAAATCGTTTGCGAGAAATATTAATTTCCTCCTGGTCGCTTTAAGCCAAAATGTGAAACATACCAATGAATAAGCATTATGCACTTTGGAAATACTGTCTTAAATGTTTACAAGTCCTTGATATGTTACACTTGTAAATGAAATTTTGAACCCATAGTTTGATGAATTGTAAACTTCTTTTAAGTCGAACCTTCTCGCAATTCAAAAGTTTAAAAATCATTGCTGACACATTTCCAGTTTTTAGGTGGGCAGCTGTGACTCCAAAACTTGGTCATGCGCAGTTAAACGCCCGTATTCATGAGTCCTTACGGGGGTCTGTCTGTAACTTGATAAACATTCATCAACTACACCCATACCTCGGCATGAAACCAGTTCTGATACATTTCGTGCACAGAAAGAGAGAGAGAGGGGGACAAAAAGAGAGAGAGAGGACAAAGAGAGAGAGAGACAGACAGACACAGAGACAGACAGTCAGACAGACAGACAGACAGACACATAGACAGACAGAGAGGCCTACGGGTGACCTGATTCAGGTTAAATCTGTTCGTAAACAGAAAATGAATGTGCCGTAAACCACAAAGACATAACACAGTTTGTCAGGATTTAGGAAATAAGACACCAGAGACCGCGACTTTTTACCCAAAACCAAAGTGACAGTTCCTTTGATACATCCTCATCAAAAGGCGCATTTTTCTCCGGCTGAGCAGCCACGAAGAAGATACATAAAAACCGCCTTTCATTAAGCCACAAAAAAGCCACTGTCGGCTTCTTTTCAACTCTGCCATCAAATTCTGGCGCGCTTGAATCGTAAAGTACTTTTTTTTTCAGCGAAGGGAGAGCCTGGGAACTTGCGCAGACGGTGACTGTGACGTGTGAATGGTGACATGATAAAGCTGCCAGTGACAGTATGTAAAAACAGCAGGTGGGACACATAATTACAGTATGACTTGGCTCAGTGGTCCCTGTGGTTTAACAGGGACAGTGGCAAGCACTGAACCACGAGATGCTTTTATTTCCCTTCAGACGTCGATTCGAATCCTGCAAAAGTCAAAATCTTTTTCCTCCGAATTTTTTCCTCGCTTATCTATTTATTCAACATGTCGCTGAAAGATTTCCTCTCGTAAAATCGCAGCTTCCTAAACCGTTTAACGGAATGTAATTGACATTAACAGATCTTAAGATCTGTTCCAAATGCCAAAACAGGATTTTAATTGGCACTACAATAAAATTTGACATGGAGAACCGAGGTACATATTCAGGAAGGTTTGTACATCTCTTGGAAGTTGCCATGTCTCCGATCCACACATTAGTATAGGCTTGACTTTTGAGTTAGACATTCGACTACTGTTTTTCTGATTCTTGCTCTGCTATCTTCACCTGTGCCACAAGTCTTATTGATAGTGCTGCCAAGCCAAATGCCAAGCTCAACGAAATGTTCTACACCTGCGACAACCATACTTAAAATGTCGGTAAGGCTTCTTCTCTTTTATCAAACACACTAGTGTTTGTGGGGGGGGGGGGGGAGATGTTATATTTTTCGTTTGTTTTGTTTGTTTGTTGTTCTGTGTGTGTGTGTGTGTATGTGTGTGTGTATGTGTGTGCGCGCGCGCACGCGCGTGTGTGTGCGTGTGTGTGTATTTGAGTGTGTTGTTATTTTGTTTCTGCTAAATCCGGTACTGTCTATAACAAGGTCCTTATCTGGAAGAGAAAATGGCGGACAATTTGACACATTTAACCTTAAAAGCCCTTCTACCTGAACAGGTGATCAGGAATTGCATCTTAGTCTTCTGGAAGACCCTAGAACATCACCTGGGAGGCAAACAGATGGCCAGAGACCACAATAGTGACATAGTGATTGTTAAAGCCACAAGCTGATCCACAAGGACACACTTTCTTACCCACTGCCCACTATACCGTTGCCATGTGGAGCAGCAACAAAAAAATCTCCACTTTGTTATTGTTATTGTTATTTTTGTTTAAAGCCCAGCCGACTGCGTAGAGCCATATCAGGGCTATAATTGCTTCAAAAAGTACAAAATTTCAACAGGAAAAAAGAAGAAAAGAAAAGTAAGTACACGTATCAATGCATTCGCACGCATAATCTAAGGACATGCCCCTGGCGTTGACAACTCCGCCCAATGTATCACACAGGGGATTTAAAAAACACACCTGAATACAAATTTAAGCATACCTAAGGACACTAAAACATATGTAAAAACGGGCATAAATTACCTAAAATTGTTTCCGCATATCTCACCTCTAGAGCCAAAAATGCGCTTAATGTATGTACCCAACTATCAGTCCTAAGAAAAAGTACGCAAGACTTTATTGAACACATACAGGTAAATGGACCAGCAAGGCAGAAAATGATAGGAAGAAATGACAGAAAGCGAAGGAACAAAGCAGAAACAAAGAGAGGGACAGAAAAGAGGAAATTTCTAGCACAGAATTTCCAGAAGGTGGGTACACTGAAAGAACATCCCTACGGGGGGGGGGGGGGGGGGGGGATCTCCACTTTTGTCTGTTCATAGCCAGTCTCTGTGTGGTACCCCAAGTTGCTTCAGAACCTGAAGGTCTCCTTCTATTGTTCATCGCCAGGTGCTCTGGCTCTCTTGGTCTTCCTTCTGGTGTCTAGTGAAGGGCAGTGTGGGTTATATTCAAGTCTCTTCGGATTATGTGCTTTATACATCTCCAACCACAAGGAATAGACTCAGTCAAGTCCATATAAAATTATGAGATATTCAGCTGTTTCCTTGCATCACGGACCACACGTACTGTGTCGTGCTGTAAAATACAGTGCAAGCACGATGGATCTTATAAATGAGATAAGCTTTGGACTTGGGTCTTGGGCAGATATTCCCAATCGGCACTTAAATCTATAACAATCAGTAGTGGCAGGAGTACTGCACAGAAACAGCAGCAGCAACAACAACAACAACGGCAGCGGTAGTAATGGCTATGCATTACCCGTTCACTTTACCAAACTCAACACACACACGCGCGCGCGCGCGCACTAATCCATGCGGGAACTGGATCAGAAACAAACAACAACAAAAATCGGTGAGAATTGTAATTTCTGCCCTCTGACCTCTTCACCCGGGCGCACGCAAACGAAACACCAACTTCGACCTTGCCGTGTCAGCCAATACACACGCTCCCCAGCCGCCCCGCCCCCCTTTCGGGAGATGACATGACAGGAGGAGCAGAGACAACGCGCTGCACGTGCACACTGTGACCTGTGAGCTGTTACACACTCTCCACAATGCTGCAGTCAGAGTCACAATGGTATGGTACGCTTTTTGCGTCGAAGGTACAAAACTCTTACTAGTATTTTACGAAACAAACAAAGAAATTTTTTTTTAAATCCCTTAACCAAGCACAGCTTTATGCTTTTAATATAAACAATTCACTAGGGATTTTGCCTCAGAAAAAAAAGCAAGAAATACCCAGTTGCTGTGCATACTGTTTCCCTGTGAGCAATGACTTCAATATTTCTACATGTAAATCTGTTTTGTTTCAGTCTTCTATTTCTTTGCACTGTATTTCTACACAAGCTTCTTTAGCTTCATTGCGCTTATTCCTGATTTTTTAAAAATCTTTTTGTATTCTTCCTCTTTTCACTTTCCTTCCTACGTTCATTCATTAAGTCTTTCCTTAGTCATCCAGTTCTTCTTTCTTTTTCTTTCAAGTCTCGAGATTTCCTCACAAGCTTCATCCACTGAATTTTTCAAAATTTCCATTATATCTCACTGTCCCGAACATTTTGCAGAGCACTGATTTTGTTTTGAATAGATACGCTACATTTTGCCCGAGTTGATTGGTCTAGGCCTTAAGAGTCCATGATTTAGTTTGATATTATTTCTGGTTTGTTTTCTTCTCTTCAGTTTCAACCTAAATATTCCCATTACATGATTATGGTCACTGTTACAGACTGCGCCTGGCAATGTTTTTGCTATCAGTACAGAATTTTTAACTCTCTTATTTATCAGGATGTGATCAATTTCATTTTTTGTGCTGTCTCCTGGGTTCATCCATGTCCATTTTCTTCTGTTAGACTGCTCAAACCGAGTGTTTCCTATTATTTACTCAAAGTGTTGCCTATTACGAATTCATTTACTTGTAACACTCAACAAGTTTCTCTCCTCTCATTTCACGTGCCAATGCCATGAGGTCCAACTGTGTCATCTACTGTTTCCTATCCCTGTGGTTTACGTTGAATCTTGGCTGTCTCTAATCCTACACAGAAGTTTTCAATTTCTTCCTTCGTACTTGCGGATGTTGATGCATATACTTGGACGACGTTGATATCAAATGGCTTGTCCCTCCAATCTAACTGGTAGATCGCGGTCCCAGTATCCTTTGACAGACTTTTTCTTGTCATTGTCCATTATGATACCTACCCCCGCTTTCATGTGTGTTTCCTCCACAACGTATGATTTTATGCTTGCCCAATGTTATCACGCCTGCGCCCTTCCATTTCACCTGTCTTATTCTTAAAATACTGAGTATCAATCTTTTCATTTCTATCTTGACATTTTATAGTTTCTCCTTCTGATGCACTGTTTTTACATCTAATAGCAGTAGCTTGATTACAGTCTGGTGTCAACCTCCTTAACATGACTTCCCTGCGGACGAAAGTGCTCCAGTGAAACCACTATTCACGCCGATCACTTTTTTTATTCACACTTCGGGGCATGACATTCTTTTGAAAACACGATGATGGCTTCTGTTTGCCTTCCATCGGTTTGTGTCCGGATTCTCCACTACCACTTCTGTCGTTTCCACGACAACCCACAAGGCAGTGAGGGCTGTGGGCATGTTTTGTGGCACCTGCCATCGCTGAGACGATCCCTTCTTCGAACATACGAGGCATTTAATGACACATCTGTGCCACCAGATGTACTCCTCGCTCTCCGCAATCGCCACCATTTGGTTCGCGACTGTTAAGCAGCTAAACCCATGTCTGGAGGTACTTCCTCTATCCACCACCTGGGAACGCGTTGGTTTGGTATGGTGGCCCACACTATACCCACAGTGACCACTATACATGTATTTAGTATTATGATTATCATATATATATTTTTTTTAATTTGCAGCGACAACGGATAGATCTGAATTGAGGGCCATGATCGCCAACGTCACGCGGCAGGGCACATGATGATGATGATGACGATTATCATAATCTCTTTAGTGTGAATTAATTCACCAACAGCTTGCCATACTATCCTACTAGAGTTCCGAGAGCAAGCAGTAATGATGAAGAGAGCGATAGAATAAAACTCCAATGGCACCTCCAGAAGAGACACGTGACCAAAAGGACGGGCAGAAATGGGAGTGGAAGACCCAGGCCTTTATCCTGTATTGTGGGCCTGTCTCTCGGCATTACTGCTCTCTGGCCCTGAGATAATGAACGTATTGAACGAGACGTGGAGTGGTCTTCATATTGCTGCACCTTTCTTCGTTTCACACTGGAATGGTGTCTTTTATTTATTTACTTTTCTGTTTATTTCGTTGTAATCATTTTGTTTTTGTAATTATTTACTTGATTGTTTATTTTGTTGTAATCATTTTTTGTAATTATTTACTTGTTTGTTTATTCATCGTGCGAAATCTGGAATATTCTCCTGAAAACCTGTAACCTGCTAGACAATGCTGCTTAAGTTCAAAAAGCTGTCACAGACTAGTGATACCTCTAAGATGAGACATGTGGCAGAAAACACAGAAAGACGAGGCAAGGACCCATAGTTATTCTTCCACTTGAAATTAAAAACCCAGAGAGTTATTCTTCCACTTGAAGTTAAGAACCCAGTGAGTTATTCTTTCACTCGAAGTTAAGAACCCAGAGAGTTATTCTTCTACTTGAAGTTAAGAACCCAGAGAGTTATTCTTCTACTTGAAGTTAAGAACCCAGAGAGTTATTCTTCTACTTGAAGTTAAGAACCCAAAGAGTTATTCTTCTACTTGAAGTTAAGAACCCAGAGAGGTATTCCTCTACTTTAAACAAGGACCAGTTATTCTTCTACCAGTAGTCAAAGACCAATAGAGTTAATTTTGTCTAGTCAAGGACCCATCAAGTTTTTTTCCTACCTTTAGTCAAGGACTACAGAGTTGTTCTTCTACTTGTACTGACGGACCATAAAGTTAATATTCTACCTTTAATCAAGGCCACAGTTATTCTTCTATCTCTAGGCATTGAACATAGGTAATTTATACAGTCTTCTGCCTCTAGGCAAGGATCCACAATTATTCTTATATCTCTAGGCAAGGTCCTACAGAGTTATTCTTTTATCTCTCTGTGAGGTCCACATGTTCTTTTTCTAACTCTTGGCAATGGCACATCTAGAGTTATTCTTTTGATTAGGGAAGGACCCTTGGGCAAGAACTCTTACCTCTAGGCAAGAACCCGACCCTCTTAGGTCCCTCTGTAAATGGCAACAGACAGAGTCGTGCGGATGGAGAACCACTCAATCAAGACTCAGCTCAAGCCTTGAGATGGTGAACGTTGTGAACGACACGTATCGAGTGCTCCTTTATATTACCGTCCCTTTCTGCTTCAGTTTATGTTGGGGTTGTTGTACTTAAAGTCTCATTGTTCGTTTATATATTCAATGATTCATTTGCATCATTTACTCATTTGTTTATGCATTTATTCTAATTTTCATCTATCTATTTACTTACTACTTCAGTTGTTTATTGTTGATTCATTGAGCTAAAAACAATCTTTTCTCTCGTGGAAACTAGCTAGCTGCCACACAATACCTCCAAAGCTCTGAGAAAGTTGGAACGCTTACTCGGGACAGAGACAGAGTGAGGGGGGAGGGTGGGGGTGGGGGACACAACTCTACACGAGACACGTGGCAGACAGGACAGGTAGAAATGGGAGACAAGGACCCAGCCTTTCATCCCCCATTGTCCACCTGTCTCTCAGCATCACTGTTTCAGTGTGTGTCAGACGGGGACAGCGAGAAAGCCTAATGGTGGAGAGTCACTAAGACTCGGCTCTGGCCTTGAGATGATGCATGTTTTGAACATTTTGAGTGTTCTTCACATTACCGCCCCTTTCTTCTTCTACTCCCCTTTATGTTGGAGTTATTGTCCTTAGGTTTATCGATTTGGTTATTTGAGAATGCAAGTATATTTATTGTTTGTTTATAGAATATACACCTTGAGGTGGGTGCGGAGAGTGGATTTTAATAATAATAATAATAATTACAATATTTATATAGCGCAAAATCTTGATAAAATCAAATCTAAGCGCTGAAGCAGACACACACGCAAGCACGCACGCACGCACGCACGCACGCACACACACGCACGCACACACACACACACACACACACACACACACACACACACACACTCACACACACGCATGGCTATAAATGGGGAGAAAGAATAAAAGCAATAAAAGCAAGAATAAAAGCAATGGAAAATTTTACGTGCTTGTTTTTTTTCATACATATGGAAAAAAAAATTAAGTTCTAATTCAATGAACATACTTTAAATGAAATGAATCAAAATTTGAAATACATCGAGCATACCCATCCCCACCTCCTCCCCATGTTAGCCGCTTACCAGTTGTTCTTGTAGCGTCAGTGTACGATTAAATTAGTTCTCTTTCCCACTTCCCTAGAATGGTTACCTCCATCGTCCACAACACCCAAAATGAGCACTGATGTAAAATTTGAACCAAGTCAATCCGTCCAGTTTAACAGTCCGTTCAATTCTGATTAGAGAATGTCACCATTGATACTTTTTGTACAATTTCTGGTCACACCCCTCATATACATATTCACATACATATGACTCGTATTATCACCGACTGTGAGACATATCAAAGTTTCTACAGTTTTCATAAGCGTAGATTTTTAAACTCCAACTTTGAGTTCTTTGTTGCATGTATAACCAGATCTGTCAATATATGATAACAAGATTTATTTTTTGTATAGCATTATTCTCCAAACAACTTTGACCCACAGCGCATTGCATATTTACATGACACAATGTGTAATGTGTACACATATAATATACATACATATATGGAAATGAATAACATACCCACAGGGGTAATATACATACATATATGGAAATGAATAACATACCCACAGGGTCTAACAATACACACACACACTTATGTTCATGACATTTTCATACATGATTGTTTATACAAAGCCGCATAATCAGTTCTTTGGAGATGACAGACAGCAGGACTACATGCTAATGAAGGAAATACTAACAGAGGAAGGCCTGCGTGAACAGGGAAGAGAGAGAGAAAGGGTGGGCAGATCCCGCAGATTTATTTTTTACACAGAGCGAGCGAGAGAGAGAGAGAGAAGAGAGAGAGAGAGAGAGAGAGAGTCTTCCGGGAAATCATATGACAAAAAACTCATTAACTTTCTTTTAAAGGGGCATCCAACATATAATTTAGCTAAATAGTCTGCACAGTCAAGATAAAAACAGCTTGTCCAAACCAGCTGTCAGCACATGGGACATATAATAGTCACAGAGTGACACACGTCAATACAGTTAATTACTGTACTCGAGCTCATAATGAAAATCAATCTATATGTAGCTGTCTGCAATTTATAGACCTTATTAAAACGAAATTTGAACTGGGTCATCAAGATGGAGAGACTCCGATTGTGTTTAACTGGTTGGCTGAAAGCTGATAGGTCGGTCGGTCGGTCGGTCGGTCGGTCGGTCGGTCGGTCGGTCGGTTGGTTGGTTGGTTGGTTGGTTGGTTGGTTGGTTGGTTGGTTTGGTTCGTGCATTCCTTCATTTCTTCGTTCGAATGTTCCTTAGAAGATGGAGAATCAGTTTATTTGGTATATTGGTTGGTAATTGTTTGGTTGTTTGGTTCGTGCGTTCGTTCGCAAGATCATCAGTTAGTTTGTTCGTTTGTCGGTTCGTTCGTTTGTTCCTGTGTATACGAGCGTATTTGCTGGTGTGTTATCCAGTGCACTCACTGGACCGGTTGTTTACTTTTCACGAATGATTGGTGTTGGGTCAAATGTCTAGTGAATCATGAATCATAAGTTGAGGACTTCTGGTCATCTAGCTAAATGTTTTGCTGTTGCTGTAACTTTTTGCTCTGGTACGATGTTAAGCAGTTAGCTCATGTCTGCAGCAGATGTATGCTAGTTTTTACTTATGCGTGTCGGCTTTTCAGTGAACTTGTGAAGCCTCAGGGGTCCGGACAATCACGAGAAAGATCAACAGACATCGTACCATGGAGTGTCGATCAACGCAAAGCAAACACTGATGCATGCGGACAGCGACCTGTAGACAATTCTGTTTCATGATTTGCTACTTAGAAACAAATTTATATCGATTATTAATATCGACTGTTTTTCGACTATTTTTAAAAACAAATTTATATCGACTAAAAATGTCGACTATTCAAAAACGACATGACGATAAAACAAACCAATGCACATGAATCAAACAGTTGAAAGATGAAACGGTCCCCTGAATTTATTTACTGATCTATTCATTTATTTACAGGCATGTTTATAATACAAAATCACAGAATTCTGAAGTAACGACTAAATCAGGGGGAGGGGGGGAACCCGCTTCCGCTTGTGAGGGTAATCAATTTTGCCTCCAAATAAGTCGTTTGAAAATATGTTGCTCACTCTTCTTCAGATGAAACCTGACCATGACCGCATTCAACAAAACGGTGGCTGTTGGACTGCAGACGATGTGTGGAGGACTCGGCCAAAAGCCTGCAGGGGATCGATACAGGATGATGTCAACAAGACTCAGACATCTGGAAAAGGAATCTGGATTGATTTTCCCCTCGCCCTCTCTCCATCTCAAATCTGGTATTCCTTCTCCCTCCCCTCTCTCTTCCTACCGAAGTCTGCATTCGTTTTCCTTTGTTCATTCAAGTCTGGCATTCATTCTGTCCTCCCCCCCCTTCCCCTTCCTCTCAACCCCCACCAGCCAAAGTATGGCTTTCATCCTTCATCTCTCTCCATCCTTAGTCTGGCATTTGTCTCCCCCCTCATCGAAGTCTGGCATTCATCTTCACCTTTCTCCATTTCAAGTCTACAATCGTTCTCCCTCTCCCTTCCAAAGTCTGACATTTATTCCACCTCCCTATCAAAATCTGGCATTCAATTCTCCACCTCTCTTCACCCCAAGCCTAGAAGTCGTTTTCCTCTCTCTCTCTCTCTCTCTCTCTCTCTCTCTCTCTCTCTCTCTCTCTCTCTCTCTCTCTCTCTTTCTCTGTGTGTGTGTCTCTCTGTCTCTGATATGGCTCTAGCAGTCGGCTGGGCTATAAGCAGTATGAACTGAACTCTCACCCCACCCCCACCCCCCTCTCTCACTCTCTCTCTCTGGAATCTGGCGACCTATTCTCCAGCTCTCTTTGTCCCAAGTTTGGCTGTCCAATTCCCCGTACTGTCTCTTGTAACAGAGTCGTGGACTCAAGATGTGTTGTGTCAAGTTCAATCCCAGCCCGCAACATACAAACTGGCCTATTCGCTATCCATCATGATGCTTCAATCATTCTTGTCGTATCAGCAAAGTGTTTCATACTTCATGTTCCCCTCTCCCATCTTCCTCCTTTCATTTCAAGAACCTGCCTGTGTATAGGGTTTTGCGCAGGCTCAAAGAGTCTGCCACTCACCAGGTGGCAGATTGGGTGAGCGTGTATGGAATTGTCGGAGTTCAATGAATCCTCTTGAATAAACTTCATTAAACTTCTTCATCAGAGGTCTGGCTTTTTGTTCTCACCTCCCCTCTCCCTTTCGAAGTCTGGCATGCATTCCCCATTCATCACCCTCCCTCCTGCCAACCCTCCCGTTTTCCTTGCGCCTTGCAGAAGACAACGATTTTCTGTAGACCACGACATGAAAGTGTGGTAGTGAAGGAGGACAGTCAATACTTCATTTACAATTCACATGATTCGTTTTCATGTTCTCCGCCACTCGCCATTCGCCAGGGGATTGTCTACAACAACACTGAGACTTCTGACGATTGTGTTCAACGGCCTGTGGATGTCTGTGAGAAAAGTGGGGTGGGGTGCGTGCATACATAGTGTGTGTGTGTGTGTGTGTGTGTGTGTGTGTGTGTGTGTGTGTGTGTGTGTGTGTGTGTGTGTGAGTGCGTGTGCATGCGTTTATGCATGCATACGTGTGTATGTGTGTGTGCGTGTACACGAGCGCGTGATATTGTATGTTTCATGCTTTCTGTTTTGTTGGGTTGATGCACATGTATGTATGTGTGCGTGTGTATGTGTGTGTGTGCGCGCGCGCGCGTGCGTGTGTGTGACAGCTGAAATAAGTGTGAGAGTGTGCGTGAGTGAGTGAGTGAGTGGTTAGTGAGTGAGTGTGTGTGTTTGTGTGTGTGTATGCGTGTGCGTGTACGTACGTATGTGTGTGTACGTGTGCGTGTGTACGTGTGCCTGTGTGTGTACGTAAGCGTGTATGTGTGTGTACCTGTGTGTGCGCGCGCTGTGTACGTGCATGCATGCATACGTGTGTGTGCGTGTGTGTGAAGGACAGAACGAAAGAGTAAGTGTTTACATGTGCATGCTTCCTTGCATTTGTACACTTATGTGTTTCAGCGTGTACGTTTCTGCTTATATATATATAATTAAGTGAATGATTCCTGACAACAATAATTAACTGTACCGATGTCATTCACGTGTGCATGTTAAATCACATGCCTGGGAACGAAGAGGTCTGCGATCTGACAGGATATGCTCCCCCTTCCAATATCATCATGTACCCTGCCGCATGGCGTTGGCGATCATGGTTCTCTCTCTCTCTCTCTCTCTCTCTCTCTCTCTCTCTCTCTCTCTCTCTCTCTCTCTCTTTCTTTCTTTCCCTTTCTCTCTTTTTCGCTGTAAGTACATCTCTCACCCTTTCTGTCTTCACCTGCACCGCAAATCCGCCCAATATTTTCTCCCTGGGTTTACCTACTGCTCTTTTTTCCCTCCAGCTTTCCTGTTATGACTAGGCGCTCCAATTTCTCTTGCCTCATAAAATGTCCTATAAATGTTGCTTGTCTTTTCGTAATCTTCTTCAGCAATGTTCTTTTGGTGTTTGCCTATTTCAAGACTGTCTCGTTTGTTTTCTTTGCTGCCCTATGGAAGTCTTAATAAACAAACTAAGGATTCGTGGACAGTATGCACTTTGCATAAAAGATACCACGGCAAAAAGAGAGCTATCCCTGGCAGAAATCTGCTGAAAAATAACTTTTTATGGGTAAACAAAAACACAACATACACGCTTACAGGACAACAGAACAGAAACGGGTGGCGCCATACTACGCCGACGTGCTTTTCATGGGGAGATCGAACCGAATTTCACGATAAAAATTTACATTGTGAAAAGATGACTATACACTCACCGTTATGATGATGATAAATAATAATGATGATGATAATGATAATAATAATAGCAAAAATAGAAAAGTGATGATACTATTACTACTACTACTAGTACTACTGCTGCTTCTGCTACTACTACTACTACTGATAAATGAATAAATAGACAAAAAATGAATAATTATTATTCCAACCCATTTCATATGTGTCCAAGCGTATAATTATGTGTGCCTAACGATGTACAACACAAATACACACAGAAACAAAACAAAAAACAACACAGAAAAATGAGCAGTGGCCAAATGAGACAAATCCGGAAGAGCAGCTATGGGGCAATATCAATAATAATAATAATCACAGTATTCCTTTCGCGCCAAATCTTGACAATTCAAATCACAGCGCACTCATGCACCAAACATACGCATGAATAGCTAGTTGTGTTGTGAGTCAGCCTTTCAATTATTTATTTATTCATTTACTTTAGGTTCTCTCTACTCCGATTGTCTCCCTACTCTCCTCCCATTCATCACTGACATCATCAACACTTCTTTTCAAACTGGAACTGTCCCAGATTCTTTCAAGTCTGCTATTGTTCACCCTCTCCTCAAGAAACACAATTTAGACCCAAATGAACTGAAAAATTACAGGCCTATCTCTAATCTCTCTTTCTTGTCAAAACTCCTTGAAAAAGTCGTCCTCAACCAGCTGAACTCTCACCTGTCTGCCAACAATCTCCTCAATCCTTTCCAGTCAGCCTACCGCCAGTGCCATAGCACTGAAACTGCCCTACTACACATTCTCAACAATCTCCTCCTTGCAACTGATACTGGCAAAGTCTCTCTCCTCACACTCCTTGATCTGTCTGCAGCTTTCGATACCATTGACCATGGTATTCTCCTTTCTAGACTTCATCATACTTTTGGCATCTCTGACATTGCTCTCTCCTTTTTCACTTCGTATTTATCAAACAGAAAACAAACTGTTCTCATCAATGGCACTTACTCTCAACCTGCATACCTGACCTGTGGTGTTCCACAAGGATCTGTCCTTGGCCCTGTTCTTTTCACTCTTTATACCTCCCCCCTGTCCACCATCATCAACTCCCATTCTATAAAACACCACTTCTATGCTGATGACACCCAACTTCAAGATAGTGACTCACCTGATAATATACAGCGCCTGTTGACTCGCACCACTGAGTGTTACTCGGACATTAAGAACTGGATGACACACAATAGACTTCAGCTTAATGACGACAAGACAGAAGCTATCCTCATTGGCACCCGTCAGAAACTTTCCCAGCTGCCTCCTCTTTCTCTCCCATTATGTAACACATCAGTCCCAATTTCTGATTCAGCTAAAAACCTTGGTGTCTGCATTGACTCTACCCTGTCTATGAACAACTTTGTTTCTCAAACTGCCAGATCTTGCTACTATCATCTCCATCGTATAAGCCTGATCAGGAAGTATCTCTCTGTCGAAACAACTGCAAAACTCGTTCTCTCCTTCATAATGTCTCGCATTGACTATTGCAATTCACTCCTGTCTGGTCTTCCTGCCTCCACCATTCACATCCTACAGCGCATTCAAAACAATGCTGTACGCCTTGTACTCAAAAAGAAAAAAGCTGACCACATATCTCCTCTCCTGGCACAACTTCACTGGCTCCCTGTATCAAAGCGCATACAGTACAAACTAGACACCATGTGCTACAAAAGCCTCAATAACGCAGCCCCCGATTACCTGTCAAGCCTATTTGAGATCTATGTTCCCTCACGTACCCTCCGCTCTGCCTCCGATCCTCTGACTTTTCGCTTTCCACGCACTAAGCTCAATACCTATGGTCCACGAGCCTTCTCTGTTTCTGGTCCACTCTCCTGGAACAAACTTCCTCTCTCAGTCCGTCAGCAACCTACTTTTGCCTCCTTCAAGTCCGCTCTCAAAACTCACCTTTTCTCCTCTGCATAAATTCCTAACCTCACTCAACCCCCCTCTGCAGCCTGTCTCCGCTCGGAGGGGAATCACTTTGTTTTAATATATAATTGTATATGATGTGCTCTCTGTGGTTTTCCATTGGTTTTATTCTTGCTTTTATTGCTTTTATTCTTTTCTCCCCATTTGTGGCCATGCATGTGTGTGTGTGTGTGTGTGTGTGTGTGTGTGTGTGTGTGTGTGTGTGTGTGTGTGTGTGTGTGCGTGCGTGTGTGCGTGTGTGCGTGTGTGTCTTTTCGGCGCTTGGATTTGATTTTGTCGAGATTTGCGCTATATAAATATTGTAATTATTATGTATGCATGTGCGTACGTATGTATGTATGTATGTATGTATGTATGTATGTATGTATACGCTTAGATTTATGTATGTATGTATGTATGCATGTATACGCTCAGCTTAGATTTATGTATGTAAGTATGTAAGCATGTATGTATGCATGTATACGCTCATATGTATGTAGGTATGTATGCATGTATACGCTCAGCGCTTAGATTTGATTTTATCAAGATTTTGCGCTATATAAATAAAATATATTATTATATTATTATTATTATTATGTTCCTTTTTTGAAGGTAAGATACACACATACACATGTTATTTACATGTAACCAAGATTATTCCAGTGGTAGGCTGATAAAATACCAGTATAAAATATAGACTAGGTAAAACATAGTCTAGGTAGGGCCTCAGGACCTGGCCAGCTCATGGGCTTATGTGCAGGATTAAGGCTTGTGCCATGATCACCATACACGTGGCACCTGTGACGTTAGTGCATATGGAATTCATTCCGAGCACGGAGACGTCATCTTCAGAAACTGAAACTGAAACTGAAATGCAACCAACGCAGACTACCTTACAACACACACACACACACACACACACACACACACACACACACACACACACACACACACACACACACATACACACACACACACACACATACACACACACACAAACTGATAGAAAAAGGAATCTGTAGAATTAGTCACCGGGAAAACAAGTGTATTTTTCGATTGGATTTAAAAGCAGAAAGGGTAGGTGTTAGGCGAAGGGAGATTGGAAGTCCATTCCAGACAGACGGTCCTGAGACAGCAAAAAAACGCTGACCAACAGTTGATAGTTTACATCTAGGAACCTGAGGAGAAAGAGTATCCGAAGTTGAGCGCAAGGTGCGAACTGGCGTTTAAATATTGATGTTGTCACAAAGATGTAATGGGGCATACTGGTGAATAACTTTGTAACACAAGGTAACACAAGTTTATAGTCAATTCTGCTTAAAACAGGCTACCAGTGCAGAGAGCGAAGGAGAGAAATGACATGATCAAACTTTTTATTCCTGAGGACAAGACGAGCAGATGCGTTTTGTAGGTGTTGCAGACAGAGGAGAGAAGAAGCTGGAAGTCCAGAAAGGAAAGCGTTACGGTAATCAAGACGAGACAAAATGAGACATGTCACAAGCTTAGATGCAGCCTCAGCTGAAAGATATCCTCAAATGTAACCAATGCGCCTAATCTGACAGTAGCACGATTGGCAGGCCTGGGTCAGAAACTTTTGCATGGAAAGAGTGTTGTCAAAGGTCACACTGAAGTTGTTGACAGAATCAGAGAGAGGGATGATGTTGTCACCTAGCTGGATGGTATTTAGTGTAATAGAGGCAAGTTTGTTCTTGGTGCCTACGAGCATGGCGTCGGTTTTATCACCATTTAACTGTAGCATATTTTGTGTTGCAACAAAGAGGATTTGAAAAAAAAAAAACACACACAAAAAACGATTCCTTCATCCAACCATCCGACTGACCATTTGAGGAGTAACCATGCTAAAATAAGCAACACAGACAACATCAAAGAAAAAAAACCCACACACAACTCACACATACATACATACATACACACACACACACACACACACACACACACGCACGCACGCACGCACGCACGCACGCACATACACGCGCGCGCGCGCGCGCAAAACAAAACAAAATAAAAACAAAGTTTAAAGGAAAAAAAAGAACATTTAAGCCCACCATTTCCCTCCCAGACAAAGGGAACCATGAATAAGAGATAAGCATCGCTGTGAGTACACACAAGACAGCTCGTAGCAGCAGGCACAGTATATGTTCACCTATGCCTTAACCACTGTGCCACCACCGGGGCTTGTGGCGTTGTGAAATACAAGACAATGGGGGAAGCGGTGGCGGAGCCCGTGCTTTGTGTTACAAGGTAAACTCCTTTGTCTTGGCAGTTCCATCGCCGCTGATCAAGACAAAATCGCCCATCGATCTGCCTTGTAGGAACAGAGTTGATCACAAACTGGGCGCTCCACACAGAAAACAACACACAGCCCAAAATTGTGCATTGAAAAAAGAATAAAACAATAAAAAGAAAGAAAAACAAAGACCGTTTGAATGTTGTGTTTTGTTATGGTCGTGGCGGTGGTGGTTGTGTGTGTATGTGTGCGTGTGAAAGTAAGACGACCTTTATGTCGGTTATTATTTTGGTGTTATAATCTTTATATCAACTATCTACATAAAGTTCCTGAGCCGTATCTAGGTACACACAAACTCACCATCCCCACCAACAGAATAACTACAACAACAACAACAACAACAACAACAACAACAACAACAACAACAACAACAACAACAACAACAACAACAACAATGATGATGATGATGATGATGATGTTACATGTCCCAAGACCATTCTATATCGCCCTGTGTCCAAGGGCGTAATTGTAACAATGAAAACAGATCAACATCAGACATCAAAACTTGTATGTCACGACTCCTCGTTGTGTCTCATACTCTACACCACTCTGGCTTATATGCGTCACTTAACTAGAAATATGTCCTGTCCTTAGTTCCATACACTTGGCCTTATGGCCCTAATCTATATGTTTTGACACAGTCACGATTCACCGCATGTGGCCCAAATCGGTGCTCAAAGAAATGTTCTTTTCAGATTTGCGAAGATGTCCGTGTACGGAGAGCTGAAGCATGGACACTCTGACCAGGTAAGACCATTAAAACGACACAAAGATACTTTGACAGACAGCCTTATCAGTTGCGGCATCAACACCACCAACTGGGAAGACATTGCCCACAACAGAGTAAACTGGCGCCAGCAGTGCACGCAGGGCAATATCACATTTGATTGGCACAGAACAGCTGCTGATCAACAGAAGAGGGACTGGCAGAAGCATGACCCAAGTCTGCTTGAGTCCCTCCCATGCAGTGCTTACGGAAGAAGCTTTCATGGGCTTCCGCGATAGGTCTTGTATAGTGCATGAAAACCACACCAGGCGATGATAAGGACCAGCATGTCTACCCATCTGTCGAACTGACGGGAGAGTCCGTTATCATCATTAAGTCTATGAGTGTCCAAAAAAATCCTTGCAAACGTATTTCAATACGCGTGTGCGCGCACGCACACTTACACACACACGCACGCCAGCGCGCACACACACGCACACACACAATCACACGTACACGCGCGCACACGCACACATATACACATACATACACACACGCACTCGCACACACACACACGCAACATCACACACACACACACACACACACACATACCCACTGCATTCTCTCGTTCACGACACATGCTGATTTGAATCGATCTCCCTTTAAAGCTGAACACAATAAATAAGAAATGTTTGTAATCAAGGGGGAAAATCACTACCGCCAACAACAATATCTAATCAATGTCTCTTGGAAACCCCCCCCCCCCCACCTACCCCCACCCCCCATCCTACACACGCATCACACACACTGTGAAAATGAAGAAGGAAAGTTTCGGGTAGTGTATCGACACTGCACGCAAATGACGACAAAAAAGGTCGTACACATTAAAACATCCCTGTTCGGCGCCTTTCAATACTTGTGTTGTTTTTTTTTCGTTTTCTCTGTCTGTACATAATTTTTTATCATAACCGATTTAACGAATAAAGCCTGGGCTAATGTCTTCTCTGATACTCGCAGGTGAAACATCACACTTTTTTTTCCTTGTGATAAAATGCAATATTTTGTTGACCCAATCAAGTGAATTTTTCTAAGCGATTTTGCCCAGAAGAGGTTCTTTGTTTTCTGTCAGTTCTTTTGCGCGCACTACGTGTACACTGTTCATGGGGCTTTGATTTATCGTCATGTCCAAAATACTAGTACATGGACCACTGAGGAATAGAGAAAAACCTCTGTCAACTCGAGAACTGAACCTGGAAATATTAGACCTCAGTGACCATGCATGTAGAGAACTTTCCTTTACATCAACACACACACACACACACACACACACACACAACACACACACACACACACACACACACACACACTCTCTCTCTCTCTCTCTCTTCTTTCTCTCTCTCTCTCTCTCTCTTTATTCATTTTATTTTATTTTATTTGTCTCCAGTTCACACTGTATTCCAGCCATAGAATCACAGCACAAAAAAATGAGATGTCCAGCATTAATGCATTCGATTAAAGAATCCATGGAATTAGACATACAGAGAGAAAGGGAAAGAGAGAAAGAGGGGAGAGAGAGAGAGAGAGAGAGAGAGAGAGAGAGAGAGAGAGAGAGAGAGAGAGAGAAGAGAGAGAGAGAGAGAGAGAGACTGCCTTGCTCCAGTTGAAGTGAATCAATCTCCCAGTTTGGCAATTGAAAATATGTAATTAATTTCATATAAATTATCCATGTATCTATCTACCTGTCCTGTCTATCGATCTGTCGCTTTTGTCTGACCTGTTTTAATCACCTCTTTCTGTGGAATCGTCTGCCAGCTCGTCCTGCCAAGTAACCTCACCTCCACACTACCATCCCTACCCCCTACCTCGCCAACCAGCCAACCCAACCCTCAACCCGATCCTTCCCCCCCTCCCCCTCCCTCCCTCCCTCCCTCCCCGTGTTCCACTCATGGAAGCCTAAAACCACTCCGTGCTGCCTTTTTCTAAAACGTCCGCTATTGTCACCCGTCTTCTGACATCAAAATCATTTTTACTGTCGTGTTGCTCCGCACGGGGCAGAGGGGAAGAGGGAGTGGGGGAGGGGGAGGGAGGAGGGGGAAGCAGGGGAACAAAAGACTATGGCGGTCCCCCATGAAACAACCGGTCTCTTCAGTGTTAATCGAAGACAAAAACGGCCACGGAACCAATGTGTGTGTATAGCAACAACTAGATAAAAACGAAAAAAAAAAAACTTCTGGAAATAGCAAACAATCGGGTTGCCCAGAAAACAAACCAAAGAACACCAACAAAAACAACATGAAAAAAAGGAAGACAGTCATGTCAATCAACAATGTCCGATTCTGTTCAAAATCTTTTCACTAAAAATCCACTATAATTGTAAAGGTCATTGTGACAGTGAAGAAGCTTCTGTTGAAATAAATTTGACGTGCATTCAGCACAATGGTAGACTGTAACAACATGGTAACAGATTTCACATCTTGTCATAAGTTCCTGACATAGTGCTGTTCACCTGCTCACACACCTTTCTACAATGTTTTGACGGTAAAGTCGTTCGTTATTGTTCTTGTTGTTTTTGTTGTTGGTTGTTGTTTTTTTTTTGAATA
>CM060305.1:38792085-38794585 GCA_030674185.1 Monoplex corrugatus | reverse complement strand
ATAATATAGTTCGCTGTGAGGTCCACTGAGAGCCAAAAAAAAAGTCTTTGGTAATTAGTGCGCAAAAGTGTTTGGCAACAACACGTTATTTTAAATCGGTTTTGTGTGTCAGTGTAAACAGGAGTGTGTACATGTGGGCGTACACATACGCGTGTTAATCACTTTTAGTCGTGTTTTTTTTTTCCTTCTTTCTCCTCACTCTTTTAAAGCAGTTTAGTCCCTCAAGGACAGCGAAATTCAAACTGTCTATAAAAGCAACATGTCAACAATGATAACAGCCTTAAAACCAACACTCAAATTAATGTTTAAATCAAACTCTGTGTGTGTGTGTGTTGTGGAGTGGTGTGTGTGTGTGTGTGTGTGTGTGTGTGTGTGTGTGTGTGTGTGTGTGTGTGTGTGTGTGTGTGTGTGTGTGTGTGTGTGTGTGTGTGTGTGTGTGTCTGAGCGAGCGCACGCGGTAAGGACCGTAATCTCTCTCTCTCTCTCTCTTCTCTCTCTCTCTCTCTCTCTCTCTCTCTCTCTCTCTCTCTCTCCTCTCTCTCTCTCTCTCTCTTTGTATACTGGGGAAGTGTTGTCAATCTATTTGCGTCTCTGATTGTTCTGTGTCCGCCTCAGTGTCAGTTCGTGACTTTGTCGTAAATTCACCAAACAAAACCGTCACCAACAAGACAGAACAAAAGGAAAACCATTGCAAAAGAATCGACAGAGGAACGAGTTGATTGAAAGCAAAGCCCAGTGGTCAAGTCAACAACGTGCCCCCGCCCAACCCCCCAGCATAAAAAAAAATCGGGTTGGCAGCCCATAGAAGTGTAAATGGCTATGTCCTGACATGCCCGGCTTAAGACTAAACATCTTTTGATGACCACTTTTACGATCAGGGAAAAAGGAATAAAGCCACCTCTACAGCGGGACCAGAAATTGACAGCTCTGTATGTTCCTCAGTCATCCCCTTTTTGAAATCCCTATCCCTCTTCTCTCTCTCTCTCTCTCTCTGCCCCTCCCTCCCCCTCCCCTGATATCTGCTGATCTTCTTTCTCGTGACGAAGTGAACCGTACTGTGTCTTCATAATATCTGAAATATGGATGAACGTAGAACGACTATGAAATTTGTGTTTCCAAATTGCTTGTAGTATGTTCACACACACCTTGAAATGGAGCTTTGGCCTTTTTGAAAAACACTTTTTTGATTCTGGTTCTGATCAAAATCTATTCTACAAAAATGCAGACAACATATCAAGTGTGAAATTGTTACTGTGATCAAGTCGTTATGCCTATGTAAAGAACTTTGGGTTGTGTTTGCTTCAAGTGCCAAAATATGGGAAACTGCTTGCTATGTCTTAACATGTAACACAAATTGCCATGTCTTACAATGCAAAATATAGTTAGGTGTCTTATCATCACCTATTAAGGATGTCTTCTTTTATCATCACCTATCACGGATGTCTTCTTTTAAGACTGACCATTTTCTGGAAAATATCTGAAGCATTACTTCTGTGTGAGTTCATAGCCTTTCTGAACAAAATTCTGAACTTTGGATCCCCCTCTCCCCCCCCCCTCTCTCTCTCTCTCACCACACGCCCTGACCCCCTTCCACTTCCCCCAAAAGCTCCCCACAGACAAAAACAGGCAACAACAAGTGCGGGACCAGTGAAGTCTCCAGCGGTCTATTGTGAAGTCCAGCACTTGCTCGCTCATCAAGAAGCTCGCCGCCATCCCCCTGGCGGGCTGACCATTATCCTAGTGACAGCCACTTAAAACACCTCACACTGTGACTGACATGAGCTTCTGTGACTACGGCTCTTTCATGGATATCAATAATAACACAGACCAGTCGCTCGGCAAGCTTACGATCTTTATGACCTACATCGGCTTCAGATCTATTCCTACTGGTTTGTCAGAATAACGCCTTTAAATCTGGAAACCCGTTTCCTGGCCTGTGACCTGTGGTAAATAGAAGCAAAAATAGCAAACAACAAGGCAGCCCATCCAACAAAAACTGCAGCAAATAAAACAATGAGGGTAACACGAAGATGCAGGACTCCAGACGGTAGCCATGGATCTCTTAGTGCTGAGGTGACGCTGCGCATCTCCGAGACTAGCTCTGCCTTTGGAGGGTTGACCAAGAAGTTGTGGCATAACCATGGTATCAAGCTGGCCACAAAGATTACTGTGTACAGAGCAGTAGTCTGCATGAGCGCCCTGCTGTGCTGATACAAGACTTGGATACCTACTGACGGCACATTCAGCAGCTGGAACAGTTCCAACAAAATGTTTTCACAAGATCTGCAGCATCACGAGGCAAGATGGAGCGCCCAGTCTTCAAGTTCTGAAAATGCGTGGCTTACCAAGTACAGAGTTTCTACACATCAAACGCCAGACTTGATGGACAGGACATGTCTGCATGGAAAACAACTGCATCCCAAAGATGCTTCTGTATGGAGAATTGAAGCAAGGGCACTGTGACCAGGGAAGACCACTAAAGCGATGTAAGGATACTCTG
>CM060305.1:38759585-38787085 GCA_030674185.1 Monoplex corrugatus | reverse complement strand
CTCTCTCAAACACACACACACACACACACACACACACACACACACACACACACACACACACACACACACCACAGAGTCTCTCCTCCCCGTCTCTCTCTCTCACAGACACACAGACACACACACACACACACACACACGCACAGTCTCGCTATCGCTCTCTCTGTGTCTCTCCCTCTCTTCCTTTCTCCCCCTCTCCCTTTCTGACACAGAGAAGACACAAACACGCACACACGTACACACACAAGCATAGGCATTATACATTCCCACAATAGATCTGTAGATGTGTTTTTTAACAGGGAAAATGAACAAATATGTAAAAAAAAAAGATGCTGTCAGCAAATTTTTGTCGCACACGCGAGCACACACACACACACACACAGATGGAAAGAGAGACAGTGTGTGGTACCGAAAATGTGTGTGTGTGTGTGTGTGTGTGTGTGTGTGTGGTGTGTGTGTGTGTGTGTGTGTGTGTGTGTGTGTGTGTGTGTGTGTGTGTGATATCACACGCTAAGATTAGGTCGCAGAAAGGAAGTCACTAAAAAAAGAAAAGAACACAACAGAAAAGAACACAACAGAAAAGAACATAACAGAAAAGAAATCAACAGAAAAGAACATAACAGAAAATGTCATCGGTTTCAACGTATTTCCTACCGTTAAATACAATACACACGAACAGAACAATCACGACTTGCTTCAATTTACACTGTTTATTGCCGACATTATGTGGGAAATTTTCTTTTGTTTGTTTAGAGCGTTATACAATGAAGGGTTTTCATTAATATTGTCTGTGTTTATTGTGAATGGGTTTTTTTTTAAATGTTCTCGTGTGTGCGGGCCTTTTGAATATGAAGAAGACTATTCTCATGTCTGTTGAGTTTATTCTAAATATTATACAGAAGAATTCTGGGTTGTGTTCTGTGTGGTTCTTTTCAATTCCATGATATGCTGACTTTTTCTTCTGTGTTAGGTTTTCGTTATGTAATGCTTAATGCTAAACACACAAACTGTAAAACTGAACAATTCTGAAATCACACTTAATGCCTCTCAGTGAACTGTTCGTCAAAACCAGACAATATAAATATAATGCTCTTGTCATTTCATCACTACCACATCCAAAGGAAAATGATATATTTCGAAAACTTAATATTAGGTGTGTGTTTGGTGGTTTCACTTTAGAAATATGAGTGTTGTTCGGCATTTGTGTTTAGTTTGTTTTGGACGTATTTTTGTTGTGTACATGATGAAGATGGCCAATTACCTGGTGTCCAGTGCTGCTGGCTCCAGTCAGGGTTGTTCGGGTCAGGTGCCAGCTGGTCAAGTCTCAGAGCCATTGTCAGAGAAGCGTAAAGGGAACTCTTGCAGTATATCCTCACTGTGGTAAACACAAGATGTTCTGTAACGTGTTTGTGCGATGTCCAGTCACCGGTACACTGTGTATCCTCTGTCTGTGGGCTTGATTCAATGTCCGTTTCTCTCTTTATGTGTTTCTCTAGTGGAATCAGAAATCACTTCTGTTTTTTCTGTTCAGCCAGTCTCTAAGCCTGTACTGAGCACCAATATCACTATCACTGTGAGACGTCGGAAAGAACAACTGATCCAGTAATAGCACTAGTGCTTATCAGATGATAAAGGAACTTTTTGAACTTGGACGACTGATAACATGTGCGGCTGTAAACAGTTCCCATATACATACAGCGGGAACCAGCTGCGTTATGTATCAACTCGCTTTTCAACTGCTATCAGTAGAACTTTCAGGATGGTGAGAGGTGGCCTGAATCAACGGTATCATTTGATTTATAATCCACAATCACACTTGAATGATGAATTCCAACACTGACCACTGAAAACCTTAAGACGGACATCTTCAATAGCAACACTGACCAGTTCCATAGTCCTTTTCCGCGGAGAAATGGTCCCAATGATAGTACTGGTAGTGTCAGATTTCAAGCCTTGTAAACACTGGATATCCAAGAATTGACTGCAGACAACATAATATTCACTAGCACAGACAGGTACAGATCTGTATTGTCAGCAAGTTCTCACCATGATTATACATTTGTGTGATAAAGCCACACCACTGAGCACCAACAACGACTGTTACAGTGACTACTGTACAGTTTATTATAAAATCCTTCATTCACAGAACAAAGTCCTTTTTTTATATCTGTTGACGGACTCGGTCACAAGAGTCTAGTGCTGTCAACACTAAAACAACAAATCATTCGTTACAATACACACACACACACACACTCTCTCTCTCTCTCTCTCTCTCTCTCTCTCTCTCTCTCTCTCTCTCTCTCTCTCTCTCTCCTCTCTCTCCACGGATTAAGCGGTCAACAAACAACAGTTGACAGGTCGTCAAGGAGAAGAAACGGGAGGCTCAATGAACCATGATGATGAGCCAGCGCCCACTGAAGACCTGTACAGCCCCAACAAGCTGATGTCCCCTGTGTCCCCTCACAGCCCAACACCTCAAACAGTGGTATGCACACTGTCACACTGATTCACAACACCGCTCCCCATCACTCCCCGTCACACACTCTCTGACATGCTCTGATGGATCGAGGATTTCCCACACCACACACACACACTCACCTCCCTTCTTCACCTCCACACTTCCCTCTACCACCCCATCCCCTACCACCCCCCCCCCCCCCCCCCCCCCCCCCGTCGTCAGTAAGTGCTGTCCGCTCCTTGCTTCATCGGTTCGTGGACAGAGAATTCCCTTTCAAACAAGCTTACGTCAGACAATGACCTAGATTTCGTACACCTTTTCTCTTTAATCGGTTGTTGTATTCGCTTTTGTTTTTCGTGTTTTTACAGGCTTACGTCAGAGTGTGAGCAAGGCTGATATGTCATTTTTATTTTCTTGCTTTTCTTTTATTTGCGGATTTTCCTTTCGTTTTTTTTTTTTCCATTTGTGGTTTTTATTGTAAGTCGTCATCGACGTTGTAACAATAATAATAATAAACAACAACAACAACGATTATAATAACAATATACTACTACTACTACACTACTACTATTACTACTACTACTACTTCTGCTGCTGCTGCTTCTAATAATAATAATAGTAATAATTTGTTCATCATTCTTACACACTCCGTATTAATACATACATGAATACAGAAAACCCTTAAAACAGAAACCACGCATTTTTCGCTTGTTTGTTTTATTTATTTGTTCTTTTGTTGTTGTTGTTGTTGGGATTTTTGTTTTGTTTTTTATTTTACCCAAACAGGAAACACTTTTCCCAATCTGGCGACATTGCTACAACAACAGCAAACACACACAACAACAACAATCCCACCGTACCCCACCCCACCCTCTTTCTAGGTAAGCCCACAGTTACGACAACAAGCTTGTCGAAACGCCTGAACAAAACACACTATCGCTGACCGACACCCTAAGACACGGGCACAATCACCACCTGATCAAGACGACAGACTGATCCCAATGATTGATTCATCTCACTCACCCATGGCCCCTGATCCCTCACATCCCAAAAGTCAAAAAGCGTAGACGGGGGGGGGGGGGGGAATAAAAGGAGGGGGATGGGGGTCATCAGACCAAGACGGACTCTAAAAGCCCCCCCCTACGCCCCCCTTCCCCCGCCCACCACCTCCTCTCAATCTCTTTACCTGACAACCTACACGCTTTCCTGATCCCTCAGATCTGATTCACGGCCCGTAGGAGATTAATTCATTATGTTACCTGAGCCTCGCAACACCACAACACACACACACACACACACACACACACACACACACCACACACATATATATATATATATATAATATATATACATGTGTGTATATATATATATATAGATAGAGAGAGAGAAAGAGAAGAGAGAGAGAGAGAGAGAGAGAGAGAGAGAGAGAGAGGGAGAGAGAGAGAGACTAAGCACTAAGGGACGGAAAAAAAGAACGCCTGCCTCCTAAAAAAAACCTGTTGAAAGTGTCAAATACAAACAGTCATATATTACTAACTGTGTAATTGTAAAGAAAAGAGAAAAAGCTATCTAAACTGTTTTAAACACCACCCTCACCCAACTCACCCCTAAAACGTCATGTTTTCAATCTTCAGTGTCGTCTAAAATGCAGGGTGCCATGAAGTACCTAAGCATTTAATCTAAGGAAAACAAGACACTCACCGAAGTTTAGCAATTAGCCCTCCAGCGACTGTGCGTGTACAGTAGACATAGTTACCTCTCTTGTCTGTGATGGCAACAATCAAACCAATACACAACAAGGCCCGTAATGTAACTGACTTGCTTCCCATGTCTTATAATAGAGTACAAAACACGACAAAAACAAGATAAGCAAGCAATATTAACATTCACCTGTTCTGCTCCCATTTAACACGCGTCGTGTAATATCCACCTTGAAAAATCAATGAATCTCGATGTTTTTCCTGTATTATTATTATTATTATTACTATTATTATTATCATTATGATTATTACCAGCCTCATTATTATCATTATTATTTGTAGTAGTAGTAGTAGTATCAATCACGATGTTTTTCTTGTATTATTATTATTATTATCATTATTATCATTAATCTCATTATTATTACTATTATTATTAATATCATTACTATTGTTATTGTCGTTGTTGTTGTTGTTGTTGCTGCTGCTGCTGCTGTTGTATGTTTGCGTGTGTATCTCCCCCCTTCCCCCGATGACTTTCCCAAGAGCATGAAACATACGGCACAAATCTGACTCAGATTTGTTCATGAACACCGCAGCCGAAAGATTACTTGCTTACTGCTCATCATGACACTTGACATTACGATAGAAACAATCTCAGCCAGCCTCTGTATAGTACCAAGGTGTGTTTCAGGTCTTTGAGGTCTCCTTCTGTTGTTTATTGCCACGTTGTCCTTGGGTCTTCCTCTCTGAGGGGTGAAAACAGCTGATATACAACTACTTTTCCCTTCATTTTAACCCCACCAATGATAAGTGACGGGACATGATAATTTTTACTGTGTGCATTCGGATTATGTCATAGACCCATGGATCATAAAGCCTTACATGAATATGTTTTTCTTAGAGGGCTGGTGGTTCTTTTAATAGAGCTGTGGATTCCAGAAAGAATGTCTCGAGTTCAATGCCAGCCCACAATATTAAAATAGGTCTGTTCGCCTCCCATGTCAATGTTCCAATTATTCGAGTGGTGTCAGCTTAGTCTTTCGTAAGTCTCTTCTGTCCATCCCGGTCTCCCCATTTCAAGACTTTACCAGCGCAGACTCGCCTTTGCCAGAGAACAGCTGACAGATTTGGGTGGAGCACATAAGGGTATTATGGAACTGTCCAAGTGCGATGAATCCCTACTGAATAAACTAAGAACTGAGAACCCAGTTTGGTGACTATAAACATGGTTTGTGAAGTTGTGACTCAGATGTCTGAGCGGTCTCAATGAAATTAGCAGGAGTAAATTCTTCTTTAACACCAGAAGTTTTCCCTAAATCTAGTGCATATGTGCTCTCATTACAGTCGAAGTATAAACTTACTGAAATACTGTCACATTTAAGACCACGGCGTCCCAAATACTGCATTACCACGATCCATACTTGACGAAAACATATTTTATTTACTCAGACACATAATTATCCTCCCGTGAAATAATCTCTCTCTCTCTCTCTCTCTCTCTCTCTCTCTCTCTCTCTCTCTCTCTCTCATTTTCAAAGAAAAAGAGATTAAAAGTAATGGAAAGATAAATGATATCAACGCGACTGGGGTGGGAGCGTCAGTTCACCCTATTGACCAAGTCTTTATTTTGACGTTTGGGAGTCACCGTGAGTTCCATTATTATGTAAGACCTGACCCCACCGGCTTTCTACAAAGGGGAATCATTTGGGCGAACAATTCCCGCATACAAGTCTGCCCATTCTTTATTCTTTGATCGCTTATAACAACCAGTGGGGAGAAACCAGCGTAGGAGTGACTCTCGTATCCACTACCTGGGGCAAAAGGAGACCTTACTCTCCTATTTCCTATTTTAAAGTTCCGCGTTTCAAATGCTCTCCCTTGGAAAGAAAGCACGCAAAAAAAACACGCAGAACAAGGGGAAGAGACAACTGTAAACAAGAGGCCTCGGGGCGGGGGGGGTGGGGTGGGGGGTCCGAAATGTCTGTAAACCTGCATGGTTTTATGAGCACAGAAACAAAAGACACACATCGATACTTGAAACAGAATGGCCGTGAGACTGAAGTGAAACCTTGATTCACAGTGAGTGACTAAGCAGAACAGAACTGTTGCTTCAGGGAGTAAACTTGGTTTGAAATATTCATAAAAAGCGAATGGCTGCCAAGGGCCACAGTACAAGGTAAAGCAGAGTCTATTTCTACAGCCCCCAAGAGATGAAAATCAGGGTTGCCTCCCTTGCAAAGATACGAACAGACAGTAAAAAGAAAAACGAGCGGGCAAAATAAACGTGTAACTCGTTAAAACAAACTTAGAACTGTCTGGTCTAAAACACACACAGACACACAGACACAAACACAGACACAACACACACACACACAAAACACACACAGCACACACACACACACACACACACAACACAGACACAACACACACAGACACACACACACACACAACACAACACACACAAACACAACACAACACAAAAACACAACACAAACACAGACACAAACACACACACACACACACACACACAAAACACACACACACAACAGCCGCCTTTGAGGAAGACAACGCAAAAGATATAATAAAACGTTTAAAGAGGGGCGATGACTACGGGGGGTTGGGAACCAGTCCAAGAAACATCTCAGAGCGCTCTGTTAGTATTCTGGTCCTTCGACGAAGAGTGTAGAATTGTCAGACCTGTTACCTGGGATGGCAAGGGGACAGGGACACCATACATATGAAGATCGAGCCACCCAAACCTCAGGTAGCACAACATCACAAAGTGAAGAGGCATCACCTGAATAACTAAGGCAGCACCCAGCAAAGCTTAAAAATATTAGATGAAAAGTATAGGCGTGTATTCTTGTAGTGCAGGGAAGCTGTCTTGTGTGGTTAATTGTTTAGAAAAAAAAAATCAAGAAAACAGCCATTCTTTTTTCAGCGCGCACATACACACACGCGCGCTACACACACACACACACACACACCACCACACACACCACACCACGCACGCACCCCGCACCACACACACACTCACTCACACACACACACACACTTTCAACACACACGTGCATACGCACGCACACGCTGTAACTCATGTAAAGCCACGTGTTAAGTCAATCTTGGATCGTTTCTCTGTCGTCTTTGAAAAAAGCAATGAACCTCATTCACCCTCTCCCCACCATAAAAAAAATAAAAGGTTATACTATACAGAGACTAAAAATACGGTGTGCAGGATTGACACGTGAACACTGTACAGACAAGATACCTGCTTGAAACGGTACCCAAATTACCGTGTTGGGTTTCAAGCCCACACGTCGTGTACGTGTATGTGAGTGTGTGTGTGTGTGTGTGTGTGTGTGTGTGTGTGTGTGTGTGTGTGTGTGTGTGTGTGTGTGTGAGTGTGTGTGTGGGAGGGTGGGGATGGGTGGGTGTGTGTGGGTGTGTGTGTATGCGTGTGTGTTTTCTCTATGTGTGTGTGTGTGTGTGTGTAGAGAGAGAGAGAGAGAGAGAGAGAGAAAAGAAAGAGAGAGTGACAGAGACAGAGAGGGACAGACAGAGAGAGAGTAACTACAAATTGACAGATAAAGAAAAGGGGAAGAAATACAGGAGAAACACAACAGAGAGAGAGAGAGAGAGAGAGAGAGAGAGAGAGAGAGAGAGAGAGAGAGACAAGGAGACAGAGACGAGTTCTTTTCCCAAAGACCCCCCCACCCCCACCCCCACCCCCCAACCAAAAAAAAACAAAAAACACCATACACAAAAATACACACACACACACACACAAAAAAAACCGGAGAAGATTCTCTCTCTCTCTCTCTCTCTCTCTCTCTCTCTCCTCTATCTATCTCTCTCTCTCTCTTCTCTGTATCTCTCCCCCGCCGCGACATCCACAACCAACTTTTTTTTCTTCTTCAGACAAGGCGCAACATGTCTGTCTCCTGAACCTGACCCAGATAGAGGAGACACGAACTTTTCTCTCCCCAAGATGGCAACAGTCAGACTGCGAGGGGGCGATGCAAATGTCCTTTTACCCACAAAAAAGCCGCACTCTACGTAAGATGATTAATCGTCTCTTCAGCCGCTCTGCATTTTCTGCCAGACTGGAGCGCCTTTCACTTCCACTGCTAAGAAATTGGAGGCCAGGATGACACCATGCGTACAGCAGACGAGATAGCTGCCAGAAATGTTAACCAAATTGCCCGTGTCGGGTTTCAGCCCCCCAAAAACACACAGGAGCCAGCCT
This sequence comes from Monoplex corrugatus, assembly GCA_030674185.1. NCBI lineage: Eukaryota > Metazoa > Mollusca > Gastropoda > Littorinimorpha > Ranellidae > Monoplex > Monoplex corrugatus. The sequence continues at coordinate 38,778,684 of CM060305.1, read as the reverse complement.
GCAGTGTAAGCCCCAGACACACACACAAAAATGCCCCCCCCCCCCTCCCCTGAAAAAAAAAAAGCCGCATAGATTTTCAAAAGCACCTTTCCAAAAACCCCAGTGCGTGGGACGTATAATCTTAACTGTCATCTTCTGCTGCAGTTTGTGATTGGAAGGCAAGCAAAACACCTTTGTGGTATTTATGCACGTTCCACTTTCAACATCAAATCCCCACACACCCCCAACCCCACCCGGTTCCTTCTGTCTCCCAATGTGGGGCAGCATTCAAATGTTATGTACTATAATTCCACACCACTACCTCCACCTCCACCTTATTTTTGAACGTCCTGCCTTACTCCGTCTCAACTTTTCAACGTCTCATCCCCCTTCAGCTCCCCGCGGTTTCAAGCCGTTCAAGAATGCATAATGTCTTTTTGCCTTATCTCCCCTATTTGATTTGGTGTCAATAAAGCGTTGTGTCTTTTGTCTAACTCCTTCCCCACTTCCCCCAGTGTGAGGGCAATCAATAACGTACTAAATCTGTTCCCACAGTTTAATGTCTTCTGTCTCTGACCAGGATTCTACTTGTTCTCTTCAACCAGGATTCTGTGTGTTGCCTTTAACCATAATTCTATTCGTTGTGTTTCACAAGGATTCAATCTGTTGTCTCTAACCATGATAATTTGCTTGTCTCTTTAACCAGATTCTTTGTGTTCCTTTAACAGATCATTTCTTGTCTTTAACCAGATTCAATTGTTGTCTTTAACCAGATTCATCTGTTGTCTTTAACCAGATTCTTGTTCTTACAATTCTTGTTTGTCTTTAAAATCCAATTCTTACAATTCATTGTTGTCTTTAACCAGGATTCCATCTGTTGTCTTTAACCAGATTCCATTTGTTGTCTTTAACCAGCATTCAATTTGTTGTCTTTAACCAGATTCTATTTGTTGTCTTTAACCAGATTCAATTGTTGTCTTTAACCAGATTCATTTGTTGTCTTTAACCGGGATTCTATTTGTTGTCTTTAACCAGCACTCAATTTGGTGTCTTTAACCAGCATTCTATTTGTTGTCTTTAACCAGGATTCATTTGTTGTCTTTAAATTCATTGGTTTCCATATTGTGTTTAAAAATCATTTTAACCAGCATTCTATTGTTGTCTTTAACCAGCATTCATTTGTTGTCTTTAACCAAATTCCATTTGTTGTCTTTAACAACATTCAATTTATTGTCTTTAACCAGCATTCAATTTGTTGTCTTAATCAGCATTCTATTTGTTGTCTTTAACCACATGTCAATTTCTCAACACTTTTGTTGTCTTTAACCAGCAAAAAAATTCTATTTGTTTCTAATTTGTCTTTAACAGCATTCATTGTAGTCTTTAACCAGGATTCTATTTGTTCTTTAACCAGCATTCTATTTGTTGTCTTTAACCACATCAATTTGTGTCTTTAACCAGCATTCAATTTGTTGTCTTTAACAGCATTCAATTTGTTGTCTTTAACCAGCATTCAATGCTTGTCTTTAACCAACATTCAATTTGTTGTCTTTAATCCAGCATTCAATTTGCTGTCTTTAACCAGCATTCAATTTGTTGTCTTTAACCAGCATTCAATTTTGTCTTCCAACATTAATTCAACCAGCACTCAATTTGCTGTCTTTAAACATCAATTGTGTCTTTACATATTATTTGTATCTTTAACCAGCATTCAATTTGTGTCTTTAACCAGATCTCAATTTGCTGTCTTTAACCAGCATTCATTGTGTCTTAACCATTCAATTTGTTGTCTTTAACCAGCATTCAATTTGTTGTCTTTTTACCAGACATTCATTTTTTCTTTAACCAGGCATTTTCTTACCTTTCATTTGTTGTCTTTAACACATTCAATTTGTCTTACGCATCATTTGTTGTCTTTAACCAACATTCTATTTGTTGTCTTTAACCAGCATTCAATTTGTTGTCTTTAACCAGCATTCAATTTGCTGTCTTTAACCAGCATTCAATTTGTGTCTTTAACCAGCATTCAATTTGTGTCTTTAACCAATCATTTCTAACAATTATGCTGTCTTACACTTTAATGCTCTTAACACATTCAATTTGCTGTCTTTAACCAGCATTCAATTTGCTGTCTTTAACCAGCATTCAATTTGTTGTCTTTAACCAGCACTCAATTTGTGTCTTAACAGATTCTATTTGTTGTAATCAGGATTCTATTTGTTGTCTTTAACCAGGATTAATTATTCTATTAAATCTTTGTTAACCAGGATTCTATTTGTGTCTTTAATCCAGGATCTATTTATTTCTTTAACCAGCATTTCAATTTGTTGTCTTTAACCAGCATTCAATTTGTTGTCTTTAACCAGCATTCATTTGTTGTCTTTAACCAGCATTCAATTTGTCTGTCTTTAACCAGCATTCAATTTGCTTGTCTTTAACCAGCATTCAATTTGTGTCTTTAACCAGCACTCAATTTGCTGTCTTTAACCAGCATTCAATTTGTTGTCTTTAACCAGCTTCAATTTGTGTCTTTAACCAGCATCAATTTGCTGTCTTTAACCAGCATTCAATTTGCTGTCTTTAACCACATTCATTTGTTGTCTTTAACCAGCCTACAATTTGCTGTCTTTAACCAGCATTCAATTTTGTTTTAACCAGCATTCAATTTGCTGTCTTTAACCAGCATTCAATTTGTTGTCTTTAACCAGCTTACAATTTGCTGTCTTTAACCAGCACTCAATTTGCTGTCTTTAACCAGCATTCAATTTGTTGTCTTTAACCAGCATTCAATTTGCTGTCTTTAACCAGCATTCAATTTGTTGTCTTTAACCAGCATTCAATTTGTTGTCTTTAACCAGCTTACAATTTGGTGTCTTTAACCAGGATTCTATTTGTTGTCTTTAACCAGCATTCAATTTGCTGTCTTTAACCAGGATTCTATCTGTTGTCTTTAACCAACATTCTATTTGTTGTCTTTAACCAGCATTCAATTTGCTGTCTTTAACCAGCTTACAATTTGGTGTCTTTAACCAGCATTCAATTTGTTGTCTTTAACCAGCATTCAATTTGCTGTCTTTAACCAGCTTACAATTTGTTGTCTTTAACCAGCACTCAATTTGCTGTCTTTAACCAGCTTACAATTTGGTGTCTTTAACCAGCACTCAATTTGCTGTCTTTAACCAGCTTACAATTTGGTGTCTTTAACCAGCTTACAATTTGGTGTCTTTAACCAGCTTACAATTTGCTGTCTTTAACCAGCTTACAATTTGGTGTCTTTAACCAGCATTCAATTTGCTGTCTTTAACCAGCTTACAATTTGGTGTCTTTAACCAGCATTCAATTTGTTGTCTTTAACCAGCACTCAATTTGCTGTCTTTAACCAGCATTCAATTTGGTGTCTTTAACCAGCACTCAATTTGCTGTCTTTAACCAGCTTACAATTTGGTGTCTTTAACCAGGATTCAAATCTGTTGTCTTTAACCAACATTCTATTTGTTGTCTTTAACCAACATTCTATTTGTTGTCTTTAACCAGGATTCTATCTGTTGTCTTTAACCAGCATTCAATTTGTTGTCTTTAACCAGCATTCAATTTGTTGTCTTTAACCAGGATTCTATCTGTTGTCTTTAACCAGCATTCAATTTGTTGTCTTTAACCAGCATTCAATTTGTTGTCTTTAACCAGGATTCTATCTGTTGTCTTTAACCAGCACTCAATTTGGTGTCTTTAACCAGCATTCTATCTGTTGTCTTTAACCAGGATTCTATTTGTTGTCTTATTCAGGATTCTATTTAAAATCTTTAACCAGGATTCTACTTGTTGTCTTTAACCAGGATTCCATTTGTTTGTCTTTAACCAGGATTCCATTTGTTGTCTTTAACAAGGATTCTATTTATTATCTTTAACCAGGATTCTATTTATTGTCTTATTCAGGATTCTATTTGTTGTCTTTAATCAGGATTCTATTTGTTGTCTTTAACCAGGATTCTATTTGTTGTCTTATTCAGGATTCTATTTAAAATCTTTAACCAGGATTCTATTTGTTCTTTAACCAGCATTCTATTTGTTGTCTTTAACCAGCACTCAATTTGCTGTCTTTAACCAGCATTCAATTTGTTGTCTTTAACTAGCATTCAATTTGCTGTCTTTAACCAGCATTCAACTTGTCTTTAACCAACATTCAATTTGCTGTCTTTAATCAGCATTCAATTTGCTGTCTTTAACCAGCATTCAGTTTGTTGTCTTTAATCAGGATTCTATTTGTTGTAATCAGGATTCTATTTGTTGTCTTTAACCAGGATTATATTTATTATCTTTAACCAGGATTCTATTTGTCTTTAACCAGGATCCTATTTGTTGTCTTTAACCAGCATTCTCAATTTTGTTGTCTTTAACCAGCATTCAATTTGTTGTCTTATTCAGGATTCTATTTATTATCTTTAACCAGGATTCTATTTGTTGTCTTTAACCAATATTCTATTTGTTGTCTTTAACCAACATTCTATTTGTTTGTCTTTAACCAGCATTCAATTTGTTGTCTTTAACCAACATTCAATTTGTTGTCTTTAACCAACATTCAATTTGTTGTCTTTAACCAGCATTCAATTTGTTGTCTTTAACCAGCATTCAATTTGTTGTCTTTAATCAGGATTCTATTTGTTGTCTTTAACCAGCATTCAATTTGTTGTCTTTAACCAGGATTCTATTTGTTGTCTTTAACCAGCTTACAATTTGCTGTCTTTAATCAGCATTCAATTTGTTGTCTTTAACCAGCTTACAATTTAGTGTCTTTAACCAACATTCAATTTGGTGTCTTTAACCAGCACTCAATTTGTTGTCTTTAACCAGCTTACAATTTAGTGTCTTTAACCAACATTCAATTTGGTGTCTTTAACCAGCACTCAATTTGTTGTCTTTAACCAGCTTACAATTTAGTGTCTTTAACCAACATTCAATTTGTTGTCTTTAACCAGCATTCAATTTGTTGTCTTTAACCAGCTTACAATTTAGTGTCTTTAACCAGCATTCAATTTGGTGTCTTTAACCAGCACTCAATTTGGTGTCTTTAATCAGCTTACAATTTGGTGTCTTTAATCAGCTTACAATTTGGTGTCTTTAACCAGCACTCAATTTGGTGTCTTTAATCAGCTTACAATTTGGTGTCTTTAACCAGCACTCAATTTGGTGTCTTTAATCAGCTTACAATTTGGTGTCTTTAATCAGCTTACAATTTGGTGTCTTTAATCAGCTTACAATTTGGTGTCTTTAACCAGCATTCAATTTGGTGTCTTTAATCAGCTTACAATTTGGTGTCTTTAACCAGCACTCAATTTGGTGTCTTTAATCAGCTTACAATTTGGTGTCTTTAACCAGGATTCTGTCTGTTGTCTTTAACCAGCTTACAATTTGTTGTCTTTAATCAGCTTACAATTTAGTGTCTTTAACCAGGATTCTGTCTGTTGTCTTTAACCAGCATTCAATTTGCTGTCTTTAACCAGGATTCAATTTGTTGTCTTTAACCAGCACTCAATTTGGTGTCTTTAATCAGCTTACAATTTGGTGTCTTTAACCAGGATTCTATCTGTTGTCTTTAACCAGGATTCTATTTGTTGTCTTATTCAGGATTCTATTTAAAATCTTTAACCAGGATTCTACTTGTCTTTAACCAGGATTCCATTTGTTGTCTTTAACCAGGATTCCATTTGTTGTCTTTAACAAGGATTCTATTTATTATCTTTAACCAGGATTCTATTTATTGTCTTTAATCAGGATTCTATTTGTTGTCTTTAACCAGGATTCTATTTGTTGTCTAACCAGGATTCTATTTGTTTCAACCAACTCTATTTATTATCTTTAACCAAGACTCTATTATCTTTAACCAGGATTCTATTTGTTGTCTGAATCAGGATTCTACTTACTATCTTTAACCAGGATTCAATTTGTTAGCTTCTGCATCGCCCACTCCCCCACCCTATTCTCTTCCTCCTCTCCTTTTTTTCTCCAGCACAGTGGAGTGTAACAACACTGAACCCCTCCCTGTCTTGTCTTGCTCTTCCAATTGTCTCTTCGCTTTTTTGCTTCTCCTCTCTCCTGTTGTTCCTGCTGTCATCTCTCAGAACCAGAAACACTTGAAGACACGATATCAAAGAATATTTCATACATGAAACAAGACAGGCGCAACTCTCTTGGCCAAACAGCCATTGTTAAACGTAGAGAAAAGACAACAAAAGAACAAGATCAACAATTTCAGGACATTAATAACCCTTTGACTCCCGCACCCTGTCTACCAGCATCCTGGATTGTCAACCGTGCTATCAAAGCAAAAACTTAATCTTTTGACTCCCTGACCCTATCCACCAGTTGTGGGAAGCTGGTGGATAGGGTGAGGGAGTCAAAAGGTTAAGTTTTTGCAGTTGTTGGACAGTGTGCGGGAGTCAAAGGGTTAATCCTTGCAGCGATCGACACTTCCGTCTTACCGCACAATCAAACATCACCTCGCCTAGGTCTGCCGATTCTGAGTGAAACGGTGACAACTATCTTCACGTGCTGTCTGTGATAGTTTCTCTGTTCTCTTCCTATCTAGATACACTCAATAAACATTTCGTTGAAAACTTGTGTTCGTCTTGTTTTGTTGATTACATAAGGGTTTCCTCTTCCGATTCATGAAAACGTTGGACCTGTAAGTTCTACTAAATGGACGTCCACTAGCTGAGCAGCCTTGATGCCCAGACCCCCAACCGGAGAACAATTTGGGAAACCTTAGATATCGTATAGCAATGCACATCTTTGAGCAGAGAAGTTTGGGTTGCATTTACATATCGTATTTCACTGTTGTTTTGTGATAGTTGTTACTGATATTGTTGTTGTTGCTGCTGCTGTTGCTGTTGTTGTTGTCACAATGGATAAAACCTGTGAAGTTCGGACTGCTCGCCTCGAAGAGAGCGCATCATCACAGCATAGTGCCACTCCCTTTTTTGTTTTTGTTTGTATCCGTGCAGTTCTGTTTGCCTACAAAACCCTTTGACTCCCGCACCCTGTCCCCCAGCATCCTGGACTGTCAACAATGCTATCAAAACAATAACTTAACCACTCGATCAAAAGGGTTAAGTTCAAAGCAATAACTTAACCACTTGATCAAAAGGGTTAAATTACTGCTTTGAATCCTGGTTAAAGATAATAAAGGGACAACACCTTTGTTGCCGTGAGATCTTTAAAATGTGCTGAAGGCATGCTGCTTACAGAACCTCGGGTTTACACTCATCCGAAAGACTCGCACCTAGACTGCCATTTAACCTTTCACCCCGCATTCCATCCATCCTGCATTGTCAATAATAATAATAATAATAATTACAATATTTATATAGCGCAAAATCTTGATAAAATCAAATCTAAGCGCTGAAACACACACACACGCACGCTCGCACACACACGCACGCACGCACGCACACACACGCACCCACGCACACACACACACACACACACACACCGGCTATAAATGGGGAGAAAGAATAAAAACAATGGAAAATTATAGAGAGCATATCATATACAATTATATATTGCAATGTGATTCCCCTCCGATGGAGACAGGCTGCAGAGGGGATTGAATGAGGTCAGGATTTTATGCAAGGGGGAAAAGGTGAGTTTTGAGAGCGGACTTGAAGGAGACAAAAGTAGGTTGCTGACGGACTGAGAGAGGAAGTTTGTTCCAGGAGAGCGGACCAGAAACAGAGAAGGCTTGTGGACCATAGGTATTGAGCTTAGTGCGTGGAAAGCGAAAAGTCAGAGGATTGGAGGCAGAGCGGAGGGTACGTGAGGGAACATAGATCTCAAGTAGGCTTGACAGGTAATCGGGGGCTGCGTTATTGAGGCTTTTGTAGCACATGGTGTCTAGTTTGTACTGTATGCACTTTGATACAGGGAGCCAGTGAAGTTGTGCCAGGAGAGGAGATATGTGGTCAGCTTTTTTCTTTTTGAGTACAAGGCGTGCAGCATTGTTTTGAATGCGCTGTAGGATGTGAGTGGTGGAGGCAGGAAGACCGGACAGGAGTGAATTGCAATAGTCAATGCGAGACATTATGAAGGAGAGAACGAGTTTTGCAGTTGTTGCCACAGAGAGATACTTCCTGATCAGGCTTATACGATGGAGGTGATAGTAGCAAGATCTGGCAGTTTGAGAAACAAAGTTGTTCATGGAGAGGGTAGAGTCAATGCAGACACCAAGGTTTTTAGCTGAATCAGAAATTGGGACTGATGTGTTACATAATGGGAGAGAAAGAGGAGGCAGCTGAGAAAGTTTCTGACGGGTGCCAATGAGGATAGCTTCTGTCTTGTCATCATTTAGCTGAAGTTTGTTGTATGTCATCCAATTTTTGATGTCCGAGTAACACTCAGTGGTGCGAGTCAGGAGGCGCTGTATATTGTCAGGTGAGTCACTGTCTTGAAGTTGGGTGTCATCAGCATAGAAGTGGTGTTTTATAGAGTGGGAGTTGATGATGGTGGACAGGGGGGAGTGTAAAGAGTGAAAAGAACAGGGCCAAGGACAGATCCTTGTGGAACACCACAGGTCAGGTATGCAGGTTGAGAGTAAGTGCCATTGATGAGAACAGTTTGTTTTCTGTTTGATAGATATGAAGTGAACCAGGAGAGAGCAATGTCAGAGATGCCAAAAGTATGATGAAGTCTAGAAAGGAGAATACCATGATCAATGGTATCAAAGGCTGCAGACAGATCAAGGAGCGTGAGGAGAGAGACTTTGCCAGTATCAGTTGGAAGGAGGAGATTGTTGAGAATGTGTAGCAAAGCAGTTTCAGTGCTATGGCACTGGCGGTAGGCTGACTGGAAAGGATTGAGGAGATTGTTGGCAGACAGGTGAGAGTTCAGTTGGTTGAGGACAACTTTTTCAAGGAGTTTTGACAAGAAAGATAGATTAGAGATAGGCCGGTAATTTTTCATTTCATTTGGGTCTAAATTGTATTTCTTGAGGAGAGGGTGAACAATAGCAGACTTGAAAGAATCTGGGACAGTTCCAGTTTGGAGAGAAGTGTTGATGATGTCAGTGATGAATGGGAGGAGAGTAGGGAGACAGTCAGAGTAGAGAGAACCTGGAAGAGGATCCAGTTCGCAGGTTTTGAACGACATGGATCTGATTGTGTTGAGAATTTCTTCTTGTGAGACTGGGGTAAGAGTAGTAAGAGGTGTGCCAGAGAAGGAAGGGTCAGGTGGGCATGGTTGACAGGGTGTCCTGTCGAGCCTGTCACGAAGAGTTTGTATTTTGGTGGTGAAATACTTGGAGAATACAGATGGGAGTTCTTCATTTGTGTGTTTTGTTGGCAGAGGTAAATCTTTTCGTGTGGCAAGGAGATGATTCATGGTTGTAAAGAGTTCTTTTGAAGAAGAGGCATTCAGGATTTTGGTTTGGAAATAATGTTTTTGCAGATGCAATGAGGGTGGATACTTTTGTTTTAGAGGCTTGGAAAAGTTGTCTATGTACAGTGAGTTTGGATTTGCGCCAGCGGCGCTCTGCTCTGCGGCGGGCACGTTTTGCACAGGCAATCTCATGAGTGAGCCACGGGGGTAGGGTAAAAGACGGGTTGTGGCTGGAGCATGAGTGTCCAGAAGATGGTGGAGAGTAGTGTAGAATTCATCGGCAAGGTTATGTGACTTTTCAGAAAGGAGACGGAAGGCATCAGATGAAAATGAGGAGAGATCGATAGATTTGAGATTGCATTGAGTCACTGTGCGCATGGTACGGGAAGGAGGAGGAATGTCAAGAGAACAGAGAATTGCAGAGTGGTCAGATGGAAGGGCTGAAGTTAGACGGGTAGAAAGAACTAAGCAGTTATCAGTAGCTGAATTGTGGTGATCACGAGAAATGATCCAGTCAAGAATGTGACCTTTTTGATGGGTTGGTTCAGAAATGTGTTGAGTCATATTGTGATTGGACAGAGAGTTGATGATATGTCTTGTGTCATAACGGTGAGTGTTGTCATAGTGGACATTGATGTCACCTAGAATGATGAGATTTCCAGGTAAGAGACAGTAGTAATCAAGAAGTTGATCAAAGTCAGAGAGAAACATGGATGTGGTGAGCTTGTTGGCAGAGCTAGGTGGAGGTCGATAGACACAGGAGAAGGTGATGGGGTGAGGGGTGGATTGGAAGGATACTTCAACGTGCTCGAAAGAAGGATGGGAGAAAGGCAGAGACTGCGAGAAAGACAGGCGGGAATGGAGTGAGTCGTTGTAGAGGATGGCGATACCACCACCTCGGGATGAGCGATGGAAAGAAGCAAGCCTGTAACCACTCGGAGTGAGATTCACATGTACAGTTTCATGACCAAGGGGTTTAGCCATGTTTCGGTGATAAAAGCAATGTCAACATGCTCATCTGCGATAAAGTCAGCAATGACATCAGCTTTGCCATCAGTGCATGTTGACTGTCAACCATGCTAGCAAAGCAAAAGCTTAACCCTTTGCCTCCCTCACCCTATTCTGTTCACCAATGCAACCATGCTAGCAAACCAAAATTTAACTTTGTCTCCCTCACCCTATTCACCAGCTTCCTGCAGGAAGTTAGTGGATAGGGTGGGGAGTCAAAAGGGATCTAGTGGAAGGGGGAGAAAAATCTCAGAACCGGTAAGAGAATTGAACCCAGTTTTTCAAGGCTTAAGCAGGTGCTTTAACCACTAAGCCACACACTTGACGACTTACCACCTTAATCGATACTTGCCCGCATGGTGCAGGACACAGATCCTGTTTCCGGATGTAGCTGGCATCATTTATTCCCCCTGACAGCAGTCTAGATAAGAAACTCAAAACTTGCAGACTGTCAGATTTTTAGACTTTGTAGGTAAAACGTTTTCATTATTTTACATGGGAAAAAAAGAAAGGGGAGGGGGGGGGGGGCAAATTTCACTCTGCGTTCATATTACAGTTTATTATGTGCCTGATCCTGATTTATTTGAACGCTTGCACTCGCTTTGATTCAATTTCATCTCTCGCGTTCGCATACAGATCCCCCCCCCCCCCCCCCAACACCATCCTCTATTTATGCACTACGTATTATCTCGTCTCTCAGATCTCGCTAACACCAAAGAAGCAAGCTTGCCTCAACAAGAAGACTGGCAAAGATTTGACGGGAAACAAATTTTTTCTTTTTGAAAGGCAGAATCAGGTAGGACACAACTTCCATGCCTGGCACATTAAAATGATTTAACGGTTGACAGGGAAGTTATGGGGTTGTTGTAATATCAGTCACACACACACACACACACACACACACACACACACACACACACACACACACACACACACACACACACAACACACACACACCACCACACGCACACACACACACACACACACGCACACACATACACACACACACCGACATTTCCTTTATCTCGTTCATCTCCTGCCTATGCTCAGCTTTTCTCCGCGATGTTGTCGATTAAATAAATAATTTACCCCATTCAAAGTGCGCCATCATCTTCGGCGAGATAGCGGATGAAGACAACAACGCAGCAAGGTGGGCCAGCCGGGCTTCAAGCAAAGGTTTGCATAATTTCCAGCCAGGCCCGGGGAATGGAACCCTGGCCCGTGAAGAGCTAAGCCTTTTGAATGTGGCTTTGTCCCCTCCCAGCAGGTCCACGTCCAGTCTCCTGCCCCTGCACAGGGAGGGAATCCGACACCCTCCGCCTTCCCCTCATTTATCATCTAGTGCACTGCCTGTGCAATGTGTAATGCTGCTCCCTAGGCCTCCATCTCGCCTTTTTTCTTTTTCCTTCTCCGTCTTTTCTACACATGTGAACACAGAAGGCTGGCTGGCTTTTGTAACAGGACTGCAGACTTGGGATTGGATGCTTCGAGTTCAATCCCTGTCTGGCAATATAAAAACTGATCTGTTCGCTGATCATCTCCATGCTGCAACCAACCATTCTAGTGGTGTCAGTTTAGTGTTACGCAGGTCCTGTCGCCCCCCCCCCCCCCTATTTTTTTTCTCCTTTTCCTCCATTTCAAAACTTTTGTAGGCGAAAATTTTGCACAGGCTCGAAGAGTCAGCCAGGTAAGAGATGGCGTACTGGGTGGAGCGCATATGAAATTTTCCCAGCGTGATGGATGCCTCTCGAATAGAATCCAAGCTCTTCTTTTCATGCAGGTAGACTCTTCCCTGGTATGGACAGATGGACGGTGGTTGAGTGAACACGAATGTTAGCGTGTGTGCGTGTGACTGTGGGGTGGGGTGGGGGATGAGGGTGGGGGCTGAAGGGTCGCCGTATGGGTATGGAAGCGGGGTGTTCATAATGAGTCAGCAAGGATATCTTCACTGTATTTATGACCAAATCTTTTCCACTCACTGCCCACAAATCCAAATCAAAGGAAAGCGGAGATTGTACCAGTCTTTATGGGCACTGCCACTTTCGGGGAGACGATTCTCAGGTATAAATGAAAAAATGTATTATTGGAAAGCACGCAAAGACTGAAGAATTTTCCTGCCGGGGCGGGGGGGGGGGGGGGGACAGGAATAGCAATCTGACAGGGCTGTTGAAACCCGTTCCTTCTGTTGAAATGAGTCAATGACTGTCGGTACATCAACGCACTTATTAACAGAGCAACAGTAATGTCGAGGATCGTCTACAGATTTAGTTTTTCAAGGCAATATGACCGTGCTCAGAATAAAGTCCATACGCGCTGACGTCATTGATGTCATATGATGAAGATCTCCTCTCTCTCTCTCTCCCTCCCTCTCCTCCCCCCCCCCCCCTCCCCCTCTCTCTCTCGCTCTCTCTCTCTCTCGCTCTCTCTCTCTTTCAGCCATCGAAAGTCCGTTGTTGGACGTAGGCCTTTCTCAGCTGCTTCCATTCACTTCGTTCCAGCTATTTTCCTCTCCAGTTCCGGTGAAATCCATCTAGGTTGTCTCTCCAACTAATCTTCTGTCTCCCTCTATTGAAAGTAAGGTCTCTTGGTATCCACAACGTGGTTTTTGTTGTCCAACGATTGTCCATTCTCCGGGTGAGATGTCCTGCCCAGTTCCATTTTAGTTTGTTGACGCTTTCCAGGATGTCTCGCACTTTTGTTCTCTCTGATCCACTGAACCATTTTGCGATCTTTCCAGGTGATACCAAGCACGATTCTTTCATGTGCTCGACGCATGGTTCTTAGTTTCAAAGCGATTTTTTTTCGTTAGATTCCGCAGGTGACTGTGGACAGAATGCATTAGTCATAGATTTTTCGTTTCAGGACAGTTGCAGTGTGATGGAGAAGATACAAAATGAAAAAAAACGGCCAATGTCCGAGGGTCGAACCCCCGACCCCCGCATTATGACTATGGTGCCTGCACAGCAGTGGGAGCCGTGTCAGCAAGGCCATGTTAGTGTCGGATTGTCACAAGTTACCACGTTCACTCCTGCCCATCCTCAAATGTGTAAAAAGATTTAAAAACCTTTCTCATCAACAGAATTAGTACCGAAGTAGGTGAGCACAATACCTTTTTGTTTTAATCTCACCTGCAGACTCTTTGGTATGAAAAAAAACTAAACTAAAAACTTTTTTTTCCTATATATGTTCCGAGGCGCTAGTTTTCAAAAAAGTTGTCTGATGCTGAACACTCATCGACCAAATACCCAGAAACTGCAACCATTTACAAAAATTAACCTTTCATTCCCTGACATTACCCATCAGCTTTCTGCAGGAAGGCGGCTGATTGGGTAAGGAAGTGAAAGGGTTAACTTTATGTTTTGCACGCACGGCTGATAATGCAGGCAGCTGGTGGACTGTGTGAGGCGATCACGGTTAAAAAGCAAAGCCAACTGAAGTTGCGTTTCGTGTTGCGTTTTACCAAAAACAAACAAACAAATGCACACACACACACACACACACACACACACACACACACACACACACACACACACACACACACACACACACACACCAAAACTATACAAAGAAATGAGACAAAAGAAATAAAACTAACAACAAAGAAACAAACAGAGAAAAACACAATTTTCTCAATTATTCAATCATGTCTGTTAGATGAGACAAAGCTCCTGGGCAAAGGTAAGTGGAACAACATCAAGGTGTTTTCACGTCACATACGCGGATGGATGGCAGCCTAGGTGTTAGGTGTCAAGAGGGGAGGGAGAGACAGGGCAAGATGATAGTTGGGTGGGAAGGGGGGGGACAGAGAAGCAAGACGAGGGAGAGAGAGAGGTAGGTGAACATATAACCCCCCTTCGTCTATATGGTAAGTAGGGAAGAATGTATGCGTTGGGCGCACAATTACCCGAGAGGGGGTATTTTCATGTCTCTATACTGTAACTGAGCCGCCCCAGGTTTGTCCGACGTCTATACCCCCGCACCTGCTGGGCTTTTGTGTGTATGTGTTCCCCCCTCCACCCCGACCCTCCGATCCATCCTTTTATGTCCCCCTCCTCCTCCTCTCTCTCCCTCTCTCTCCCCTCCCCTCTCTCGTCACATCCCGTTCTTGCCTTTACCACGCAACAAGTCATAACCAAAACAGTAACCTGATACGAGCGCTGTTGTGCTGCGGCGTGATTTTATCCTCTCTCCCCTGTCACACACACACAGACACACACACACTCGCACATTACAACCAATACGAGTCTTACAGCGCTATATTGGGATTGTTATGAGAAATTACGAGTCCTTACTTCAGCTCTCTGAGCCCTCTCTCTCTCTCTCTCTCTCTCTCTCTCTCTCTCTCTCTCTCTCTCTCTGAGTAAATGGATCAATGGGGCATTACATGGGAATGACGACAGAAAATCAGACGACAATGAACATGCACCTTCTTGACAAGACAACACAAAAACCAGTGTGTTGTAAGTGTATGTTTGTATTGTATTTGTTGCTGCAGTTATGCTCGTACTACAATCAGTACGCGCGTGCGTGTGTGTGTGTGCGCGCGCCAAACGTGTGTGCGCGTGTGCGGTTTGTGTGTGTGTGTGTGTACGTATGCGTGTGTGTGTGTGTGTGTGTGTGTGTGTGTGTGTGTGTGTGTGTGTGTGTGTGTGTGCGTGTGTGTGTTTGCGCCCCCGCGATTACATCACAGTGTTTGTTGTTGTTGCTGCTGGGTTTTTGTTGTTGTTTTTTTACCCGTGATATTTCTAACAACCAAAACATTAAGAAACTCTCCGTAGAAACAACCCACAACACGTGCTCGCAATGACATCAAAGGAGTTGATGTACATCACGTTTTCAGCGGGCGGGCTGGCCCTTGTGACAATGCCGTGGGTTGAAGGTCTGGTGTGTTCAATCCCAACCCGCAAAATAAATCCTGGCCTGCTCGCTGCCCAGCTGAATGCTCTGCTGATCTGCCTTTCACAGGTCCTATCCCTTCACCTCCCCATCCCTCTGTTTCATGACCTTGCCAATGCATTAAGTTCAGCGACGGCTCAAAGAATTTGTCAGGTAACAGATGGCAGATAGGGTAGAGCGCATAAGGAATTGACCAAGTGAGACGAATCCCTCTGAAATGTACTCCAGACTCCAAATTACTTGTGCTGACTTATTAACTTATAACTGCTGACTTGTTAACCATATGAATACTGACTTATTAACCATATAACTGCTGACTTGTTAGCGATTAACTGCTAACTTATTAACCATATAACTGCTGACTTATCAACCATATAACTGCTGACTTATCAATCATATAACTGACTTATTAACCGTATAACCGTCACATGTTATGACCATAGTTCTTTTAAGTGAACATGACAATCCCCATTCGTAGCGATCATTATTTCATTTCAGTCTTTTATGTGACGAACATAACGCTCGATTCGAAATATTTAACGCAAAACAGTAACTCTTTGAAGCAAGCACTCCTCAAACATCTGGCCAAAACAAAACTGTATTCAATGAATAGGAGAATCACAAAAAGCACGCTGACAATAACAGTTATGTAGAGCAATAATTGACACACAATGATAGAAGCACAACAGTAACAAAACAGCAGGGGAGGTGCATCAAGCCGCGACTATCTCATTCAATTTATTCAAGCAAAGATTCATGTAGTGAAGGAATACAAGTAGACCGTGTCGGTTTACTTGCTGACTTGATGGTTTCTTCTTCTTTGTCTTCTTCTTCTTTTTCTTTGTCTTCTTCTTCTTTATCTTTACTTTTCTTTACTTATTGCTTGGTTAATTGGGATCCCTATCACCTTTCCCTTCACACGGTAGCGTAAGCTGGTTCACGTAAATTAAACAGTTATTTCAACGAAAAGTAGCACGTTTAAGGCACGAGTTTATTCAAGGTTTGATCGCATCGGACAATTCCATATGCAATACATTCAGCCTGCAATCTGTTATGTGGCAAGTATAGTCCTGATATGGCTCTACGCAGTCGGCTGGGCTTTAAACAACAACAACAATCTGGCAGACAGACTTCAGCCTGCGCAAAACCCTAAGCGCTGACAAAAGTCTGGACATGGAAGGCGGGTGGGGGAATCTATCTGTTGCATGGTGACTTCGTACACAAATGAACAGAGCAAATACTGACGGTCCCATCTGTCACTGTAAACAAGATGGAAGGCCAGGCGTATTTTGACGACTTCAATGCCAAGCAGTCATCAGCAGAAGGCAATGACCACCCCGTCCCTCATATTCGTGTGGAAAAAACTTCTGCACTGATGCCTTCTTTGAAAATTACCGATACTGGAACTGACCAGAACATCTCGCTACTTCACTTCTTACTCTGTACCCCTATCCCCTCTCCGTTTCCCCTTCCAGGGCAATTCACACCACCTGATTCAGTAACACAGCCTTGTGCTTTTCCTGACGGTAAATCGACAACAAACAACAACAGCTGCAAAAACGAAAACGAAACACACACACACACACACACACACACACACACACACACACACACACACACACACACACACACACACACACACAGAGTCTTGTCATTTTCTTGACAACAAACAACATTAACAGCTACATAAACGAAACACCACAACCACCACCACCACTACAAAAACAAAACCAAAGTGTTCAGCTTAAAAGCGGACCAGGACAGCTGAGAAACATACCTTGACAAACTCGGTGTACATGCACGAATGTCTCAGTTCATTCTGAAAGAAGTTATTCATCCGAGCTGTCGTTCAAGTGCATGGCTGTATTATAGCAGTGAAAAGATGACCCCTTTCATAAACCCCATGTCCTTGTTGACATGAATGGGGGTCAGAATGCCTAACAAACTCCACAAGACGGAAACATGCCGCAGTCTTTTCAATCCCATGTCAACTATTCCTTACTCGTAACCAACTTGGTAAACGCGTCGAAAGGTTCATTAACCCTTTGACTCCAGCACCCTATCCACCACCTTCAAAAACCTGACCCTTTGATTCCCTCACTCTATCCACCAGCTTCCTGCATGAAGCTGGTGGATAGGGCGAGGAAATCAAAGGGTTAAGTTTTTGCTCGTTGTGTGGCTATGCAGGAAGCTGGTGGATAGGGTGAGGGAATCAAAGGGTTACGTTTTTGCTTTGCTAGTATGATTGGCAAAGCAAGATGCTGGTAGACAGGATGCGGGGTTAATGTTGTGGGCACTCCCATCTACACAGTTAGCCATGCTGGTGTCCTGTCAACGACTTACAGGACTCGGTTCTGTCAGTTTGAGATGCACAAGCAGTCGCTATTACCATTTGTTGGGGAACAAGAATTTTTTAACACACGTAAAAATTCTCTTGTGTCATCAAAGTAAGTCATTTCATTTGTAATGGTCACTTCACTTAAAGGCTGATAATAATTTGGTTTGAACAAATCTGAGATTACTCGCATGGCAAAATTTGCATACACCGAAAAGTCGCTGCAAATTTTTACAGATTGTACTGTCATGTGTGTGTGCCTTCTGGTACATTCTGTTGCCCTGTGACTTGTACAGTTAGTTACCTGTATGTCGATTTCCTGCTTTGTCTTTTTGTTGCACAGTAAGACAGCTACGAGCTCGCTACGGTTTGTGAAGTGAAATCTGAACCGAAAGGACTGCCAACGTTCACAAAATCAAGACAAAACAAACTCCCCTCAACGAATAACTCAACGATCGAGCTCAGAAAAAAAAGAGGATATAAACCATTCTTTAATACGCCCATCCACACCAGCGCAAATGGACAGCATCTAACGCGTTTCCGTTGTCAGACACGCGAAAGACGGAGTAAGACAATGAAAATAATAAAACAACAACAACAACATCCTAATAATAACTATCAGTTCTTCCTAAAGAAACACCCACACGCTCTTGCATTCCAATACAGACAATGTAAATTGTCATTAGAGCTCTAGATCCTGTATTTTTCGCCTGTGATTTTGGACTGTCGAGACGGGTTTTTTTTCTTCTTCTTGTCTTGTTACAGTTTTTGTTAAGGTACATGTTTGGAAACGTCTTGTCTCAGGGATTTATTCGGTGTCTTTGTTGAAGTCTTTGCTGGTACTGAGTATTGAGGATGACGTTTGCTTTAGAAGCCTCTCGGCGTGCAGACTGTCCTATATACCCGACAGAGTATTAAATGACGTCTGGCTTAACAAACGGCTGGAGACGTTCTAATTTATGTCGCTATCAATTTGATATGTCGGCAAAATGTTGTTATTTCAAAACATAAAGTTCTCTTTAAGATACTACCGCTATGACAATACCTCTGAAAATAAATGAGAAATAATATTCACGTGTGAAAAATTTTGGGAGTAACAATTTGAAGTGAAAACTTGGGTCATAGAGTTTTAGGGCGAAAGAACATCTGAGAGAAAGAAAAGAAGAAGAAAAAACACTGGGAGCAAAATATTTGTGGAGAGAAATAATTTGACGAATAATATTCAGCAGCAGTTTTTGTGTCGTTAAGTCCATATGGCCACGAACGAACGAACGTACGCACGTACGTACACACGTACGTGCGTATGTATGTATGTATGTATGTATGTATGTAGGTAGGTAGGTAGGTAGGTAGGTAGGTAGGTAGGTAGAATGTATGTATATATGTGCTCACGCATGCGAGCACGTTCGTCCGTACGTGTATATGTGCGTACGCGCTCACGCGTTTGCGTCTGCGCTCCCCTGCGCATGTGCCTCTCCTCCTGTCTCCAAATTTTATGTCTGATGGTATATGTCA